>CM038679.1:32119151-32868189 GCA_021605205.1 Aegilops longissima | reverse complement strand
AGTTCAATGGAACGGGGATGATGGAGTCGTACTCGTCGTGATTCAGATCACCGATGACCTAGTGCTGAACGGACAGCACCTCCGCGTTCAATACACGTACGGAGCGGATGACGTCTCCTCCTTCTTGATCCAGCAAGGGGGAAGGAGAGGTTGATGATGATCCAGCAGCACGACGGCGTGGTGGTGGATGCAGCAGAACTCCGGCAGGGCTTCGCTAAGCAACTACGGGAGGAGGAGGAGGTGTTGCAGGGAGGAGGGAGGCGCCAGGGCTTATAGGTGCGACCACCCCTCCCTCCCCTCCCTTTATATAGGTGCAAGAGAGGGGGGGAGGGCGCAGCCTTGCTGTTGGGGAACGTAGCAGAAATTCAAAATTTTCTACGCATCACCAAGATCTATCTATGGAGAAACCAGCAACGAGGGGAAGGAGAGTGCATCTACATACCCTTGTAGATCGCTAAGCGGAAGCGTTCATGAGAACGGGGTTGAAGGAGTCGTACTCGTCGTGATCCAAATCACCGGAGATCCTAGTGCCGAACGGACGGCACCTCCGCGTTCAACACACGTACAGCCCGGTGACGTCTCCCACGCCTTGATCCAGCAAGGAGAGAGGGAGAGGTTGAGGAAGACTCCATCCAGCAGCAACACAACGGCATGGTGGTGATGGAGGAGCGTGGCAATCCCGCAGGGCTTCGCCAAGCACCAAGGGAGAGGAGGAGGAGAGGCAGGGCTGCACCAAGAGGGAGAGAACTCATGTGTGTTGGGCAGCCCAAAACCTCAAGTATATATAGGGGGAAAGAGGGGCTGCGCCCCCTTTAGGGTTTCCCACCCCAAGGGGTGCGGCCAAGAGGGGGATGAGTGCCTCCCAAGTCAAGTGGAGGCCCTCCCCCTTAGGGTTTCCCCCTTCCCATGCGCATGGGCCTTGGGGGGGCTGGTGCCCTTGGCCCATTATGGCTAGGGCGCCCCCCTACAGCCCATGCTACTATATTGGACGTGGTGGAACAATTTCCGGACCTCCGGACCCCTCCGAATCCTCCGGAACCTTCCGAAGCTTCCGGTACAATATCGAAAAACCCGAACTTTTTCCTAACCCAACAACAACTTTCCATATATAAATCTTTACCTCCGGACCATTCCGAACTCCTCGTGACGTCCGGGATCTCATCCGGACTCGAACAACATTCGGTAACCACATACAAACTTCCTTTATAACCCTAGCGTCCATCGAACCTTATGTGTAGACCCTACGGGTTCGGGAGACATGTAGACATGACCGAGGCGTTCTCCGGTCAATAACCAACAGCGGATCTGGATACCCATGTTGGCTCCTACATGTTCCACGATGATCTCATCGGATGAACCACGATGTCAAGGACTCAATCGATCCCGTATACAATTCCCTTTGTCTAGCGTATTGTACTTGCCCGAGATTCGATCGTCGGTATCCCGATACCTTGTTCAATCTCGTTTCCGCAAGTCTCTTTACTCGTTCCGTAACACATCATCCCGTGATCAACCCCTTGGTCACATTGTGCACATTATGATGATGTCCTACCGAGTGGGCCCAGAGATACCTCTCCGTTTACACGGAGTGACAAATCCCAGTCTCGATTCGTGCCAACCCAATGTACACTTTCGGAGATACCAGTAGTGCACCTTTATAGTCACCCGATTCGTTGTGACGTTTGGTACACCCAAAGCATTCCTACGGTATCCGGGAGCTGCACAATCTCATGGTCTAAGGAAAGATACTTGACATTAGAAAAGCTTTAGCATACTAACTACGATCTTTGTGCTAGGCTTAGTATTGGGTCTTGTCCATCACATCATTCTACTAATGATGTGATCCCGTTATCAATGACATCCAATGTCCATGGTTAGGAAACCGTAACCATCTGTTGATCAACGAGCTAGTCAATAGAGGCTTACTAGGGACATGGTGTTGTCTATGTATCCACACATGTATCTGAGTTTCCTATCAATACAATTATAGCATGGATAATAAGCGATTATCGTGAACAAGGAAATATAATAATAACTAATTTATTATTGCCTCTAGGGCATATTTCCAACAGTCTCCCACTTGCACTAGAGTCAATAATCTAGTTCACATCGTCATGTGATTAACATCGATAGGTCACATTGCCATGTGACCAACACCCAAAGAGTTTACTAGTGTCTCAAACTAGTTCACATCATCATGTGATTTAGGCTCAATGAGTTCGAGGTTTGATCATGTTTTGCTTGTGAGAGAGGTTTTAGTCAGCGGTCCGAACCTTTCAGATCCGTGTGTGCTTTGCAAATTTCTAGGTCATATTATAAATGCTGCTTCCACGCCCCACTTGGAGCTATTCCAAATGGTTGTTCCACTATCGATCCTGTTTGCTACTTAGAGTCATTCGGATAGGTGTTAAAGCTTGCATCGGCGTAACCCTTTACGCCGAACTCTTTATCACCTCCATAATCGAGAAACATGTCCTTATTTACTCCAAGGACAATTTTGACCGCTGTCCAATGATCCATTCTGGATCATTCTTGTACCCCTGAGTGACTCATGGCAAGGCACACTTCCTGCGGTACACAGATAGCATACTATAGAGCCTATGTCGAAGCATAGGGGCGACCTTCGTCCTTTCTCTCTTTTCTGCCGTGGTCGAGCTTTTAACTCTTAACTTCATACCTTACAACTCGGCAAGAACTCCTTCTTTGGTGATCCATCTTGAACACTTTCAAGATTATGTCAAGGTATGTGCTCATTTGAAAGTATTATTAAACATTTTGATCTATCTTATAGATCTTGATGCTTATTGTTCAAGTAGCCTAATCCAGGTTTTCTATTGAAAATCATCTTTCAAATAACCCTATATGCTTTCCAGAATTCTAAATCATTTCGATCATCAATATGTCAACAACATATACTCATCGAAATTCTATAGTGCTCCCACTCACTTATTTGGAAATACAAGTTTCTCATAAACTTTGTATAAACCCAAAATCTTTGATCATCTCATCAAAGCGCACATTCCAACTCCGAGATGCTTACTCCGGTCCTTAGAAAGGATCATTGGAGCCAAGATACCTTTTAGCATCCTTAGGATCGACAAAACTTTCGATTGTATCACATACAACCTTTCCTTACTGAAAACCGGTAAGGAAACTCATTTTGACATCCATCTGCCAGATTTCATAAATGCAGCTTATGCTAACATGATTCCGACGGACTTAAGCATCGCTACGGATGAGAAAAACTCATCGTAGTCAACTCCTTGAACTTGTGAAAAACTCTTCGCCACAAGTCGAGCTTCATAGAAGGTGACATTACCGTCCACGCCCGTCTTCTTCTTAAAGATCCATTTATTGCAATGGCTTGCCAATCATCGGGCAAGTCCACCAAAGTCCATGCTTTGTTATGATACATGGATCCTATCTCGGATTTCATGGCTTCTAACCATTTGTCGGAATTTGGGCCCACCATCGCTTCCCCATAGCTCGTAGGTTTATCAAGACAGGATCACCGTATCACTCTGAAGCAGTACGCGTCCTTGTCGTCCCTCGAGGTTCGGTAGTGACTTGTTCGAAGCTTCATGATCACTATCATAAGCTTCCACTTCAATTGGTGTAGGTGCCACGGAACAACTTCACGTGCCCTGCTACACACTAGTTGAAGTGATGGTTCAATAACCTCATCAAGTCTCCACCATCCTCCCACTCAACTTTCCGAGACAAACTTTTCCTCGAGAAACGACTCGATTCAAGAAACAATCCCTATTGCTTTCGGATCTGAATTAGGAGGTATACCCAACTGTTTTGGGTGTCCTATGAAGATGCATTTTATCCGCTTTGGGTTCGAGCTTATCAACCTGAAACTTTTTCACATAAGCGTCATAGCCCCAAACTTTTAAGAAACGACAACTTAGGTTTCTCCAAACGGTGTCGTCTCAACGGAATTATGTGGTGCCCCATTAAAGTGAGTGCGGTTGTCTCTAATGCCTAACCCATGAGCGATAGTGGAAATTGATAAGAGACATCATGGTACGCACCATATCCAATAAGGTGCAACTATGATATTCGGACACACCATCACACTATGGTGTTCGGTGCGTATTAATTGTGAAACAATTTGCACAATGTCTTAATTGTGTGCCAAAACTCGTAACTCAGATATTCATCTCTATGATCATATCATAGACATTCTATCCTCTTGTCACGAAGATCTTAAACTTCACTCTGAAATTACTTGAACCATTCAATAATTCAGACTTGTGTTTCATCAAGTAAATATACTCAACATCTACTCGAATCATCGTGAAGTAAGAACATAACGATATTCCTGCATGCCTCAAAGCACTTATTGGACTGCACACATCAAAATGTGTTACTTCCAACAAGTTGCTATCTAGTTCCATCTTCTTTGAAACCGAGGCTTTTCACTCATCTTGTCCATGTGGTATGATTTGCATATCTCAAGTGATTCAAAATCAAGTGAGTCTAAACGATCCATCTGCATGGAGTTTCTTCATGCGTATGCACCAATAGACATGGTTCGCATGTCTCAAACTTTTCAAAACGAGTGAGTCCAAAGATCCATCAACATGGAGCTTCTTCATGTGTTTTACACCAATATGACTTATATGGCGTGCCACAAGTAAGTGGTACTATCATTACTATCTTATACTTTTGGCATGAAAATGTGTATTACTACGATCGAGATTCAATAAACCATTTATTTAGGTGCAAGACCATTGAAGGTATTATTCAAATAAATAGAGTAACCATTATTCTCCTTAGATGAATAACCGTATTGCGATAGACATAACCCAATCATGTCTATGCTCAACGCAAAACACCAAATAACAATTTTAGGCTTAACTCCAATCTCGATGGTAGAGGGAGCGTGCGATGCTTGATCACATCAACCTTGGAAATACTTCCAACACATATCGTCGGCTCACCTTTAGCTAGTCTCCGTTTATTCCATAGCTTTTATTTGAGTTACTAACACTTAGCAACCGAACGGTATCTAATACCCTAGTGCTACTAGGAGTACTAGTAAAGTACACATTAACATAATGTATATCAAATATACTTCTATCGACCTTGCCACCTTCTCATCTACCAAGTATCTAGGGTGGTTCCGCTCCGATGGCTGTTCCCCTTATTACGAAGCACTTAGTCTCGGGTTTGGGTTCAACCTTGGGTTTCTTCACTTTGGAGCGGCAACTGATTTGCCGTTTCATGAAGTGTCCTTCTTGCCCTTGCCCTTCTTGAAACTAGTGGTTTCACCAACCATCAACAATTGATGCTCCTTCTTGATTTCTACATTCGCGGTGTCGAACATTGCGAATGGCTCAAGGATCATCATATCTATCCCTGATATGTTATAGTTCATCACGAAGCTTCTAGCAGCTTGGTGGCAATGACTTTTGGAGAAACATCACTATCTCATCTAGAAGATCAACTCCCTCGATTCAAGTGATTGTTGTACTCGAGACAATCGAGCACAAGCTCAAATGATTGAGCTTTTCTCCCTTAGTTTGCAGGCTAAGAAAATCGTCGGAGGTCTTATACCTCTTGGCGTGGCACGAGCTTGAAATCCCAATTTCAGCCCTCGAAACATCTCATATGTTCCGCGATATTTCAAAACGTCTTTGGTGCCTCAACTCTAAACCGTTTAACCGAACTATCACGTAGTTATCAAAACGTCTATGTCCGATGTTCGCAACATCCACAGCACGACATTTGGGGTTCAGCACACTTTGCGGTGCATTAAGGACATAAGCTTTCTCTCGTCCGCATAATCGCTCATCATCAACTTTCAACTATATTTTCTCTAGGAACATATGTAAGCAGTGGAACTAAAGCGCGAGCTTCGACATAATTTGCAAAGATCTTTTGACTATGTTCAGGATAATTAAGTTCATCTTATGAACTCCCACTCAGATAGACATCCCTCTGGTCATCTAAGTGATTACATGATCCGAGTCAACTAGGCCGTGTCCGATCATCACGTGAGACGGACTAGTCATCATCGGTGAACATCTTCATGTTGATCGTATCTACTATCGACTCATGCTCGACCTTTCCGTCTCGTGTTCCGAGGCCATGTCTGTACATGCTAGGCTCGTCAAGTTAACCCTAAGTGTATTGCATGTGTTCCGAGGCCATGTCTCATACATGCTAGGCTCGTCAACACCGTTGTATGTGAGCGTAAGAATCCATCACACCCGATCATCACGTGGTGCTTAGAAGCGACGAACTTTTGGCAGCGGTGCACAGTTAGGGAGAACACTTCTTGAAATTGTTGTAAGGATCATCTTATTTACTACCGTCGTTCTAAGTAAACAAGATGCATAAACATAATAAACATCACATGCAATTATATAATAGTGACATGATATGGCCAATATCATATAGCTCCATTGATCTCCATCTTGGGGCTCCATGATCATCATCGTCACCGCATGACACCATGATCTCCATCATCATGATCTTCATCATCGTGTCTTCATGAAGTTGTCTCGCCAACTATTACTTCTACTACTATGGCTACGGTTAGCAATAAAGTAAAGTAATTACATGGCGTTGTTTAATGACACGCAGGTCATACAATAAATAAAGACAACTCCTATGGCTCCTGCCGGTTGTCATACTCATCGACATGCAAGTCGTGAATCCTATCACAAGAACATGATCAATCTCATACATCACATATCATTCATCACATTCTTCTTGGCCATATCACATCACATAGCATACCCTGCAAAAACAAGTTAGGCGTCCTCTAATTGTTGTTTGCATGTTTCGTGGCTGCTATGGGTTTCTAGCAAAACGTTTCTTACCTCGCAAAACCACAACGTGATATGCCAATTGCTATTTACCCTTCATAAGGACCCTTTTC
The DNA here is from genome assembly GCA_021605205.1 of Aegilops longissima. Taxonomy (NCBI): domain Eukaryota; kingdom Viridiplantae; phylum Streptophyta; class Magnoliopsida; order Poales; family Poaceae; genus Aegilops; species Aegilops longissima. The sequence goes on along the minus strand of CM038679.1, from coordinate 32,861,294 downwards.
ATCGAATCCGTTCCGACTAAAGTGGGAGAGATCGGCACCCGCTAGCCACCTTATGCACCAAGTGCATGTCGATCAGTGGAACTGTCTCACGTGAAATGCGTGTAAGGTCGGTCCGGGCCGCTTCATCCCACAATACCGTCGAAACAAGATTGGACTAGTAACGGTAAGCATATTGAACAACATCAACGCCCACAACTACTTTGTGTTCTACTCGTGCAAAGAATCTACGCAATAGACCTAGCTCATGATGCCACTGTTGGGGAACGTAGCAGAAATTCAAAATTTTCTACGCATCACCAAGATCTATCTATGGAGAAACCAGCAACGAGGGGAAGGAGAGTGCATCTACATACCCTTGTAGATCGCTAAGCGGAAGCGTTCATGAGAACGGGGTTGAAGGAGTCGTACTCGTCATGATCCAAATCACCGGAGATCCTAGTGCGAGCAGACGGCACCTCCGCGTTCAACACACGTACAGCCGGTGGCGTCTCCCACGCCTTGATCCAGCAAGGAGAGAGGAGAGGTTGAGGAAGACTCCATCCAGCAGCAACACAACGGCATGGTGGTGATGGAGGCGTGGCAATCCCATGAGGCTTCGCCAAGCACCAAGGGAGAGGAGGAGGAGAGGCAGGGCTGCACCAAGAGGAGAGAACTCATGTGTGTGGGCAGCCCAAAACCTCAAGTATATATAGGGGGAAAGAGGGGCTGCGCCCCCTTTAGGGTTTCCCACCCCAAGGGGTGCGGCCAGCCCTAGATGGGACTTGGGGGGCGGCCAAGAGGGGGAGGAGTGCCTCCCAAGTCAAGTGGAGGCCCTCCCCTTAGGGTTTCCCCCTTCCCATGCGCATGGGCCTTGGGGGGGCTGGTGCCCTTGGCCCATTATGGCTAGGGCGCCCCCCTACAGCCCATGCTACTATATTGGACGTGGTGGAACAATTTCCGGACCTCCGGACCCCTCCGGAATCCTCCGGAACCTTCTGGAAGCTTCCCGGTACAATACCGAAAAAACCCGAACTTTTCCTAACCCGAACAACAACTTTCCATATATAAATCTTTACCTCCGGACCATTCCGAACTCCTCGTGACGTTCGGGATCTCATCCGGGACTCAAACAACATTCGGTAACCACATACAAACTTCCTTTATAACCCTAGCGTCCATCGAACCTTAAGTGTGTAGACCCTACGGGTTCGGAGACATGTAGACATGACCGAGACGCGTTCTCCGGTCAATAACCAACAGCGGGATCTGGATACCCATGTTGGCTCCCACATGTTCCACGATGATCTCATCGGATGAACCACGATGTCAAGGACTCAATCGATCCGTATACAATTCCCTTTGTCTAGCGGTATTGTACTTGCCCGAGATTCGATCGTCGGTATCCCGATACCTTGTTCAATCTCGTTTCCGGCAAGTCTCTTTACTTGTTCCGTAACACATCATCCCGTGATCAACCCCTTGGTCACATTGTGCACATTATGATGATGTCCTACCGAGTGGGCCCAGAGATACCTCTCCGTTTACGGAGTGACAAATCCATCTCGATTCGTGCCAACCCAATGACACTTTCGGAGATACCTGTAGTGCACCTTTATAGTCACCCGATTCGTTGTGATGTTTGGTACACCCAAAGCATTCCTACGGTATCCGGGAATTGCACAATCTCATGGTCTAAGGAAAAGATACTTGACATTAGAAAAACTTTAGCATACGAACTACGATCTTTGTGCTAGGCTTAGTATTGGGTCTTGTCCATCACATCATTCTACCAATGATGTGATCCCGTTATCAATGACATCCAATGTCCATGGTTAGGAAACCGTAACCATCTGTTGATCAACGAGCTAGTCAATAGAGGCTTACTAGGGACATGGTGTTGTCTATGTATCCACACATGTATCTGAGTTTCCTATCAATACAATTATAGCATGGATAATAAACGATTATCGTGAACAAGGAAATATAATAATAACTAATTTATTATTGCCTCTAGGGCATATTTCCAACACTTGCCCCTTCCTCCAAGGAAGGGGTGCGGCCAAGAGGGGGGGAGGAGTCCATCCTCCCCAAGGCACCTCGGAGGTGCCTTCCCCCTTTAGGACTCTCCCCTCCCCAAGTCTCCTTGGTGCATGGGCCTCTTGGGGCTGGTGCCCTTGGCCCATATAGGCCAAGGCGCACCCCCTACAGCCCATGTGGCCCCCCGGGGCAGGTGGACCGCCCCGGTGGACCCCCGGACCCCTTTCGGCACTCCCGGGAAAATACCGATAAAGTGCGAAACTTTTCCGGTGACCAAAATAAGACTTCCCATATATAAATCTTTACCTACGGACCATCCCGGAACTCCTCGTGACGTCCGGGATCTCATCCGAGACTCCGAACAACATTCGGTTTGCTGCATACTCATATTCATACAACCCTAGCGTCACCGAACCTTAAGTGTGTAGACCCTACGGGTTCGGGAGACATGCAGACATGACCGAGACGGCTCTCGGGCAATAACCAATAGCGGGATCTGGATACCCATGTTGGCTCCCACATGCTCCTCGATGATATCATCAGATGAACCACGATGTCGAGGATTCAATCAACCTCATATACTATTCCCTTTATCAATCGGTATTTTACTTGCCCGAGATTCGATCGTCGGTATCCCAATACCTCGTTCAATCTCATTGCCGGCAAGTCACTTTACTCGTACCGTAATGCATGATCCCGTGACCAAACACTTGGTCACTTTGAGCTCATTATGATGATGCACTACCGAGTGGGCCCTGTGATACCTCTCCGTCATACGGAGTGACAAATCCCAGTCTCGATCCGTGTCAACCCAACAGATACTTTCGGAGATACCTGTAGTGCACCTTGTTGGGGAACGTAGTAATTTCAAAAAAAATTCCTACGCACACGCAAGACCATGGTGATGGCATAGCAACGAGAGGGGAGAGTGTATGTCCACGTACCCTCGTAGACCGAAAGCGGAAGCGTTATAACAACGTGGTTGATGTAGTCGTACGTCTTCACGATCCGACCGATCCAAGCACCGAACGCACGGCACCTCCGAGTTCTGCACACGTTCAGCTCGATGACGATCCCCGGACTCCGATCCAGCAAAGTGTCGGGATGAGTTCCACAAGACGACGGCGTGGTGGCGATGATGATGCTCCACCAACGCAGGGCTTCGCTTAAGCTCCGCGACGATATGACTTCTCCGGCGCAGGCTTCGCCTAAGCTCATGACGATATGACTGAAGTGGAATATGGTGGAGGGGGCACCGCACACGGCTAAGGAACGATCCGTAGATCAACTTGTGTGTCATGGGGTGCCCACCTGCCCCGTATATAAAGGAGCAAGGAGGAGGTGGCCGGCCTAGGAGGGGCGCCAGGGGGAGTCCTACTCCCACCGGAGTAGGACTCCTCCTTTCCTAGTAGGAGTAGGAGAGTAGGAAGGGAAGGGAGGAAGGGTGCGGCCCCCCCTAGTCCAATTCGGACTAGGCCTTGAGGGCGCGCCCTGCCCTAGGAAGCCCTCTCTCTTTCCCGCAGGCCCAATAAGGCCCAATACTTCTCCCGGCGAATTCCGTAACTCTCCGGTACTCGAAAAATACCGAATCATTCGAACCTTTCCGAACTCCGAATATAGTCGTCCAATATATCGATATTTACGTCTCGACCATTTCGAGACTCCTCGTCATGTCCCCGATCTCATCCGGGACTCCGAACTCCTTCGGTACAAACTCATAAACTCATAATATAACTGTCATCGAAACCTTAAGCGTGCGGACCCTACGGGTTCGAGAACTATGTAGACATGACCTAGAACTATTCTCGGTCAATAACCAATAGCGGAACCTGGATGCCCATATTGGCTCCTACATATTCTACGAAGATCTTTATCGGTCAAACCGCATAACAACATACTTTGTTCCTTTGTCATCGGTATGTTACTTGCCCGAGATTCGATCGTCGGTATCCAATACCTAGTTCAATCTCGTTACGGCAAGTCTCTTTACTCGTTCCGTAATACATGATCTCATAACTAACTCATTAGTTACAATGCTTGCAAGGCTTAGGTGATGAGTATTACCGAGAAGGCCCAGAGATACCTCTCCGACAATCGGAGTGACAAAACCTAATCTCAAATCGCCAACCCAACATGTACCTTTGGAGACACCTGTAGTACTCCTTTATAATCACCCGATTCGTTGTGACGTTTGGTAGTACCAAAGTGTTCCTCCGTAAACGGGAGTTGCATAATCTCATAGTTACAGGAACATGTATAAGTCATGAAGAAAGCAATAGCAACATACTAAGCGATCAAGTGCTAGGCTAACGGAATGGGTCATGTCAATCAGATCATTCTCCTAATGATGTGATCCCGTTAATCAAATGACAACTCATGTCTATGGTTAGGAAACATAACCATCTTTGATTAACGAGCTAGTTTAAGTAGAGGCATACTAGTGACACTCTGTTTGTCTATGTATTCACACATGTATTATGTTTTCGGTTAATACAATTCTAGCATGAATAATAAACATTTATCATGATATAAGGAAATAAATAATAACTTTATTATTGCCTCTAGGGCTTATTTCCTTCAGTCTCCCACTTGCACTAGAGTCAATAATCTAGTTCACATCGCCATGTGATTTAACATCAATAGTTCACATCTATATGTGGTTAACACCCATAGTTCACATCGACATGTGACCAACACCCAAAGGGTTTACTAGAGTCAGTAATCTAGTTCACATCGCTATGTGATTAACACCCAAAGAGTACTAAGGTGTGATCATGTTTTGCTTGTGAGATAATTTTAGTCAACGGGTCTGTCACATTCAGAGCCGTATGTATTTTGCAAATATTCTATGTCTAAAATGCTCTGCATGGAGCTACTCTAGCTAATTGCTCCCACTTTCAATATGTATCTAGATCGAGACTTAGAGTCATCCAGATCGGTGTCAAAACTTGCATCGACGTAATCCTTTACGATGAACCCTTTTTCACTTCCATAATCGAGAAACATATCCTTATTCCACTAAGGATAATTTTGACCGCTGTCCAGTGATCTACTCCTAGATCACTATTGTACTCCCTTGCCAAACTCAGTGTAGGGTATACAATAGATCTGGTACACAGCATGGCATACTTTATAGAACCTATGGCCAAGGCATAGGGAATGACTTTCATTCTCTTTCTATCTTCCGCCGTGGTCGGGTTTTGAGTCTTACTCAATTTCACACCTTGTAACACAGGCAAGAACTCTTTCTTTGACTGTTCCATTTTGAACTACTTCAAAATCTTGTCAAGGTATGTACTCATTGAAAAACTTATCAAGCGCCTTGATCTATCTCTATAGATCTTGATGCTCAATATGCAAGCAGCTTCACCGAGGTCTTTCTTTGAAAAACTCCTTTCAAACACTCCTTTATGCTTTGCGAATAATTCTACATTATTTCCAATCTACAATATGTCATTCACATATACTTATCGAAATGTTGTAGTGCGCCCACTCACTTTCTTGTAAATACAGCATTTCCAAAAGTCTCAGATAAAACCATATGCTTTGATCAACACATCAAAAGCGTATATTCCAACTCCGAGATGCTTGCACCAGTCCATTGATGGATCGCTGGAGCTTGCACATTTTGTTAGCACCTTTAGGATTGACAAAACCTTCTGTTGCATCATATACAACTTTTCTTTAATAAATCCATTAAAGAATGTAGTTTTGACATCCATTTGCCGATTTCATAAAATGTGGCAATTGCTAACATGATTCGGACAGACTTAAGCATCGCTACAGCTTGAGAAAATCTCATTGTAGTCAACACCTTGAACTTGTCGAAAACCTTTTGTGACAAGTCGAGCTTTGTAGATAGTAACACCACTATCGGTGTCCGTCTTCCTCTTGAAGATCCATTTATCTACATGGCTTGCGATCATCGAGCAAGTCAATCAAAGTCCATACTTTGTTCTCATACATGGATCCTATCTCAGATTTTATGGCCTCAAGCCATTTCACGGAATCTGGGCTCATCATCGCTTCCTCATAGTTCGTAGGTTCATCATGGTCTAGTAACATGACTTCCGAACATGATTACCGTACCACTCAGTGCGGATCTTACTCTGAAGACCTACGAGGTTTGGTAGCAACTTGATCTGAAGTTTCATGATCATCATCGTTAACTTCCTTACTAATTGGTGTAGGAATCACGGAACTGATTTACGTGATGAACTACTTTCCAATAAGGGAGAAGGTACAATTACCTCATCAAGTTCTACTTTCCTCCCACTCACTTCTTTCGAGAGAAACTTCTTCTCTAGAAAGGATCCATCTTAGCAACGAATAACTTGCCTTCGGATCTGTGATAGAAGGTGTACCCAATAGTTACCTTTGGGTATTCTATGAAGACGCACTTCGATTTGGGTTCGAGCTTATCGGTTGAAAACTTTTCACATAAGCATCACAACTCCAAACTTTAAGAAACGCCACTTAGGTTTCTTGTTAAACCATAGTTCATACGGTGTCATCTCAACGGATTTAGATGGTGCCCTATTAAACGTGAATGCAGCTGTCTCTAATGCATAACCCCAAAACGATATTGGTAAATCGGTAAGAGACATCATTGATCGCACCATATCAAAATAAAGTACGGTTATGACGTTCGGACACACCATTACGTTATGGTGTTCCATGTGGCGTGAGCTGTGAAACTATTCCACATTGTTTTATATGAAGGCCAAACTCAGAACTCAAATATTCTCCTCCACGATCAGATCGTAGAAACTTTATTTTCTTATTACGATGATTCTCCACTTCACTCTGAAATTATTTGAACTTTTCAAATGTTTCAGACTTGTGCTTCATTAAGTAGATATACTCATATCTGCTCAAATCATCTTGTGAAGGTCGAAAATAACGATACTTGCCGTGAGCTTTAACACTCATCGGACCGCATACATCAAGATGTATTATTTCCAATAAGTCATTTGCTCGCTCCATTGTTCTGGAGAACGGAGTCTTTAGTCATCTTGCCCATAAGGCATGGTTCGCAAGCATCACGTGATTCATAATCAAGTGATTCCAAAATCCATCAAGATGGAGTTTCTTCATGCGCTTTACACCAATATGACCTAAACTGAAGTGCCACAAATAAGTTGCACTATCATTATTAACTTTGCATCTTTTGGTTTCAATATTATGAATATGTGTATCACTACAATCAAGATCCAACGAACCATTTTCATTGGGTGTGTAACCATATAAGGTTTTATTCATGTAAATGAACAACAATTTATTCTCTTACTTAAATGAATAACCGTATTGCAATAAACATGATCAAATCATATTCATGCTCAACGCAAACGCCAAATAACATTTATTTAGGTTTAACACTAATCCCGAAAGTATAGGGAGTGTGCGATGATGATCATATCAATCTTGGAACTACTTCCAACACTCATCGTTACTTCCCCATCAACTAGTTTCATTTATTCTAAACTCCTGTTTCGAGTTACTAATCTTAGCAACCGAACAAGTATCAAATACTCAGGGGCTACTATAAACACTAATCTCGATAGTATAGGGAGTGTGCGATGATGATCATATCAATCTTGGAACTACTTCCAACACTCATCGTCACTTCCCCTTCAACTAGTCTCTGTTTATTCTGTAACTCCTGTTTCGAGTTAGTAATCTTAGCAACCGAACAAGTATAAAATACTCAGGGGCTACTATAAACACTAGTAAAGCACACATCAATAACCTGTATATCAAATATACCCTTATTCACTTTGCCATCCTTCTTATCCACCAAATATTTGGGGTATTTCCGTTTCAAAGACCATTTCCTATGCAGTGTAAGCACTTTCGGTTTCAGGCTTTGGTTCAGCTTTGGGTTTCTTCGTGGGAGTGACAACTTGCTTGTCATTCTACTTGAAATTCCCTTTCTTTCCTTTGCCCTTTTCTTGAAACTAGTGGTCTTGTCAATCATCAACACTTGATGCTCTTTCTTGATTTCTACCTTCGTCGATTTCAACATCACGAAGAGCTCGGGAATCGTTTTCGTCATCCCTTGCATACTATAGTTCATCACGAAGTTCTAGTAACTTAGTGATGGTGACTAGAGAATTCTGTCAATCACTATCTTATCTGGAGGATTAACTCCCACTTGATTCAAGCGATTGAAGTACCCAGACAATCTAAGCACATGCTCACTAGTTGAGCGATTCTCCTCCATCTTTTAGCTATAGAACTTGTTGGAGACTTCATATCTCTCAACTCGGGTATTTGCTGAAATATTAACTTCAACTCCTGGAACATCTCATATGGTCCATGACGTTCAAAACGTCTTTGAAGTCCCGATTCTAAGCCGTTTAAGCATGGTGCACTAAACTATCAAGTAGTCATCATATTGAGCTAGCCAAACGCTTCATAACGCCTCGCATCTGCTCCTGCAATAGGTCTGCACCTAGCGGTGCATCAAGAACATAATTCTTCTGTGCAGCAATGAGGATAAACCTCAGATCACGGATCCAATCCGCAACATTGCTACTAACATTTTTCAATACAATTTTCTCTAGGAACACATATAAAACATAGGGAAGCAACAACGCGAGCTATTGATCTACAACATAATTTGCAAAATACTACCAGGACTAAGTTCATGATAAATTTAAGTTCAATTAATCATATTACTTAAGAACTCCCACTTAGACAGACATCTCTCTAGTCATCTAAGTGATTACGTGATCCAAATCAACTAAACCATGTCCGATCATCACGTGAGATGGAGTAGTTTCAATGTTGAACATCACTATGTTGATCATATCTACTATATGATTCACGTTCGACCTTCGGTCTCCGTGTTCGAGGCCATATCTGTTATATGCTAGGCTCGTCAAGTTTAACCTGAGTATTCGCGTGTGCAACTGTTTTGCACCCGTTGTATTTGAACGTAGAGCCTATCACACCCGATCATCACGTGGTGTCTCAAAGACGAAGAACTTTCGCAACGGTGCATACTCGGGAGAACACTTCTTGATAATTTTAGTGAGAGATCATCTTATAATGCTACCGTCAATCAAAGCAAGATAAGATGCATAAAGGATAAACATCACATGCAATCATTATAAGTGATATGATATGGTCATCATCATCTTGTGCTTGTGATCTCCATCTCCGGCACCGCCATGATCACCATCGTCACCGGTAGCGACACCTTGATCTCCATCGTAGCATCGTTGTCGTCTCGCCAACTATTGCTTCTCGACTATCGCTACTGCTTAGTGATAAAGTAAAGCAATTACATGGCGTTGCATTTCATACAATAAGCGACAACCATATGGCTCCTGCCAGATTGCCGATAACTTCGGTTACAAAACATGATCATCTCATACAATAAAATATAGCATCACGTCTTGACCACATCACATCACAACATGCCCTGCAAAAACAAGTTAGACGTCCTCTACTTTGTTGTTGCAAGTTTTACGTGGCTGCTACGGGCTGAGAAAGAACCGTTCTTACCTACGCATCAAAACCACAACGATAGTTTGTCAAGTTGGTGTTGTTTTAACCTTCGCAAGGACCGGGCGTAGCCACACTCAGTTCAACTAAAGTGAGAGAAACAGACACCCGCCGGTCACCTTTAAGCAACTAGTGCTCGAAGCGGTGAAACCAGTCTCGCGTAAGCGTACGCGTAATGTCGGTCCGGGCAGCTTCATCTCACAATACCGCCGAACCAAAGTATGACATGCTGGTAAGCAGTATGACTTATATCGCCCACAACTCACTTGTGTTCTACTCGTGCATATGACATCAACGCATAAAACCAGGCTCGGATGCCACTGTTGGGGAACGTAGTAATTTCAAAAAAAATTCCTATGCACACGCAAGACCATGGTGATGGCATAGCAACGAGAGGGGAGAGTGTATGTCCACGTACCCTCGTAGACCGAAAGCGGAAGCGTTATAACAACGCGGTTGATGTAGTCATACGTCTTCACGATCCGACCGATCCAAGCACCGAACGTACGGCACCTCCGAGTTCTGCACACGTTCAGCTCGATGACGATCCCCGGACTCCGATCCAGCAAAGTGTCGGGGATGAGTTCCGTCCGCACGACGGCATGGTGACGATGATGATGCTCCACCGATGCAGGGCTTCGCGTAAGCTCCGCGACGATATGACTTCTCCGGCGTAGGGCTTCGCCTAAGCTCCGCGACGATATGACCGAAGTGGAATATGGTGGAGGGGGGCACCGCACACGGCTAAGGAACGATCCGTAGATCAACTTGTGTGTCATGGGGTGCCCCCCTGCCCCGTATATAAAGGAGCAAGGGAGGAGGTGGCGGCCTAGGAGGCGCACAAGGGGGAGTCCTACTCCCACCGGAGTAGGACTCCTCCTTTCCTAGTAGGAGTAGGAGAGTAGGAAGGGGAAGGGAGGAAGGGTGCGGCCCTCCCCTAGTCCAATTCGGACTAGGCCTTGGGCGCGGCCTGCCCTAGGCAGCCCTCTCTCTTTCCCGCAGGGCCCAATAAGGCCCAATACTTCTCCCGGCGAATTCCCGTAACTCTCCGGTACTCGAAAAATACCGAATCATTCGAACCTTTCCGAACTCGAATATAGTCGTCCAATATATCGATCTTTACGTCTCGACCATTTCGAGACTCCTCGTCATGTCCCCGATCTCATCCGGGACTCCGAACTCCTTCGGTACATCAAAACTCATAAACTCATAATATAACTGCCATCGAAACCTTAAGCGTGCGGACACTACGGGTTCGAGAACTATGTAGACATGACCTAGAACTATTCTCGGTCAATAACCAATAGCGGAACCTGGATGCCCATATTGGCTCCTACATATTCTACGAAGATCTTTATCGGTCAAACCGCATAACAACATACTTTGTTCCCTTTGTCATCGGTATGTTACTTGCCCGAGATTCGATCGTCGGTATCCAATACCTAGTTCAATCTCGTTACGGCAAGTCTCTTTACTCGTTCCGTAATACATCATCTCATAACTAACTCATTAGTTACAATGCTTGCAAGGCTTAGGTGATGAGTATTACCGAGAAGGCCCAGAGATACCTCTCCGACAATCGGAGTGACAAAACCTAATCTCAAATCGCCAACCCAACATGTACCTTTGGAGACACCTGTAGTACTCCTTTATAATCACCCGATTCGTTGTGACGTTTGGTAGTACCAAAGTGTTCCTCCGTAAACGGAGTTGCATAATCTCATAGTTACAGGAACATGTATAAGTCATGAAGAAAGCAATAGCAACATACTAAACGATCAAGTGCTAGGCTAACGGAATGGGTCATGTCAATCAGATCATTCTCCTAATGATGTGATCCCGTTAATCAAATGACAACTCATGTCTATGGTTAGGAAACATAACCATCTTTGATTAACGAGCTAGTTTAAGTAGAGGCATACTAGTGACACTCTGTTTGTCTATGTATTCACACATGTATTATGTTTCCGATTAATACAATTCTAGCATGAATAATAAACATTTATCATGATATAAGGAAATAAATAATAACTTTATTATTGCCTCTAGGGCATATTTCCTTCACACCTTTATAGTCACCCAGTTACGTTGTGATGTTTGGTACACCCAAAGCACTCCTACGGTATCCGGGAGTTACACGATCTCATGGTCTAAGGAAAAGATACTTGACATTGGAAAAGCTCTAGCAAAACGAACTACACGATCTTGTGCTATGCTTAGTATTGGGTCTTTTCCATCACATCATTCTCCTAATGATGTGATCCCGTTATCAATGACATCCAATGTCCATAGTAAGGAAACCATGACTATCTGTTGATCAACGAGCTAGTCAACTAGAGGCTCACTAGGGACATTTTGTGGTCTATCTATTCACACGTGTATTACGATTTCCGGATAATAAAATTATAGCATGAATAAAATACAATTATCATGAACAAGGAAATATAATAATAATACTTTTATTATTGCCTCTAGGGCATATTTCCAACACTTATATCTTCTTTCTGAAAGGAAAAAAATTCTTACTTGTATGTTTAGATAGATACTTGTATAACTTTTCTTACTTTTATTATTGCTTCTTATTATTTAGTGCGATCGTTTTGGTATCCGCCCCGTCGGCCCTCGTCCTGTCTATGATTCAGATGTGATATATATTATCTTTATAACTATTTGGTTCATTTATTGTTTATGACAATTATGCCGACCAACGTGACATAGATTTTATTTATCTAGGAGGTATGTGAACCGGAAATTCCAACCGACCCTATTGTCAACAGGTTAAATTTAGTTGAAGAAGAAAACAATTTCTTGAAGGAAAAAATAAAAAAATTGAGGAGGAGAAGATGATATTGGAGTTGCATGTTGCCGATGACGTCGATGATCACAAGATCAAGATGGATGCAATGCGCTTGAAGATTAGAAAGATTAGAAAATATGCCATTCATACTGAGCCTTGGTATCATTATGCCGTTGGATCAATTGTTACCTTGGTTGCGATTATGATCGCATTTGTTTTTGCATTGAAATGTTTTACATAGTTTCAATGTATGGTTTAATTAATTAGATGCTCTGGAGAGCTATATGTTGTTCAATGAGAACTATGTATGTACTTTGATTTTAATGTGATGATGAACTTTATTAATTTGGTCACTTAATTATCTATTCATGATGTTCTGTAATTGGTTTTGACACACTTAACTATATATAATGCATGCAGATGAACCGGCAATGGATGTACGGTGACAGACACACCTCCGAGTACATAAGGGCGTGCATAATTTTCTCGAAGTGGCTGAGGCAAACAAGCAGAATGGTTTTATGTGTTGTCCATGCCCTATATGTGGGAATATGAAGTCTTACTCTGACTCGAAAACCATTCACACCCACCTGCTTTATAAGGGTTTCATGCCACACTATAATGTTTGGGCCAAGCACGGAGAAATAGGGGTTATGATGGAAGACAACAAAGAAGAAGAGGACGATGACAACTATGTGCCCCCTGAATACGGTGATGCTGCAACGGGGAAAGCTGTTGAAGATCAACAAGAACCAGACGATGTGCCCGATGATGATCTCCGTCGGGTCATTGTTGATGCAAGGAGACAGTGCGAAAGTCAAAAGGAGAAGCTCAAGTTTGATCCCATGTTAGAGGATCACAAAAAAGGTTTGTACCCCAATTGCGAAGATGGCAACACAAAGCTCGGTACTGTATTGGAATTGCTGCAGTGGAAGGCAGAGAACGGTGTGCCTGACAAAGGATTTGAGAAGCTACTGAAAATATTGAAGAAGAAGCTTCCAAAGGATAACAAAATGCCCGACAGTATGTATGCAACAAAGAAGGTTGTATGCCCTCTAGGATTGGAGGTGCAGAAGATACATGCATGCCCTAATGACTGCATCCTGTACCGTGGTGCGTACGAGGATTTGAACACATGCCCGGTATGCGGTGCATTGGGGTATAAGATCAGACGAGATGACCCTAGTGATGTTGACGGCGAGCACGCCAGGAAGAGGGTTCCTGCTAAGGTGATGTGGTATGCTCCTATAATACCACGGTTGAAACGCCTGTTCAGAAACAAAGAGCATACCAAGTTGATGCGATGGCACATAGAGGACCGTAAGAAAGATGGGAAGTTGAGAGCACCCGCTGACGGGTCGCAGTGGAGAAAAATCGAGAGAAAGTACTGAAAGGAGTTTGCAGGTGACGCAAGGAACGTATGGTTTGGTTTAAGTGCGGATGGCATTAATCCTTTCAGGGAGCAGAGCAACAATTACAGCACCTGGCCCGTGACTCTATATATCTATAACCTTCCTCCTTGGTTGTGCATGAAGCAGAAGTTCATTATGATGCCAGTTCTCATCCAAGGCCCTAAGCAACCAGGAAACGACATTGATGTGTACCTAAGGCCATTAGTTGAAGAACTTTTACAACCGTGGATTGGAAACGGTGTACGTGCGTGGGATTAGCACAATCAGGAGGAATTTGACCTGCATATGTTGCTGTTTGTCACCATCAATGATTGACCTGCTCTCAGTAACCTTTCATGACAGACAAACAAGGGATACCATGCATGCACGCACTGTTTAGATGACACCAAAAGTATATACCTGGACAAATGCAGGAAGAATGTGTACCTGGGGCATCGTCGATTCCTTCCGACCAACCATCAATGTCGAAAGAAAGGAAAGCACTTCAAAGGCGAGGTAGATCACCGAAAGAAGCCCGCCATGCGTACCGGTGATCACGTACTTGCTATGGTCAATGATTTAAAAGTAATCTTCGGAAAGGGTCCCGACGGACTATCTATTTCGAATGATGCTGAGGGTCACGCACCCATGTGGAAGAAGAAATCTATATTTTGGGACCTACCCTACTAGAAAGACCTAGAGGTCCGCTCTTCAATCGACGTGATGCATGTGACGAAGAACCTTTGCGTGAACCTGCTAGGCTTCTTGGACGTGTATGGGAAGACAAAAGATACACCGGAGGCACGGGAGGACCTGCAACGTTTGCATGAAAAAGATGGCATGCCTCCAAAGCAGTATGAAGGTCCTCCCAGCTATGCTCTTACCGAAGAAGAGAAGGAAATCTTCTTTGAATGCCTGCTCAGTATGAAGGTCCCGTCTGGCTACTCATTGAATATAAAGGTAATAATAAATATGGCAAAGAAAAGGTTCCAGAACCTAAAGACTCATGACTACCACGTGATTATGATGCAACTGCTTCCGGTTGCATTGAGGGGGCTTCTACCGGAAAACGTTCGATTAGCCATTGTGAAGCTATGTTCATTCCTCAATGCAGTCTCTCAGAAAGTGATCGATCCAGAAATCCTACCAAGGTTAAGCAGTGATGTGGCGCAATGTCTTGTCAGTTTCGAGCTGGTGTTCCCACCATCCTTCTTCAATATCATGACGCACGTCCTAGTTCATCTAGTCGACGAGACTGTCGTTCTGGGCCATGTATTTCTACACAATATGTTCCCCTTTGAGAGGTTCATGGGAGTCCTAAAGAAATATGTCCTGAACCGCGCTAGGCCAGAAGGAAGCATCTCCATGGGCAATCAAACAGAGGATGTCATTGGGGTTTTGTGTTGACTTCATTCCTGACCTTAAGAAGATAGGTCTTCCTCAATCGCAGTATGAGGGGAGACTGGGTGGAAAAGGCACGCTAGGAGGGGACTCAATAATATGTAGGGACGGGCATTGTTGGTCTCAAGGACACTACACGATTCTATAGAATTCTACCTTGGTGACCCCGTATGTCGATGAACACAAGAACATTTTGCGCTCCAAACACCCGGACCAGTGTGACGACCGGATTACATGTGAACACATCAGGAGTTTTGGCAGTTGGTTCCAAACACGTCTCAGGTGTGACAACACTGTTTCTGATGACCTGTACTCGTTGGCGAGGGAGCCATCTTCGACTTTAATGACTTACAAAGGGTACGATATAAATGGGAATATATTTTACATGATCGAGCAAGATCAAAAGAGCACCAACCAAAACAGTGGTGTCCGCTTTGATGCAGCAACCAAGAGGTGAAATGACACATATTATGGTTATGTAGTGGACATATGGAAACTTGACTATGGATATGGTATTAAGGTCCCTTTGTTTAAGTGCAAATGGGTCAATCTTCAGGAGGCGGGGTACAGGTAGACCCGCAATACGGAATGACAACAATGGATCTGAACAATCTGGGGTACACAGACGAGCCATTCGTCCTAGCCAATGATGTGGCGCAGGTTTTCTATGTGAAGGACTTGTCTACCAAACCGAGAAAAAGAAAAGATAAGGAAGCGGATACATCATACGATGAGCCAAAGCGCCACATAGTTCTTTCAGGAAAAATAGACATCGTGGGATTGGAGGGCAAGACAGACGTGTCTGAAGATTATGAAACTTTTCATGAAATTTCTCCCTTCAAAGTCAAGGCTGACCCAAGCACCCTGTTAAACGATGAAGATTATCCATGGTTACGGTGCAATAAGCAAAGAACACAAGCGAAGAAAAAGTGAAGACTTTCTATCAACAACTATTATGATTATGCCTTTGATGTAGAACATTACTGCAGTTACATTTGAACAAATGAAATCCCTTTGTAACAGATGAGTTTTTGTCCGAAACCCTGACACTTCCAAAGAGATTGTCTATTTTGTACACGAAGTGCATCCAGTTTTTGTCGTAACCCTCTCAACTTTTTAGCACATGCTATGTGGGTGAAGTGATGATACCATGCCAACTTTCAACCTTTTCAGAGTTCATTTGAAATGCTTTTCAATTTCAGGGATCAACCAAAAAGCTTTTATAAACCTCTAGTATTATTGAAACTAAAATTATATAAAATTTATGCGACTAAAATTATCAAAGTATTTTCTGTTCAAAACATTAAAAGCAAAAAGAATTTTCATAAAATAACTAAAAAACAAAATAAATAATTAGAAACAAAATAAAATAAATAAGTAGAAACAAAATAAACTTTAATAAATAAGTAGAAACAAAATAAAATTTAATAAAGTAAAAAAATAAACTTTAATAAAAAATAAATAAAAGAATTTTCATAAAATAAATAAGAAAAGCAATAAAGAAAAGAAAATAAATAAGTAGAAACAAAATAAAATAAATAAGTAGAAAAAAATAAACTTTAATAAAGTAAAATAAATAAACTTTAATAAAATAAATAAAAATAGCAACAGTAAGTAGAAACAAAATAAAATAAATAAAGCAAAAAAATGCCACCTACTGGGCCACCACGGCCTGAACACGACTAGAAACCCAATCATCGGCAAGGATTCAGGCCCGCAGTAGGCCCACAGGCACACAGTGACAAGTTAGGCCCGAATGCCTGCAGTTGAGAGGAGCTCGAGAGGGTGGGCGCAGCAGCGTTTATAAACCACTCTCGAGCTCTCTCAACTAGCGAGGTGGGACTAAACTTTTGACGCGGGCAGCACAAGGCCTTTCGTCCCGGTTGGTGGCACCAACCGGGACTAAAGGTGGGCATTGGTCCTGGTTGGTGCCACCAACCAGACTAATGCCTACTTTTAGTCTGGTTGGTGGCACCAACCAGACCAATGCCCACTTTAGTCGGTTGGTGCCTAACCGACCAAAGGCCTCGCTTCCGCCATTTGGGCTGCTGAAAAGAGACCTTTGGTCCCGGTTGATGGCACCAACCGACTAAAGCGGGGCATTGGTCCCAGTTGTTACCACGAACCGGTACCAATGCGTCGTGTATATAAGCACGACTTGTGAAAATTTCACTTCTCCTCTCGCAGTTGCCGCCCCGACGACATCGACGCCGCCAGGCTGCCGCCCCCGTCCGCCGTCTCTGTCGTCGTCATCGCCCTGCCCCGGCCTCACCGCACCCTGCCCCGACCTCGACGCTGCTGCCTCGACCTCGCCGTCGATGAGCCCTGCCCCGACCTCGCCAGACACGCCGAGCGCCTGCCCGACCTCGCCCTCGCCAGCCCTGACTGTGAGCCTCACCGCGTCGTTCCCCCTCCTCTCCCCCAGCGCTAACACCGCCACGCCCTGCCTGACGCCGACGACACGAAGGCCCTGTTCACATATATAGATTTTTTTGTTCATATTGTAGTAGTAGATGATGATGATGATGTATGTATGTTCATATGCAAAAGTTAGGATTTTTTTTATTCATAGATTTTTTGGTAATATTATTGTAGAATATGCAAATGTTTGTATGTTCATATGCAGAGAATATGTCATTTTTATAGAATTTTATTTTGTTTATAGAATTTTATTTTTTCTGTTGTAATTTTGTTCATAAAGTTTTAGGATGAAAAAAAAGAAGAAGAAAAAGGGAGGAGGAGAAGTTCCGTTTAGTTTTAGGATTATATTAGTTTATGTTTAGTTTAGGAAGAAGGAAAACAAAAAGGAGAAGAAGAGGAGAAATAAATAAGAAGAGGAAAAAGTAAAAGAAAAAGAGGAGAAGAAGAAGAAAAAAAGAGTAATTTCTATTTTTTTTCTTCTTCTCCTCTTTTTTCTTCTTTTTTTTCTTCGATCTTCTCCTCTCTCTATTCCTTTCTTCTTCTCCTCTTTTTTTCTTCTTCTTCCTCTTCTTATTTTTATCGGGTATGTCGTTGTCGATATACCACCTCCTCGATAACTTCGACATGAGGGGGGGTCGATATACTCGACATGAGGAGGGGGGGGGGTCAAGGGGTCGAGGGTACGAGGGCCGAGGGTTCTAGGGTTCTAGGGTTCTAGGGTCGAGGGTTAAAGGGTCGAGGGTCGAGGGTTTGAGGGTCGTCGAGGGGCCGAGGGTTCGAGGGTCGAGGGTCGTCGAGGGGTCGAGGGTTCGAGGGTTGAGGATCGCCGAGGGGTCGTGAAGTTGCTGCTACGTCTTGAGCTTGCGTTGGTTTTCCTTGAAGAGGAAAGGGTGATGTAGCAATAGTATCGTAAGTATTTCCCTTAGTTTTTGAGAACCAAGGTATCAATCCGGTAGGAGGCTCCTCAAAAGTCCCACGCACCTACACAAACAAACAAAGAACTCGCAACCAACACAATAAAGGGATTGTCAATCCTTTCACGGCCACTTGCGAAAGTGAGATCTGATAGAGATAGAATAATAAGATAAATATATTTTTGGTATTTTATAATATAGATGCAAAAAAGTAAAGATGCAAATAAAAGTAGATTGGAAGCAAATATGATAAGAGATAGACCCGGGGGCCATAGGTTTCACTAGTGGCTTCTCTCAAGATAGCATAAGTATTACGGTGGGTGAACAAATTACTGTCGAGCAATTGATAGAAAAGCGAATAGTTATCAGATTATCTAGGCATGATCATGTATATAGGCATCACGTCTGCAACAAGTAGACCGACTCCTGCCTGCATCTACTACTATTACTCCACACATCGACCGACTCCTGCCTGCATCTAGAGTATTAAGTTCATACGAACAGAGTAACGCCTTAAGCAAGATGACATGATGTAGAGGGATAAACTCAAGCAATATGATATAAACCCCATCTTTTTATCCTCGATGGCAACAATACAATACGTGCCTTGCAACCCTTTCATCACTTTGGGTAAGGACACCGCAAGATTGAACCCAAAGCTAAGCACTTCTCCCATGGCAAGAAAGATCAATCTAGTAGGCCAAACCAAACTAATAATTCGAAGAGACTTGCAAAGATAACTCAATCATACATAAAAGAATTCAGAGAAGATTCAAATATTATTCATAGATAAACTTGATCATAAACCCACAATTCATCGGATCTCGACAAACACATCGCAAAAAGAGTTTACATCGAATAGATCTCCACAAGAGAGGGGGAGAACATTGTATTGAGATCCAAAAAGAGAGAAGAAGCCATCTAGCTAATAACTATGGACCCGTAGGTCTGTGGTAAACTACTCACAACTCATCGGAGGGGCTATGGTGTTGATGTAGAAGCCCTCCGTGGTTGATTCCCCCTCCGGCAGAACGCCGACGAAGGCTCCAAGATGAGATCTCGCAGATACAGAAGGTTACGGTGGTGGAAATTGTGTTTCGTTGGCTCCCTGGATGTTTTTGGGGTACGTAGGCTTATATAGGAGGAAGAAGTACATCGGTGGCCGCCCGAGGGGCCCACGAGACAGGGGGCGCCCTCCTATCTCGTGGAGGCCTCGGCTGCTTCTTGACTTGCACTCCAAGTCCTTTGGACCACGTTCGTTCCAAAAATCACGCTCCCAAAGGTTTCATTCCGTTTGGACTCCGTTTGATATTCCTTTTCTTCGAAATACTGAAATAGGCAAAAAAACAGCAATACGGGCTGGGCCTCCGGTTAGTAGGTTAGTCCCAAAAATGATATAAATGTGTAAAATAAAGCCCATAAACATCCAAAAGGGGTAATATAATAGCATGGAACAATAAAAAATTATAGATACGTTGGAGACGTATCAGTTGCCTAGTGTCAAAGTATTGAAGAAATCCATGGCTTCATCATTAGCCGGAAGTAACCGGGGCGTGATGGTACGAAGTTCTCCAAAGTTATTCTGGAACGGAGTCCCGAATAGGATAATCCGCCTTTTGGTACAAATTTCAGCAAAGGCCTTCCAAATAGCGATATTCGGAAGGCTCTTGTTGTACTTTGTACCAAAAAGCGAATTATCCTATCTGGGATTCCATTCCAAAATAACTTTGGAGAGCTTCGTACCATCATGCGCCTGTTACTTTGGCCTAATGATGAAGACATGGTTTTGTTGAATCTTTTGACACTAGACAAACGTCGGACAATCATGAGAGAGGCGGTCCGGCACAAACCCTAGAAGCGCTGCCGAGGCCACCCAAATTTACCAAGTTAAAAGAACGTTGTCGTCGAGGCCATCCCGAACCCTTGAAGCGTTGGCAAGGCCACCCCAAACCCTAGAGAAGCGTCGAGGCCACTAATTAATATAATTCTTTGTTGTGATTAGCTAGCTAGGTCTACGTTTGCCACTAATATATCCATTTGTCATGTTTGTATAATAATTGCCATGTTGTAATATTTTCAGAAACTATGGAGCACGGCCGAGACGAGGAAGCAGAACAAGTGTTGGGGGACATAATCGCAGCCAGAGGTGATGTCATGTCGTATCTCAACGAAACCGATGGTCTGGAAGGAGAGGGTGAAGCAGGCTACGGTTATGGAATAACGGAGGATGAAGGACATGATTATGATGGCTCTGATGACCGAATGCCGGTGCAAGAAGGAGACCGTGATGACGGCTCCGGTGACCGAACAGAGTCCGGCCAGGTATATATATTAATTAAGCATGTGCTGATGATAATCCCCAAGTGCAGGGAATCATCGTAGCAATTTCCAAAGGTGGAAGTGATAAGTATGGAGTGTCGAACCCACAAGGAGCTAAAGGTAAGATCAATATTCTCTCAAGTCCTATCTGCCACTGATACGACTCTACGTACAATGAACGTTTGCTTCCAACTAGATACGAGAAATAAAACTACATTGTGGGTATGAAGAGGATAACTTTGCATGATATCGGAGAGCTAAAATATAAAAGTAGGTGTTGTTATCATAAAGTTAGAATATATTACTAAATATTATAAATAGCGAGTGTGGAACAATGATGGATCGCTGTGCGGAATTATCCTAGGCAATTGTTAACAAGACCGATAGTCGTCATTGCAATTTCATATGAGGGAGAGGCATAAGCTAACATACTTTATCTTCTTGGATCATATGCACTTATGATTGGAACTCTAGCAAGCATCTGCAACTACTAAAGATCATTAAGGTAAAACCCAACCATAGCATTAAAGCATCAAGTCCCCTTTATCCTATACGCCACAACCCACTTACTCGGGTTTATGCTTATGTCACTCAAGCAACCCACTATAAGTGAATCATGAACGTATTGCAACACCCTACAACGGGAATCCCTCACGCTTGCGCGACACGGAGGTCACAATAGGACAACACCAAAATAAAACATACAACTCATACCAATCTAGATCATCAATCAACCCAAAGACAAAAGATATCTACTCAAAACATCATAAGATGGCAACACATCATTGGATCATAATATGTGGCATAAAGCACTGCTACGTCTTGAGCTTGCGTTGGTTTTCCTTGAAGAGGAAAGGGTGATGCAGCAATATTAGCGTAAGTATTTCCCTCAGTTTTTGAGAACCAAGGTATCAATCCAGTAGGAGGCTCCTCAAAAGTCCCACGCGCCTACACAAACAAACAAGAACTGGCAATCAACGCAATAAAGGGGTTGTCAATCCCTTCACGGCCACTTGCGAAAGTGAGATCTGATAGAGATAATATGATAAGATAAATATATTTAGTATTTTATGATATAGATACGAAAAGTGAAGATGCAAATAAAAGTAGATTGAAAGATTATATGATAAGAGATAGACCCGGGGGCCATAGGTTTCACTAGTGGCTTCTCTCAAGATAGCATAAGTATTACGGTGGGTGAACAAATTACTGTCGAGCAATTGATAGAAAAGCGAATAATTATGAGATTATCTAGGCATGATCATGTATATAGGCATCACGTCCGTGACAAGTAGACCGACTCCTGCCTGCATCTACTACTATTACTCCACACATCGACCGCTATCAAGCATGCATCTAGAGTATTAAGTTCATAAAGAACAGAGTAACGCATTAAGAAATATGACATGATGTAGAGGGATAAACTCATGCAATATGATATAAACCCCATCTTTTTATCCTCGATGGCAACAATACAATACGTGCCTTGCTGCCCCTGCTGTCACTGGAAAGGACACCGCAAGATTGAACCCAAAGCTAAGCACTTCTCCTATTGCAAGAAAGATCAATCTAGTAGGCCAAACCAAACTGATAATTCGAAGAGACTTGCAAAGATAACTTAATCACACATAAAAGAATTCAGAGGAGATTCAAATATTTCTTATAGATAAACTTGATCATAAACCCACAATTCATCGGATCTCGACAAACACAACGCAAAAAGAGTTACATCGAATAGATCTCCAAGAAGATCAAGGAGAACATGGTATTGAGATCCAAAGAGAGAGAAGAAGCCATCTAGCTAATAACTATGGACCCGAAGGTCTGTGGTAAACTACTCACAACTCATCGGAGAGGCCTTGGGGATGATGTAGAGGCCCTCCGTGATCGAATCCCCCTCCGGCGGAGCACCGACGAAGGCTCCAAGATGGGATCTCGCGGATACAGAAGGTTACGGCGGTGGAAATAGTTTTTCATTGGTTCCCCTGATGTTTTCGGGGTACATGGGTATATATAGGAGGTAGAAGTAGGTCGGTGGATTCCCAAGGGGCCCACGAGATAGGGGGCGTGCCCAGTAGGGGGGGGGCGCCCTCCACCCTCGTGGCCGCCTCGATTGTTGTGTGACTTCCACTCCAAGTCATCTGGATCATGTTCGTTCCAAAAATCACGCTCCCGAAGGTTTCATTTCGTTTGGACTCTGTTTGATATTCCTTTTCTTCGAAACACTGAAATAGGCAAAAAAACAGCAATGTGGGCTGGGCCTCCGGTTAGTAGGTTAGTCCCAAAAATGATATTATGTGTAAAGTAAAGCCCATAAACATCCAAAACAGGTAATATAATAGCATGGAACAATAAAAAATTATAGATACGTTGGAGACGTATCAAGCATCCCCAAGCTTAATTCCTGCTCATCCTCGAGTAGGTAAATGATAAAAACAGAATTTTTGATGTGGAATGCTACCTAGCATAATTCTCAATGTAATTTTCTTTATTGTAATGAATGTTCATATCCAAATGATTCAAAATAAAAGTTCATATTGACATAAGAAATAGTAATACTTCAAGCATACTAATCAAAGTAATCATGTCTTCTCAAAATAACATGGCTAAAGAAAGTTCATCCCTACAAAATCATATAGTTAGGCTATGCTTCATTTTCGTCACAAAAAAATGCTCCCATCTTATACACCCCCGATGACAAGCCAAGCAATTGTTTAGTACTTAAATAATCTCAAACTTTTTCAACTTTCACGCAATACATGAGCGTGAGCCATGGATATAGCACTATGGGTGGAATAGAATATGATGATGGGGATTGTGTGGAGAAGACAAAAAAAGAGAAAGTCTCACATTGATGAGGATAATCAACGGGCTATGGAGATGCCCATCAATTGATGTCAACATGAGGAGTAGGGATTGCCATGCAACGGATGCACTAGAGCTATAAATGTATGAAAGCTCAACAAAAGAAACTAGTGGGTGTGCATCCAACTTGCTTGCTCACGAAGACCTAGGGCATTTTGAGGAACCCCATCGTAGGAATATACAAGCCAAGTTCTATAATGAAAAATTCCCACTAGTATATGAAAGTGACAACATATGAGACTCGCTATATGAAAAACGTGGTGCTACTTTGAAGCACAAGTGTGGAAAAAGAGATAGTAACATTGCCCCCTTTTTTATTTTATTTTTATTTTTGGGTCTTTTTTTATTTGACCTTTCTTTTTTATTTATTTTATTTGGACTTTCCTTTTTTTATTTGGGGACAATGCTCTAATAATGATGATCATCACACTTCTATTTATTTACAACTCATGAATTACAACTCATTACTAGAAAAAGATATGACTCTATATGAATGCCTCCGGTGGTGTACCGGCATGGGCAATGAATCAAGAGTGACATGTATGAAAATTTATGCATGGTGGTTTTGCCACAAATACGATGTCAACTACATGATCAAGCAAGGCAATATGACAATGATAATGTGTGTCATGATGATAAACGGAATGGTGGAAAGTTGCATGGCAATATATCTCGGAATGGCTATGGAAATGCCATAATGGGTAGGTATGGTGGCTATTTTGAGGAAGATATAAGGAGGTTTATGTGTGATAGAGCGTATCGTATCACAGGGTTTGGATGCACGGGCGAAGTTTGCACCAACTCTCAAGGTGAGAAAGGGCAATGCACGGTATCGAAGAGGCTAGCAATGATGGAAGGGTGAGAGTGCGTATAATCCATGGACTCAACATTAGTCAAAAAAGAACTCATATACTTATTGCAAAAATCTACAAGTCATCAAAAACCAAGCACTACGCGCATGCTCCTAGGGGGATAGATTGGTAGGAAAAGACCATCACTCGTCCCCGACCGCCACTCATAAGGATGCACAATCTAAGAACACCTCATGTTTCAAATTTGTTTCACAACTTTAACCATACGAGCATGCTACGAAACTTGCTAACTTCAACGCAAGCATTCTTTAAATTCATAATCACCCAACTAGCATGACTCTAATATTACTACCTCTATATCTCAAAACAATTATCAAGTATCAAATTGATCATAGCATCCAATTCACTTCCTATGATAGTTTTTATTATACCCAACTTGGATGCCCATCATTCTAGGACCAATTTTATAACCATAGAAAATACCATGTTGTTCTAAGAGACTCTCAAAATGATATAAGTGAAGCATGAGAGACTAACAATTTCTACAAAATTAAGCCACCACCGTGCTCTAAAAGATATAAGTAAAGCACTAGAGCAAAAACTATATAGCTCAAAAGATATAAGTGAAGCACATAGAGTATTCTAATAAATTCCAAACAAGTGGGTTTCTCCCAAAAGGTGTGTACTGCAAGGATTATTATGGTAAACTAAAAAGAAAATACTAATATCATACAAGATGCTCCAAGCAAAACACATATCATGTGGTGAATAAAAATATAGCTCCAAGTAAAGTTACCGATAAACGAAGACGAAAGAGGGGATGCCTTCCGGGGGCACCCCCAAGCTTAGGCTTTTGGATATTCTTGAATATATTGGGGTGCCATGGGCATCCCCAAGCTTAGGCTCTTGCCACTCCTTATTCCATAGTCCATCAAATCTTTACCCAAAACTTGAAAACTTCACAACACAAAACTCAACAGGAAATCTCATAAGCTCCGTTAGTGAAAGAAAGAAAAACCACCACATAAGGTACTGTAATGAACTCATTCTTTATTTATATTGGTGTTAAACCTACTGTTTTCCAAGTTCTCTATGGTTCATACCCTTACATACTAGCCATAGATGCATCAAAATAAGCAAACAACACACGAAAGGCAGAATCTGTCATAAACAGAACAGTCTGTAGCAATATGTAACTCTACAATACTCCTGGAACTCTAGAAATCCTACCAAAATAGGAAGTCCTGGTAAATTTATGTATTGATCTACAGCAAAAAGAATCAACGCAAAAGCACGTTTCTGTGAATTACCAAAATTATTTTCGTGCGCGCAAAGTTTCTGTTTTTCAGCAGAATCAAATTAACTATCACCATAGGTTATCCTATAGGTTCTACTTGGCACAAACACTAAATAAAACATAAAAACACATCTAAACAGAAGGTAGATGCAAAATTTATTACTAAACAGAAGCAAAAACAAAAAACAAAGATAAAATTGGGTTGCCTCCCAACTAGCGCTATCGTTTAACGCCCCCTAGCTAGGCATAAAAGCGAGGATAGATCTAAGTAATGCCATCTTTGGCACTCAATTCATAAGTAGCTCACATGATAGATTCATAAGGTAATTTGACTTTCTTTCTTGGAAAGTGCTCCATGCCTTTCCTTAATGGAAATTGGAATCTAATATTTCCTTCCTTCATATCAATAATCGCACCAATTGTTCTAAGGAAAGGTCTACCAAGAATAATAGGACATGAAAGATTAAAATCTATATCAAGAACGATAAAATCTACGGGCACCAAATTCCTATTTGCAACAATGAGAACATCATTGATCCTTCCCATTGGCTTTTTAATGGTGGAATCCGCAAGGTGCAAATTTAAAGAGCAATCATCAAGATCATGGAAACCTAGAATATCACATAAAGTTTTCGGAATCGTGGAAACACTAGCACCCAAGTCACACAAAGCATAACACTCATGATCTTTAATTTTAATCTTTATAGTAGGTTCCCACTCATCATAAAGTTTTCTAGGTATAGAAACTTCCAAATTAAGTTTTTCATCAAAAGATTGCATCAAGGCATCAACAATATGTTTGGTAAAAGCTTTATTTTGACTATAAGCATGCGGAGAATTCAACACGGATTGCAACAAGGAAATACAACTTTCTAAAGAACAATTATCATAATTAAATTCCTTGAAATCCAAGATAGTTGGTTCAATGCTATTTAAAGTCTTGACCTCTCCAATCCCACTTTTACCAAATTTAGCATCAAGATCTAAGAACTCCGAATCATTGGGACGCCTTCTAACTAAAGTTGACTCATCTCCAGTCCCATCATTATTAAGATTCATATTGCAAAACAAATATCTAATAGGGGACACATCAATAACTTTAAGATCTTCATCATTATTTTCATGGAAACTAGAAGAACACGCCTTTACAAAGCAATCTTTCTTAGCACGCAATCTAGCGGTTCTTTCTTTGCACTCATCAATGGAAATTCTCATAGCTTTGAGAGACTCATTGATATCATGCTTAGGAGGAGTAGATCTAAGTTTCAAAGAATCAACATCAAGCGAAAGTCTATCAACGTTCCTAGCCAAATCATCAACTTTAAGCAATTTTTCTTCAAGCATGGCATTAAATTTCTTTTGAGAGATCATAAATTCTTTCACACTATTCTCAAAATCAGAGGGCATCTTATTATGATTACCAGAAGAATTATTGTAGGAATTTCCATAATTATTAGAGGAATTACTAGGGAACAGTCTAGGATTAAAGTTTCCTCTATAAGCAATGTTACCAAAATTATTCCTACCAACACAATTCACATCCATAGATTCATTATTATTCTCAATCAAAGTAGACAAAGGCATATCATTGGGATCAATAGAAGCACTCTTAGTAGCAAAGAATTTCATAAATTCATCCATCTTTCCACTCAAAACATTAATTTATTCTATAGCATGCACTTTTTTACTAGTAGATCTTTCGGTGTGCCATTGAGAATAATTAGCCATAATATTACCAAGGAGTTTTGTAGCTTCTCCTGGAGTGATTTCCATAAACGTGCCTCCCGCGGCCTAATCTAAAATATTTCTAGAAGCAAAATTCAATCCGGCATAAAAATTTTGTATGATCATCCATAAATTCAAACCATGAGTAGGGCAATTGCGAATAATCAATTTCATTCTTTCCCAAGATTGGGCAACATGCTCATGATCAAGTTGTTTAAAATTCATAATATCGTTCCTAAGAGTGATGATCTTAGCGGGAGGAAAATACTTAGAGATAAAATCATCTTTGCGCTTGTTCCACGAATCAATACTATTTTTAGGCAAAGACGAAAACCAAACTTTAGCACGTTCTCTAAGTGAAAACGGAAATAACTTCAATTTAACAATATCATTATCCGTATCTTTCTTCTTTTGCATCTCACACAAATCAACAAAGTTGTTTAGATGGGTAGCGGCATCTTCACTAGGAAGGCCGGAGAATTGATCTTTCATAACAAGATTCAGCAAAGCAGTATTGATTTCACAAGACTCAACATCATTAAGAGGAGAAATCGGAGTACTAAGGAAATCATTATTATTGGTATTATCTTGCGCCATCGCGACAAGCAATCCAACACACAAGCAAACAAAAAGGCAAGCGAAAGAGAGAGGAGATTGGGAAAGAGAGGGCGAATAAAACGGCAAGGGTGAAGTGGGGGAGAGGAAAACGAGAGGCAAATGGCAAATAATGTAAATGCGAGGGAGATGAGTTTGTGATGGGTACTTGGTATTTCTTGACTTGAGCGAAGACCTCCCCGGCAACGGCGCCAGAAATCCTTCTTGCTACGTCTTTGATACGTCTCCAACGTATCTATAATTTATGAAGCATTCATGCTATTTTATTATCTCTTTTGAATGATTACGGGCTTTATTATACACTTTTATATTACTTTTGGGACTAACTTTAACCGAAGGCCCAGCCCATATTGCTGTTTTATTGCCTGTTTCAGTATTTCGAAGAAAAGGAATATCAAACGGAGTCCAAACGGAATGAAACCTTCGGGAGCATGATTTTTAGGAAGAATATGATCCGGGAGACTTGGAGTTCACGTCAGAAGATCATCGAGGAGGCCACGAGATAGGGGGGCGCCCCCCTAGGCGCGCCCTACCCTCTCATGGGCCCCTCGAGGCTCCCCCGACCGATTTCTTTCGTCTATATAAGCCTACGTACCCTAAAAACATCGAATATCAAGATAAATCGGGAGTTCCGCCGCCGCAAGCCTCTGTAGCCACCAAAAACCTCTCGGGAGCCCGTTCCGGCACCCTGCCGGAGGGGCAACCCATCACCGGTGGCCATCTTCATCATCCCGTCGCTCTCCATGACGAGGAGGGAGTAGTTCACCCTCGGGGCTGCGGGTATGTACCAGTAGCTATGTGTTTGATCTCTCTCTCCCTCTCTCTCTCTCTCGTGTTCTCTCTATGGCACGATCTTGATGTATCCCGAACTTTTCTATTATAGTTGGACCTTATGATGTTTCTCCCCCCCTCTACTCTCTTGTGATGAATTGAGTTTCCCTCTTGAAGTTATCTTATCGGATTGAGTCTTTATTTGAGAACACTTGATGTATGTCTTGCCATGTTTATCTGTGGTGACAATGGGATATCACGTGCCACTTGATGTATGTTTTGGTGACCAACTTGCGGGTTCCGCCCATGAACCTAAGCATAGGGGTTGGCACACGTTTTCTTGACTCTCCGATAGAAACTTTGGGGCACTCTTTGAAGTACTTTGTGTTGGTTGGATGAATCTGAGATTGTGTGATGCATATCATATAATCATGCCCACGGATACTTGAGGTGACAATGGAGTATCTAGGTGACATTAGGGTTTTGGTTGATTTGTGTCTTAAGGTGTTATTCTAGTACGAACTCTTGAATAGATTGATCCGAAAGAATAACTTTGAGGTGGTTTCTTACCCTACCATAATCTCTTCGTTTGTTCTCCGCTATTAGTGGCTTTGGAGGGACTCTTTGTTGCATGTTGAGGGATTGTTCTATGATCTATCTACGTTATTATTGTTGAGAGAACTTGCACCAGTGAAAGTATGAACCCTAGGCCTTGCTTCCTATCATTGCAATACCATTTACACTCACTTTTATCATTAGTTACCTTGCTGTTTTTATAATTTCAGATTACAAATATCCATATTTACCATCCATATTGCACTTGTATCACCATCTCTTCGCCGAACTAGTGCACCTATACAATTTACCATTGTATTGGGTGTGTTGGGGACACAAGAGACTCTTTGTTATTTGGTTGCAGGGTTGTTTGAGAGAGACCATCTTCATCCTACGCCTCCCGCGAATTGATAAACCTTAGGTCATCCACTTGAGGGAAATTTGCTACTATCCTACAAACCTGTGCACTTGCAGGCCCAACAACATCTACAAGAAGAAGGTTGTGTAGTAGACATCAAGCTCTTTTCTGGCGCCATTGCCGGGGAGGTGAGTGCTTGAAGGTATATCTTTAGATCTTGCAATCGAATCTTTTTGTTTCTTGTTTTATCACTAGTTTAGTTTATAAAAGAAAACTACCAAAAAATGGAATTGAGTTTGCCTCATACGCTTCGTCTTTTTAATATCTTTCATGAGTATGATGAAAAGGAAAATTGTGCTAAAGTGCTAGAAGAAGAAATCTATAGAATGTTTGATACTAAATCTTTGAATGATGAGCATGTTTGCAATGTTGTTAGTATGAACTCCTTGAATATCCATAGTACTAATGATGATTGCACTAGTGATGATGAAAATGTCTCCTATAAGCATGTCAATTTTTGTGGAGAGCATTGGGTTTGCATAGATACACCAAATAGAGAAGATAGATATTGCAAGAGGCATAAGCATTTAGAAACTAAATTGTTGCAAGAAAGTCTTGATGAGTGTGCTAGAAGATTCAATATTTTTCGCGCCCCTTGTGAACTTTGCAATGAATGTGGTCATTTAAATCTCCAATGCAATTTGTTTCATGATCGAATCGTGTCCAAAAATTGTGATGAATTGATTTCCCTTGCGCATCATAATGAACTTAGTTTGCTTTTGGGGTATGAAGAAATGAAACGTATAACTAAAGGTATTCCAAAATTTAATCTTGATAGATTTCTTGATTTTGATCTAGAGAAGATTTATATGTTTTGTGTGGAGAATTGCATTGAAAATCCTTATATTGCCAATTACCTAAAGAAAAGAAAGCAAATAGAAGATGATGAGAATACTAATGAAAGGGAAGAGACTTCCCAATATCCTCCTATTATTTCTTATGATGAATCAGGTAACGAGGAGGAGCTTTCTATTCAACCAATCTCATCAATAAGGAGCTCAAAGAGGAAGGTTGAACCCACACATAATGAGAAGAAGAAAAAGAAAATAAGGAGCAACAAAGGTAGAAAGGTATCCCTCCCAAATGATGTTGCTCCTACTACTTATTGTGATGATGATAATTGCTTTACTATTGGTGCTATCCATATTTTTAACGATGAAAGTAATTATGCTTATGATATGAAAGGGCCCAAGCTTGGGGAAGCTATGTTTGATGAGGATGAAATATTTGAGAATATATTTGCTGAAATTAATGTTTTCCCCAAGCTTGGGGATGCTATGTTTAATGAAGACGATATTTTTAGCATCCCAAGTTTTGATATGCAAAGTTGTTATGATGATAGCATGCCTCTTACCTATGATGATTATATTGATGAAAGTGGGTTTGGAAGAGTGTCAACTTTAGAAAGTAGTGATCCCACTATTTTGGAGGATGTTGAATTTTATTGTGATGAATACAAAAGTTGATTTGGAAGAGTGTCAACTTTATTTAGTGATTCCACTATCTTGGGAGAGGTTTCAATCGATTATGATGAGAACGAAGTTGCTACTTATGATGATTATTGTGATGAAACTTATGCTATAAAAAGTAGTGATGATTATATTTATAAAACTTTTCATGATTATGATTACCCTTTTTCTGAACATTACTCTTTTAATGTGAAACGATTTTTAGTGTTCAAGTCTCTTATGATACTCCTACTATTCCGAATGAGAAGAATTTTGCTTATGTGGAGAGTAGTAAATTTTCTATGCTTGTAGATCATGAAAAGAATGCTTTGGGTGCTGGTTATATTGTTGAATTCATTCATGATGCTACTGAAAATTATTATGAGGGAGGAACATATGCTTGTAGGAATTGCAATAATGTCAAGTTTCCTCTCTATGTGCTTCAAGTTTTGAACTTATGCTTGTTCTGCCTTCCTATGCTAGTTAATTATTGTTTGCATAAGTTGTTTGCTCACAAAATCCCTATGCATAGGAAGTGGGTTAGACTTAAATGTGCTAGTCATATGCTTCATGATGCTCCCCTTTTGTTTCAATTCTTATCTTTTGCGTGAGCATCATTGTCATCATCATGCCTAGCTAGAAAGGCATTAAAGAAAAGCGCTTGTTGGGAGACAGCCCAATATTTATCCTTACTGTTTTTGTGTGTTCACATGATTATGCTACTGTAGTAATCATGTTTTATAGCTTTTGTTTCAATAAAGTGCCAAGTAAGACCTTTAGGATAGCTTACGGTGATAGTTGTGTTGATCCTGCTGAGAATCAGAAACTTTTGCATCCAGTAAATTAGTTTTGTTAATTCATAGAAACGTGATCTTGATCTTATTATTTTTGCCCTGGATTGGTACACGAATTTCTTCGGACTTCCTAATTTAGTAGGACTTTTGGAGTTCCAGAGGTATACGTTTGATACGGATTACTACAGACTGTTCTGTTTTTGACAGATTCTGTTTTCATTATGTTGTTTGCTTATTTTGATGAATCTATGAGTAGTATCGGAGGGTATGAACCATAGATAAGTTGGAATACAGTAGATATTACACCAATATGATTTTAGAATGAGTTCATTACAGTACCTAAGTGGTGGTTTTATCTTCTTATACTAACGGAGCTTATGAGTTTTCTGTCGAGTTTTGTCACTACAAAAAAAAATACACTTCCGTGATGATACGTGTTTGTCACAGTAGGTCGCGTTTTTGTCATGCATGTACATCCATGACGATTTTATGACAGAATCAAGATAGTCATACCTGTGCTGTCGTAGAAGTGTTCCATGACATTACCAAAATTATCATCACGGAAGTGTCCACTTCCATGACGATAAATCACGCGTCACAGAAGTGCTTTCGTCAAGGGTGACCGACACATGGCATCCACCGTAACGGAACGCCGTTAAGCTATCGGGTCGGATTTTGGATCCGATAACCCGTTAACAGCCCCGACCAATGGGGGTTTTTCCACGTGTAAAATCATCATTGGTTGGAGGAAACACGTGTCGGTTCATCGCTAGGACAGATGTCATCCACTCATTGGACGGAAGGCGCCTATGATACGTCGACAGTGGCACGCCCAACAGAGGCCCATTCTCGTGAAAAGGCCGCCCGCTTTGACTTGGTCAAAGGTGGCGGGCGCCCATGGAAAGCCTGTTAACGGCCTATTCGCATATAGCCCATTTACAGCCCGCTAGCCCAAGGCCCGTTACGCCCTATACGAATTAGGCCCAGTAGCGTCATCTGGGCCATCCAATATGATTCCAGCCCGTTTTCACTTCTGGCACATGTATGGCCCATGACGTCTTTCGTCCCATATGAGGCCCTATGTAACTCTTGGCCTATTAACGGCCCGTGGTGAAACTGGCCCGTAATGAACAGTGTATCACTTTACACGCATTAACGGCCCGTGGTGAAACTGGCCCGTGCTACGTCTTGAGCTTGTGTTGGTTTTCACCGAAGAGGAGAGGATGATGCAGCACAGTAGCGTAAGTATTTCCCTCGGTTTTTGAGAACCAAGGTATCAATCCTGTAGGAGGCCACGCGCGAGTCCCTCGTACCTGCACAAAACGATAGCTACTCGCAACCAACGTGATTAGGGGTTGTCAATCCCTTCACGGTCACTTACGAGAGTGAGATCTGATAGAGATGATAGATAATATTTTTGGTATTTTTAGTATATAGATGCAAAGTGAAAAGTAAAAGGCAAAGTAAAAACAAAGCAAGTATAAAAGTGATGGAGATTGATATGATGACAATAGACCCCGGGGCCATAGGTTTC
The DNA here is from genome assembly GCA_021605205.1 of Aegilops longissima. Lineage (NCBI taxonomy): Eukaryota > Viridiplantae > Streptophyta > Magnoliopsida > Poales > Poaceae > Aegilops > Aegilops longissima. The sequence continues at coordinate 32,827,689 of CM038679.1, read as the reverse complement.
ACTAGTGGCTTCTCTCAAGAGCATAAGTATTCTACGGTGGGTGAACAAATTACTGTTGAGCAATTGACAGAATTGAGCATAGTTATGAGTATATCTAGGTATGATCATGTATATAGGCATCACGTCCAAGACAAGTAGATGAAACAATTCGCATCTACTACTATTACTCCACTCATCGACCGCTATCCAAATGCATCTAGAGTATTATGTTAAAAACAGAGTAACGCCTAAGCAAGATGACATGATGTAGAGGAATAAATTCATGCAATATGATAAATACCCCATCTTGTTATCCTCGATGGCAAAAATACAATACGTGCCTTGCAACCCTTACTGTCACTGGGTAAGGACACCGCAAGATTGAACCAAAACTAAGCACTTCTCCCATTGCAAGAACTACCAATCTAGTTGGTCAAACCAAACGGATAATTCGAAGAGACTTGCAAAGATAACTCAATCATACATAAAAGAATTCAGAGAAGATTCAAATATTATTCATAGATAAGCTGGATCATAAACCCACAATTCATCGGATGAAACAAACACACCGCAAAAAGAAGATTCCATCGAATAGATCTCCATGAGAGAGGGGGAGAACATTGTATTGAGATCCAAAAAGAGAGAAGAAGCCATCTAGTTACTAGCTATGGACCCGAAGGTCTGAAGTAAACTACTCACACTTCATCGGAGGGGCTATGGTGTTGATGTAGAAGCCCTCAGTGGTGGATGCCCCCTCCGGCGGAGCTCCGAAACAGGCCCCAAGATGGGATCTCATGGATAGAGGAAGTTGCGGCGGTGGAATTAGGTTTTTGGCTACTGTTCTGATCGTTTGGGGTACGTAGGTATATATAGGAGGAAGGAGTACGTCGGTGGAGCGACAGGGGGCCCATGAGGCAGGGGGGCGCCCCCCACCCTCGTGACCGCCTCTTTCGTTCCTTGGAGTAGGGTCCAAGTCCCATGGATCACGTTCGGTGAGAAAATCACATTTCTGAAGGTTTCATTCCGTTTGGACTCCGTTTGATATTCTGTTTCTTCGAAACACTGAAATAGGCAAAAAACAGCAATTCTGGGCTGGGCCTCCGGTTAATAGGTTAGTCCCAAAATAATATAAAAGTGGAAAATAAAGCCCAATATAGTCCAAAACAGTAGATAAAGTAGCATGGAGCAATCAAAAATTATAGATACGGTGGAGACGTATCAGGCATCCCCAAGCTTAATTCATGCTCGTCCTTGAGTAGGTAAATGATAAAAAGAGAATTTTTGATGCGGAGTGATACTTTGGCATAATTTCAATGTAAATCTTCTTAATTGTGGTATGAATATTCAGATCCGAAAGATTCAAGACAAAAGTTCATATTGACATAAAAATAATAATACTTCAAGCATACTAATCAAAGTAATTATGTCTTCTCAAAATAGCATGACAAAAGAAAGTTCATCCCTAAAAAATCATATAGTTAGGCTATGCTTCATTTTCGTCACACAAAGATGTTCCCAACTTCTATACCCCCGATGACAAGCCAAGCAATTGTTTCATACTTAAATAATCTCAAACTTTTTCAACCTTCACGCAATACATGAGCGTGAGCCATGGATATAGCACTATGGGGGGAATAGAATATGATGATGGGGATTGTGTGGAGAAGACAAAAAAGGAGAAAGTCTCACATTGACGAGGATAATCAACGGGCTAGGGAGATGCCCATCAATTGATGTCAACATGAGGAGTAGGGATTGCCATGCAACGGATGCACTAGAGCTATGAATGCTCAACAAAAGAAAACTAGTGGGTGTGCATCCAACTCGCTTGCTCACGAAGTCCTAGGGCATTTAAGGAAGCCCATCGTAGGAATATACAAGCCAAGTTCTATAATGAAAAATTCCCAGTAGTATGAAAAGACAACTTATGAGACTCACTATATGAAAAACATGGTGCTACTTTGAAGCACAATATATGAGACTCACTACATGAAGAACAAGGTGCTACTTTGAAGCACAAGATATGAGACTCACTACATGAAGAACAAGGTGCTACTTTGAAGCAACAGTGTGGAAAAAGGATAGTAACATTGCCCTTTTTTTTGGGCCTTTCTTTTTTTTGGCCTTTCTCTTTTTTGGGGGCAATGCTCTAATAATGATGATCGTCACACTTCTAATGATTACAACATAAGGATTACAACTCGAAACTAGAACAAGATATGACTCTATATGAATGCCTCCGGCGGTGTACCGGGATGGTGCAATGAATCAAGAGTGACATGTATGAAAAATAATGCATGGTGGCTTTGCCACAAATACGATGTCAACTACATGATCATGCAATGGCTATATGACAAAAGTAATGTATGTCATGATGATGATGAACGGAACGGTGGAAAGTTGCATGGCAATATATCTCGGAATGGCTATGGAAATGCCATAATAGGTAGGTATGGTGGCTGTTTTGAGGAAGATATAAGGAGGTTTATGTGTGAAAGAGTGTATCATATCACGGGTTTGGATGCACCGCGAAGTTTGCACCAACTCTCAAGGTGAGAAAGGGCAATGCACGGCATCAAGAGGCTAGCAATGGCGGAAAGGTAAAAGTGCGATAATCCATGGACTCAACATTAGTCAAAAAACTCATATACTTATTGCAAAAATTTAGAAGTGATCAAAATCAAGTACTACGCGCATGCTCCTAGGGGATAGATTGGTAGAAAAGACCATCGCTCGTCCCCGACCGCCACTCATAAGGATGCACAAGCCGGTACACTTCATGTTTCAAATTTGTTACACAACTTTAACCATACGTGCATGCTACGGATTTGCAAACTTCAACACAAGCATTTCTCAAATTCACAACTACTCAACTAGCACGACTTTGATATTATCACCTCCATATCTCAAAACAATTATCAAGCATCAAACTTTTCTTAGTATTCAACGCACTCAAAAGAAAGTTCCACATATCTTGAATACCAAGTATATTAACATTAAGCAAATTACCATGCTATTAACGACTCTCAAAATAATCTAAGTGAAGCATGAGATATCAATAGTTTCTTTAAAACAAATCCACCACGGTGCTCTAAAAGATCTAAGTGAAGTACTAGAGCAAAAATTATCACGCTCAAAACATATAAGTGAAGCACTATGAGCAAAACTATCAAGCTCAAAAGATATAAGTAAAGCACTATGAGTATTCTATCAAATTCCAATTCATGTATGGCTCTCTCAAAAGGTGTGTTCAGCAAGGATTATTGTGGTAAACTAACAAGCAAAGACGCAAATAATACAAGACGCTCCAAGCAAAACACTTATCATGTGGTGAAAAAAATATAGCTCCAAGTAAATTACCGATGGAAGTAAACGAAAGAGGGGATGCCTTCCGGGGCATCCCCAAACTTTGACTCTTTTGAGTCCTTGGATTATCTTGGGGGTGCCATGGGCATACCCAAGCTTAGGCTCTTGCCACTCCTTGTTCCATAATCCATCAAAACAATTCACCCAAAACTTGAAAACTTCACAACACAAAACTCAATAGAAATCTCGTGAGGTCCATTAGAGAAAGAAAACAAAAGACTACTTTAAAGTACTGTAATGAACTCATTCTTTATTTATATTGGTGTTAAACCTACTGTATTCCAACTTCTCTATGGATTATAAACTATTTTACTAGCCATAGATTCATCAAAATAAGCAAACAACACACGCAAAACAGAATCTGTCAAAAACAGAACAGTATGTAGTAATCTGTAACTAACGCAAACTTATGGAACTCAAAAAAATCTACAGAAATTAGACGACCTAGAAAACTTGTTTGTTGATCAGCAGCAATTATAATCAGTATTTTATCACATTCTGGTGATTTCTAATAATTCGGGCACTGAGCGCAAAGTTTCTGGAAATTACAGCAAGATCAAATAACTATCATCCAAGAAGATCCAATAGGTCTAGCTTGGCACAAACACTAATTAAAACATAAAACCACATCTAAACAGAGGCTAGATGGATTATTTATTCCTAAACTTAAAAAAAGCAAAAAACTAAAAAATAAAATTGGGTTGCCTCCCAACAAGCGCTATCATTTAACGCCCCTAGCTAGGCATAAAAGCAAGGATAGATCTAGGTAGTGCCGTAGTAATAAGATAGATCGGTGAAACTCATTTCATATTCTCTACGTTCGGCAGCAAGTTTTCATTGAGGCAAGCAAAAGTAATCAAAAGGGCTAAATTTAATAGGACAAAAGTCCCCAAGATCAATTTTAGGAGGTATAGGTTCCTCTTTCGGCCCTTCGTATTGCACAACCAATTCATCATTATAAGCGTTCTTTTGACAGAACTTTGTGAGCCTATACTCAAGAGAGCATCCTAGCTCATTATTTCGAATAGCCAAATCATCATTAAGCTCAGAGATTCTATCAATTAAAATATTGGTAGGCACTTTTTTCTAAGATTTTCATTGAAAGCAACATAGTCGATAGATTGAAAACGCATTATTTCTTCTTGATCAAAAAGGATAGATTCTATGGGAGGACGGCCAGCGTCCACCCTATAATGCGCAAAGATTTCTTTGGCTTCTTTTATTATAAATCTGAATTCATGAGCCAAAAAGATAGTAGCGGCACGCTTAACAGAGGAGTGTTCAATATTAGAAAATTCTAGGAAAATTCTTTGTGTAGAAGGGTGCATATGCATAAATTGCCTTTCAAGTTCAGCGATAAGCATGGCAATAGCGTCCGCAAGGCTACTAGTTCTATGAAGAATAGAACCACCCATAGAGGGTAAAGCACCCGCACAAGTAAAGAAATCTTGAATAACTCCTTTTCCAATAATATTACCACTACCGATTCGAAATCTTTTTGTATGATAGGTAGGGGATTCTTCAGCAGGAGCTTCAGAATTTTCCATGATATTATTATCGCCCATATCGGCAATAATTTCCCCAATTGCAGACATAACGACAATAAAGCAACCTGACACACGAGCAAACAAGCGGACGAGGAAAAGGCAACGGGAAAAAGAGGAGGAGATTGGGAAAGAGAGGCGAATAGAACGGCAAGGGTGAAGTGGGGGAGAGGAAAACGAGAGGCAAATGGCAAATAATTTAATGCGAGAGATAGGGATTGTGATGGGTACTTGGTATGTTGACTTTTGCATAGACTCCCTGGCAACGGCGCCAGAAATCCTTCTTGCTACGTCTTGAGCTTGCGTTGGTTTTCCCCGAAGAGGAGAGGATGATGCAGCACAAGAGCGTAAGTATTTCCCTCAGTTTTTAGAACCAAGGTATCAATCCAAGAGGAGGCCACGCGCGAGTCCCTCGTACCTGCACAAAACGATAGCTACTCGCAACCAACGCGATTAGGGGTTGTCAATCCCTTCACGGTCACTTACGAGAGTGAGATCTGATAGAGATGATAGATAATATTTTTGGTATTTTTAGTATATAAATGCAAAGTGAAAAGTAAAAGGCAAAGTAAAAACAAAGCAAGTATAAAAGTGATGGAGATTGATATGATGAGAATAGACCCGGGGGCCATAGGTTTCACTAGTGGCTTCTCTCAAGAGCATAAGTATTCTACGGTGGGTGAACAAATTACTGTTGAGCAATTGACAGAATTGAGCATAGTTATGAGTATATCTAGGTATGATCATGTATATAGGCATCTCGTCCAAGACAAGTAGACCAAAACGGTTCTGCATCTACTACTATTACTCCACTCATCGACCGCTATCCAGCATGCATCTAGAGTATTAAGTTAAAAACAGAGTAACGCCTTAAGCAAGATGACATGATGTAGAGGAATAAATTCATGCAATATGATAAATACCCCATCTTGTTATCCTCGATGGCAACAATACAATACGTGCCTTGCAACCCTTTACATCCTTTGGTAAGGACACCGCAAGATTGAACCCAAAGCTAAGCACTTCTCCCATTGCAAGAACTACCAATCTAGTTGGCCAAACCAAACGGATAATTCGAAGAGACTTGCAAATATAACTCAATCATAAATAAAAGAATTCAGAGAAGATTCAAATATTATTCATAGATAAGCTGGATCATAAACCCACAATTCATCGGTCTCAACAAACACACCGCAAAAAGAAGATTACATCGAATAGATCTCCACGAGAGAGGGGGAGAACATTGTATTGAGATCCAAAAAGAGAGAAGAATCCATCTAGCTACTAGCTATGGACCCAAGGTCTGAAGTAAACTACTCACACTTCATCGGAGGGGCTATGGTGTTGATGTAGAAGCCCTCCATGGTGGATGCCCCTCCGACGGAGCTCCTAACAGGCCCCAAGATGGGATCTCGTGGATACAGGAAGTTGCGGCGGTGGAATTAGGTTTTGGCTCCTGTTCGATCGTTTGGGGTGCGTGAGGTATATATAGGAGGAAGGAGTACGTCGGTGGAGTGACAGGGGCCCATGAGGCGGGGCGCCCTAGGGGCGCCCCACCTCGTGACCGCATCTTCGTTCCTTGGAGTAGGGTCCAAGTCCCCTGGATCACGTTCGGTGAGAAAATCACGTTTCCGAAGGTTTCATTCCGTTTAGACTCCGTTTGATATTATGTTTCTTCGAAACACTGAAATAGGCAAAAAACATCAATTCTGGGCTGGGCCTCCGGTTAATAGGTTAGTCCCAAAAATAATATAAAAGTGGAAAATAAAACCGAATATACTCCAAAACAGTAGATAAAGTAGCATGGAGCAATAAAAAATTATAGATACATTGGAGACGTATCAGCCCGTAATGAACAGTGTATCACTTTATACCCATTAACGGCCCGTTATTCCGTTGGGCCGTTTCCAGCCCATGTTATCTTTCGGCCTTCTCAGAGCCCATTTATTCTTCGGCTCATTTCTAGCATTCGTTTACTTACAGTCCGTTACTGTCATTTTCTGCTTGTGGGCCAAATTCAGCCCGTAGTTACAGTCGGCCCGTTTGTGGTCCGTTAATACGTTGGGTTGTTTTCATAGCATCATCAAATATGGCCTATTAACGATGGCCCGTTATGGTCGGCCCATGAACGGACGATTCCAACTCTAGCCCGTTTACGGCCATAATGCGGTCTGTTTGGCTCATGTTTGGCCAATCGATCATACGGCCCATATAAGGCCCATTGATGATACGGCCCGCAGAAGGCCCATTGTTTCTACGACCCGTAGGAGGCCCATTGTTTCTACGGCCTGTAGAAGGCCCACTGTTTTTATGGCCAGTAGGAGGCCCAGTGTCACTACAGTAAATATTAACCCATGGTTATTGTGGCCTAGTTTAAAAAAAATAGGTTATTGCAGCCACTAGCAAACTGCGGAAAAAGAACTGCAATGACTACAAGCAAACAAATAAACAAGACAACAAGGAAATAAATAAGCAAGCAACTAATGCTAGGCTATCACGGCTATTACACATATTACATCCACTAGGCATCAAAGTTCGCCACCAGTGCAAATATAGGGAACAAAGCAGCATATCATATACACTGGTTGTCAAAGTTGGCAACCAGCGCAAATAAACGCCGCAGAAAAAACAAATCCGAACTGAAATCACTTTAGAAGATCTCAAGAAACAATATCCTGGTACCCATAATGCTGGCAAGATTCTTAGCAAGCTTATTAACTTTCTCTTGTTTGGCGCTTAAATCCTCCAAAACTTGTCATTGCACCGAAAAATATGCATCTGAATTCTGCAGGACTTCCTCGGTCCTTTAGCTTCTGTCGCAGCACATCGATCGATGTCTTTCAACTTGAAGTTGAGACTCAAGAAGACAAACTGATTCAGCAGCGAGTTCAAGAGCTTGTGCCAGCAGATGGTGGCCATGAACTCGAACACTACATCAAGACAGGACTTTTGGGTTCCCTCACTGTCGTCAAGATAGTTTTTATCAGCTTTCTTGGAGACCAACAGGATGTCTCACTATCTTGAACCTTATCTGCATTACTTCCTTTACCATTGGATAACGCGGTCTTGTTCTCCAATATTTTGTCCGCATTCTAAAAGAGAAACAAGGCATACATCACATGTTTACCATGTTGTATATGAAACTCATTTTGGTAAATGAGTTCAGTAGTAGAGTGGACAGGATAACAGCATGAAACAAACATATATCTATGTACCATGGTCACTTTATGGTCTATATCATTCTAGTTTTTGTTGCCAAATCAAGATAGAGACACAGTTCAAATAATATTTGTTCAAGACAAAGCAGAATAGATAGAATATAAGTGTGGGTAACTATAGAGCAATAACAACACTTGTAATGGGCATGACATGAGAACATAACTGTTTATTCAATTGAAACTGAAATCAACATAGAGCAGGTTACAATAGCAAACCAGTTAAAGAAACGGGTTTAAAACATACTGTTATGCCATTGGAGTTTCAATTCCATCCTTCAAATTTGAAAATAGTTGGTATGAGTAAATACAGAATGCAAAAGCAAAGGAGTATGAACCATAGCTACGAACCTGACCTGAGAACAAATCTTCTTCTCCTTTAAGCGTTGAGTTGGGATTCGAGTGGTGGTCCTCGTGCTTTGGGCACCGCAGTTCCTTACTAACTGCTCGTGTTTGGGTGCTCTGTGGTGGAGACGGTGTTGTGTCAATCTGGGCCCAGGTTACTATCTGCCGGGTTGCGGTTAGAAGGGGTGTAGCTGGTTCTCTGTCCAACTGGGTAGGGGTACAATCTGCGAGTCTGGGTTATGTGTGGTGGATCTGGTCCTTGGGCAAGTACAACCGTGGTTCTATCTGCACCAGCTGGTAGCACTATGTTTTCTGAAGACCGTGTTGTTACTCCCTTAGATACTGCCATCACGCTCTCCAATTCAAATGGCTGATAAACAAGAAAAGTAATTGAAAGTATAGACATTGTATGATAGACAGGTGCAATGGATAGTGGGGAATAAAAGAGGGCATGAAATAATTCATATTTATGTTGTCTAACCAAACAGGATAGCATGACACAATTTCACATATATGATGGCTAACTAACAGGATAGCATGACACAATTTCACATTATGATGGCTAACTAAAAAAGATGGAAAGACATAGTTCAAAATATGAGACTATGTAAATAGGATGACATGACATAACTATATAATGTGTATTAAATAGGTTGGCATGCCATAATTCACGTACATTCACGGATAGAATGCCATAATTCTAAATATGATGACTGTAAACACTAAACAGGATGAGATGATATAACTATATGATGTCTTTATTAAATGGGTTGCCATGCCATAATTCAGATAGATGATGTGTATGTACTATGTAAACATGATGGCATGATATAATTCAAATGTATGATTTATATAGTAAGCAAGTAAGCAGATGGCAATCCATATATGATGTAAAAACTAAGCAATGCAAGACAACATGCATGACATGGGTAATATAACCCTGCCAAGTTTGAGCATAGACCTCATGGGGAAATAGGACTGGTCATCGGTCTCAATCCTCCTCGAGGAGCTCTCAGTAACCAACAAGATGTACGCTTCAGCGAGTAGCATTGTCTGCTCAATACCTTGTTTTCACTCCGGATACTTCCATCACTGCTTCAAATGGCTGATGCACAGGAAGAGTAGTTGAATATACAAACGTTGTCGATAAATGGAACACGTAATACAAAAAAATGATAGCATGATATAATTCACATACATGATGATTGGCTAAACAGCATGGCATTGCATAATTCACATATATAATGCCTTTGCAACAAGATAGCATTGTATAATTCACACATATAATGTCTTGCAACAAGATGACAATGTATAATTCACATATATGGTAATTAGACACTGAACAGGTGGCATTCACACAAAGCATGTCTAAACTAATCAAATGACATAGCAATGCGAGACACCATACGCACGATATGAGCAACATAACCCTGCCAAGTTAGAGCATACACCTCGGGGGGGGGGAATAGGACTGGTCATCTGTCTCTGAATCCTCCTCTGAGGAGCTATCCGTAACCAGCGAGATATGCGCTTGTCGAGATAGCATAGTCTGCTCAGAAGACCTTGTTTTCACTCCAGAATTTGCCATCACCGTGTCAAATGGCTGATGCACACGAAGAGCAGTTGAATGTACTAATATTGTTGACAAATGTAATATGTAACGAAAAAAAGGATGGCCTGATATAATTTACATATAAGATGACTGGCTAAGCAGGATGGCATTGCAAAATTCACATATATGATGCCTGGCTAAACAAGATGGCGTTGCATAATTCACATAAACGATGAATAAACTAAACAGATGGCATTCGCACAAAGGATGTCTAAACTAAGCAGATGACATATTTGATGTATAAAGTAAGAAATGCAAGACACCTTATGCATGATATAACCAACATCAGCATGCCAAGTTAGAGCGAAGACCTCAGGGGGTAAATAGGAGTTGTCTTCTCCTTCTGAATCCCCCTCAGAATAGATATCTTCCTCTCGATTACAATCTGAAATGTGTGGAGGGGGGGCTGCCTTTGTGTGGAGGGGAGACACTAAAGGAACAAATCCGTGTGCTCAGTGGACAATATATATAACATGTAGAGTAAAAAAGAGATGCAACAAGTGTACAACCTCTTTGGCGAAGCCATGTCGATCTCAGCGTGATTGGGTTGGCCGGTGAGGATGCTCCGGCTGACTTTGCTATCGGAGGAGGGGAAGAAGATCTTAGGCGTCTGGAGATGGAGCCCGAGGTACTGCTCCGCTGTGATGGAGGGTTTCGTCGTTGGAGCAGCTCCGGTGAGTTGGACGACGCCGAGGCTGAAGCAGGACAAGAGAGACAACGAACAACGTTAACCTGAGTGGAATTCTAATAGCATCTCCAATACATGACGTAAAATACATAACGACAAAGTGCTAGATGTAAAATACATCAGCCGCTCATCTCTGAACTTAACTGTCGAAACTGAACTTAACTGTCGAAACTGAACTTAACTGTCGAAAGTGAACTTAACTATCGAAACTGAATTTTGCTGTCGAAATTGAATTTTGCTATCGAAACTGAACGCACTAGCAGGGTGAGGCTACACGTCGGTCGACTAACTTTTTCATCTCTGGTCAGTCTATTTTGCAGCCGTTGGATACGAAATCAAGGGCTTGCGGTTCATCTTCAACCTCCACCCCCCCTGAGCCGCCAGCCACCACCGGCCAACCAGCAACCCCCCGTCGCCCGCGACCGGCGGTGTGCCGCCCCGCCCGCCCCGAAAACACTCCCCACCGCCGGTCCGCTGCCGCCCCGACCATCCCTCTAGGCCCCCCCGTGCTGAGCTTTTTCTCTGGCGATCCCCACGCCACCGCCCCGCCAACGCTCCACCACCGCCTGCGACCACTACCCCCATCCTGAACCCTAAGATAGATAGTGGAGTACCTCTCCGGCGAGCCCCCCTCCCCGTTGTGGCTGGTTCTTCCTTCACCCCGGCGAGCCCCCCCCCCCCTGAAAATCGATCGACCCAAAAGTCGATTCACCGATCAAGTGTAGTCAAATTGGAGCAGCATCGCAAGCAAGAGCAAGAGCGAGAGCGAGCGAGCGAGCAAGAGCAATAGCAAGAGCAGACCAGGCAGGGGACCGAGAGCAAGAGCAGAGCAGTAGCGCGAGCGAGAGCTAAAGAAGCAGCAACTCCTACTGATGTGGACGTCGCCGCCGAGGGAGCGACGCCGTGGAGGAAGTGGCCGGCGACGCCGCCGTGGATGGAGCCGCGCCGTGTCGGCTCGGGACCGAGCGCCGGCAGCACCGTGAGATCGAATCAAGAAGAAAATGCGGTGATTAGTGTACAACCTCTTTGGTGGCGCTGATTAGGCCGCAGCTTCATCCGAGGAAACGGTGATGATGATGCTCTTCCGGTGGTGCAGGTGAAGGCGGCAGTGTGGGAATGGAGGTGGCGCGAAAGACGAGGGGAACGTCGGGCAGCTCCTTGGAGGTGGAGGACGGGGTGGCTGAACCGGCGGGACGATGAGATCGACGACGGATCCTCATCCGGTACGGTGGATGAGGGACGTCGAGGTGTTGGTGTGGACGACGTCGTCGGGGAAGAGGCTCCGGCTGGGTGGCGGACGGAGCAGGGTGTGGGGTTTCGTCGTGGGTTTTCGCGGCCTCGGTGTACGAATGGGTGGGAAGATGGGATGGCAGTGGGGAACCATGGCTTAGAGACGCGCTTGTCCGAAATGTGGGGTAAGTTACGAAAGTACCCCCCACCGATTTGAGGCGGTTCTTTCGGTTCAGGGGTACCACCGTAATTTCGCGTGTCGGGATTTCACGGGAGGTGGGAGTTTTCGCGCGCGTTGTAATTTCAGAATAGCAAGGCGCGGGTTGAGATGGAGGGAGTTGTCGGAGCACAATGAGACAAAGATATATCTTAAATATTTCGGGCTAACAAGGCGCGGGTTGAAATTTCCGGACAAGCCTAACGTGTACTGTACCAAATCAATGCGCACTACAAATGTCATTCAAAACTTTGAATTTATGTTATGTTCAATTAAAATATTTCGCTACGTGTATAATGCATGCAACCTACTACTCAAATGAACGTTTTAGTGCATTCCAAACGTATATACTACCGCTTCAATATGAACTAAATTTGAATAAGATCTACTGTAATGATTGTTGTGAAGTCAAAGCATTTGAATTCGTTTTTCTGTTTTAATAAGATCTACAATCATCATTATTGTCAAGTTAAACCATCGTTTGTGTATTATTTTCACATCACACCACATGATTAGTCTCGAGTTACATATGAACTATGTGTACTATATGAACTCGAACTAGATTTTTTGAATCCACTTTATTTTGATTTCAAATCACATTACATTTCTAGCTCTACCTAGATCTTCATAATCTAAACCATGTCTCATATGTATAATGTGTTTATCACATTATGTATGGTGCCCCGCCCCCTACGCCTACAAGTATTTAGATGTGAGTTGCAAACACCACACATTACCACAAATTCAAATAAAATGTGAGAATGTTCGATATATAATATTGTTTAGATTGCTCGATATTTAGTTGTAAGCTACAAACGCCACACATTATCACAAATTCAAATAAAATGTGAGATTGTTTGATGCATAGTATGGTTTAGATTGTTCGGCATTTAGCTGTGAGTTGCAAACGCCATGCATTATCACATTATGGTATAACATGTGCACAGCACGTGTATCACCGCTATATTCATGAATGCAATGTTTAAAACACTATGATCTCCTATTCAAATATATGAATCCGCTTTCATATCAAATTATGATCTTTGTTAGTCCCACACAATCCTCTAACCTTTGTAGCTACCACTAACTTTCTCTCGTGCATGCACACGCCCTCCTCGCCCTCCCCCTCCCTCGGCATTCTATCCACCGGGCACATTCATTTTTTTTCTTTAGGTCGTTCTCCCAGAGTCTCCACAACTCCTTTCCGACACACACCGATCGATAAACCTCTCCAGCGATGCCTGCCTATAGCATACACATACAACTTCAATCTCCTCCTTTATGTGTCCTTGCCTCGTGTCTCTCATACGATCAGACACACGTGTAAACTCTGGCCCCTCTTTTCATCAATCTCACAACCGCACACTCCTCCCCCTATCTAGCTAGTAGTTGGGCCTCTCGCACCACCTCCTAGCTCCATTCTCTCTGTCTATCCGTCTCGCTGGACCTTATTTGCCTCTAACAAATGGACATACACCAACCGATCTCTCGCTATACATATAGCTAGCTAGGTCCTTATAACTCGTTTTTACCCACACGTCGATCAATCTACCTCATTAGTTGTGTCTCTCCCTTCCTCCGACAAACAACAATTGATCTACCGATCTAGTTAGGTTTGCTTACCAAACACATGGTTCCCCTTCATCATCCATGGATGCGTCCCGACAGATCTATCACGCATGTGCACACACACGTAAACACACCCCACTATTATTGATAACATTGCAGTTCCACCTCGGTTTGTCTAGTAGGCCTCTCCCAACATCTCCGAGAAGCAACTCCATCACCCATCCAGCACTCTACCCTCTCCTCCCTCTCCTCCCTCTCTCTCTCTCTCTCTCTCTCTCTCTCTCTCTGTCCCATCATATTTCCGTCCTTCGCTATGTATGGATGTCGACCGATTTCCCTCAAGACACAGCTGGGTCTCTCCTCAACACATATACTGAGTCATTCTACCTCTATAGTTAGGCCTCTGCCTACCCTCCCCCACCCCTACCCACACACACCGATACATCGAGCGCTCTAGTCATGTCTCCCCGCCACACACAAACTTGACATGTTCCCTCTAACGTTCCGGTAGGCCAGTCTCCCTCCATCTTTGACTTGCACACACACACAATTTTGATGGCTCTCTTCATCGATCTCGCACCCACCCACTTGATCCTCTCTTCGACTCTATCGATAGCTATGACCCCTCCCTCTCTTCTCGTGGATTGCCCGACCCTCTATGTATGATATGGATAGGCCTCCATTTCACACACATTGCATGCAAAATTTCGTTTGAGATGTCATCGACACATATTCCCACAAATAATTCACGAAATCAACCCCCACCCCACCCCCCACCCCACCCCAAAACAAAAAACACTCACGAACGCGGTTTGTATCTCTCACACACACCCACGTATGTGGGGGACGTGCACGAAGAGAAGAGGTGCATGCACGGTGCACGTACTCCCATCTCTTTCCCAACCACACCCGCACAGGTACACGGTGGAGCTCATTTCTGTACGAAAAAGGCAGCCCATGTGGTAATTTGGCACGTGTACTGGTTGTCTACTTGGTGGAGGGAGGATCGTCTACCACGGGTGAACAAACAAATTGCGACTTGACGCGTTATGTTAAATTAAAAAAAGAGGCGAACCATGTGGGGCCTACCTTAGAGGCAAGGCTCTGTAGACTGGAGTACTTTTGATGTGTCCCGTCAACTCGCAGAACGAGGAGAAGCTTGCTTAGTACGCCATCTCCCACGCCCACGGGTGCGTTGGCTCGCAGGATGAGGTGAAGCTTGCTCCGCCTTACGCCCGCTCCCTCGCCCATGCGCGCGGTGGCTCGCAGGACGAGGAGAAAATTTACTACTCCCTCCGTTTACTCCTCGTCCCTACTACCTCCGTCCTGGTTTATTGGTCCCCTTCGTATTTAGTGTCAAATTTTGACCATAGATTTAACTAATAAAATGTCAATGCATGTCACCAAGAATTATACGATTCAAAACTATGTTCCAGTACGAATCCAAGGATATAATTTTTTATGACATGCAATAACATTTTATTAGTTTTATTTATGGTCAAAATTTAACACAAAATACGAAGGGGACCTATAAACCAGGACGGAGGTAGTACTACCTTGGTTATAGAGATTATATCATATTGTTTGGAATATATATGTCCTTTAGTAGATTTCAATATGAACTACTAGTACATACTCCAAACACTGATGTATATAGACGTATTTTAGAGTGTAGATTCACTCATTTTGCTCCGTATGTAGTAGCACTCTCTCTCGCCCCTCGCCCACGTGGTGGACGTGCAGCAATTTCATTCGGTCTCATATAGCCAGAACAATATATACTGCACTACCATTATTGCTCGACTTCCCGAAGAGGCGAAGAGCCAATCGCAAGGTTAAAATTTTGAAGATGCCAAGCGCAAGGTTATAGGAGAACGAGTAGTAGGTGCCGCGTAATTTATAAATAAAGTTCTTTTTTTCTTCAGTGGCACGTACGCAATATGATAGGTTCATATGGAGAGAAAAGGAAACCGCTCCACTATATACATAGTCAGGACGGGCCAGCCTACACGGTTGCTTGCTGGGGTTGCTCTCTTCACACTCTCTCGCACAAAATGACTGTGGCCACATTTCTAACATCCCGGCGGATCACGTCCGCTTGGGGAAGGGGTGGATGCTTAGTCTAGATGCGGTGGCCGTCGCCGACTGCGAAAACCCACTTTCGGCACGTCCCGATCAGGGGTCCCCGCCGTTCTCTCTCACAAAGCCGGTGAGGTTGCCTTCGTCCCTTTCTCACTGCCGCGACGTGGGCAGTTGCCGCCTCCGCCGCCCTCCTCAAGGTTGAGATCGTCCCTCGGTACAACTCCCTTTACAGCCGGCTTGCACCATCGCTCCAGCTGCCCACATCACTCCACGTGGATATTTCTCTACTTCTTTGCCCCGCACATACCGATACCTCTCTGGCTTCTCGTCTGTATTTGTGATGAGTTTATGTCTCATCAACTAGTCCCGATAATCTTATTCTAATCACGCTTCTTCAATTTCTTTGCCACAGGGATGCTCATCTCGATTTTGGTGAAACTGCACAAAATGATCCGATGGTCAAAAGGTTGCAAACTTCATTTATTAGGAAGCTCGAATGTTGCCAGCAAATTGAAGCCTGGTCAGGGTTCACGGTTCAAGGGCTAGGGACTGCATGGATCGTTTTTTCTTTAGCTCCCTTTGTTCCAAAATAAGTGTCAACTTTAGTAGTAGTACAACTTTGTATTAAAGTTAGCACAAAGTTGAGACACTTATTTTGGAACGGAGGGAGTACATCTTTGCTATGATCTGTCAACCATTGAGATGCAATAGCATGCATGTTAGTCTCCTTTGTATTTGATGAAATGTTGCAACGGGCAACCTTGGACGCAAGATACATGTAACAGGAGCTGGAAGCTTCATAGCGTTGTACAAATTTATCTCGCTGATAAATTACAGTACGTACTACCTCCGTCCTGGTTTATAGGTCCCCTTCGTATTTTGTGTTAAATTTTGACCATAAATATAACTAATAAAATGTTATTGCATGTCATAAAAAATTATATCCTTGGATTCGTACTGGAACATAGTTTTCAATCGTATAATTCTTGGTGACATGCATTGACATTTTATTAGTTAAATCTATGGTAAAAATTTGACACTAAATACGAAGGGGACCAATAAACCAGGACGGAGGTAGTACTATACTAGTACTTCCTTCGTTCCTAAATATAAGTCTTTGTAGAGATTTCACCATGAACCACATGCGGATGTATATAGATGCATTTTAAGTGTAGATTCATTCATTTTGTTCCGTATGTAGTTCACCTAGTGGAATCTCTACAAAGACCTATCTACTAGTAATAGCTAGCCCCCACTACTAGGAATTCTCTATCCTCTCCTTGATCCACATCATCAAAATTGATGTAGCCGTTAGATGAAGTAAATCAGTCCATAATAGCCGTGATCTAGGCGTTGAGAGGCTCCGCACTAAGCCACATGCAAGCATGCAAGCATCAAGTCCCCTTTATCCCATACGCCCAACCCCATTACTCGGGTTTATGCTTATGTCACTCAAGCAACCCATTATAAGCGAATCATGAGCATTGTTGCAACACCCTAGCAGGAATCCCTCACGCTTGCGACACGGAGGGCACAATAGGACAACACCAAAATAAACATACAACTCATACCAGTCTAGATCATCAATCAACCCAAAGACAAAGATATCTACTCAAAACATCATAGGATGGCAACACATCATTGGATCATAATATGTGGCATAAAGCACCATGTTCAAGTAGGGATTGTGGCGGAGTGCGGGAGAGTGGACAGAGCAAAGATGAGGATGGTGATGATGATGGTGATGTTGATGAAAGCGATCACATGGCGATGGTTCCCTCGATGGCACTCGGCCGCGAGATCGAGGAGGAGAGGTTCTCCCCTTGTGCTTCCTCAGCCATGGCCTCCCCTGGATGGGAGAGTTCCCCTCAGTCCTTAGCCTTCATGGCGATGATGGCCCCTCGAGATCCTTTCCATGGACTCCGGTGATGATGGCCCCCTCGGCGGGAGTGCGGAAGGGCCTAGATTGATTTCTCGTGTCTGAGGAGGCTTGTGGCCCGGATTTTGGCGTCGGTCTCACGTCGAGGGGGTCGTCCAGGAGAGAATTACGCCCAGAGGGGAACACACCCCCTACCCTCGTGGACAGCCCGGACTCTCCCCAACTCTCTTTACTCAGGGCTTCTTTTGGTCCATAAAATCATCAAAAATTGGCACGTCAATTTGACTCCGTTTAGTATTCCTTTTACGTAAAACTCAAAAACAAGGAAAAAAAGCGGCCTTCTTTGGGCTCTAGGTTAATAGGTTAGTCCCAAAAATCATATAAAATAGCATATAAATGCATATAAAACATCTCACGATGGATAATATAATAGCATGAATACTTCATAAATTATAGATACGTTGGAGGCGTATCAGCTGACTAACTAATTCATGCATTCATTGTTTTGGTATGTACATATATTAACTCTTCTTTCTTCTTTTATAGCCCTCCAGATCAAGCAAAACTTGATGTAACGAGGCCGAGAGAAAAGTTCTGGCGGATGAAAGGTTCATGATCCACGAAATTGTGGCGATGGCCAACCGATTAAGCCCCTCGGACCAAGGAAGCATTTTACTGCTCGGTCAGGGGGTTCTTGTTAGGGACATGATCCCGATCAACATCGAGCTATGGAATCAGCCTAAGAAGGAAGCTTCAAGTTTCTTTTGATGACAGAAAATGAGATCTTTGGAAGCGGCAGGTAAATTTCATCCTACGGGAAGAGGAGGATCCGAATCCAGTTATAGAGTCATTGATCAAGTCATGTGCTCTCGGATGGCAGATCTATTCAGGAGGTGGAAGAATGAGTTAAAAAGCGTATAACGACAAAGGAAGACTCGAAATTCACCGGCGATTTGAGAAGATAAGAGATCAACGGCCCGGTTGTGGCCAACAAGACGCCGAAGAGAGAAGATGTCAGCGATTAACAAGATAAATGTTGCAAGAAGGGGCATCACCATCGCGCGGGTCGGTGGCTACCTCAAAGCCCGGCCGTTGTGGGACAAGGCTGGCAGGACCTGATTGCTAAAGAATTGAACCGGAGACATTGCCTTGACGAGACCGTTCAAGGACTTGGTTCTTGAGGTTGGAACTTTGGACCTGAAGCAGGAAGTGCTGCTGGACAGATGAGCAACTTAAAACACCCATCCGCAGACTTGAAAGCAAATCAAGGAAGTCCGAGAAGGAAGTTACGTTCGGCAGAGAAGAACAACGAGCTCACAAGGGCCCTCGGGAATCCTGAGCACCTGGGCGAACTTCGAGGCATGCCGAGCTACATTGCGTGGAAGTTGGGTTTCAGCCATGGCGATTACAAAACCTAAGAGAGGAGGAGGAAAGTGGGCGAGCTATCTGCAGAGCTTAAAACAAAATGCAGGCTAGAGGCGACAAGATGTTGAGAACAGCGTTGTGAGATCACCTTGAAGCTACCCGCCATCTCGGCGGAGAAGCGGCGTGGCTTCCACGAGCTCGTTCGACAGCGACTTGCGGGTCCCTAGCTACCCGTGGATTATATCCAGATTCACACCGGTCTGCCCTTATGGCCAATGGCAGAACCTCAAAGTCAAAGCGGTTGTCGCTGTGTTCCCTCCTTCACAGGAGCAACTTTTCCTTTGCCGTTCGATTCCACAAGCTATGTTGTTGTGATGGTTGGGCGGAATAACGGAGTGGTTTGAGAGCTCCAGCTTGGCCACTTCAAGTGATGGAAGACTCACTTCAGTCCACTATGAAGACTCATACATGCATGGAAGAGAACATCATTCCTAGACTTGAGGCTCCGCTGAGTTAGCCTGGGCCTCAGCGCCACTCCAAACCCTGCTCCGTGCTGACAATGAAGAAGACAGCGCGATCGCTCCGGCTACTCCGGCGTCTGTACAACCAGTGGAGGCAATCTAATCGGTCCGCCCTCTCTCAAGCCTCTAGACAAGTTACCATCTGAGGAAGGATGAGAAAACCGGAAGATCTCTGAAGAGGCCAAGTGAATGACTTCTTTTAATCGGTAAAGCCTAAGGTACATCCACCGGCGGAAGAAGATAGATCCGGTGAAAGGCGCACTTTGGATGCCTTGCAGCGACCACGACCGCCTCCGCCGCCAATCAACTATGACGCATCATTGAAATGACATATAAAGCGGAAGCGATCGGAAATGCTTGCAGCGATCAAGGGATAGCGAGCGAAGAAAGGGAAAAAATCCCCTGCTCGGCGAACAAGCGAAGCAATCGTGCCCCGCTCAATGTGTCTAGCGATATAAATCGCTAATCTTCGAGGATGCTGCCGTACCAATCCTGGAATTACATGACCGGCGATGATGCCCTAATTTTTGAAACAATGGAGGTGGACACATTAAGATTCCAACGCGGGAAGCCTCTGCGTCGGACCTGGTACTTCCCTAACAACGATGATGCAAGATTCCATGATTGGTACATGGACATGTGTAGAGAAGTCAGGAAAAATACTTTGTGATAGTTAAAGAGAGCACGACCTGGTTGAAATTGATCTATTATGCATTTCCATATGTGGAGTTCTTCTAGTTTTTCAACCAAAGGTGTCGATAAAACAATCATCACTTACTCTTGTCTGTAAGTACTACTTCTCTGTAATTAATTAAGTCTCTATATATAGCAATCTTTCATTGCATGTATATATAATTATCCTCACTATATTATGCAGATTGAAGATCCGAATTGAAGAAAAGGCAAGTAGGTGATATTGGGTTCATTAACACAAATCTCATGGATGAATGGAATGTTAAACATGATCCCAAAGATCCGAGGCCAACTTGCTGATCGTTACTTCTAAATCAAAACAAAGCTACAATACTCTTTCCTTACGAATACAAGTGAGTGTTACTATCTGTGCATATTAGGTTCCCTTATTACTCGAGGTTATAGTAATGTAATTGATGAGTTATGCATGCGTGCATAGCTTCCACTTTATTCTGCTGATTAAGCGGCGAGACTAGTAACGTCATAGACTCCAAGCGAAAAATCCGGAGGTATGCGACCATGACTAAAGTGCTCGAGGTAAGTTTCTTGATAACCCACAAGTATAGGGATGCAACAGTTTCGAGGGTAGAGTATTCAACCCAAATTTATTGATTCAGCGGAAGGGGCCAAAGAATATTCTCAAGTATTAGCGACGAGTTGTCAAGTCAACCACACCTAGAAACTTAGTATCAAAGCAAAGTGTTTAGTAGCAAAGTAATATGATAGTGGTGGTAGCGGTAACAAAAAGTAAAGACAGCAAAGTAATGTTTTTGGTATTTTTGTAGTGATTGTACAGTAACAATGGAAAGTAAATAGCGAGAACCGTTATATGGAGCTCATAGGCACGGATCGGTGATGGATAATTATGGGATGCGGTTAGGTCATATAACATCATAACATAGGGTGACACGAACTAGCTCCAATTCATCAATGTAATGTAGGCATGTTTTCGAATATAGTCATACGTGCTTATGGAAAAGAACTTGCATGACATCTTTTGTCCTACCCTCCCGTGGCAGCGATCCTATTGAAACTAAGGGATATTAAGGCCTCCTTTTAATGAGAACGGAACAACGCATTAGCACATAGTGAATACATGAACTCCTCAAACTATGGTCATCACGGGAGTGGTCGATTATTGTCACTGGGGTTGCGGATCATAACATAGTAGGTGACTATAGACTTGCAAGATAGGATCAAGAACACACATATATTCATGAAAACATAATAGGTTCAGATCTGAAATCATGGCTTTCGGGTCCTAGTGACAAGCATTAAGCATAGCAAAGTCATAGCAACATCAATCTCGGAACATAGTGGATACTAGGATCAAACCTAACAAAACTAACTTTCGATTACATAAATCTCATCCAACCCATCACCGTCCAGCAAGCCTACGATGGAATTACTCACGCATCGGCGGTGAGCATCATGAAATTGGTGATGGAGGATGGTTGATGATAATGACGGCGACGAATCCCCTCTCGAGAGCGAGCGGACTCGGATCAGCCTTCTCGAAGAGATTAGGGCTTGCGCGGCTCCGTCGTAAATAGCTTGATTTCTTCTCTCTGATTTTGTTCTCCACACCAATATATAGAGTTGGAGTTGGCGTCGGAGTGTCGAGGGCCCCGAGGTGAGGCGCACCAGGGAGGGCCGCCCCCACCCTAAATGGACGGTGTAGGCCCCACGTCTTCATCTTTGGCAAGGATTTTTATTATTTATTCTAATATATTCCGTGGAGTTTGGTCATTCCGAGAACTTTTGTTTTACGCACATAAAACAATATCATGGCAATTCTTGAAAACAGCGTCGATCAAGGTTAGTTCCATTCAAATCGTACAAGTTAGAGTCCAAAACAAGGGCAAAGTGTTTGGAAAAGTAGATACTGCGGAGGCGTATCTACTCCCCAACAAACCCTTGCTTGTCCTCAAGCAATTAATTTGACAAACTGAAAGAGAAAAAGAAAACTTTACAAACTCTGTTTGCTCTTGTTGTTATACCTATGTCAAGCGACATTCGGGTTTTCGACAAATATCATAACTAACCACATTTGCAATAATTCTAGGTCTCATGTTTACTCATATCAATGGCATAATCAACTAGAGTCATAATAATAAATCTCGGATGACAACACTTTCTCAAAACAATCATAATATGATATAACAAGATGGTATCTCGCTAGCCCGCTACAGACACATAAAACATAAATGAGCACCTTCAAAGATCAAGGACGACTAGACATTGTAATTCATGGTAGATCAATCATAGTCATACCCGATATAAATTAGGTAATGAATGCAAGTAGCGGTTGTGCTCTCAGCTAGTGCTTTGAATAAGAGGATGATGACTCAACATAAAAGTAAATAGATAGGCCCTTTGGGAAAGCGAGTTGTAGAGGTGCGAGAGCTTAGTTTTGAAATAGAGATAAATTATATTTTGGCGGCATACTTCCATTGTCAACATAACAACTAAGAGATGACGATATCTTATGTTAAACAAATTATAGGTTCCCAAACAGAATGGTAAGTTTACCTCCCCCTCCTCCACAAGCATCAATCCATGGCTTGCTCGAAACAACAGTGCCTCCAACATTCAACGGGTCCCAGGAGGAGTTTTGTTTGCAATTATTTTGATTTAGTTTGCATAAAGCATGGACTGGGCATCCGGTGACCAGCCATTCTCGTGAGTGAGGGCGGAGTCCACTCCTCTTGAGAATAACCCGCTAACACAGAAGATAAGGGCAGCCTAGTTGATATATGAGCTATTCGAGCATCAAGCAGAATGTTTATTTGAAGGAGAGGTTGGCACATACAAATTTACTTGGGCAGCAGTTAGATGCATATAGGAAGGTATGGTGGACTCATATGGAGTAACTTTGGGTTTAAGGGATTGGTGCGAGCGGTATTCCGCTTAGTACAAGTGAAGGCTAAAAGGCTGAGGCGACCAACTAGAGGCGACAACAGTCATGAACATGCATTAAAATTAATAAACATTGAATACAAGCATGAGTAGGATATAATCCACCATGAACATAAATATCTTGAAGGCTATGTTGATTTGTTTCAACTACATGCGTGAACATGTGCCAAGTCAAGTCACTTAAATCATTCAAGGAGGATACCACCCCATCATACCACATCACAACCATTTTAATAGCATGTTGTGCATAAGGTAAACCATTATAACTCATAGCTAATCAAGCATGGCATAACTATGATCTCTAATTGTCATTGCAAACATGTTTATTCATAATAAGCTTGAATCAAGGCGATGGACTCATCATATTTACAAAAACAAAAATTGAGTTCATACCAGCTTTTGCCATCTCAGTCCGTTCGTTAATTAGTGAAGGTTAGATTTAAATCTCACGCTTGGTTCGTCTTCGTGGCTTCATCTTCTTCATGGACTCGTTCTTCTAACTCCTTGGGATTTCAGGCAAGATATTTGTCACCTTGGATCTCATTACTATCATTGCTATGCTAGTTGCTTCGTTCTATCGCTATGCCTATCCCATGTTTATCAAGCCTCCCATATTGACATGAACCTCTAACCTTTGACACCTTCCTACAAACCGTTGTTTTTGGCTATGTTAAACTTTGCTCAACCCTCTTATAGCGTTGCTAGTTGCAATTGAAGTTGAAGATTTCCCCATGGTGGACAGGATTATGTTGGATATCACAATATCTCTTATATATATGTCATCATAATTGCCTTTCACTTGCCGATGAGCGGTGTGAATAATAATAAGAATTACGTGCATTGGACTAAAATTGGAATCTGCGAGCATTCAATAAAGGGAAGACAAGGCAATATGGGCTCTTGGTTAAATTAACAATGATGCATATAGAGCCACTTCAACAATTTAATCATGGTCTTCTCCTCGACCCCAAAGAAAAGAAATAAAAACTATTTACGGAAAGCTCCCAACAGGCAAAGAAGAGCGGGATATATTTTTGGGTTTTCTTTTAATTATTACTACTACAGCAGGAAAATAAACTACTAATTTTTTTCTTAAGGTTTAACGACACACAAGAAGAAAGCAGGAAAAAGAAAATAAACTAGCATGGATATTACGGTGAAAGAGTATAAGCACCGACATCTAGCCTTGAGTGTGTGTGAACATAAATGTAATGTCGGTGAAATCGTACTCCCCCAAGCTTAGGCTTTTGGCCTAAGTTGGTCTATACCGAGGATAGCCTGGTGGATACCGTAGGTGTAGTGGGTCATCTGCGATCACGGCTATAGCCTCTGAGCTGCAGTGGCGTCGAGCCGCCTCCGCTCTTCTCTCATACTCATCTGCCTCCTCTCTGGTAATAATATATCGCCTTTTATGCGAGAGAATCAAAGAGGCGAGGGCAGGAAAGTAATATGAAAACATGTCGTTTGTTAAACATTAGTCGATCTTTGAGAGGTGGTTGATCCTCTCAACAAACTGGTGGGAAACCATAGAATCAAAATCTAAATAAGTAGGGGTAACTCCATATCACCCTCACGAATGTCTATCTCAAAAAATTAGCTAAGCGGGTTGCATAAATTCCTCCAAAGAAATCTCCCTTATGTCTATTATGATGCAACCTATGAGCTACAATGGCTCCCATATGATAAGATTGGTCTCCTAACATAGCACTACGAGAATCTTTGAGATCGAGAGCACACATGACACATTCATCATCCTTAGCATTTATGCATCTACCTATGAAGAGAGCAAAATAATGTATAGCGAGGAAAGTGAATGCTCCCTATAGTGGCTTGCGTTATATCTAGATTCCCCACAGTTATTCTAGCAAGAAAGTCTCTAAATTCAGATTTAGGGGATCTGACACTACCCAAGATGGAAGTTTGCAAGAAAAAGTGAAATCCTCTAAGTCCATGGTATAAGATTTGTCATAAGGTCAAACATGGTGAAGGAAATTACGAAGATGAAAACTCAAACCTCCTCACAAATGAGCTTGTGAGATCATGATATTAGGGGCATTTGTAGCCTCAAAATCCTCAAGACCCGACCTTACATAAATATCGTTGAATTCCTCTTTGATTCCGCTTGATCCATAAAATTTTCCGAAGGCCATTCACAGGGCCTCACAAGGGCGTCTCTTGGTGGTTCCTCATCAGCATCACGCATTGCAAGCCTGGGACCTTGCTTCCTTGAAGAACCACCTTGGAACATCTTCCTAAACATATTGTTTCCTCTGGAAAAAATTCTGAAATTTTTAGTAACTTCAAACAAAAGTGAACCAACTTCAATAAAATTGATAGCAACTACTCCTACAAGTGCCTAGAGCCTATATCAAGCATTAGAACTACTTGGAACCATATAAATTTGACATGCAAGCTCAAGGACATGGTCACCTATGTAGCACAAATTTGCAAAGAATAAAGCACTAGAACAAAAACTAATTGGACCAATGGAGGAGTCACATACCAAGACAATCTCCCCAAGCAGTTTTGCGAGAGGTGCTTTGAGCAAGAGATCGAAAATCACAGCAAAAGTGGTTGGAACTTCGTGCTTGAGTTGGTTTTTCGGGTTTGTGTGAGGCAGAGAAGAAGATGGGTGCGGGATAAGTGGAGGAGGGCCACCATGGGCCCACCCGAGGCGCCCTCCACCCTCGTGGCGGTGGCATTCCGATAATTTTTGCACTATAAATCCTCAAATATTCGAAAAAATCATATTAAATTGGCATGGCATTACGAGGACTTTTATTTTCGGGTATATTTTATATTGCACGGATAAATCGAAGCAGACGAAACTACTTTTACTTTATTTCTACTAAACAACGAGAAAATATAAAGAGATGCAGAAAGGTTGTGCTTCTAGTTTCATCCATCTCATGATCATCAAAAGTCCACTAACAAGGTTGATCAAGTCTTGTTAACAAACTCATTCGATTAACATGGAACGGAGAAATTTGAATAACACTATGTTACCTCAGCGGTCATCCAATCGATCGGCTTCGATTAGCAGCAGAGCGGCGAATCGCCGATCGGGTTCGCTTAACAGCCATCAATTGATCGCCGGGTTCGAACGCCGTAGCTGCAGGTAATCGCCGGGTTCGATTAGAGCCCAACGCCTTGCTCGTGTTCGATTAGAGCCAAGGCCTTGCACGTACGAGAAATGCGATCGCCGCCCCGACCTCCCACCGTAACCGGAACTCCCGAAATTTTCCTCCCCTTGCTTCTACCACGGTTTTTTCCGTCATGGACGGCCCAAAGAATGTCATGCAGCTGCGTCTCCGCCCGCCAGGACGAAAACCCATTTTATGTCATGATTTTTTCATAGAAGTAGGAGCCCACCACATCTATGATGATACCGGTTCTGTCACAATTATCGCCATAGAAGTGTCATATGTATGATGAAAAAAATTTCGCTCGACCCAAAATGTCACGGATGTGTCTTTTTTTTGTAGTGTGTGTTGTGAAGTTTTCAAGTTTTGGGTAAAGATTCGATGGACTATGGAATAAGGAGTGGCAAGAGTTTAAGCTTGGGATGCCCAAGGCACCCCAAGGCAATATTCAAGGACAACCAAGAGTTTGCTTGGGGATGCCCCTAAGGCATCCCGCCTTTAAATCTTCGCTCATCGGTAACTTTACTTGAGCTACATTTTATTCACCACATGATATGTGTTTTGCTTGGAGCGTCATTTTCTCTTGTTAGTATTTGCTTGCTGTTATCTAGAATAATGTTTTGCATCTTTATTTTCAATAAAAATGTCAAGGATAGCCTTTGCCATGCTTATTTTGCTAGTATACATGTTGCTGTTTGAAAACAGAAAGTTTACTGCTGTTGCAAAATTCCTAGAAAAGTCAGAGCATGATATAATGTTAAAACTTTTGCATAATGAGCTCTGATAAATCTTATACAGCGTAGTATTTTTATCATAATTTTGGAGTTAGGGAAGTATTGATACTCTTGCATTCTTTACAGACTGTACTGTTTTGGCAGATTGCCGTTATGTTTATGCGTTGTTTGCATATGTTTGCTTGTTTAATGATTCTATTTGAGGATAGGAGTATTAAATATGCAGAGGCATTTAGTATGCAATGTTTAATAATAATTTTAAGATTTGTTACAGTAGAAAATGATAAGGTTTTGCATTGGTTTATACTAACCTATCTCACGAAGTTCTTGTTGAGTTTGGTGTGGATGAAGCTTTTGATAAAAAAGAGAAACCACGATATGAGAGGAATTAAGGAGACACAAAAGTGCAAGCTTGGGGATGCCAAGGCACCCCAAGATAATATTTCAAGAAGTCTCAAGCATCTAAGCTTGGGGATGCCCCGTTAGGCATCCCACCTTTCTTCAACAACTATCGGTTAGTATCGGTTGAGCCTAAGTTTTTGCTTCTCCACATGAGTTGTGCTATCCTTGCAATGTTATTTTATTTTGCTTTGCTTGCTGTTTGAATACAATACCAAGATCTGAAATCCTTTAATGAGAGAGAGTCTTCACAATAGTTTCATAATTATTTAGCTACTCATTGATCTTCGCTTATATCTTTTTGGAGTAGTTTGTCATTTACTCGTGTGCTTCACTTCTATCCTATGAGTAAATGGTTGAATGAGTTGAATGTCATAAATCTGAAATTATATATGCCTCATTTGCTTATCCCATTGGGAGTATTGACTTCACATCTAAGAGGTAGAGGTTGTAAATTTATTGAAGGTTAGCAAGCATTGTATTGTTCATTTGAACAATTCATGAAAGAATATTGAAGTAAGAGAGATTCCACATATAAATATACTACCTTAGACATCTTTTATAGTTGGGAGCACTCACTAAGTATGACATGCTAAAGTGTTGATGTTGGACAAGGAAGACAACGTAATGGGTTATGTTTTCCGACATCTCAGTTAAAGTATATTGTCATGGATCATTCAAACATGTTGAGCCTGCCTTTCCCCCTCATGCTAGCCAAAATTCCTTGCACCAAGTAGAGATACTACTTGTGCTTCCAATTATCCTTAAACCCAGTTTTGCCATGAGAGTACACCATACCTACCTATGGATTGAGTAAGATCCTTCAAGTAAGTTGGCATCGATGCAAGCAATAAAAATTGCTCTCTAAATATGTATGATCTTTTGGTGTGAAGAAAATAGCTTCATACGATCTTGTTATGGAAGCAATAAAAGCGACAGACTGCATAATAAAGGTCCATATACAAGTGGCAATATAAAGTGACGTTCATTCGCATTAAGATTTTGTGCATCCAACCATAAAAGCGCATGACAACCACTGCTTCCCTCTGCGAAGGGCCTATCTTTTACTTTATGTCTTTTACTTTATGCAAGAGTCAAGGTGATCTTCATATTTCCCTTTTTCATTTTATCCTTTGGCAAGCACCTCGTGTTGGGAAGATCTGATATATATATATATATATATATATATATATATATATATATATATATATATATATATATATATATATATATATATATATATATATATATCAATTGGATGTAAGTTAGCATGAACTATTATTGTTGACATCACCCAAAGGTGAATACGTTGGGAGGCAACACTATAAGCCCCTATCTTTCTCAGTTTCCGATTGAAACTCCATAACCATTAGTATTGCGTGAGTGTTAGCAATTGTAGAGAGTATATGATAGTTGAGTATGTGGAGTTTGCTATTCCTGAAAATAAGATGAATTGCAATTGTTTGATGACTGAGAATGAAGTTTGCTAGTTTTCAAGAAAGTTTATGGTCTATGCTTTGACATGTGAATTGCTTGTTACTTTATCGTGAGAAGTTTTATGAGATGAACTACTGTTATGACATATAATCATGTTAGAAAAGGTGATTGAAATTATCGTTGATCAAACTTGAACATAATAGCATGAATACTTCATAAATTATAGATACGTTGGAGACGGATCAGCATCCCCAAGCTTAATTCCTGCTCGTCCTCGAGTAGGTAAATGATAAAAGAAATAATTTATGAAGTGTGAATGCTAGCAGGTGCACAAGTTTGATCAATGATAATTTAAATCACCTTTTCTAGCATCATGGTATGTCATAACAGTAGCTCATCTCATAAAACTTTTCATGATCAAGTAACAAGCTATTCAACTGTTAAAGTATAGATCATAAACTTTCTTGAAAACTAACAAAGAGTGCTCTTCGTCATCAAACAATTGCAATTCATCTTATTTTCAGGAAGGGTCTATGTAAGAGCTTTGATTTAGCAAATCCCACATACTCAACTATCATATAGTCTTTCACAATTGCTAACAATCATGTGATATTTATGGGTTCAAAGTTTTAATCGGACACAGAGAAAGATAGGGGCTTATAGTTTTGTCTCCCAACCTTTTACCTCAAGGGTAATGTCAACAATAATACTTTATGAAAACCTACATCCAAGTGGATATATATATCCGGATCGCACCAACACAAAGTGCTTGCCAAAGGAAAAAGTGTGAAAAGGAAAGGTGATGATCACCATGACTCTTGTATAAGGGTAGAAGATAAAAGTAAAAGATAGGACCTTCGCAGAGGGAAGCAGAGGTTGTCATGCGATTTTAAGGTTGGATGCACAAAATCTTAATGCAAAAGAACGTCACTTTATATTGCCTCTTTTGATAGAGACCTTTATTATGCAGTTCGTCGCTTTTATTTCTTCCCTATCACAAGTTCGTATAAAGCTTATTTTTTTTGCACTAATAGATCATACATATTTAGAGAGCAATTTTTATTGCATGCACCGATGACAACTTACTTGAAGGATCTTACTCAACCCATAGGTAGGTATGGTGCTCTCATGGCAAAACTAGTTTAAGGGATGTTTGGAAGCACAAGTAGTATTTCTACTTGGTGCAAATAATTTGGCTAGCATGAGAGGGAAAGGCAAGCTCAACATGTTGGATGATCCAAGACAATATAACGCTTCGATATAGGAAAACATATCCCATTAAGTTGTCTTCCTTGTCCAACATCAACCTTTTAGCATGTCATATTTTAATGAGTGCTCACAATTACAAAATATGTCCAAGATAGTATATTTATATGTGAAATCTCTCTTCCTTCAATATTCTTTCATGAATTGTTCAAGTGACCAATTCTGCGTTTGCTAACTTTCAATAAGTTTACAACCTATACTTATTCGTATGAAGTCATTATTCCCCATGGTATAAGCATATGAAACATATATAAATTCAGATTTATGATATTCAATTCATTCAACCATTTACTCATAGGATATACGTGAAGCGCGTGAGTAATGACAAACTACTCCAAAAAGATATAAGTGAAGAACACTGAGTAGTCAAATAATTAACTAGCCATGGGAGGATTCTTTTTCATTCAAGGTTTCAGATCCAATGATTTTATTCAAATAGCAAGTAAAATTTAAAATACGCTCCAAGCAAAACACATACCATGTGACGAATAAAAATATAGCTCCGAGTAAAGTATACCGATAGTTTTGAAGACGAAAGAGGGGATGCCTTCTGGGGCATCCCCAAGCTTAGGCGCTTGAGTCTTCCTTGAATATTACCTTGGGGTGCCTTGGGAATCTCCAAGCTTAGGGTCTTTCCGCTCCTTATTCTCCTCATATCAATATCTCACCCAAAGCTTGAAAACTTCAATCACACAAAACTTAACGGAATTTCATGAGATAGGTTAGTATAATAAAGAGTAAACCATTCACTTTGGTACTGTCAAAGACAAGGTTCATAATTGTTCTCACACAATGCCTACTGTAACATATCATTTCTACAATTTATATTGAGAAATATAGGCCATAGAAACTAGAAAACAAGCAAACTATGCAATGAAAACAGAATTTGTCAGAAACAGAACAGTCTGTAATGATCTGAATAACAACCATACTTCTGCTACTCCAAAAATTATGAAATATATTGGTGGACGTGAGTAATTTGTCTATTAATCTTCTGCAAAAATAATAAACTCAAAATCACTCATCTGTAAAAAATGGCAGCTAATCCCGTGAACGCAAAGTTTCTGTTTTTTGCAGCAAGATCACATTAACTTTCACCCCCAAGTCTTCCCAGAGGTCTTACTTGGAAATTTATTGAAACAAAAAGCTATAAAAAATTATTACTACAGTATCTTAATCATGTAAACACACAAAATCAGTAAGGGTAAATATTGGGTTGTCTCCCAACAAGCGCTTTTCTTTAATGCCTTTTATCTAGGCATGATGATTTCAATGATGCTCACATAAAACAAAAGAATTGAAACATAAAGAGAGCATCATGAAGAATATGACTAGCACATTTGAATCTAACCCACTTCCTATGCCTAGGGATTTTGTTAGTACACAATTTATAGGAACAAGAATCAACTAGCATAGGAAGGCAACACAAGTATAACTTCAAAACTTTAAGCACATAGAGAGGAAACTTGATATTATTGCAGCTCCTACAAGCATGTATTCCTCTCTCATAATAATTTTCAGTATCATCATGAATAATTAAACAATATAACCATCACATAAATCATTCTTTTCATGATCTACAAGCATAGAAATTTTTCTACTCTCCACATAAGCAAAATTCTTCTCATTCGGAATAGTGGGATCACTAATTCCTAAAGTTGACACTCTTCCAAACCAACTTTAGATGATAGTATTATTCATACTCCAAAAGATATAAGTGAATTTCATGGAGCATTCTACAATTAATATAGTCTAACCAATATCCAAGCTCAAAATATGTAAGTGAAGCACACGAAGCATTCTATAAAACCATACTCAAAAGATTTAAGTGAAGCACAAAGAGCAATTATATAAGATCATACTTAAAAGATATAAGTGAAGCACATGAAGTATTCTATAAATCAATTAAGGGCTAACTCATACTAGAATGGTTCTTAAAGGAAAAAAAACAAAAAAACAATGGACACAAATCATGTGAACAAAACAAAAACCAAGGTATACCGATATTTGTTGAAGAAGAAAGATGGGATGCCAACCGGGGCATCCCCAAGCTTAGATGCTTGAGTATCCTTTGAAATATTTACTTGGGTGACTTGGGAATCCCCAAGCTTTAACTCTTGCCTCTCTTTATTCTTCTCATATTAGTAGCTCCTCGATCTTCGAACACTTGATCCACACAAAACTTTAACAAAAACTTTGTGAGATCCGTTAGTGTAATAAAGCAAACTACCACTTTAAGGTACTGTAATGAACTCATTATTTATTTATATTGGTGTTAAACCTACTGTATTCCAACTTCTCTATGGTTCATACCCTCCGATACTACTCATAGATTCAACAAAATAAGCAAACAACACATAGAAAACAGAATCTGTCAAAAACAGGACATCCTGTAGTAATATGGAAGTTGAGTAAAATTCTGTAATTCCAAAAATTATGAAATAAATATGAAAATTTGAAAAATTTGTACAGAAGTAATGTGCAAAAAGTTTCAGACCCATTTGACCTTCCAGTAAAAAATGTAAAATCACGCACTATAGCCAAAGTTTCTGTTTTTGTTATGCACATAGTAAACAAGCAATCTAATCATCCAAAAACCAAAGCTTGGCACATTATTTTTATAATACAACGGATATATACAAGGGGATAATTATTTACAGAGAAACTTCCATGAAAAGTTCTACATTGTTTCCGTGAGCATGAACACAAGTGCTCAAGGTCGACCCTCACTTCTTCAATGCATAACTTTCCAATCACTTCTCTTTTTGAAAAACTTTTTTAGGCATGAGAGGCAAGTAATTTTTTTGTATTTTCATTATTTAAATTTTTTTTGTATGTTTCACCCACAACTAAAAAGAAACAAAAAGGAAAAATAAAATCTACTTAGTGAAGAAAGCAAACAAGCACACACGAGAATATTAACCCCACGCTATTGCTCCCCGGCAACGGCGCCAGAAAAGAGCTTGATAATCCCCAAGTGCAGGGAATCATCGTAGCAATTTCCAAAGGTGGAAGTGATAAGTATGGAGTGTCGAACCCACAAGGAGCTAAAGGTAAGATCAATATTCTCTCAAGTCCTATCTGCCACTGATACAACTCTACATACACCGAACGTTTGCTTCCAACTAGATACGAGAAATAAAACTACATTGTGGGTATGAAGAGGATAACTTTGCATGATATCGGAGAGCTAAAATATAAAATTAGGTGTTGTTATCATAAAGTTAGAATATATTACTAAATATTATAAATAGCGAGTGTGGAATAATGATGGATCGACGTGCGGAATTATCCTAGGCAATTGTTAACAAGACCGGCAGTCGTCATTGCAATTTCATATGAGGGAGGGGCGTAAGCTAACCTATTTTCTCTTCTTGGATCATATGCACTTATGATTGGAACTCTAGCAAGCATCCGCAACTAGTAAAGATCATTAAGGTAAAACCCAACCATAGCACTAAAGCATCAAGTCCCCTTTATCCCATACGCCACAACCCCATTACTCGGGTTTATGCTTATGTCACTCAAGCAACCCATTATAAGCGAATCATGAACGTATTGCAACACCCTACAACGGGAATCCCTCACGCTTGCACGACACGGAGGGCACAATAGGACAGCACCAAAATAAAACATACAACTCATACCAGTCTAGATCATCAATCAACCCAAAGACAAAAGATATCTACTCAAAACATCATAGGATGGCAACACATCATTGGATCATAATATGTGGCATAAAGCACCATGTTCAAGTAGGGATTGTAGCGGGGTGCGGGAGAGTGGACCGAGCAAAAGAGATGAGGATGGTGATGATGATGGTGATGTTGATGAAGACGATCACCGCGGCGATGGTTCCCCTCCCGATGGCACTCCGGCGCCACCGAGATCGAGGAGGAGAGGTTCTCCCCCTTGTGCTTCCTCCGCCATGGCCTCCCCCTGGATGGGGAGAGGTTCCCCCTCTGGTCCTTGGCCTTCATGGCGATGATGGCCCCTCCGAGATCCTTTCCCATGGACTCCGGTGATGATGGCCCCCTCCGGCAGGGTGCCAGAGAGGGCCTAGATTGATTTCTCGTGGCTACAGAGGCTTGTGACGGCGGAATTTTTGGCGTCGGTCTCACGTCAGGGGGGTCTCCGAATCGTCCACGAGAGAGGGGCCCACGCCCAAGAGGGGTGAGCACACCCCCTACCCTCGTGGACAGCCCCGGACTCTCCTGGCCCAACTCTTTTACTCCAGGGGCTTCTTTTGGTCCATAAAAATCATCAAAAATTGGCACGTCAATTTGACTCCGTTTGGTATTCCTTTTCTGTAAAACTCAAAAACAAGGAAAAAACAGAAACTGGCACTGGGCTCTAGGTTAATAGGTTAGTCCCAAAAATCATATAAAATAGCATATAAATGCATATAAAACATCTACGATGGATAATATAATAGCATGAATACTTCATAAATTATAGATACGTTGGAGACGTATCAGCTGACTAGCTAATTCATGCATTCATTGTTTTGGTATGTACATATATTAACTCTTCTTTCTTCTTTTATAGCCCTCCAGATCAAGCAAAACTTCGGTAACGAAACGAGGCCCGAAGAAAAAGTTACGCGCGGATGAAAGGTTCATGATCACAGAAATTGCGCGCGATGGCCAACCGATTAAGCCCCTCCAGACCAAGGAAGCATTTTCTGCTCAGTGCAGGGTTCTTGTTAGGGACATGATCCCGATCAACATCGAGCTATGGAATCAGCCTAAGAAGGAAGAGCTTCAAGTTTCTTTTGTCGAAGATAGACGAAAAGATGATCTTTGGAAAGCGCCAAGGTAAATTTCATCCTACGGAAGAGGAGGATCCGGAGAATCCAGTTATAGAGTCATTGATCAAGTCATGTGCTCTCCAGAAGATGGCAGATCTATTCAGGAGGTGGAAGAATGAGTTGAAAGCAACGTATGTCGACAAAGGGAAGACTCCAGAATTCACCGGCCGATTTGAGAAGATAAGAGATCACTGGCCCGGATTTGTGGCCAACAAGACATCGAAGAGGAGAAAGAAGATGTCAGCGATTAACAAGATAAATGTTGCAAAGAAGGGGCATCACCATCGCACGGGGTCAGGTGGCTACCTCAAAGCCCGGCCGTTGTGGGACAAGGCTGAGCAGGACCTGATTGCTAAAGGGGTCGAACCAGAGACATTGCACTGACCAGACCGTTCAAGGACTTGGTTCTTCAGGGTTGGAGGAACTTTGGACCCTGAAACAGGGAAGTGCTGCTGGACAGATGAGCAACTTAAAACACCCATCACGGAGCTTCAGAAAGCAATCAAGGAAGTCCAGGAAGGGAAGTTCGTTCCCGACAGAGAGAACAACGAGCTCACAAGGGCCCTCGGGAATCCTGAGCACCCTGGACGAACTCGAGGCATGCCAGGCTCTGTTGCGTGGAAGGTTGGGTTTCCCGACGCAGGCAGTTACAAAACCTAAGAGAGGAGGAGGAAAGTGGAGCAGAGCTATCTGCAAGAGCTTAAGGCAAGGGTACGGAAGCTAGAGGAACGACAAGATGTTGAGAACCAGCAGCTGTGAGATCCTGCCCAAGAAGCTACCCCGCCATCTCAGCGGAGAAGCAGCGTGGCTTCCACCGAGCTCGTTCAGCAGCCTGACTTGACGGGTCCTAGCTACCCCGTGGATTATATCACGGATTCACACCAGTGCCGCCTTATGACGCAATGGCAGAACCTCAAAGTCAAGGCGGTTGTCGGCTCTGTGTTCCCTCCTTCACCCGGAGCAACTTTTCACTGCCGTTCGATTCCACAAGGCTATGTTGTTGTGATGGTGGACGGAATAACGGAGTGGTTTGAGGAGCTCCAGCTTGAGCACGCTACAAGTGATGGAGAGACTCAGCTCGGTCTTGCTATGAAGACTCCGTGTCTATGGCGGAAGGAGAACATCAACCTTTTGAACTTCAGGGCTCCGGCGAGTTAGCTGGGCACTCCGCCTCCTCTGCCTCCTCCTCCTCCTCCAGCGAGTGATCAGGGCACTCCGTCTCCTGCTCCGGCGCGTGAGGCGGCAGTACTCCGCCTCCTTCTCTGCCTGCTCCGGCGCGTCCGAGCAGCCTGCCTCCTCCTTCGCCGCCTCGTAAGCGACGACGGAACACAGACGCCGCCGCTCCGGCTGCTCCGGCGCGTCGTAGCAGTCCGCCTCCGGCTGCTCCGCCTCTTAAACAATGAAAGAAGACAGCCGCAGTCGCTCCAGCTGCTCCGGCGTCTACCAGTACAGCCAGAGGCGGGAGGCAATACAAATACGGTCCATCGTCTCTCAAGCCTCTAGACAAGTTACCATACGAGAGGAGCGATGAGGAAAACCAGAAGATCTCTGAAGAGGCCAAGTGAATGACTTCTTTTAATCGGTAAAGCCTAAGGTACATCCACCTCCGGCGGAGAAGATAGATCCGGTGAAAGGGAAGCGCACTTTGGATGCCTTGCAGCGACCACGACCGCCTCCGCCGCAATCCAACTATGACCGCATCATTGAAATGACATATAAGAAAGCGGAGCGATCGGGAAGTACTTGCACTGATCAAAGGATAGCAGAACGAAGAAAAGGGGAAAAAATCCCCTGCTCGGCGAACAAGCGAAGCAATCGTGCCCCCCGCTCAATGTGTCTAGCGATATCGTCGCTAATCTTCCAGGGATGCTGCCCGGTACCAATCCTGGAGATTACATGACCGACGATGATGCCCTAATTTTTGAAACAATGGAGGTGGACACATTAAGATTCCAGCACGGGAAGCCTCTCGTCGGACCTGGTACTTCCCTAACAACGATGATGCAAAGATTCCATGATTGGTACATGGACATGTGTAGGAAGTCTGGGAAAAATACTTTGACGCTGATAGTTAAAGAGGAGCACGACCTCGTTGAAATTGATCTATTGTCTGTTCCATATGTGGAGTTCTTCTAGTTTTTCAACCAAAAGGTCGTCGATAAAACAATCATCACTTGCTACTGTCTGTAAGTACTACTTCTCTGTAATTAATTAAGTCTCTATATATAGCTCAGCTCTTTCATTGCATGTATATATAATTATCCTCACTATATTATGCAGATTGAAGATCGCCGAATTGAAGAAAAGGCAAGTAGGTGATATTGGGTTCATTAACACAAATCTCATGGATGAATGGAATGTTAAACATGATCCCAAAGATCCCGAGGCCAACTTGCTACGATCGTTACTTCTAAATCAAAACAAAGCTACAATACTCTTTCCTTACGAATACAAGTGAGTGTTACTATCTTGTGCATATTCGGTTTCCCTTATTACTCGAGGTTATAGTAATGTAATTGATGAGTTATGCATGCGTGCGCAGCTTCCACTTTATTCTGCTACAGATTAAGCTTGAGCAGAGACTAGTAACCGTCATAGACTCCAAACGAAAAAATCCGGAGGAGTATGCGACCATGACTAAAGTGCTCGAGAAGTAAGTTTCTTGATAACCCACAAGTATAGGGGATCGCAACAGTTTTCGAGGGTAGAGTATTCAACCCAAATTTATTGATTCAACAGAAGGGGAGCCAAAGAATATTCTCAAGTATTAGCAGCTGAGTTGTCAAGTCAACCACACCTAGAAACTTAGTATCTGAAGCAAAGTGTTTAGTAGCAAAGTAATATGATAGTGGTGGTAACGGTAACAAAAGTAAAGACAGCAAAAGTAATGTTTTTGGTATTTTTGTAGTGATTGTAACAGTAACAATGGGAAAGTAAATAAGCGAGAACCAGTATATGGAAAGCTCATAGGCACCGGATCAGTGATGGATAATTATGCCGGATGCGGTTCGTCATGTAACAGTCATAACATAGGGTGACACAGAACTAGCTCCAATTCATCAATGTAATGTAGGCATGTTTTCCGAATATAGTCATACGTGCTTATGGAAAAGAACTTGCATGACATCTTTTGTCCTACCCTCCCGTGGCAGCGGGGTCCTATTGGAAACTAAGGGATATTAAGGCCTCCTTTTAATAGAGAACCGGAACAACGCATTAGCACATAGTGAATACATGAACTCCTCAAACTATGGTCATCACCGGAGTGGTCCCGATTATTGTCACTTGGGGTTGCGGATCATAACACATAGTAGGTGACTATAGACTTGCAAGATAGGATCAAGAACACACATATATTCATGAAAACATAATAGGTTCAGATCTGAAATCATGGCACTCGGGTCCTAGTGACAAGCATTAAGCATAGCAAAGTCATAGCAACATCAATCTCGTAACATAGTGGATACTAGGATCAAACCCTAACAAAACTAACTCGATTACATGATAAATCTCATCCAACCCATCACCGTCCAGCAAGCCTACGATGGAATTACTCACGCACGGCGGTGAGCATCATGAAATTGGTGATGGAGGATGGTTGATGATGACGACGGCGACGAATCCCCTCTCCGAAGCCCGAGCGGACTCGGATCAGCCTTCTCGAGAGAGATTAGGGCTTGGCGGGCTCCGTGTCGTAAAACGCGATGATTTCTTCTCTCTGATTTTGTTCTCCACGAAAGCCAATATATAGAGTTGGAGTTGGCGTCGGAGGGTGTCCAGGGGGCCCACGAGGTAGGGGGGCGCACCCAGGAGGGGGGGCACGCCCCCC
This sequence comes from Aegilops longissima, assembly GCA_021605205.1. Lineage (NCBI taxonomy): Eukaryota > Viridiplantae > Streptophyta > Magnoliopsida > Poales > Poaceae > Aegilops > Aegilops longissima. The sequence goes on along the minus strand of CM038679.1, from coordinate 32,788,847 downwards.
ACCCTCGTGGACAGGGTGTGGGCCCCCTGGTCTTCATCTTTGGCAAGGATTTTTTATTATTTATTCTAATATATTCCGTGGAGTTTCAGGTCATTCCGAGAACTTTTGTTTTCTGCACATAAAACAATATCATGGCAATTCTGCTGAAAACAGCGTCAGTCCGGGTTAGTTCCATTCAAATCGTACAAGTTAGAGTCCAAAACAAGGGCAAAAGTGTTTGGAAAAGTAGATACGACGGAGACGTATCTACTCCCCCAAGCTTAAACCCTTGCTTGTCCTCAAGCAATTCATTTGACAAACCGAAAGAGAAAAAAAAACTTTACAAACTCTGTTTGCTCTTGTTGTTGTACCTATGTCAAGCCAGCATTCAGGTTTTCAGCAAATATCATAACTAACCACATTTGCAATAATTCTCAGGTCTCATGTTTACTCATATCAATGGCATAATCAACTAGCGAGTCATAATAATAAATCTCGGATGACAACACTTTCTCAAAACAATCATAATATGATATAACAAGATGGTATCTCGCTAGCCCTTTCTGAGACCGCAAAACATAAATGCAGAGCACCTTCAAAGATCAAGGACTGACTAGACATTGTAATTCATGGTAAAAGAGATCCAATCATAGTCATACCCGATATAAATTAACAGTAATGAATGCAAATGACAGTTGTGCTCTCCAGCTAGTGCTTTGAATAAGAGGATGATGACTCAACATAAAAGTAAATAGATAGGCCCTTCGCAGAGGAAAGCAGGGATTTGTAGAGGTGCCAGAGCTTAGTTTTGAAATAGAGATAAATTATATTTTGAGCGGCATACTTCCATTGTCAACATAACAACTAAGAGATGACGATATCTTACATGTTAAACAAATTATAGGCGGTTCCCAAACAGAATGGTAAAGTTTATACTCCCCCTCCTCCACAAGCATCAATCCATGGCTTGCTCGAAACAACGAGTGCCTCCAACATTCAACGGGTCCCAGGAGGAGTTTTGTTTGCAATTATTTTGATTTAGTTTGCATAAAGCATGGGACTGGGCATCCCGGTGACCAGCCATTTTCTCGTGAGTGAGGAGCGGAGTCCACTCCTCTTGAGAATAACCCGCCTAACACAGAAGATAAGGGCAGCCCTAGTTGATATATGAGCTATTCGAGCATACAAAACAGAATGTTTATTTGAAGGAGAGGTTGGCACATACAAATTTACTTGGAACGGCAGGTAGATACCGCATATAGGAAGGTATGGTGGACTCATATGGAGTAACTTTGGGGTTTAAGGGATTGGTGCAGAAGCAGTATTCCCGCTTAGTACAAGTGAAGGCTAGCAAAAGACTGGGAAGCGACCAACTAGAGAGCGACAACAGTCATGAACATGCATTAAAATTAATAAACATTGAATACAAGCATGAGTAGGATATAATCCACCATGAACATAAATATCTTGAAGGCTATGTTGATTTGTTTCAACTACATGCGTGAACATGTGCCAAGTCAAGTCACTTAAATCATTCAAAGGAGGATACCACCCCATCATACCACATCACAACCATTTTAATAGCATGTTGGCACGCAAGGTAAACCATTATAACTCATAGCTAATCAAGCATGGCATAAGCAACTATGATCTCTAATTGTCATTGCAAACATGTTTATTCATAATAAGCTGAATCAAGAACGATGGACTCATCATATTTACAAAAACAAAAGAGGTCGAGTTCATACCAGCTTTTGCCATCTCAGTCCGTTTAAATATGCACCGTGAGGATTCGTTCGCTCACGCTTGGTTCGTCTTCGTGGCTTCATCTTCTTCATGGACTCGTTCTTCTTCCTTGCGGGATTTCAGGCAAGATGACTGTCACCTTGGATCTCATTACTATCATTGCTATGCTAGTTGCTTCGTTCTATCGCTATGCTGCGCTACCTATCCCTTGTTTATCAAGCCTCCCATATTGACATGAACCTCTAACCTTTGACACCCTTCCTAGCAAACCGTTGTTTGGCTATGTTACCGCTTTGCTCAGCCCTCTTATAGCGTTGCTAGTTGCAGGTGAAGTTGAAGATTTCCCCATGGTGGACAGGATTATGTTGGGATATCACAATATCTCTTATATATATGTCATCATAATTGCCTTTCACTTGCACGACTGAACGGTGTGAATAATAATAAGAGTGCACGTGCATTGGACTAAGCTGGAATCTGCGAGCATTCAATAAACAGGAGAAGACAAGGCAATATGGGCTCTTGGTTAAATTAACAATGATGCATATAAGAGCCACTTCAACAATTTAATCATGGTCTTCTCCTACTGACCCCCAAAGAAAAGAAAAGAAATAAAAACTATTTACACGGGAAAGCTCCCAACAGGCAAAAGAAGAACGGGATATGTTTTTGGGTTTTCTTTTTAATTATTACTACTACAGCAGGAAAAATAAACTACTACTAATTTTTTTTCTTAAGGTTTAACAGACACACAAGAAGAAAGCAGGAAAAAGAAAATAAACTAGCATGGATATTACAGTGAAAGAGTATAAGCACCGACATCTAGCACTGAGTGTGTGTGAACATAAATGTAATGTCGGTGAGAAATACGTACTCCCCCAAGCTTAGGCTTTTGGCCTAAGTTGGTCTATTGCCAGGGATAGCCTGGTGGATACCCGTAGGTGTAGCTGGGGTCATACTGCGATGCGGCGGCTATCGCCTCCTGAGCTGCAGCGTGGCGTCGAGCCGCCTCCGCTCTTCTCTCATACTCATCTGCCTCCTCTCTGGTAATAATATATCTGCCTTTTGTCTGAGAATCAAAGAAGGCAGGAACAGGAAGAGTAATATGAAAAACATGTCGTTTGTTAAACATTAGTCGATACTGGAGAGGTGGTTCAGTCCTCTCAACAAACTGGTGGGAAACCATAGAATCAAAATCTAAATAAGTAGGGGGTAACTCCATATCACCCTCACGAATGTCTATCTCAAAAAAATTAGCTAAGCGGGTTGCATAAATTCCTCCAAAGAAATCTCCCTTATGTCTATTATGATGCAACCTATGAGCTACAATGGCTCCCATATGATAAGATTGGTCTCCTAACATAGCACTTCTGAGAATGCTGAGATCAGGGGCACACATGTGACATGCTTCATCCTTAGCATTTATGCATCTACCTATGAAGAGAGCAAAATAATGTATAGCAGGAAAGTGAATGCTCCCTATAGTGGCTTGCGTTATATCTCTAGATTCCCCCACAGTTATTCTAGCAAGAAAGTCTCTAAATTCAGATTTAGGGGGATCCCTGACACTACCCCAAGATGGAAGTTTGCAAGAAAAAGTGAAATCCTCTAAGTCCATGGTATAAGATTTGTCATAAAGGTCAAACATGACTGAAGGAGAATTACACGAAGATGAAAACTCAAACCTCCTCACAAATGAGCTTGTGAGATCATGATATTGGGGGCATTTGTCAGCCTCAAAATCCTCAAGACCGGCACTGCGCAAATATGCGTTGAATTCCTCTTTGATTCCCGCTTGATCCATAAAATTTTCCGAAGGCCATTCACAGGGCCTCACAAGGGCGTCTCTTGGTGGTTCCTCATCAGCATCACGCATTGCAAGCCTGGGACCTTGCTTCCTTGAAGAACCACCTTGGAACATCTTCCTAAACATATTGTTTCCTCTGGAAAAAATTCTGAAATTTTTAGTAACTTCAAACAAAAGTGAACCAACTTCAATAAAATTGATAGCAACTACTCCTACAAGTGCCTAGAGCCTATATCAAGCATTAGAACTACTTGGAACCATATAAATTTGACATGCAAGCTCAAGGACATGGTCACCTATGTAGCACAAATTTGCAAAGAATAAAGCACTAGAACAAAAACTAATTGGACCAATGGAGGAGTCACATACCAAGGAACAATCTCCCCAAGCAGTTTTGCGAGAGGTGCTTTGAGCAAGGAGATCGAAAATCACAGCAAAAGTGGCTGGAACTCGTGCTTGAGTTGGTTTTTCGGGTTTGTGTGAGGCAGAGGAAGAAGATGGGTGCAGGGATAAGTGGAGGAGGGCCACCATGGGCCCACGAGGCAGGGGGCGCGCCCTCCACCCTCGTGGCCAGGTGGCAGCTTCCCCCGCGGTAATTTTTGCACTATAAATCCTCAAATATTCCCGAAAAAATCATATTAAATTGGCATGGCATTACGAGGACTTTTATTTTCGGGTATTTTTATATTGCACGGATAAATCAGAAATGCATGTAAAAATACTATTTTACTTTATTTCTACTAAACAACAGAAAATATAAAGAGGGTACAGAAGGTTGTGCTTCTAGTTTCATCCATCTCATGATCATCAAAAGGAATCCACTAACAAGGTTGATCAAGTCTTGTTAACAAACTCATTCCGATTAACATGGAACCGGAGAAATTTCGAATAACACTATGTTACCTCAACGGGGATATGGACATCCCCAATAATAAGTATATCATATTTCTTCTTGACAGTAGGGAGAGGAAATTCAAAACCTCCAAATATAATCGATGGAATATTTCCAATAGAGTTGATACTATGAACTTGAGGTTGTTTCCTCGGAAAGTGTACCGTGTGCTCATTACCATTAACATGAAAAGTGACATTGCCTTTGTTGCAATCAATAACAGCCCCTGCAGTATTAAGGAAAGGTCTTCCAAGAATAATAGACATACTATCATCCTCGGAATATCAAGAATAACAAAGTCCGTTAAAATAGTAACGTTTGCAACCACAACAGCACATCCTCACAAATACCGGCAGTATAGCAGTTGATTTATCAGCCATTTGCAAAGATATTTCAGTAGGTGTCAACTTATTCAAATCAAGTCTACGGTATAAAGAGAGAGGCATAACACTAACACCGGCTCCAAGATCACATAAAGGAGTTTTAACATAATTTCTTTTAATGGAGCATGGTATAGTAGGTACTCCTGGATCTCCAAGTTTCTTTGGTATTCCACCCTTAAAAGTATAATTAGCAAGCATGGTGGAAATTTCAGATTCCGGTATCTTTGTTTTATTTGTAACAATATCTTTCATATATTTAGCATAAGGATTCATTTGAGCATATCAATCAATCGCATACGCAAAAAGATAGGTCTAATCATTTCAGCAAAGCGCTCAAAATCCTCATCATCCTTTTTCTTGGATGGTTTCGGAGGAAAAGGCATGGGTTTCTGAACCCATGGTTCCCTTTCTTTACCATGTTTCCTAGCAACGAAGTCTCTTTTATCATAACGTTGATTCTTTGATTGTGGGTTATCAAGATCAACAACAGGTTCAACTTCTACATCATTATCATTACTAGGTTGAGCATCATCATGAACATCATCATTAACATTTTCACTAGGTTCATGTTCATTACCAGATTGTGTTTCAGCATCAGACGTAGATATATCATTTGGATTCTCAGGTGGTTCAGCAATAGGTTCACTAGAAGTTTGCAAAGTCCTATCATTTTTCTTCTTCTTACTTTTAGAAGAACTAGGTACATCAATATTATTTCTCTGAGAATCTTGCTCGATTCTCTTAGGGTGGCCTTCAGGATATAAAGGTTCCTGAGTCATTCTACCAGTTCTAGTAGCCACTCTAACAGCATAATCATTTTTCTTACTATTCATTTCATCAAGCACTTCTTTCTGAGCTTTAAGTACTTGTTCTACTTGAGTGGTAACCATAGAAGCATGTTTGCTAACAAGTTTAAGTTCACCTCTAATATTAGCCATATAATCACCCAAGCATTTAATCATAAAGGTATTTGGTTTTAATTGTCTACCAAAATAAGCATTAAAGTCATCTTGCTTAAACATAAAGTTATCAAACTCATCTAAGCACTGACTAGCAATTTTAGTAGGAGGGACTTCAGCTTTATCATATCTGTAGAGAGAATTTACCTTTACTACCAGTGTCGGGATATCGGGATCAGGAGGTTCTTCAGTGAATAAAGAATTGAGATCATATACTTCTTCAATAGGCGGTAAATTAAGACCATGTATTTCTTCAATAAGAGGTAAATTCTTAACATCTTCAGCTTTAATACCTTTTTCTTTCATAGATCTATTTGCCTCTTGCATATCTTCGGGACTGAGAAATAGAACACCTCTCTTCTTCGGAGTTGGTTTAGGAATAGGCTCAGTAATTGGCTCAAGAGCTGGCTTGGGGGCTGGCTCAGGAGGTGCCCAATTATTTTCATTTGTCAACATATTATTCAATAGGATTTCAGCTTCATCCAATGTTCTTTCCCTGAAAAGAGAACCAGCACAACTATCCAGGTAATCTCTAGAAGCATCGGTTAGTGCATTATAAAAGATATCAAGTATTTCAGGTTTCTTAAGAGGATGATCAGGCAAAGCATTAAGTAACTTGAGAAGCCTCCCCCAAGCTTGTGGGAGACTCTCTTCTTTAATTTGCACGAAGTTGTATATTTCCCTCAAAGCAGCTTGTTTCTTATGAGCAGGAAATATTTAGCGAGAAGTAATAAATCATATCCCGGGACTACGCACACAACCAGGATCAAGAGAATTAAACCATATCTTAGCATCACCCTCTAACGAGAACGGAAATATTTTGAGTATATAAAAGTAGCGATCTCTCATCATTAGTAAATAGGGCGGCTATATCATTTAACTTAGTAAGATGTGCCACAACAGTTTCAGATTCATAGCCATAAAAGGATCAGATTCACCAAAGTAATTATATCGGATCAACAGAAAATTCATAATCCTTATCAGGAACACAAATAGGTGAAGTAGCAAAAGCAGGGTCAGGTTTCATTCTGTCTCTAAGAGATTCTTTACTCCATTTAACTAGCAGCCTCTAAGTTCGTATCTATCCTGGCAAGCAAAAATAGTTGCAGAAGATTCCATATCAAAAAGATAACCCTCGGGAATAGCAGGCATATCTTCATCATCACTTTCATCAATATTATCAATTTCAATAGTTTCTCTCTCTAGACCTAGAAATTTGTTCATCTAGAAATTCACCAAGGGACACAGAGTATCAAGCATAGAAGTAGTTTCATCATAAGTATCATGCATAGCGTATGGCATCATCAATAACATGCGACATATCGGAACGAATAGCAGAAGCAGGTTTAGGTGTCGCTAGCTTACTCATAACAGAAGGTGAATCAAGTGCAGAGCTAGATGGCAGTTCCTTACCTCCCCTCGTGGTTGAGGGATAAATTGTTGTCTTAGCATCTTTCAAGTTCTTCATAGTGTCCAGCAGACATAAATCCCAAGTGACTCAAAGAATAGAGCTATGCTCCCCCGCAACGGCGCCAGAAAAAGGTCTTGATAACCCACAAGTATAGGGGATCGCAACAGTTTTCGAGGGTAGAGTATTCAACCCAAATTTATTGATTCGACACAAGGGGAACCAAATAATATTCTCAAGTATTAGCAGTTGAGTTGTCAAGTCAACCACACCTAGAAACTTAGTATCTGCAGCAAAGTGTTTAGTAGCAAAGTAATATGATAGTGGTGGTAACGGTAACAAAAGTAAAGACAACAAAAGTAATGTTTTGGTATTTTGTAGTGATTGTAACAAGAATAACGGAAAGTAAATAAGCGAGAACCAGATATGGAAAGCTCGTAGGCACCGGATCGTGATGGATAATTATGCGGATGCGGTTCGTCATGTAACAGTCATAACATAGGGTGACACGAACTAGCTCCAATTCATCAATGTAGTGTTGGCATGTATTCGAATATAGTCATACGTGCTTATGGAAAAGAACTTGCATGACATCTTTTGTCCTACCCTCCCGTGGCAGCGGGTCCTATTGGAAACTAAGGGATATTAAGGCCTCCTTTTAATAGAGAACCGAACAAAGCATTAGCACATAGTGAATACATGAACTCCTCAAACTATGGTCATCACCGAGTGGTCCCGATTATTGTCACTTGGGTTGCCGGATCATAACACATAGTAGGTGACTATAGACTTGCAAGATAGGATCAAGAACACACATATATTCATGAAAACATAATAGGTTCAGATCTGAAATCATGGCACTCGGGCCCTAGTGACAAGCATTAAGCATAGCAAAGTCACAACAACATCAATCTCAGAACATAGTGGATACTAGGGATCAAACCCTAACAAAACTAACTCGATTACATGATAAATCTCATCCAACCCATCACTGTCCAGCAAGCCTACGATGGAATTACTCACGCACGGTGGTGAGCATCATGAAATTGGTGATGGAGGATGGTTCATGATGACGACGGCGACGAATCCCCCTCTCCGGAGCCCCGAACGGACTCTAGATCAGCCCTCCCGAGAGAGATTAGGGCTTGGCGGCGGCTTCATATCGTAAAACACGATGATTTCTTCTCTCTGATTTTTTCTCCCTGAAAGCCAATATATAGAGTTGGAGTTGGCGTCGGAGGGTGTCCAGGGGGCCCACGAGGTAGGGGGCGCACCCAGGAGGGGGGGGGCGCCCCCCACCCTCGTGGACAGGGTGTGGGCCCCCTGGTCTTCATCTTTGGCGAGGATTTTTTATTATTTACTCTAAGATATTCCGTGAAGTTTCAGGTCATTCCGAGAAATTTTGTTTTCTGCACATAAAACAACATCATGGCAATTCTGCAGAAAACAGCGTCAGTCCGGGTTAGTTCCATTCAAATCATACAAGTTAGAGTCCAAAATAAGGGCAAAAGTGTTTGGAAAAGTAGATACAACGAAGACGTATCAAAGTTCAATCGATCATTATCGCACCATATCGGCAATTTTGTTCATTTCCTGATATCAAGTAATTGTTTTCTTTGTCTGGCAGGGTTTGGAAAAAGTTCACCGCACAAGCTATAGGACTGCCGGCGCAGCTGCGATTTAACCATCCGAAAGTAAGTACTAGCTACTAGCTAGTTCCGCGCATCTCCCATTGATTCTATCTAGTTTCATCAATACCATTTAGCATGCTTGCTTATCAGTTTGATTGACCTCTATTTCTTGTAAAGTGGTTGTGGCAGGGACCCGGGAATGATTTATGTGGCTACTACATTTGCAAGTTCATCCGCCACACCACCTGTGAGCGGGGCTACTCTAAACAACAATATGAAGTGCGTAAGTAATAATATGCACAATTTTATTTTATTACCATCATTTGTGTTGAGTTTCATTCATATATATGTATTGACCCTCTTCTTCAAATTAGATGTGGCAGATGTGGGATGAACTCCTACCACAAGATCGCATACGAGCAATTCAAGGGGAATTGGCGGGATTCTTTCTTGACCACGTCATCAACAAACACGGAGAATACCATGTGGAAGTTGAGTTCAGATGTTAGGGAATTTTGTAAGAGATTTTATATTGTATATATATATATATATATATATATATATATATATATATGTGTGTGTGTGTGTGTGTGTGTGTGTGTGTGTGTGTGTGTGTGTGTGTGTGTGTGTGTGTGTGTGTGTGTGTGCCAATAGTGTCGGATAGATATACGAAAACTTGTTGTTTGACCAATCTATCGGAGAAGGAGAGGTCGATCACTTCTCTCTGTGTATATGTTCATGACGATCTTCTGTACTTAATGGTTTCCTTCATTTGCTTACTAGCTAGCTAGCGTGTCGAGTCCTTTTTATACGTATAGTATGTAGCGTCGACCAAACACGGAGATAAGAGAGGACACTTCTCTCTATTAACTAGCTAACACAATATATGAAACCCCTAAATTAACCCTACAAAACCCCTAAAACCCCAACCCCCCCTTCGAAAAAAAAATCAAAACCCAAGCCTGAATCGCCGACGCGTGGAAGCCTTTGGTCTCGGTTGGTGGCACCAACCGGGACAAAAGGTCCTCCTGCTGGGCAAGCGGCAGCGCCACGTGAGTTTCATCTGTCCGGTTCTGGGCTAACCGACTAAAAGTATAGGGCTTTAGTACCGACCCTTTAGTCCCGGTTCGGCAACCGGGACAAATGGCCTTCACGAACCGGGATGAATGGGGCTTTTTCTACTAGTGTTCCTGTTGTAGATGCTCTAAAGATAGTTTGATGTGTCGCTCAAATCATGATAACCAGTAGGAAATTTAGCAAGAACCACGATATTTTTCGATAAAGGGCGCTTTATTACTTAAAAGATTTAAGCATTACTCTCGGTCTCTACATAATTGAGATGCACACAGCCATAACCAAGTTCAAGGTCCAAAAAAAAACAAAAAAGGAAAAACACAAGTAATCATGTGGAGATTGTATAACGCCTATGACATAGGAGGGCCAATCCGAAGATCATACTGACATACTTGTCAGGTAAAGTATCCCTCGCCGTGGGCTCCAAGCGCATACACACCTCCGTAAACAGGTCTTGATTTTGTACACATTGTAGAGGCGACCATAAACGGAGCATATCGATACATATGTAGATAACCTGCAGAAGAGAAGAATTTCTATCGTTAAAAACCTTATCATTTCTGCATAGCCAATGCGACCAAATCACGACAAGTACCCCCACCCTAAGAATAATTTTAAACTTGTTATTGATCCCATGTAACCAGTTGCCAGAAATATTAGCAACACTACATGGAGGATACAAGTCAGAAGCTACTTAGATGACTGACCTTATAAAACGAGTCAATTTGCATTGAAAGAACAAGTGTTTTATAGTCTCACAATGGAGACAAAAAAACAATGCACGCTTCCATGCCAATTCCTCTCAATAAGATTATATTTGGTAAGACTGACTACTCGATAAAGATACTATGCAAAGATTTTATTCTTGAGTAGGAGAGATCATTCCGTCATTCGTTCGGTAGACCGTGATCTAGTTTTTGTGTTCACACTGGTGGAAAAAAGGCCTTTGGTCGCGGTTCGCAACTGCCATTAGTCGCGGTTGCGCAACCGCGACCAAATAAGCGCGACTAAAGCCCCCCACCTTTAGTCGCGGCTGCTTAAGAACCGCGACTAACGGCCCGTCCACGTGGGCGCCAAAGTGACGTCAGGCGGAGGACCTTTAGTCGCGGTTCTTCCGCCAACCATGACTAAAAGCCGCCACAGGTTTAGGGTTTTAGCCACCCCCTAAACCTGTTTTCTGCTTAATTTGTATTGTTTTATTTCTTTTGTGCTTTATTTTAATTTTGAAGGAGTTTCATATATTCTACAAGACTACATACATGCATATGAATGTACAATTTCAAATAAATTTGAAATTAGAACCAAAAGAATTCAAGAGGAATATACAATATATATTCAATATCATCGGATGACCATAAACAATTTTGAACAAGTTTCCATACATGATTTAATCCATATAAAGTTCTACGTCCTCGTAATAGTGTTCTCCTTTAGGATGGAGGACTTCCTGCTGAACCATCCAGCTAGTTCCTCTTGAAGTGGTCGGAAGCGAGCTTCGGACTAAGCATCATCCGGAGGTTATTCCTCCGAGCATTGGTATCACTCGGAACCCGCTCGAGGTGTATCTCGGATCCTCTCACGAACATAGTATCCACATAGATTGGTCAACGGTGGCTGAATATCCCCAGATTCTTAGGCTTTAACATTTTGAATTCTAGCTCTTTTTTGAATTCACCGACCTTTGTATCTACGAACCGTCTCCAAACCCTACGAGGCAAAGAAAATTAAATGAACAAGAGAGTTATTAGTTACTTGATATTAGGAAATGAACGAAATAGGTCGATCGATATAGAGCGCAAATGAATGAAAATAATTACTTCTGCAGCATTCTTCTCATGTCGGCCCAAAGCTTTGGATCCATATTCGAGAGTCGTGGGCGAGACATTACGAGGTGTTAACTTTAATTACTAGCAGAATCCAATGGAACCTGCGGACACGATACATGCATAGTACGTCATGCATAACTCATCGATTAGCCGGCCACATACCATGCATGGAGTAAACAAAAGAGAATGTGCTCAAGACAGAAACACTCACCCAAAATGGTAAGGAAATAGAATATCACTTTTGAGATCCTGCTTTGTAAGAAACTGCCACAGGTCTGCCTCCACGTCGGCGGGTGGCGCTCCAACACATGTCCATTAACGATGTGTGGGTCAATGAACCCAACATCATGGATGTTCCTTACTCTGCATTCCTTAATCTTCATTCTGCATGTATAATAGCGGACACAACAATATAGTTAGGACATATATATAGTGCAGGCAATATGAACGAGATGGGGTAGAAATTAATAAATCACTTACGAGCGTAGCAACCGATGATAGATTTGTCGAGCTCAAGCAGATTGAAAAGCTGGAACAATTCACTCAATGCAATTTGTACATAGTAATGTTTGAAGTGATGCTCATGTCTAACTTCCGCATAAATATATTCTTTGGCGTTTTTATTTTTATGTAACCCTTGTACCAATTCAGCGGACCTTTCATTTGGTCGGGTAGATCATTTTCTCGCGAGGCTCGACGAGAGGCCCATTCTTGACATATGTAATTACTACCTCCTTCATCGGCGCCTCATCAAGGCCTAACAGTTCACGAAGAGTAATACCTAAGTTGGCGCTTGTTCTCGGCACTCGTTATCAATCCTGTGTTGCCGCAGCTTGTATGATCTCGGGTCATCCGGACGAAAGGCTTGCACTATAAGCGGGCAATCGATTGTTTACTTTGTTCCCGAGCTGGGCAACTTGTTTCCGCTTTTTTACTTTCGCCTTCTCCGCTCTTTGTTCTCCTTGAACATGAGTGCCTGCCTGCAGTTCACGTGCATAGTCGTCGAGCAGATTCTTCATGCTTGGGACGGTGTGCTCAAAAATGACTTAGCCCACTTCTTTTGCTTATCGTAAAATACTGGCTTGGGCTCAGGCTCTCTTTTCTTCTTGCAGTCCGCCTTCCATTTCTCCAAATCAGCAGCCGCGTCGCGTCGACTTCCTCGGCACAACGTTCCCAAGGCCTTGTGGGGAGAGGCTTGATGATGGCTCCGGTACCTTTGTGGTCTTAGGTACATAAGGGTGCAGGTTAATAATCCAGACTGCTTCGCCTCTTTGCCGTAGGTGGATTGGGGCGGCGTCGATCACCCGCCGACGAGGACTGAGGCGGCGGATGATCACCCGCCGGACGTTGTGGATCGGGGCGGCGTCGGCTACGTGGCGGAGGTGTAGGTGAACCGCCACCACCACCACCACCACCACCACCGCCACCGCCACCACCACCACCGTGAGGGGTGGACTTGTTGTCCTTGGCGCCTCGCTCGAAACTTGATAAACTTCTTTTGCCATAGAATGAAATGGCGCTTGACATCTCAAGTCTTTTCTCCCTTCGTGTAGCAATGTCAATCTCCGGTCCTCAAACCCTTGGACTATGTCCTCCACCGTGACACGAGCATAGCCATCTTGAATGGGGTTGTTGTGGTGGAGTGCTCGAGTAAACATGGTAAAGCACTGCCGATGGCTACCTTCATGGACATGTTCCCGATAGGATAATCAGATGACATTCTTTCATCTCCTTTATATCGCCCACGGGTAGCGAGGAGGCTCGGTGCAGTAATTTCGACCTCCGGTGCAGTAATTATTTCACCACGGAGGCTCCGGTGCAGTAATTTCGATCGTCGGTGCATCTGCACCAGCCGTGGGGCCTCCGTGGAAGCCACGCTGCTTCTCCGCTGCTGGCTTCCGAGATCCGCTGGATGATCTTCATGCTGCACCCGAGCTGCATCTCTTTCGCTACTAGTACACTCATGGTTTTATTCATCACATCCATTTCCGATGCCAACCGCGCCACAACATCGATTCCCGATCCATCTTTCTCTTACGGCTTCAGAAACCGTCGGGTCATCGCTCGGGGAACCCTATTTTCCACGGAATGTGCCCCATGCCTCGTACACGTCCTCTGTGTTCAGGATTCGAGGGCTTTTGTCGGTGCGTCGTTCTCTCTGTTGAACTTGATCTTCCCTGTTGAGCATCCTTCATTGCGTCAATAAGGGCTTGGGTGGGTTTAATTAATTTGCCCGGTAAACACACTCCCCTGTCTCCGGTTCAGCGTTCCCCATGCCCGTACCACCAGCTTTTGGCCCTTGGGTCCCATCCTCCGTGCACTGGACGGATTCCTCGCGCCTCATCTCGTTCTCCATCTTCTCCAACCTAGGCACCAAAATGCGATACCCTCCTGGCCCCATAACATGATTGTACTCCTTCTTAGCCGCATTTTCCTTATTTTTTTCGATATTTCAATGAACTGCTCCGATTTCTTTTGCTTCACAAATTCTGGCCAATCATGTTTCAGTTTCTCATATTGTCCTTTGAAATCCGAGTCTTGTTCTGCTTGACAAAGTCACGGGCTAGATTTTGCTTGAATTTCCGAATGCGTCGGCCATCTTATGAAGAGCGAACTGTTTGACTAGCCTCCTCCTCTCCTTGTTTTCCTCAATCTTGTTACCCTCCTCATCGAATTTGTTGTATTCGGAGGTAGAACGAAATGTTCCATAAGCTTCTTGAAGCAATCTTTTTGTTCTCTTATCGACAAAAGTGAAACCATCAATTCGTGCCTTCTTTGGCTCATTCCACTCTGGGCGGTGATCGAGACGTTGTCTCTAACAATGGCTCCGCATTGGCGACAAACTTGGTGGCGTTCTTGCGGGGCTCCAGCTGCCTGCGGTTGCCTTGTCGACAACCTCGATGGTGCATGTTTCTCCTTGTTTCATCGTCTTGGTTGCGCCCACGCTTTGACGGCGTACTCGATTGTTTCGACGATCCGCCGAGGGCTAAAATAAGAAAGAGAGTCGCGTTAGTACACACATATTTATTCAAATCAGTTAGTTTGTATCACCGAGGCTCAATGTATATATATACCTCGGCGCCGGAGGTGGTTGCTACTTCCATTTGAAGATCGCTGCTTTATCGACGTTTCTTGACATCTTCTTCTTGACGGCGCCTTCATCTTCACCGTCAAGGTTCAGATAAGAAGAGATATCATCTTCTTCTTCTCCGGTCGGCACATATTGAATATCGCCGTTTATGATGCGAACATATGTGCTTCACCGTCCGGATCATAGTTGTCCATAATCGGGTCAGCTCTATCGTCCGCCATTATGTCATCCTGAAAACATGTAGTAAAAACAAATTAATTAAGTGAAGAAGGGGCGGTGGCGGTGGCGGTGGCGAAAGGCGGTGGCAAAAGGAGGGGCGAGGAAGGGGTGGGAGAGGGTGTCGCGAGCGCGAGACGGGTGCTCCGTGGTCGAACTTGGGGTCGCCGGCAGTCTCGGGTTCACCGAAAGAAGTAACGGAGGGGGAACACAATAAATAACAGAGCAATCAAAGCATCACAAAGCGTAACCTGGCAATACGCGGTGCTAGGTGTGCCCTAACGCGGCGAGTAGGTCGTATCGCCGTGAAAGAAACATCCGGGAAAGTATCCCGGTGATTCGCGTTTTGACACAGATGAACCGGAGGGAAAGTTACGTGTTTGCTATGCTAGGGATGTGTGGCGGACGAACAGGCTGCGTATGCGGATCCGCCTCATCGTTCTGAGCAACTTTCATGTACAAAGTATTTTCATCCGAGTTACGGATTATTTTATATTAATTTTAAAGTTTTATATCATTTTAGAATTAATGAATTAATTAAATTGTCTCATTAACTAATTGACCAAGTTAATTAGATTAATTAACAAATTAGTTATATTAGTTATTTAATTAGGTTTACTAAACACAATTAATTAAGTTAATTAATTTAATTAACTGATTAATTAATTAATATATTTATTTATTTATTTTCTAAATTCTCTTCTCTCCTTTTTTAAATCGTTTAGGCGTGGGCCCCAATTGTCGTGGGCAGGGGGCTTAACGGGCCCGGCGCTAGCGGGCAGCGGGTACAGGCGAACACGAGCTCCGGCGCCAAGGGTCGATGGCGCCCGGCCGAACAGGCGGCAGGCGGAGGAAGTGGCGGTCCGGGCGCCGCAATCGGGACGTCAGGGAGTCATGACGCGCGCCGCCATCTGAGGCGGGCGCGGCGACGGACGGGCCGGGCGGGCGCAGCGTTCGAGGGGGCCGGGAGACGGCGGACGGGCCCGATGGGGAGCTCACCAAGGAGAGGGCGGCGTCTGCGCGGAGAGGACCGGACGAAGGAGAGGCGGGACGGGCAGTCCGCGCGACGGGGCGAGGGCGACGGCGGGCGGCGTCGAGGGCGCGGCAGAGACGAACCGATCGGAGAAGACGAGAATAGATCGGAGCGTGGTATTTATAGCCCCCCCTTTAGTCGCGGTGGGCTACGAGGCCCATGACTAAAGGTACCTTTAGTCGCGGTCGCCGCCCAACCGCGACTAAAGGTTTTTAAGCGGGTTTTTATGTTCCGCCCCACCTTTAGTCGCGGCTGGTCTGGCGACCCGCGACTAAAGGCCCCACCTTTAGTCGCGGCTGGTCTGGCGACCCGCGACTAAAGGCCTTGTGCTGCCCCGCGCCCAAAAGTTTAGTCCCACCTCGCTAGTTGAGAGAGCTCGAGAGTGGTTTATAAGCGCTGCTGCCCACCTCTCGAGCTCCTCTCAACTGCAGGCTTCGAACCTAATCATCACTAGCTATGTGCTGTGGGCCTACTTGGCCTCCTGCGGGCCTGAATCTCGCCCATGTAGGGTTTCTAGTCGTATTCAGGCCGTGGGGGTCCAGTAGGCGGCACTATTTTTTTCCAGTTTTTTTGTTTTGTTTTCTGCATTATTATTTATTTTTTGTTGTTTTTTGCTTTATTTTTTAATTCTTTTTGCTTTTAGTTTTAGAAAAATTATAAACTTTCTGTTAGTGCCATTAGTTTTCAAATTTGAAAACACTTTTTTGTTTTCTTTGTTGCTTTATTTATTTTATTTTGTTTCTACTTACAACAAAATACTTAGGCGGCACTATTTTTTCCAGTTTTTTGTTTTGTTTTCTGCATTATTATTTATTTTTGTTGTTTTTGCTTTATTTTTAATTCTTTTTGCTTTTAGTTTTAGAAAAATTATAAACTTTCTGTTAGTGCCATTAGTTTTCAAATTTGAAAACACTTTTTTGTTTTCTTTGTTGCTTTATTTATTTTATTTTGTTTCTACTTACAACAAAATACTTAGGCGTGCACTATTTTTTCCAGTTTTTTGTTTTGTTTTCTGCATTATTATTTATTTTTTGTTGTTTTTGCTTTATTTTTAATTCTTTTTGCTTTTAGTTTTAGAAAAATTATAAACTTTCTGTTAGTGCCATTAGTTTTCAAATTTGAAAACACTTTTTTTTTTTCTTTGTTGCTTTATTTATTTTATTTTGTTTCTACTTACAACAAAATACTTATTGTTGCTATTTTAGTCGCTGGTCGCTTTGCCCAACCGCGACTAAAGGCCGCCAGAGTTTAGGGTTTTCCGCCATTTCTTCCCTGTCTTCCGCCTCTTTCTTCCCGCCACTTTCTTCCCGCCTCCTGTCTTCCCGCTCCCATTTTTCCCGCCATTTCTCACTACATATATATGTAGCCCGGCTTGGCCAGCATTATCACATCTCTACAATCTCTCATCACTCTCTCATGGACACCAAACACATCACGGGTAATATAATTCACATGATCCATTCAACAAAGTTTGGTACAATAAATTATTACACATCATTTCTTCCCTTGTGTCCCTGCGCTGCTTACGATTGTGCCGATCCATGGAGCATCCTCATCATTTAACTTAATGCTTGGGTCGGTGTTCACTTTGAAGGGCGGAATTTCAGCAAACATATTATAATCTTGACATGTCATGTCTTGTCCTCCACTCCCACGATGTTTCTTTTCCTGAAAGAACAATGTGGCGCTTTGAATCATCGCATGATGTCTTGATCGTTTTCTTATCTTTCCGCTTCCTCGGTTTGCTACTCATGTCCTTCACATAGAAAACCTGAGCGACATCTTTCGCTAGGACGAATGGTTCGTCAAGGTAACCAAGATTGTTGAAATCCACCATTGTCATTCCGTATTGCTGGTCCACCTTTACCCCACCTCCTGTTAGCTTGAACCATTTGCACCGAACAAAGGGACCTTAAAGGAGGGTCCATAGTCAAGTTCCCATATCTCCTCTACGTAACCATAATATGTGACCTCTTGCCCATTCTCGGTTGCTGCATCAAAGCGGACACCACTGTTTTGGTTGGTGCTCTTTTATCTTGGGCGATCGTGTAAAATGTATTCCCATTTATCTCGTACCCTTGGAAAGTCGTTATAGTCGAAGATGGTGTCTTGGCCAACATGTACAGCTGATCTACAACATCATTGTCATTCATTAAATGTTTTCTCAACCAACTGCGAAAGTCTCCATGTGGGCCTTCCTAATCCAGGATTCAGGCTTCCCGGGTTGTCGAGCGTAAAATATTCTTGTGTTTCTCAAAGCACGGAGCCACCAAGCTGGAATTGGTCAAGATCAAGGTGGTGTGCTTCAATCGGAGAATGGCCGTCCATACATATCGTTGATTTCATTCCGATCGTGCCTTTTCCACTTAGTCTCCCCTCGTGCAGCGATCGAGGAAGACCAATCGGCTTAAGGTCGAACAAAGTCAACACAAAACTCAATTACCTCCTCATTTCCATAGCCCTTGGCGATGCTTCCTTCTGGCCTAGCACGGTTACTTAACATATTTCTTTAATACTCCCATGAACCTCTCAAGGGGAACATATTGTGTAGAAATACAGGACCGAGAACGAAAATCTCTTGACTAGGTGAACCAGGAGGTGCGTCATAATATTGAAGAAGGATGGCGGAACACCAACTCGAAACCGACAAGACATTGGATCACATCGTTCAGAACCGTGGTAGAACTTCTGGATTGATTACCTTCGAGAAATTGCATTGAGGAATGCACATAGCTTCACAATGGCTACTCGAACATTTTCGGCAGGAGCCCCTCAAAGCAATCGGAAGCAATTGCGTCATAATCACGTGGCGGTCGTGAGACTTCAGGTTTTGGAACTTTTCTCCGCCATGTTTATTATTCCCTTTATATTGGGCGAGAATCTAGACGGAACCTTCATACTGCTCGGGCATTCAAAAAGATGACCTTCTCTTCTTTGGTCGAGGCGTGGCTGCACGACCTTGAAACCATTCCGGATGCGGTCATCGTGGTCTTTCAAACGTTGCTGGTCCCGCCGTGCTTCCTTTGTATCATTTGTCTTCCCATACACGCCCAAGAAGCTTAGGAGGTTCACGCAAATATTCTTCGTAACGTGCATCACGTCGATTGCAGAGCGGACATCTAGGACTTTCCAATATTCTAGCTCCCGAATATAGATTTCTTCTTCCACATGGCTGCGTGCCCGTCGGCTCCCTTCGAACTGATTGTCCGCCAGACCTTTCCAAAGATGACTTTCAAATCCTTGACCATATCAAATACCTCAGCACCGGTCGTTCCGCAGCTTCGCCGGTGATCTGCCTTGCCGTTGTAATGCTTGCCTTTCTTTCTTCGGATGAATTTTGGAAGAAATCGACGATGCCCAAGGTACACGTTCTTCTTACAATTTGGCAAATGTACACTTTCAGTCTCATGTAAGCGGTGCGTGCATGCATTGTATCCCTTATTTGACAGTCCCGAAAGGTTACTAAGAGCAGGCCAATCGTTGATGGTTACGAAAAGCAACGCTCGTGGTCAAATTCCTCTTGTTTGTGCTCATCCCACACACGGACACCACCCCACAGCTGTAAAAGTTCATCAACTAATGGCCTTAGGTACACATCGATGTCGTTGCGGGTTGCTTGGGACCTTGGATGAGCACGGCATCATAATGAACTTCCGCTTCATGCACAACCAAGGAGGAAGGTTGTAGATGCATAGAGTCACGGGCAGTGTGCTATGGCTGGAGCTCGCTCGCCAAAAGGATTCATGCCATCCGTGCCAGAGCAAATCTTATGTTCCTTGCGTCGGCTGCAAAATCTTTGAACCATCCGTCGATCTTTCTCCATTGCGTTCCATCTGCGGTGTGTCTCAACTCCCGTCCGACTTACGGTCCTCTTTGTGCCATCGCAACAACTTGGCATGCTCTTTGTTCCTGAACAGACGTTTCAACCGTGGTATTATAGGAGCATACCACATCACCTTGGCGGGAACCTCTTCCGGGTTTCGGCCCTCAACATCGTCACCGTGGTCATCGCCTCGATCTTATAACGCAATGCGGTGCATACCGTGCATTCATTCAAATTCTCGTATTCACCGCGGTAGAGGATGCGATCGTTGATGCATGCATGTATCTTCGTAACCTCTAAACCTAGAGGCAGACAACCTTCTTTGCTTCAGACGTCTTGGCGGGCAACTCGTTATCCTTTGAAACATATTCTTCAACATTTTCAGCAAGTTTTCAAATGCCGAGTCAGCTACACCTGCCTCTGCCTTCCATTTCAGCAAATCCAGTGTGCAGCCCAGCTTTTTCAGACCATCATCGCATCCGGGTACAGCGCCTTTCTGTGATCCTCTAACATGCGATCCAAATTCTCCTCTCCTTTTCAGTTTCGCAGCGTCTCCGTGCATCAGCAATGGTCCGACCAAGATCATCAACGGGATCATCACGTGCCTCTTCTTCACCTTCCCCTTCACCTTCAGCATCCTCCATGAAAGTATCACCGAAATGAGCAAGATAGCTTTCATCGATGAAATCATCCCCTTCTTCATCTTCTTCCATTATAACCCCTCTTTCTCCATGCTTGGTCCAACAATTATAGCTTGGCATGAAACCCTTCTGAAGCAGATGCATGTGAACAACTCTTGAGGAAGAGTAACCCTTCTCATTCTTACAGATAACACATGGACAGATAACAAAACCCCCGCTTGTTCGCATTAGCCACTACGAGGAAATCTTTCAAACCCGTAGTGAACTCGCGGAGAGTCGGTTACCGTACATCCATTGCCGATTCATCTGCATTATTATAATATAAAATATATAATTAACCATCATGCATTTGTTAAACTAACTAGCTACAAACAATATAAATTAAACAATGAACTACACACATGCATATTGACACATCAAAGGTTCATCAAGTTGCTAACCGCGATCGAAGAGTGTGGCTCCAACACTTCATGTCATGTTTCTTTCATGCTCTTGGGGCATTTCATCAAACACCTTATGTGCATAAGAGGAACCAAAAGCAAACCTACACCCACTTGTGAAGAGAATGGCTCCAAATGGCTAAGTGTTGGCTGCTGGATGGGTATATATAGGGGAGGGGCTTTAGTTGCGGTTGGCACGGCAAACCGTGACTAAAAAGTGCCGAAGGCCTTTAGTCGCGGTTGTCCTGGCCAACCGCGACTAAAGCCCCTCACGTCTTGCAGCTGGCCACCGAGCGCCTGGCCCAGGCCTTTGGTCGCGTTCACCTCGAACCATGACTAAAGGTCCCATTAGTCGCGGTTCCTACAGCTTCGCGACTTATGGGGCTGGACGGAAGCCTGTTTTTCTACTAGTGTCATTTGGTTAGGTTATACCACCTATTCGGTAGTTAGAAGCGCCTGTTGCAGACGTTCATACACACGCCCCGCGCACACTTACCCATGTAGGAGAGTATTTCCCAACAATATCGGCTCAAATGGTGTGTGTTTCTCTGCACCTAGATGAACAGTGAATTCAAAAAAACCTGAACGCTTTTGGCACCAAGGATGCTTGAGTGTGGTAGGTGAATGCAAAATTTGATGGACAAATGGCCTTCAGGAAAGTCCTTTTTTTTTCTAGAGCACTTGAACATCTTTGATGCCACAAATATTCAGTCATATTTTCTTATATATTGTTTATGTGGGAGCATATGAACTCAAGATCGTCTACGTATCATCGATACATTGTATCCTACGCAGTTTTTTTTATTACAAGTGTGATGCCCCTTCATCTCCAGCAGAAGTTCGTTCGGTGACAAGTTCTAACCTTCCCTATGTCTGGCGGTGATACACATGTCTCTCCATGTTTAAAAGATTGACTGCCTGCCGTTTACAAACTATTAGCGCTCAGCAAGAGCAGCTTCGCCTCACACGACCAGCAAAAATAAACACTTGGTTCGGTTGCGCATGCCAGGATACACGACAAGTCGACAACGACCTACTACATGAACGCAAGAGCCTGGTGTGGATGAGGATTCAGGAGGCCACCAGTTCATTGAGTGCTGGAGGTTAGACGTACACAACATCTTTCCTATATAAAAGCTCTCCACGGATGTGGATGCTCTTATAAAACCTGGTTACCACGGTGCTTCCTAGGTCACAAGTCACAACTACACGAAATTGACTACAGGGTAGCAGTGAGTTTGATGCCAACGCCGCCAATCCTCTTTAGCAGCCCCTCGTTTGCATCTGCCATCGCAACGGGTGGGAACTACTCTTCTCATCTCCCTCTCCGAGCATCTCCACGCCCCTGCATCCCCCATGTCCAAGCATCACCTGCGGCGGCGAAAGCTACACCATCCTCTAGTATTGAACACAAAACAGCAGATGAGGACTATGATGACGTTGCTCCGAAGACGTTGTCCAGCTATGGGCCCTCTCTGTGGGGTGACTACTTCCTCAACCACGAGCCAAAACCACTGCAGGCACATACACTACTCCCACATATACATATAATTTGCTTTCTTCCTCATCATTATGGTTTGGGATGAACACCACTAACCAAGATATTTGTCTCATTGCAATATTAGAAGCTATTCTCTCAACTTAGAATTTTTTTACATTACTTTTTATATGCATATATGGTATATTAATAGACATAAAGTTCTAAAAATATAATATTCTCTCCTATGCATACTAACTATCGCTAATTATATTTAGAACTTTGTGCTAAATCAGCGATAGTTAATATGGATCGAAGGGAGTATGAAAATATTAGTCGTCACAGATGGCATACCTATTACTTTTCAGGAATGTATTGTCCCTTTTGGTTTGCCCCAGCTAATCAGTGCGTTCGTGCATGTGTGCAGAGGTCGGAAAAATGGATGAGTGCAAGAGTTGAAAAATTAAAGGATGATGTCGACATCTTGTTTAAGAGTTGCAACTGCACGGTGGAAAGAATAACCTTATTGGACACTGTCCAACGTCTCGGAATAGATCATCACTTTA
Organism: Aegilops longissima; assembly: GCA_021605205.1. Classification (NCBI taxonomy): domain Eukaryota; kingdom Viridiplantae; phylum Streptophyta; class Magnoliopsida; order Poales; family Poaceae; genus Aegilops; species Aegilops longissima. The sequence continues at coordinate 32,765,855 of CM038679.1, read as the reverse complement.
AGAAACATGTTGATACCACGTTAATTCAAATTTTTGAGGATGAATTCAGTAGCTCTAGCCTCCATCAGGTTGCCCTTCGGTTTGGCTTGCTTAGGGAGCATGGTCTTTGGGTGTCTTCAGGTATGTATGAAGTATCTATTTATAAATAAATAAATGCAAGGCACGAATATTCACAAATCATAGAACTATATTATTCTGCACTAGGGTAACCCTGAGCTTACATTACTAACTATAAAATGGCATGAGTTGTTTGAACAATGTCTCGCCAACATTTGTCTTGCAGATGTTTTCGACAAATTTGAAAGTGAAGATGGGAGCTTTAGGGAAGATATTACTAGTGACCCGAAGGGACTTTTATGTCTATACAACGCAGCTCATCTTCTCATTCATGGTGAGTCATCACTAGAAGAAGCTATCTCTTTTTCAAGGCATCATCTTCAATTGATGAGGGACACTCTCAAGTCCCCTTTAGCCGAGCAAGTCAAACGTGCCCTTCACATGCCATTGTCAAGGACGTTTAAGAGGATGGAAACACTGCATTATATCTATGAGTATAAGCACGAGGAAGGACATAACCCAACTCTGTTGGAGCTAGCGAGGCTGGATTTTAACCTTCTACAACATGTCCACTTGAAGGAACTCAAATATCTCACTAAGTATGTCTTCCTCATACTCAATTACACAATGAAGATGGAATCAATATAAAACGTGCCCTTCAAATGTTGTATCCTACACATATATAGTTTGGACATTGTCCATCATGTAATGTATTAGGGAAAATCTATTTTACCTGGACTAATCCAAGTATTGTAGGTGGTGGCGCGATCTTTACAGATATGTCGGGCTAAACTATGCTCGGGACCGTCTAGTCGAGGGTTACATTTGGTGCTATGCGGTATACCACGAGAAAGATTTTGAATTGTCCAGAATATTTCTTACGAAGCAATTGATGCTTATTTTCCTGATGGATGACACATATGATTCCCATGCCACCATAGAGGAATGTCGGTTGCTAAATGCGGCCATACAAAGGTTTGTTAAATTTGGATTTGATTTACATCCATGTGTCAAGAACTAACATAGAATCAATTTCTGTTTAGTTTTTCATTGACTCGTTTTCACGCAATGTAATTCGACATGTAGATGGGATGAGAGTGCCACTTCTCTTCTACCCAACTACCTTCAAAGATTCTATATTGAATTGTTGAGGATATTTAATGAAGATAAGTGTGAAGTGGCCATTCGTGACACCTACCATGTTGCCTATGCCCGGAAAGCGGTACACCACCATGTGCCTTATATCATTACTATCATTCTATATACTGATGGCTTTGTATCTAATTTATTCCCTTCTATGTAGTTTCATGATCTATCAGCTTATTATATCCAAGAAGCTGAATGGTTACACCAGAATCACAAGCCAAGCTTCAAAGATCACATGAGTTTATCTGCCATGTCCATAGGATCACCAACATTATGTATAGGTTTGATGGTTGGCATGGGTGATCTAGTGACGAGGGAGTCATTTGAGTGGGCAGCTGGTTACCCTAATGTCGCCATATCATGCGGGAAGATAGCACGTCTAATGGATGACATTGCTGCATTTAAAGTATACTCTTTCATCTTCTTATTTAGGCCAACCTATAACCATCAACCACCACCGGGACTCAAGATAATGTATCTAATTACTATTATAATATAAATATGCAGGGCGGGAAGGCCAAGGGAGATATGGCAACGTCTATAGAGTGTTACATGGTTGAGCACATGGTCACAAGTGCGGTTGCCATTTCCAAGATCGTTTCACTGCTAGAAGATGAATGGAAAATTCTAAATCAAGCTCTCTTTCAACATCACACACAGATCCCGGTGGTGCAGAGGATTATTAACTTTGCTAATAGCATGACATTATTCTATGCTGAGAAAGACGCATATACCTTCAACATCCATCTTAAGGATACCGTTGAGAGCCTTTTTGTTGAAACCATTCCCATGTAGGCTCTAATAGGTGTGGCAGTTTATCTTTAGTAAAGATGCCATTGTGCACCATGACGTGTTAACTGGAGCTTGTGCATTGTCTTTATCCCTATAAATAAATATGATAAATAAGTTATTGCACTCATAATTGTTGGATGATATCAGATATAATTGTTTGTCTCTATGTTTTATACTTATCTTATTAATTATCATTCAAAAGAACTCCATCTGCCGCAATGGAGTACTTTTTCTTTGCGGGGCATAAGTCCTTGAAGAGCATAGATTTCAAGTGTGCCAATTTACATTATTATTTCTCAGAAAGGCAAGGATACCCTTTTATCTTGCTCAGCAACGTTGTTTGCATCACATCACATGACGTTGCCTAGCCTGAATGATGCAAATAGATAACCAAGCTATTATAGATACGACATGTAAATCAACTCGATGAAGAACGAAAAACAAGCAGGGACACAAGATTTAACGTGAAAAACCCCTCCAAGACGAAGGGAGAAAAACCAATGGCCGCCAGCCAGCCAAACTTCATTATATCGGGTGAGGTTATAAATGCCCGGGATTTACAACTAATCAACTTATCCCGTGAGGCGGCTTCCAAGAGGTATATATAACACAGCTGACATAGCCCCCCCCCCCTCCCCGGCCTCACTCTGCTCGCTCGTTAGAAGTTAGCATAACATAACACAAGCGACGTAGAAATGGTATGGTGGAGGCAGACCAAGGAGGGATACAAGAAACCGAACACATCGTTGTTAGGTCAGACTGTTCCACCAATGCAATCAAAAGAAAAGTGTCGGGCAATTGAAATTCTCCGGCGATGCTCTAGATGGCAACACATATCCGATAAAAGAATCACTCAGAATAAGGATGAATCTAGGGTTTGAGAGGAAGGAGAGGTGCACACGCAAGTGCTAAGAGGTAGCTATTCTGTTGTTCGGTCCCCTTCCTGCATAAAAGGGTGGCTACAAGTAGGTAGTTGTTGACGCTATCAGCTTTCCCCATGTGTTAGGTTGTAGATTTGGGGAGCCGTCTGTTGTGCTTGGAGGGCTTCCCCCTGATCGGCTTGAGATGGTCCTTCCATGTCAATCCCCGTGTTCTTATGACCAAAATGTTGTAGCTTTGTCTTTGAAGGCAAATTATCAAGCTCACAGCTTACCAAAACCGCTTTCTCGCACGATCAAGCTCACCATTTGTGGCTTACTTCGCCTCATGACCCAATTTGTATCCTCTAAATATTCATGTGGATCAATAAAGATTTGGCAAACCCCTAAAAAAAACTTAGTGCCACCAAGTGGCTTTGGCGTTTAGTAAAGCTTTCAATACTAGTACATGCCAACACACTACTAGAAAAAGGGCTATAGATGGGATTGACACTAATGGCGCACCAGAAGGTGGTGCGCCATTAGTATATACTAATGGCGCACCACCTTCTGATGCGCCATTAGAGTTTAAACTACTAATGGCGCACCTTGCAACGGGTGTGCCATTAGTATCAATTTTTTTTTAACTAGTGCGCCTGTCCAAACATACTAATGGCGCATCCTGCCCAAGTGCGCCATTAGTAGTTGTAACTACTAATGGCGCACCAGGCAGTGGGTGCGCCATTAGTATAGAATTTTTTTGAACTAGTGCGCCTATCCAAACATACTAATGGCGCATCCTGCTTAAGTGCGCCATTAGTAGTTGTAACTACTAATGGCGCACCATGCAAGAGGTGCGCCATTAGTAAGTGGGCAGCAACAAGATATTTGGGACAGCCTCTCCTACCCACACACTCACTTTCTCCCCACTTCATTCTCTCCACCTCCTCCTTGTCTCGGTGCCTCCTATTTTCACCTCATTTCCACCATAGATTCATTCAAATTAAGTGGTTAAATTACCTTGTTTTAATAGGTAAGTAAGGGGAAGCTATATTTAGGTTGTTCTCCCTACAACAATGTGCACATGCACTTTTTACGGCCTAGCTAGATCTATGTATGTTCGTGGTGTTGCATATGTTTGTGGTGTTGCATATGTTTTGTGTTTGGAGGTGTACGGTATTTGAAATGCGATAGTTGCCAATATTTTGCGGAATGTTGATTCATTTCCGTTTAGCGAGAATTTTGGCATTAAGCATTCTTTTGGTCCTATTTTTAGGAAAGTCATGCCAAATTTTGTTTGGTTCTAAAATATCGTTTTGCTCTACCCATGACGACCATAGTCCGCACGATGACCGAAGGCATCGTGAATAGGTTTTTGAGGTCCTTGAAGGCGAGATGCTTCAAAAGAACGAGACGGAGATAAGATGTCCGTGTCGAAGATGCAAGTGAAGAGCCTTATTGCGGACCCGGATTCCGGCAGGTGCGGGACCACCTGCTGTTGCGTGGTTTCATGGATGGCTATCGGTGGCAAGGTGATGAAGATGACTACGAAGTCGTCCATGCGGGCGGGCAAGAAATGAGGAAGGGCAGCAAGACAACCACCGCGGCTCGGGCGGGCGAGAAGACGAAGAATCCCGGAGATGATCACGACGTGATGTTGTACACGATCATCATGTAGAAGATGCAGGACATGATGATGAGGAAGATGCGGAGCAGGCGACGGGCATGATCATGAAGATGATGATGCGGCGGAGCGACGACGCTGGACCATCGATGGGCTGGGTGCAGGACCCTCATATTCTAGAGCTGCTTCTCAAGCGACGGATAACGCAAGAGCTGCCGCCCGAGAGAAAGCCAAGATGGATCAACTTGAGTTAGACGCGTTACTCCATTGTATGAAGGATGCAGGCCCGAGGATACCCGCTGAAAGTAACGCTCATGGCTCGAGATGAAGGTAAAACACAAAATGACCGGCGCGTGCTTCGGCGAGAACATGTCATTCGCACGAACGTCTTCCAAAGGGGAACAAGTGCCCGACCAGTTTGGAGGAGGCGAAGAAACTCGTGTGTCCTCTCGATTTACCGCACGTGAAATACCATGTGTGCATGAACAATTGCATCATTTATCGGGACGAGCACGCGAGTCTACCATATGTCCGGTGTCTTGGCGTCACTCGATACAAGAAGAGGAAGAAAGCTCCTCGAAAAGTGGTGTGGTACTTTCCGATCACTCCTCGTCTGCAGCGCTATTTCATGGACCCTAAGGTAGCAAAGCTCCTGCGTTGCACGCGGATAGGGAGGAGAAGAAGCGAGAAGATGACACAAATGATCCGGAGATAGATAAAAAGACAAGATGCTGAGTCACCCTAAGGATGCGAGCCGGTGTAGCGTTGAACTTCAAGACTCGGAATTTGGGAACGATCCAAGGAACATCGTCTTTGGGCGCGAGCACCGATGGAGTCAATCCGTTTGGCAGCCGAGAAGCACACATAGCACCTGGCCTGTGTTTGTGTGGATGTACAACCTTCCCCTGGTTGTGCATGAAGAGGAAGTACATTCACATGAGTATGCTAATTGAAGGGCGAAACAACCAGGGAACGACATCAATCAGATCTGGGGCTGCTGAAGAGGAGCTTGACACGCTGTGGAAAACGCCAGCCAATACGTGGGGCCGCAGAGAAAGAATATTTCCCTATGAGAACCGCACTGCTCACGACGGTGCACGACTATCTCGATTACGGATATCTCGCGGGCAGGTAGTCCACGGATTTTCGGATGCGTAAGGTGCATGGATGACACAACGTATCGCCAGCTAGATAGAGATCCGGGTCTTGAAAACCGTGTTCATGGGACATCGAAGGTGGCTTCGCGACGATGACCCGTGGAGGAAACGCAAGGATCTGTTCGATGGTGAAACCGAACCCAAAACGCCTGTACGAGGAGCGGCGAGAAATAGACAAGCTGTTGAAAAATTGGAAAGACTGCCCACCGCCGAAAGAAGCAAAAGGCGCCAGAGCCGGAAAGAAGCGAAAGGCGCCAGAGCTGCTGAAGGTATGGAAAACGAGGTCTGTTTTACGGGACTTGCCGTCTCGGAAGATCCACCGTGTGCCTCACAGCCTTGATGTCATGCACATCACGGAGAACGTGTCGAGAGTCTGCTTGGTACCCTGCTCAACATGCGGAGAGGACAAAAGATGGGCCAAAGCAAGGGCAGACTTGAAATCAATGGGCATCGGGCAGGAGCTTCACGCTATATATGATGATGATGATGATGATGATGATGATGATGAGGCGGGACACATAAAGTCGTCGCAAAGGCAAAAAGGCCAAGAAGACCGGAAATGACTACCCTCCGCGTGCTTCACTCTAAGTCGAGGAGATCGAGCAGTTTTCACCTGCCTCCTAGGAGTAAAACTTCCTTCTGGTTACGCTGGGAAGATAAGCGATACCTAGACCCAGTGAAGCGAAGTTCAGCGGGATGAAGTCTCACGACCGTCACGTCTTGATGACGCAGATACTTCCAGTTGCAATCCATGGGATCATGGACGCGCACGTCCGTGAAACGCTATTTGGCCTATGCAACTTCTTCGACGTCATCTCGGAAGTCGATTGGTGTGAGGCAACTCGAAGGCTACGAGGAAGAGATCGTGGTGATACTATGCGAGCTTGAGATGTACTTCCGCCCGCATTCTTGACGTTATGGTGCATCTGCTGGTCCATATAGTGGAGGATATCATCCAACTCGGGCGACGTTCCTGCACAAAGATGATGCCGCTCGAAAGGATGAATGGTGTCATCAAAGGATACGTTCGCAACATGTCACGTCCGTAAGGAAGCATAGCCAGGGCTTTTCGATCAAGAGTGCATCTCCTATCGCACGAATTATCTAGGCATCGAGAATCCCGCTGGTCTGCCGTCAACAGCACCTCGGCAGGCTCGCTGGATGGGGTCACCGTGAGGGTCGCCGCGAAATGCATGTCGACTTCGAGGGTCGACTCGCCGACTTTGAAAGAGCAAACCTAGTCGCGCTACAACACATAGACGTGGTCGATCCTTGGGTGGTAGAGCACAAAACCTTTATTAAAAAGACGACAATGACCGAGGCCAACAGAGGACGGACGGAGATACACTCAAAGAGCACAACTCATGTTTCACGCGTTGGTTCAAGCATAAGCTTCGTCGTACCCTTTACATGAGGATTCTTCCGCGGAAGAACAACTCATATTCGCCTTTGTCACGGGCGCCGAGCACAACCTCGATGACCTATGAGGCGTCACGATATCAACGGCTACACATTCTACACCGAGGCCAAGGACATGAAGAGCGATGGTTATCGAACTCCGGGTAACGATGGAATCCTACACCGTAACGACAAGGACATATACTACGGAAGGATCGAGGAGATCTGGGAGCTGAGCTACTGCCGAGAGAAGGTCCCGATGTTCCGTGTCGATGGGCCAAGAACGTCATAAAAGAAGACCGTATTTCACCACCATGGTTATACCCGGCCAAATCAAGACCATGGGCATAAACGTCACTGCGAAAAATGAGCCATGGGTACTGGCTTCCCAAGTGGACCAATGCTTCTTCATTACCGACCCGCCAAAGCCCAGTCGTGTTGTCGTGAGGAGAGGCAAAAGGAAGATCATCGGAATGGATGGAGTAGCCAATGAGCAAGACTTCGACAAGTACGGCGACCCGAGGATCGAACATGACGACGATGATGAAGTAGCAGCATACACCACAAGAAGAAGCAGGACCACCCTACCTAAAGGACGTCCGTTCCACAGAAGAACTCCATTTGCGAAAAAGAAGGGCAAGAAGATTGTGAACAGATAGCTAGCTAAGATCGATTGTATTTAAATCGTAGCCTTCATTTCTCGATTGTATTTCATGGGTACTTTTTGAACTATCATGAATATTTTAAATTTCATGGACACTCGATCTCGATCCCCTCCATCTCGATCGCTATCCCACCTCGCCAGATCCGCCCCCCACCGCCGAGCACCCCCAGTCCACGGCCGCCGCCATGACCCCCGCACCTCGATTCCCTACTCAACTGCCGCCGCCGACCCCCGCACCCAGCAAGCACCGCCTTATAAAAAAATAAGTATCAAACAGCTTTTTAAATGCTACTGTCTTATAAAAAAATATTACTGTTATTATTTAAACAAGTTTGAACATATTTAAACATAAATAAGTATCAAACAGCTTTTTAAATGTTAAAAAAAATTTGTGGAGCCTGGGAGTCGAACCCAAGACCTCCTGGTGTGAGAACTAGCTGCTGACCAGTCGAGCTAGTAGAGTGGGCTTGATGTGGATAAGTTCTGGTAGTACGTAACCTGTTGGCTCGAGTTGAAATAAAAAAAATACTAATGGCGCACCACGGTGAGGTGCGCCATTAGTATTGTGCCCGATCCCCCTGCCCTCTCCCCTTCGCCCGATCCCCCTTCCCTCCCCCTCGCCAGTTCCTCTCCTCTCGATCCACCGCCCCCGCGCCGCGCCCCACCCCTTGCTCGCCTCGCCTCGCCCTCTCCTCCCTCGCCCTCTCCTCGCCTTCCCTCTCCCTCGCCCCGCCCCTCGGCGCCACCGTCCTCGCCACCTCGACGCTGCCCGCCGCCTCGGCCGACCCGCCGCCCGGACGCCGCCCAGCGCCGCCTCGACGCGACCACCCGCCCAGCGCCGCCTCGGCGACCCGCCGCCCGGACGCCGCCCGACTCCGCCTCGGCGCTGCCCGCCGCCCAGCGCCGCCTCGACCCGCCCACGCCGCTGCCCCACCTCGACCCGCCCAGCGCCGCCTCGGCGCGACCCGCCGCCCGGGACGCCGCCCGTCCACACCACCGTCGCCGAGCACCACCACCCCGTGAGCTCCCCTCCTCCTCCCCTCCTCCTCCCCCTGCATTTGAATGAAAACAACTGTATTTAGTTGGCTATTGTACAATATTTGGTTTTGGTCATATTAATGTAGGGGAATTCAAATTACATCTTGTGTAATCATAGTTGTAGCAGCACACAGCAGAGCCTCTCCAATCGGTAAGGAAAATTCAGGAAGCACATCACACCTTTTCTTACCTAGCCTACTGCATTGTTGTTGCTTCAGCAATCACGCTGGTGCATCGATCCTCCTAGCACATATATAAATTAAATTGTGTATAGATACAAACTGCTTGAGCAATCACGCTGGATTTTCATGACCACCTTCTGCCCTTCTCCAGTAATATTTGTTAGATCCTCGGCGTGATCTATGTACTAGGTATTAGAACTGTAAGTATAACATTGTCTGATGATGTCCTATACATGTGAATTGCAGTTTGTAAACATTCATTTGCCGAAGAGATCATGGGATTTAGTTATATCTATTTTCTCATATTGATTCTTCATGCTATAAATCCATAGAAGAAACAAAGCAGATTGATTAAATACCACTATAAGCAGTTTTTACCAAATCCTGTTACAACTAAGTGAGCCTGACATATTGCAGCAAAGAATAATCAAGAAATTTGCAGCATGATATATCAAAAAAAATTAGAGAGGAGGGAAAAATGGAAAGAACTTTCTCAAAAAAATATATGTAGGTGAACCCAATAGGAGAAGTTCAATTTCAGCCAGAACATTAATTATATAACCTTTATGCATTCATGAAAATATGGACGTGAAGAGAACACCTTAAATTAGTCCATGAGTGGTACTGTATTAGCAATGATGAATTGGATTGGTTGGGTATATGGATCCATGTGTACTTGCTGGATCTTTGACTAGCCAGTGCCAGTCCTCTCGATGTTTTCAAGTCCCGAATGTGCCTTCGTTGAAATTGTGAGGATAATCTGATTTATTGTAGAACTAGTACTACAACTGTTGCTGCTGTAGCCCATGCCTCGTGTTGGAGTGAATTCGAATGGAGGTTGGTTTGCGGTTGGTTTGCGAATCCTCTCTGTACATTCTGAACCAGGCTCTGTATATTATACGAAGACCATCATACAGTTGGTAGATTGTAACAGGCGCCTGTTGGTAGACGTTTCTGCCATTATACAGTATAAGAATTGGTAGATTGTAAGGAGAGCAGATTCCATCACGTTTCTGCCATTATACAGTATAAGAATTGGTAGATTATTTGTCAAGAGAAAACATTCATAATCCACACTCTCTCTTTTCTTTTATCATGTTATTAAGTTATTAAACAGGTTACCAACGTTTCATCCCGGCATGAATTTCGGTTGCATGCTTATTCCTAGTTATGTCGGTTATGTTTTTGACTTTGTAAGCAGGTATCCAAAGTGTAGGCTGCTCTTTTGAGTTAAATCGTGTGGCCTGTCACAGGCCTGGCAAGACGTTCTTGTTGATTCGTAAATTTTTTGGTTGGTTAGTTTGTAGACAGACTTATGGTTGATTAGTAAGTTTATGGAGTTATTACTGTCGAGATGGTCGATGTGTCCCATGTGTCGTTGATCGAATTGACTGGTATAAATGATGCATAGATTATGCTCTTTTTCCCCACTTAATCTAAGCCCATTTTCAAAGCACAGGAGATATGTTTGATGCGCTTATTACCAGTTTCATTGCTAGGAGGAAGATAGCATCGAAGTTCACTGAGTTTGATACCTGTATCATGATAGTTGTCATAAATTGAGTGGCTGTTCTTCCCCTTTTCTCTAGGCACATGGTCATTGAGTAAAATCTGAGTAGATTAGGCCATAAATTGGATTACGAGCACAGTTTAGTCAAGAAAATGCTTCGGGGCCAATGTTCATTCAATTCTTCAGATAAACAGGGCATGTATTCAGTTTTTTTCTCATAAGGAGAGCAGATTTTCATCACTTGCACTTACACAGAGTTAATGTAAACGTTTTGCACAATAACGTAGCATGTATCTTCAGTTTTGCACTTAAAAAGCCAATCTTCAGTTTGTCCACTTCAAAATATTATAAACTCTGTTTCGCACTGAATATGATCAAATGTTTAGTTTCTTCAATTAAAAGAGTGCAAGGGTTTGACAGAGTGCAAGAGTGCAAGGGTTTGACAGAGTGCAAGAGTGCAAGGGTTTGACAAAGGGCATATATTTAGTTTTTGCAATCAGATAGGAATATATGTTCATTTTCTTCTAGTTTTGACAGAGTGCAAGGGTTTAGTTTTTGCACTGTGTTTGATGTGTTCTTCCACCTGTAGAGAAGATTTTCACACGTGTAAAAGTTTTTTTTTCAAATATATTTTCAGTTAAAACAGAGTGAAGGTTCAGTTATTTGCTGCCATGGTGGTTTCTTCAATCAAATAATCTTTTCATTCCTGCTTGGCGATTTATTATTTCTAAGAAAAGAGAGAGCTAGGATCTTACTAACAACTCTACTAGATTGTTAAGTTGGGTGGGATGTAAAAGCAAGTCTTCTTCTAAGTGCAATATACTTAGTGCTGCTATATGAGTGTATAAATATTTGTTGCTATATAAATGTGAACAAAATTCGTGCTTGTATATGATATTCTGCCATGAAGCTTCACCAGCTCCTGTGGTGTGGGATCCATGTGACATGTGACATTGCATCCATGTCCACCTGGATAATGATTTTGCAGGTACCCGAGAGGTCCTTGAGTTTGCCGGAATGTCGATTAACTTCCGTTCCGGCAAATTGGTACTCCATATGTCCTATTTTCAGCAAAGGTCATGCTGAAATTTTCCGTGAATTTTAGCATGACTTTGCTAAAAATAGGACATATGGGGTACTTGTGACTAATGCATGGGCCGGGTATCTTAGTAGTTAGTTAAGTGGGATCAAGTGCCCGGCGTACTTGTGACTAATGCATGGCTTTTAGGGTGCCTCGTGTCGATAAAACCGAAATGATGAAAGGTTAGGCTTTTAGGGTGCCTTGGCGTCGAAAAACCCTCAATGATAAAAGCTTAGATTTTAGGATGCCTCGGTGTCGACAAACCCTGAATGATGAGACCATGATCTTGTTCCTTGACAATAACCAACTTTTTGACCAAACTTTGTTTCTATTTAGAGAGAAACATGGCCCACAACGATGAGGCCGGAGGTTCGGGCGGCAAGGCATTCTGGGAGCTGTCCCAGGAGATGGAGGAACAACCTCACTTGTATGAGGCCGCCGCCTTCCCCACCGATCCTGAGACCACGGATGGTGCCGCCGAGGATGACCACACCGATGCCACCACCGATGGTGCCGCCGAGGATGCCACCATCGATGATGGCGGCGCACGCACGATGGCAGCCAACCAAGAGGCAACGGAAGGACTGGCGCCGATCGTGCTTCGCACCCTCAAGGAGGAAGTTATCAAGTGGACTCCAACGGAATCCAACGGCGCCGAACGAATAGTCAAGGGTACTCGCTTCAGCTCGGGTGCATTGTCCGAGCACCGCCTCGATCAACACCGAGAACCCGAGGCATCCCGACCGAGGGAATTTGCGCAACCTCCTCTTCACGAAGCTGCACGAACGATACAAGTTCCCGCTGAATTTGAAAACACAAGCCTCAAAGGGAATAAAGTGAACAATGCTGCCCTCACGAAGATGAGCAAGGCCTTGTCTACTTGGAAAAGCAATGTGAAGAGAATGATCGAGAAAGGTGAGAGTTATCGGAAGATCAAGGAGAAAATCCTTCGATCACCAAGATGACTACAACGACTTCAAGATCAATTGCTCGAGCACCGCAAGCTCCCAATCAAGTGAGTGGGGAAACAAATGCGGAGCTGAACATAGGGGAACACACACTCGGTCCCGGCGGTTACAGAGTGGCGGAGCCTATATGGGACAAGGAGGAGGCGGACCGTGCCGAGCAAGGCCTACCGCCTCTTCGATACATACGGTGACAAGCGGACTAGGAACTTTGTCGGGGCCCTGTACAAGAAGGACCGAAAACAAAGGAGCTTACCACGGATCCAAGACCAGGCAGCTTGAGCTTGTTCGGTAAGGAATACACCCCGCGTAATTAGCTCCATATGGTTGCATTCTAATTAATGAAGCCAATTTCTAAATGGTTCACATTCCTTCCGCAGCGATCGAAAGCGAGAGCGCGGGGTCGACTCAGAGCAACCCTTGGGACACCACTCTAAATAGGGGTTGAATGTAATGAAGAACAAGGATAAGCTCGAAGTCGACGCCATCTGGTCGTGTGGCCGCAAAGGCTTGTCGACAAAATGGGGTCATACTATACCGCTGGTGTGCGGAAGGAGAAAAGGACCAGCTCGGAAAGCCAGCGCGAGAGGTTCAAGAACTCAAGGCACAGGTGGCGCGGATTCGGAGATTGTCCAAGAGCAAGTGGAACAACGACTCGGGCGGCGATCACCGCCCTTGTGCCTACCTTGATCTCGGGTTGAGTGCATGGATTGCGGGCGCCAACAGGGCCGCCCGATTCCTAGCTACACGGCCAGCAACTCACATAATGCGATGGCGGGGCCATTGGTGCCTCCGGGAGGCGGCATTGGTGTCTCCGACGCCGCACGGAGCTTAATGCACCGGGTGTACGCCGCCGCACCTCTGCAGCAAGCGCCCCTCCGTCAATCGCACGCCCGCCGTTGGCGGTGCCTCTACATTAGCCGAGCTCGACGCCATCATCACGGTAACTAATTAAGCCTCTCTCGCCGAGGACTTCATCTCCTTGCCTTTGATCGGGCATCCTCGACGCCCTACATGTTTTCGCAGGGCGCCGCCGACGTTCCGTGCACTCTCCTCCACTTCGTGAACAACGAGTTGGTCGATGTCGCCAAGGGCAAAATCGCTCAACCGGCAACCCTTGTTCCACGGTACCCAGATGCCACCCAACTTGTTTAGGGTTCAACTGGTTCGGTGCTGCCAGGCTGCGACGACTTGTTACCTCCGAATCGACCCGTCGGGGCCGACGATGATGACGTGATGACCCTCGGCGCCCTGAGCTGGCCCTCGCTTTGGCGAAGAGTCGATTCGTTTGGGGCGGGGACACCACCCAAAGACAACACCGCCCGATCGTGCGGCGCCAAGTCGGCCCCATGGCAAGACCGCCAGAACGGTGCCGGACATCCCTATGCCATCGGATCCAAACATGCATATGGCACAGATCGTAACGACGACGACGACGACTATGATACATTTGGCAACGCCGATCAAGACTTTGCCGAGCATGGGTGCGATGGCGACTTCATGGGGCCTCCTTCTCAAGAACCAAACCCAACAAAAGACGTGTGCGATCTAGCTCGCATCGCGGAGAAGCCAAGTTGCAACAGCGCCGTCGGCGCTCAGCTCTCGGAGACGCCCACTGCCAACTTCACCGAGCCTCGGATAGGCGAGGTGCGAAATATTATCAGCCCCAACACACTCAAGAAGGCGGTCTGTGAGCAAAACTCGGTCCCATTACAGGAGAAGAAGAAGGCACGCAAAAGAAAGACTAAGAAGGGTGCGAGCCAGCCGCACCGAGTACGATCCGTGCTCGGGGCGGGCCACCTTCACCGCAGGATATCTCGAGGAGGGTGCATGTGGCGGTAGGGCGATGCTACCGACAAATATGCTCAATGCTGCAACCGTGCTATGCGGAGTCTGCATGATGTGTTCTTTCTTTGGAGAAGCGGCGTCTCGTGGAGAAGGATGTGGCATACCGGTTTCGCGCCAAGGTGCCAGAGGGCAAGGGCTTTGTGGATAACTCCATCGGGCGACGATCGTCCTGCGTTTTGATGACATCCACGCTATGTTGAACCTTCATCCGCTGCACTACACCTTCGCTCGCTATTTTCGCTGAGTATGGAGATGCGGATCATTCGCGACAAGACCCGGACATCGTGATAGTTGACCCTTCTACATGCGTGCAAGATCTTGGGCAGCGCTGGGGACCGCAAGTCGCGAGTTCTTACCTCAAAGGCGCTATTCGCAAACCAAGATAAGGATAACTTCCTCGTGCCTTACTTTCCCGAGTAAGTCCTCCCTCAACCGCCCGTAACATATGAATTCTTACATTTCGATCGTTTTTCTTTTAACATTCCGTGTTTTCTGCAGTGACACACGTTGCACGCCATCCTCCTAAGCCCCAAATATTCCATGGCCACGATTTCGACCCGGACCGTCGATCGAACGTAGACTACACAAATGTCAAGAAGGTTCTTGATGATGTTCTCCCGCCACGCCAAATCTGGAGGCACCTTCACCAGGCCTATTCGTAAATACGGCAAGCACGTGTTCTCCCACAATCGACGCTCGCTGCGTCAAGCAGCCGCTGGCGGTCGAAGGGTGCCTACTACGCCATCCATCACATGCGGCGATCGTGCGGGACCATCATCAACTTCGCTACCGAGTAAACTCCAAGATTGGGCCGCGGCGTGTCGGCAATCCAGACGCAGACCTCGACAAGAATTCTTTCGCATCCAATGGAGTTTGCGGAAATCATCCATCAAGATGTCCTTCGTACCTCGGGCAGTTCTACCTCGAAATCAACCGTCCAACAGTGACATCGACACAATGCTACAAATGCAGGATGACAACGCCCGCTTCTTTCATGACTCCCACGATAGACGGCGGCTTCATCCACGCCCGTCCCTTGAGTCGAGTTGTCTAGTTCTCAAACATCGATTGGCTCATGTTGTAATTAAACTTTAATGAACTTGTAGTATGTCTCTTTGGTTTCGAGAGTCGCTCAACTTAGATGTAATCGATGCTATTAATGTCTTGCTTTTCTCTTCCGATCGTTCTATTGCATACTTATATATTGCTTATGTATTGTCTCAGAATTGGTACTAACGCTTACGCTTGGCTAGTGCATAGCGATGCCGACGTATGTCGTGTACAAGGGTAAGGTTCCCGAGTCTCGATGACGGGAGGAGTGTCGGAGACAGGTTCACCGATTCAGCGTAACAGTTACAAAGGGTACACCACTAGGGCCGAGGCCGAATCTAGATACGCCCGCTATCTAGCGGGAGAGGGAGGAGCGTTGAGGAACCGGATGAAGACGAAGTTTCATCGTGATGATGCTCATCGTGATGACCGCAGCTCTTCTATGTGATGGTAGTTTAGATGATCGATATCGACTTGTAATGTGAAGACAAACTCGCTACTCGCGGTCTCGAGACTTGTAATATAATGTTCTATCTTTGTTCGGTCTTTTCAATTCGGAGACTAATATGATGAATTGTATTCGGAGACTAATATGATGAATTGTATTCAAAGACTAATCTTCTATTGTATTTGATGAATCTATTGTTGATGTGTGCTGTCTATATTTTGTCAAATTATACATTTTGTAACCTGTGCAAAAACAGAAAATAAAAAATAAAAAAACCTAATATTCATACTAATGGCGATCACATGACAGTGCGCCATTAGTATGACAGTCATGCTAATGGCGCATCATCGGTTAGTGCGCCATTAGTATGCATGTTACTAATGGCGATCCGGAGGTGGTGCGCCATTAGTATGCCAAAGCACTGGTATACATGCCCCAGAGGCATACTAATGGCGCACTCGGCATATACTAATGGCGCACCAGTGGTGCGCCATTAGTATACTCAGATACTAATGGCGCACGGATGGTGCGCCATTAGTAAAAATTACTAATGGCGTGCTATTAATGGCGCACCAGTGATGCGCCATTAGTAAAAATTACTAATGGTGTGCTATTAATGGCGCACCAGTGATGCGCCATTAATGGCCAAATTAGGTGCGCCATTAGTAGTGGTTTTTCTAGTAGTGACAAGTAGGCAAGGGAATATGAACCAGCGTGTTTTTATAATTTAGGCATGTGAGGCAGGAGAGATCGAAGGGGTCTATACGCATGTGTGAGACAAAGAACTGACTCTACCTGTTGACAGGAGGCTCGGTTGTTTTCGTCGTCGTCACTAGCTACTGTGCACAAGTTCTCTCGGCCACTGTATGTTTAGCGCTTGCGACCTGTCTGAATAGCTCACTGTTGATTAGGTACGGAAACAGCGACGGGTGGTTGCGGGGAAACAATTGCGAGATTTAGCCGGAATCAGCGTGTGGTTGCGGGGAGAGGCGGATTTTTGGTTTTGCGGGGAAATTTGCAACACTTGGACCAAACAAAGATACATCATCTGGCGAACCAACCTGTGATTGGATGGTTAGAGGGACTGTGGTACCTTCAGTCCACCAGGGTTTAAGTTTTGGTGCTCACATTTATTTCTGAATTTATTTTAGGATTTCCGGTTATGCGTATTCAGCGGGAGGAGATGTTTTCGTCAACAACCCTACAAAAAGAAATATCTATGCACATGGTAACATGGAGGCTAAGGAATGAAAATAGGGGGAGGAAGGGGGCCGCCCAGATGAAGTTTAAGTGGGTGATGTGGGTTGAGTGTGTGTGTGTGTGTGTTGGGGGGGGGGCAAAGCGATATATTTGACCGGTGGACGAAAAGGATTCACAAAATGAACTGTTGTTGACGAAAAAAAACATCTAATTGACCCTTTAATGTAACGTCCGACAGCTAGGCGCTACATTATATGTGCAGCGTATGACTGTCAGACGCTACATGCTTGATCAATGTCACACCCTAAACTGCTTAAAAATTGTTAAGTCAATGTGCAACGTCCAGGCGTATAGTGTAGCGCCTAGACGCATTAGTGACCGCAACGTTTTTTATGGTCGTTTGATTGTACTGGTGGCTGACGGTCGTACGAGTACTAAAACTAGTGCAAGGAAAACTGCCGCTACTGTTTACTCCAACCTTTTCACCTGTCCTGTCATCACTTCATGAATCAAAGTGTCACAGCGAAATGCTTGATTTTGTAGTACAAGAGAAAAACATGGACTTGCAGCGCCACACACGTGACCAGACTAGAGATGGTCGGTTGGGAAACGAATCCATCAAACCACGACAAGAACGGGCGCGTCGGGTCGCACACTGCACTAGACATTAGTGCAGCGCCTAAACACTCAGCCATTACACACTAATTTAGTAATTTTTAAGCAGCCTGGAATGTGACATATCCAGACGTGTAGCGCCTGTCAGTCAGGTGCTGCACAATATAATGTGGCGTCTAGTTGTTTGAAATTTTTCAAGGAGTTTATTTTGTGAATTCTTTTCATCCACATGTCAAATTTGTTATTTTTGCCGTGTGTGTGGGGTGTGGGGAGGTTGGAAGCCTGCCCATAGATGTAGGATTATTGCATCAATGGTGTCCTCTGATGTTGAAAAATCAGCCGACGAGTTGTTATTAGGAGTGAAATGACAGTCAATAGCCAGTGCACTAAAACTGTAGCAAATCACAAAAGATATGCTCGGATGCATACGTCCATATCAGGTTTTAGTCAGGAAAGCTGAATGATGCACGCACCAGGCATTCAAACGGGGAAACCGAGGTCAAACGTGTCATCTCTACAAAATTGTTACGGTTACACAATATCACTCTCAATCTTCGTCGGTTAAAAAGGAGATGCGGTCCCTGTCCACCCTGTGCTTCCTGCTCTTGAGCTTGAGCTTAGCGTTGTGTTGTATTCTTTGCTCTGTTCTTTCCACACCGAGTGTGGTGTTCCTCCTCCCTTCTTTCCAGGGGCGGAGCCGGAGCTACTGTTATCATGATGCACCACTTAACTATGGGGTAAAATTTTCAGGCAGTGATGTATTGAATAAAGGTGTGTTCCAGAAATTATGAGACGGATTATCACACATAATAGAAGTTGGTGTATAAAAAATGCAATAGTCAAAATGCTTAATGTAATGATAGAACAAAGGACACAATTACTTGAAAAGGATGTCTTGCATTTCCAAATTCCAAAACACACATTAGACATCAAGGTTCAGTAACCTACAAGTTTTGAAATAAAATTAAATTTTCAAGTAGAACATAATAAAATGCTCATATCAAAGCACTTAAATTTCCAAATATTTAGAAGTTACCTTTAGTATATCCTCTTTTTCCGAGCCAACCACTTGGTCATTGGTGAGCTTTTCTATTTATTTTTCATTTTTCACATAACAAGTAACATTGTCAGTCAAGTTGTAATTATTGAGGCGTGCAAGCAAGTTTTGACCAGTTTCATAGACGAAAAGCACCTCTATAGTGTAACGTAGAAATATGCAACACAATTACTAGTTTCAACAACTCCCCGCAAAAAAATACTAGTTTCAACAACTTATAAAAAAAGATGCACGGTAATAGCCAATAAACTAATAAAGTTTACCTAATTATTCGAAGTTTTCTTGAAAGTCGTGGCAAAACAAACATTATCGATGTTCCAAAAATGCTAGTTCTGAAAACATTTTGGAGTACTGATTTTATTTTATTGTTTCCACGCCTTCCATGAATGTCATCTTGTATTGAAATTTTGCAAGCATACAAAACATTTGTCAAAGTTTAACCCAGAAAAAATTTAGAATGTTTTTATTTTTTTATTTTACTGTTCATAAGAGAGCATTTGAGCTCGGGAGTAGAATAGGACTTTCGGAGGATCGACCGATATATCTACGGAGCAACTAGTTGAGGAGCGCTCCTTCGCGAGCCTCGCAACGATCACTTGCGGGTGGGCTGAGAGTGCGCCACTGGCGCGCTCTCAGCCACCGCCACGTGTCGCGCTCTGGGCGCTTCCTCCGGATTTTTTTTATTTTCCCGCACGCGTTTTCGGCTTTTTAAGTGGTTTTTTCCGAGGGCTTTTCGGCTTTTCGGTTTTTTCACCGGTCTTCCTTAGTTTTTGGACAAAAATAAATTTTGGGAAAAAAAATCCCGCGAAAAACGCGTTTTCTTTTTTCTTCCGCGAAAGGCACGATTTTGCTTCCGCGAGAGGTACGGTTGTGCTTTCGCGAGATGCCTGGTCGTGCTTCTCGGAAAACAAAAAAGAATGTATTTTCTGCTTTTTTTTCCTTCCGCTGGAGGCACGGTCGTGCTTTCACGAGAGGCACGGCCGTGCCTATTTCGGAAAGGGAAAAAACCGTGCTCCCAGTGTGGGTTTTTTGTCCGATTTGTTTCGTGCAAAAAAAGTTCATCAAAACCTATCAACATGTGATCTAGTTTTGAAGATCTCGACACGAGGAATCCAACAGTGAAAATGATTCGAGATTTGGTCGCACGGTTTAAGAATTAAACGTTTTGAATAAACGCATCTACGAAAAAAGAGAAAACTCTCATGTTGCGACAAAGTGACGCACATACAGTGATCCACTTGTTATAATCTGAGAAGGTGGAGATGATTTTTACAATAAATACTTCTCAATTAGTGATTTCAATATATATAAAGGCCATCGATCGCGCATGACGCCGGATGGTCAAACAAGCCTACATTTTTATAGGCAATCAGCGAGCATACGTTTTTTTAGCGGTATCAGCGAGGGAGTGTACGTGATCATGGGCTGCTGGAAGCCACGGACTGTGCGGGTTGGTTAGATGGCCATGTAGCACTTCTGCTGGCCCACCCTGTTGCCTCGGGCCTTATTGCTAATAATTAGCACTAAAAATTGTTTTGGACCCTGTAGCCTGTGCCATAGGATTAGCCTATTGGGCTTCGCGCTGTCTATATCCCTCTAAATAAATATAATAAAATCATAAAATAAGCAATTGTAATCCTAATTATTGAATGATATCAGATACAATTATTGTGACCCTAGTCTGGCTCAAATGATGCAAGTAAACAACGAAACAACCTAGAAACAGTATGGTGGAAGGATACAAGTAACAAACACGTTGCTATTAGCTAGGTCGGACTGTTTCACCAATCCAATCAAAGGAAGTTTTTGCATTCCTAATTTTGTGCGTAGAACTGCTCACAGTCAGCTGCCATGTGGCCTCCTGGAGTTTAGTAAAGTTTTCGGTATGGGAGTACATGCCAACAAGTGAGCAATAAACGCGAATCAACCTGTGGTTGAATTGGTTAGGTGGATAGTGGTATCTTCAACCCATCAGGGTTCAAATCCTGATGCTCGCATTATTTCTGAATTTATTTCAGGATTTCCGACGATGCGCTTTCAGTGGAAGGAGACATTCCTGTCGACGACGAGGCGCCTACGGTGACTTCGTAAATCCGGCTCAGTCTCTTGGAGGTGCTCATAAGGGTAGGGTGTGCATGTGTGCGTTCATAGGGATGAGTGTATGTGCGTGTATATGAGCGCTTGTGTCTGTACTGATGCTAAAAAAAACAAGTGAGCAATAAACAACGTGTTTTCCTGTACAAGGCATGTGAGGCAGAAGAACGGGAAGGATTTAACTTGAACATTGCAAAAAGAAAACAAAAAAACTGTAAACTAACAAAATGTCATAATTTAGAAACGCAGGGAGTAGGAGCCTATTACGGAAGGCACAAACATTCTCCATATTCACCACTGAATTTGAAATGTTTTGCACCCGGTTCAAATAAAAAATTGTAGGTGATACAAGAGTTGGTTTCGTCAGACTATGAGCTTCATGAAACAATTTCTTATTTGACACTATCTTAAATTTCATTTCCTCATTTGACACTAGCTCAAGAAAGAATTATTTGTCGATGTCAAATAGGGCATAAAATTTAAGCACGGTCTTAAATAAGGAATTCTCTCATGATTCATTGGATGCTCTTTCTTAGAGTGCATAGATACATGCTGGTAATAGAGAATTTTGGCGGCAACAACACCACCGTGCATGCATGCCCGAGCTATGGACTCCACGTGTTAAACGGAGGCTCGGCTGTCTTCATCGTCACTACGGTGCACAAGTTCTCGGCCACTGTATGTTTAGCGCTTTGCGACCCTATCCGCGTCTTGGCGAATGTCCGGAAGATCTCACTGTCGAGTGATCAGTCGATTACACGGCAGATGAAGCCGTGATACATGACAACTCTTAGATTTCTACGTTTGAGATGTCCCGTACTACCGTATGTCAGGACCAGAGGGCTTGTCTGCGAGCGGACATATGGACGCCTTCTCAGCTTGTCTTGGGCAGCGAAAATGAGGAGCTAGGGCTTGACTTCCTTCCTAAGGAGATCGATGATGCGCTAAAGAGCATGAAAGCGGATACGGCGCCGGGCCCGGACGGGTGGCCGATGGCTATGTTCAAACAATTCTGGCCACTGCTTAGGGCCCCCCTTTTTTAGGTGTGTAACGGCTTTATGCGCGGTACCGTAGACATCGCTCGCCTTAACACTTGGGCTCGGTAACTTCACCGCCCGCAGCGGCGCAGGACAAGGGGTTCACGGCGTCGTCTGACTTGGGCGTGTCGGTGGGCGAGCGCACCCCTCTGGTGTTGTCTACCAACACTTCGCTGCTGCCCTCGGAGCGGTCTCCTGCATCGGGTGGGCGCAGCAATAGCAAGAGCAGTTCGGTGCGACAAGTTAAGAAGACGGCGGTCCGCAAGGTGAGCACAGAGATGGTCAAGCCTATGGAGCACCTAGGGCGCCTGCTACCCTGCATCAGATCGTTTCTCCAGGAGGCCACCAAGACGGCGCCTATCTCCAAGGATAAGCGCTCCAAGGTGGTGCTGGCGGCTCTGCCAGCTCTCGCTCCAAGGGCATCAAGGGGAACATGCCGTCCCTTCAGCGCGCACAACTGCTCCAAGCTCAGAAGAACATGGAGATCTCAGGTAACCCCCCCTCTCATGGCTCTCGATTCTTTCTCTGATGATCACTTGAGTGAGGTTCTGGAGGATTGCGGGGTTGACGTGTCATGTGTGGGCGGGGCTCGCGAGCTGATCTCATTGATCCGCTCCAAGGAAATGGCGCAGGCGGCGCTAGCGGCGCGTGCTGACCAAAGTGTAACAGAGGCAAGGGCCTCGGATGCACTAGTGGTCCGGCCCGAAGAGGGGGAATTGGCAGCAGGGGCTGCCTTCCCTCCCTCGGCTTGTCGTGTCTAGGTGAGGCGTGTGGCCAGGGCGGTATCCTCGTGGGGCATCAGTTTACGTAAACGCATCATTTAGATGCATGCTCTTTTCTAGAATATCCGTGGCTTCGGTCATGTAGGGCGTCGCACCCAGCTGATCACAAAGAGGATATCGATGTAGTTGGGCTGCAGGAAACGATTAATGCAGAGTTCCGACACCACGAGTTGTTAGCTTTAACCCTCTGGAAAGCTTTCTCAGGAACCAAGTCCCCGCGATAGGGCACTCGGGCGGCCTGTTCTTAGGTTTTAATTTATTGATTTACGAGGTGCTCTCCTGGGACGCTGGTACCTTTTTCCTCGCTGCTCGTATTCGTATCTGTGCATCTTTGCGGGAACTTGTGGTGATTCAGGTCTACGGCCCCGCTGATCATTCCCACTCGGCGGAGTTCTTGCGGAACTTCAAGCCAAGGTCCATGCGGCATCCACGGACCTCACCCCTAATGGTAGGGGGGATTTTAACTTGATCCGTTCGTGTGCGGACAAAAACAACAATATTATCAATTGGCCTTGGGTGGCCATGTTCAACAACGCAATTGCCTCCATGGCCCTTTAGGAAGTGGCCAGATCGGGCGCTAGTTTTACCTGGATGAACAAGTAGCTCACTCCGGTGCGATCTGTGTTGGATCGGGTGTTCGTCTTGCCCGATTGGGAGGTGCTCTACCCTCTCTGCTCTCTGATCGCAGAAACTCGTATTGGCTCGGATCATGTACCCTTGGTACCGTCCTCTGGGAAGGACCGGATCCGTCGAAGCCGACGGTTTTTATTTGAGACGGACTGGTTCAAAATACCAGGGTTCAACACCATTTTTAAGGAAAAATGGGCGAACATCGTGCGCCAGATTGGGCCACAACAAGGGCCTATGGAATTTTGGAATTCGGTGGGGGGCCGCCTTCGATCTAGCCTCGAGGGATGGGGTGTGAACCAAGGCCGTCACGACAAGATGCTCATGGAGATCATAGTCGCGGAGATCGTTAGACTTGGCACCTAGGACAACGTTGGGGCCTTCTCTGAGCAAGAGTGGGCACACCGCTATGCTCTGGAAGAACAAGTAGAGGCCTTGCTTTGAGCGGAAGAGGAGTACTGGCGACGGTGTGGTGGCCTTAAATGGACACTGAAGGGGGACTCAGATACAAAGTATTCCCACGCATACGCCAATGGTAGGATACGTAAGTGTGCGATTCTGAGGCTGCAATAGGAACGGGGGTTGTTGCTGCGCTAATCGGATACTATGAGCCACATCTACGAGTTCTATGCCCAATTGATGGGGGCCTGCGAGGACCAGAGGGCTGGTCTGCGCGTGGACATATGGACGCCTTCTCAGCCTGTCTCAGATAGCAAAAATGAGGAGCTAGGGCTTGCCTTCCTTCCTAAAGAGATCGATGATGCGCTAAAGAGCATGAAAGCGGATACGGCGCGAGGCCCGGATAGGTGGCCGGTGGCTATGTTCAAACACTTTTTGGCCACTGCTTAGGGGCCCCATTTTTTAGGTGTGTAGAGGGCGGTATCGTAGACATCGCTCGCCTTAACTTTGGGGTTCTCTCGCTTATTCCCAAATTGGCTGGGGCCGACAACTTTAGGCAATTTAGACCGATCAGGCACATTAACGTGCCATTTAAGATTTGTTCCAAAGCATGCATGACTCGTTTGGTCCCGATCGCTCACCGAACGATTAGCCAAACATAGTCTGCTTTCATTCGTGGGTGTAACATTTTGGTGAAGGAAATATGCCCTAGAGGCAATAATAAAGTTATTATTTATTTCCTCATATCATGATAAATGTTTATTATTCATGCTAGAATTGTATTACCCGGAAACATAATACATGTGTGAATACATAGACAAACATAGTGTCACCAGTATGCCTCTACTTGACTAGCTCATTGATCAAAGATGGTTAAGTTTCCTAACCATGGATATGAGTTATCATTTGATCAGTGGGATCACAACATTAGAAGAATGATGTGATTGACTAGACCCATTCCGTTAGCTTAGCACTTGATCGTTTAGTATGTTGCTATTGCTTTCTTCATGACTTATACATGTTCCTATGACTATGAGATTATGTAACTCCCGCTTACCGGATGAACACTTTGTGTGCTACCAAACGTCACAATATAACTGGGTGATTATAAAGGTGCTCTACAGGTGTCTCCGAAGGTACTTTTTGAGTTGACGTATTTCGAGATTAGGATTTGTCACTCCGATTGTCAGAGAGGTATCTCTGGGCCCTCTCGGTAATGCACATCACTATAAGCATTGCAAGCAATGTAGCTAATAAGTTAGTTACGGGATGATGCATTATGTAACGAGTAAAGAGACTTTCCAGTAACGAGATTGAACTAGGTATTGAGATACCAACGATCGAATCTCGGGCAAGTAACATACCGATGACAAAGGGAACAATGTATGTTGTTATGCAGTTTGACCGATAAAGATATTCGTAGAATATGTGGGAGCCAATATGAGCATCCAGGTTCCGCTATTGGTTATTGACCGGAGACGTGTCTCGGTCATGTCTACATAGTTCTCGAACCCGTAGGGTCCGCACGCTTAAATTTCGATGACAGTTATATTATGAGTTTATGTGTTTTGATGTGCCGAAGGTAGTTCGGAGTCCCGGATGTGATCATTGACATGACGAGGAGTCTCGAAATGGTCGAGACGTAAAGATCGATATATTGGGCGACTATGTTCGGACACCGGAATAGTTTCGGGAGTATCGTGCATATATTGAGTACCGGGGTTACCGAACCCCGGGGAGACTAATGGGCCTATTGGGCCCTAGTAGAGAAGAGGAGGGGCGGCCAAGGGCTGCCGCGCGCCCCCTTCCCCCCAGTCTGAATTGGACAAGGAGGGGGGGGGGGCGGCACCCCCCTTTCCTTTCCCCCTCTCTCTTTCCCTCTCCTCTCCTACTCCCACTTGGAAGGGGGTAGTCCTACTCCCGGTGGGAGTAGGACTCCTCATGGGACGCGCCTAGGATGGCCGGCCCCCTCCCCCTCCTCCACTCCTTTATATACGGGGAGGGAGGCACCCCTTGGAGACACAACAATTGATCCCTTGGATCTCTTAGCCATGTGCGGTGCCCCCCTCCACCATGGTCCACCTCGATAATATCGTAGCGGTGCTTAGGCGAAGCCCTGCGTCGGTAGAACATCATCATTGTCACCACGTCGTCATGCTGACGGAACTCTCCCTCAAAGCTCGGCTGGATCAGAGTTTGAGGGACGTCATCGAGTTGAACGTGTGCAGAACTCGGAGGTGCCGTGCATTCGGTACTTGATCGGTCTGAACCCCCCGGGGAGACTAATGGGCCTATTGGGCCCTGTAATTGTTTTATTTTATCACTAAGCGGTAGCGATCACTACAAAAAAAAGACACATCCGTGACATTGTGGGCCGAATCAATTTTTTTTCTGTCATACTTATGCCACTTCTATGACGATAATTGTGACAAAACCCGGTATCATCATAGATGTGGTGGACTCCTACTTCTATGACAAAAAATCATGACATAAAATGGGCTTTTCATCCTGGGCGGGCCGGAGACGCAACTGCACGACATTCTTTGGGCCGTCCATGACGGAAAAAACCGTGGTAGAAGCGAGGCGAGGAAAATTTCGGGAGTTCTCGGTTACGGTGGGGCGGTGCGGGGCGAAGCGATCGCTTTCTCTTGTACACGACGCTGCGGCGTGTGTGCGAGGCATTGGCTTTAATCAACCCGAGCGAGGCGTTGGGCTCTAATCAACCCGAAGCGATTGCCTTTGTAGGCTACGCGTTCTGAACCCGAGCAATCGATCGATGGTCGTTAATCAACCCGATCGAGTGATTCGCCGCCATCGCTGTTAATCAAGCCGATCGATTGATGAACGAGGAGCGCTTGGGGGGGTTGGATGAATAGTGAGCGGTGTGGGTGGATGCAGGACCCGTGGCGTTGCCTCTCCGATGAACAGGGCGACCCGTGGAGGGCTGGATGAACGATGACGGTGGAGGGTGCCCGTGGAGGGTGGTTGAACAAGAGCGGTGGAGTAGCGCACGGTGGAGACTGGATGAACAGGAGCCCGTGGAGGCCGGAGGAGGTCGACGGTAGCCCGTGGAGGCCGGAGGAGGTCAACGGTGGAGATGAACAGATCCGTGGAGTCCCATTTTGCGATACGCCACACCCTCCCGGCGAACAGACCCCGGTTTCACCGTGGCGCCCAACACAAGTCCGCTTAAATCCGCTTTTGCGGCACGCCACACCCTCCCGATCAACAGGACCTCCGTTTCGACCGTAGGAGGTCGGTTTCCGCCGTTTTGCAAGACGCTGCACTTCTCCCGATCAACAGACCCTGTTTCACCATAGGAGGTCCGTTTCCTCCGTTTTGCGGTACGCCACACCCCTCCCGATGAACAAGATCCCGTTTCAAACGTGGCCGGTCGAACACAAGGCCGTTTCCTGCGTTCTGCGGTACGCCAGGCCTCGTTTTCATCGCCTGTTCCATCCAATCCCTCCCGATGAACACGACGACGCATTCCGTTCCGACCCAGCCGGTTGGCTCCCACGCGTTACGTTGCCTCCCGATGAACACGACGCATTCCGTTGCCTCCCCATGAACACGACGCATTCCGTTGCCTCCCCATGAACACGACGACGACGTTGTTTCTCCATTTCGACCCAGCCATGTACATGAGCCCTGGCCGTACGTATGCGCGAGTAGGCGTTCGAGACCCCGCCCGTATGTACACATACGTGGCCGTATTTTCTTTCTTGCACACTGGCCGCTATACGTACGTGTACATGCTACGTGCGCGCCTCTACTATGACACGTGCGCGCCTCTACATCGACCAGTATATATGTACGTACACGTTCGCAACCAGAATGACAACGCTACGTACGCTTCGACCAGGTGGGTCCCGACTGTCAGGCACTTCCTTCCGTGCGAAGATGTAACTGGTGGGTCCCAACAGTCAGGGGGGCGAATCGTTTTTTTTGCTCGGATGCACTTCCTTGCGTGCGAAGGTGTAGCTGGTGGGTCCCAGCAGTCAGGGGGGCGAATCGTTTTTTTGCCCGGACGCACTTCCTTGCGTGCGAAGGTGTAGCTGGTGGATCCCAGCAGTCCGGGGGAAAACGTTTTTTTTGTGAAATACGGTGGCCCGTCTGGTGGGTCCCTGCTGTCAGGTGGAGACATAATTATTTTGCACGTAATAAGGAGGCACTTCCTTGCGGCCGCCGTGGACCCAGCTGTCAGCCTCTCCATGCACAGTACTCTTCCGATGGAAGTCGGTCGTTGACCACATTGACCACGCTGCGCCGAGAGCACCACGGCGGTGGACGACGGCGAGGCCTAGGAAGGGGACGATGCGTAGCCGGGGAAGACGCAACAGTGGATGCCTACGCGAAGAGGAGTACGTGGGTTCACTGGTTCGGCTGCGGTGTGAGGCTGCCGTCGCCGCAGAATAACAGGGGGTGTGGGTGAGTAGAGGGATGGCCTGGCCAACGGTGGGAGTAGTAGGGGGCGGTGAGGCCTCCGCGGCATCACAGCCGTCCACGGGAGGCAGGAGCATGCGGCACGACCGGCGCTACTTTGGGCGGCTGGAGCACGAAGACCAGAGGTTGAAGAAGCACTATGGCCGTTGGATGGACATCATACGGTCATTGGAGCTAGAATCGTTCATATTGACTAAGTTGACAAAGCCCTCCGTCCCCGTAAACTTAGTAGGCCCACAAGTCAGCCTCCCACCAAGGTGAGTCCCAACTAGCAGGGGGAGTATTTGTAGTACCTTGAAGTATGTCCAGAGGGGGGGTGATTAGACTACTTGACCAATAAAAACTTAATCTTTTCCCAATTTTAGATTTTGGTAGATTTTAGCTATTTTAGGACAAGTCAAGCAATCATCACACAATTCAAGCAAGCATGCAAAGAGTGTATACGCAGCGGAAATTAAAGCATGCAACTTGCAAGAAAGTAAAGGGAAGGGTTTGGAGGATTCAAACGCAATTGGAGACACGGATGTTTTTGGCGTGGTTCCGATAGGTGGTGCTATCGTACATCCACGTTGATGGAGACTTCAACCCACGAAGGGTAACGGCTGCGCGAGTCCACGGAGGGCTCCACCCATGAAGGGTCCACGAAGAAGCAACCTTGTCTATCCCACCATGGCCGTCGCCCACGAAGGACTTGCCTTACTAGCGGTAGATCTTCACAAAGTAGGCGATCTCCTTGCCCTTACAAACTCCTTGGTTCAACTCCACAATCTTGTCGGAGGCCCCCAAGTGATACCTAGCCAATCTAGGAGACACCACTCTCCAAGAAGTAACAAATGGTGCGTTGATGATGAACTCCTTGCTCTTGTGCTTCAAATGATAGTCTCCCCAACACTCAACTCTCTCTCTCATAGGATCTGGATCTGGTGGAAAGAGGGTTTGAGTGGAAAGCAACTTGGGGAAGGCTAGAGATCAAGATTCATATGGTAGGAATGGAATATCTTGGCCTCAACACATGAGTAGGTGGTTCTCTCTCGAAAATGGTAAGTTGGAAGTGTAGGTTCGCTTCGATGGCTCTCTTTTCGAATGAAGAGGAGGTGGAGGGTATATAGCCTCCACACAAAATCTAACCGTTACACACAATTTACCAAACTCGATGGGACCGAATCGTTAAACTCGGTCGGACCGATTTAGTAAACCTAGTGACCGTTAGTGATTTTCGGTGGGACTGGCATGCATCTCTTTGAGGCCGATTCGGTTAGGGTTAGGGCATAACGTAATCTCGGTGAGACCGATTACACAAACTCGGTGAGACCGATTTGGTAATAAGCTTTCCAGAGAGTTGGTCAGGTAAACTCGGTGGGACCGATTTGCTCTTTTCGGTGAGACCGAAATGTTACAAAAAGGAAATAGAGAGTTTACATTGCAATCTCGGTGGGACCGATCGCTCACTTCGGTTAGACCGAAATGTTACGAAGGGAAACAGAGAGATTGCAACCCCATCTCGGTGAGACCGAGATCCCTATCGGTAAGACCGATTTGCTTAGGGTTTGTGGCAGTGGCTATGACTTTTGTAATCGGTGGCGCCGGATAGAAAGAATCGGTGTGACCGATTTTGGCTTTAGGTTTAGGTCATTTGTGGATGTGGGAAAGTAGTTGAGGGTTTTGGAGCATATCACTAAGCACATGAAGCAAGAGGCTCATTAAGCAACACCTCATCCCTTCTTGATAGTATTGGCTTTTCCTATAGACTCAATGTGATCTTGGATCACTAAAATTTAAAATGAAGAGTCTTGAGCTTTTGAGCTTGAGCCAATCCTTTGTCCTTAGTATTTTGAGGGATCCACTTTCATCATCCATGCCATGCCATTCATTGAGCTTTCCTGAAACAATAGTCTTGGAATAGCATTAGCTCAATGAGCTATATGTTGTTATGAATTACCAAAACCACCTAGGAATAGTTGCACTTTCAGTATTCATTTTGTTGTGCGTAATAAGGAGGCATTTCCGGTGGGTCCGAGCTAACAGCAGGGGGAACGCTTTTTTCGCGAAATACAGAGGCCCTTCCGGTGGGTCCCAGCTATCAGGTGGAGGAATCATTATTTTGCGCATAATAAGGAGGCATTTCCCTGTGTGGGCCCCTACTGTCAGCCTCTTCCGATGGCTGTTGTTTGTTGACCATGTTGACCTCGCCGCGCCGATAGCACAAACGCGGTGGACGATGGTGAGGCCCAGAAGAGAACCACCCGAGCCGGGCGGCCACCGCAGCGGATGCCCATGCCGAGGGGAGAACGAGCTGATCGTCGGGCTGCGGGGTGAGGCCGACGCCGCTGTAAAATAACAGGATGTGTGGG
This sequence comes from Aegilops longissima, assembly GCA_021605205.1. Classification (NCBI taxonomy): domain Eukaryota; kingdom Viridiplantae; phylum Streptophyta; class Magnoliopsida; order Poales; family Poaceae; genus Aegilops; species Aegilops longissima. Next base: position 32,735,430 of record CM038679.1, on the reverse strand, counting down.
TGGTTAGAGGGATGGCTCAAGGCGGCAGACAGCCAGCCACGGAGGAGGGAGCAGCCTCCGCCTTGGCGCTGGTTTGGGCGGCCGGAGCAGAAGATCGAGAGATTGAAGAAGACGGCGGCCGTTGGATGGACATCCAACAATACTGCTGTGTGTTGACTAAGTTGGCAAAGCCTTGCGTGACGTCAAAATTTTTTTAGGACAGCGTCATCACAACCTAGTAGGCCCAAGTCAGCCTCCAAATCTGGAAAACAGCATACAGCCCATTAGCCATTAATTTCAATAATTTACAGCCCATTTGCTAATTCTTAAGGATATTTGAAGCCCATATTCTTTTATTAGCATTACGCACCATATATTCGGGCAATCGCTAAAAATTCAACAAAATTTTGCATATTTCGGTGGGGTCCGAACTCTTTTAATCACGAAATTTCGAGTCACGTTAAAAATAATTTTCAAAAAATTATATCAAATTAAAATTCAAAAAACAATTCTCCGCAAAAAAATGAATGAAATTTAGAATCTTAACTAGCAAGATGCCCGTTCGTTGCACGGAACATGAAGATGCATTTGTATGAGTAGTTTATCTTGTGGGAGAAAAGATGATATTTTAATGTAATTGCTAGTTGGCTTTGGTTTTTATAAGAGTAGAGAGTAGAGAAATCCTGAAAAAAATGATATTTTAATGTAATTGCTAGTTGGCTCATTAAGCAACACCTCATTCCTTCTTGATAGTATTGGCTTTTCCTATAGACTCAATGTGATCTTGGATCACTAAAATGTAAAATGAAGAGTCTTGAGCTTTTGAGCTTGAGCCAATCCTTTGTCCTTAGTATTTTGAGGGATCCACTTTCATCATCCATGCCATGCCATTCATTGAGCTTTCCTGAAACAATAGTCTTGGAATAGCATTAGCTCAATGAGCTATATGTTGTTATGAATTACCAAAACCACCTAGGATAGTTGCACTTTCAATCTCCCCTTTTGGTAATTGATGACAACATATAGATCAAAGCTTTGACAAATGATAATAAAATTTAAATAACATCGTCGCTTTGAGAAGTATGTGATAAGCAAGAGCTCCCCTAAATTTGTGCATAGTTTTAGATTTGCTTTGGACTGCAAATGCACAATGAATTAGGCTCATGGGTTACTCTTCCATGTCACATACATCTTGGTGGAGCGCTCAAAATAATAAATAATGAATACATGCACTCATCACCAAGCATAGTGAGTGATCACATAAGATAGATAGGATAATATCAAGCATGCATAAGTGTAGCTTATGATCAAACACATGATCATCAATGTCTCACAAGCATAGTATCTCAACCAAAAGCAAACAAAGATTGAAAAACCATCAAATAAAGCAAGAGAGAACAAAAGAAACACACTCTCTCTCTCGAAGCCTATGATCTATACATTTTTCTCCCCCTTTGGCAACAAGTTACCAAAAAGTTCATAGAAAATGCATAGTGCTAGATCGACTCTCAGGCTTGATCTTCTGGTGGTGGAGTCTGGATAACGCCGAGGACGAAAGCTTCAGTTGAAGTAGATGGAGCTGGAGCTGATGTAGATGCTGGAGCTGGTGGCACTGAGGCTGTAGGGGCAGTGGCTGGTGCTGAAGTTGTTGCTCTAGTGTCTGTCACTGGCACTGCATCTGACCTCTGGGCTCTTGGGCACTCTGGCAAACACATTGGTGGTAGTCTTGCCCTTCCTCTCCTGCATGTCATCCTGCAGCTGCTCCACAACCGATCAATCTCGCCACCTTGACATCTAGATCCTAGAATTTTTGTTCCATGATTCTTTCCAGGCTCTCCTGGTTTTGATTTAGGGTGGCCAACCCCTTCTCAATCCTCAGAGATGATGCTATCAAGTAACCAAGCTGCTCCTGCTTGTTCTTCAAGAAATACTCAGATGCCTCCTCTTGAGTTGGCATCTTGGCAGCCTTCTCCCTCTTTGCCTTCTCCTTCTTCTCCTGAGCTTGAACTGATTGTGGATCATCTTCATTCATGACAACCTCATTGTCCTCAAAGTCTGGATAAAGTGGAAAGTGTTCCTTATCCAACTAATATTTTCCTGTGCCCATCTTTGAGTTTATCAATTCTTGAATCTGAGGTGCATATCCACAACTACTCTTCTTATCTACAGAAGTCTTCTTGATTGTTTCAATGATCAGGCTCATGACTTTGAACTTCTGTGGCACATCAAACACATGCAACATGTTGATGGCATGCCCTCTGATCATGTTATGGTCACCAGACTTGGGCAACAAAGTGTGCCTCAGAATCCAATTTATGGTTGGCAACCCCGATGCAGAAAGTGAACTGATCCAAACTTGTGAGTCTCTAATGCCTTGTCCGGAATTTCCTTGTACATGTGAGCCATTGAATTGTGACCCATCTTCTTCTTTGCATAAATGTCTAGGTCATCCTCATTCTCCTTGGGGCATTGATCGACTTGCCCATTCTTCAATAGTGGACTGGTACCTTGTACCTTCAGACATCCAAACTATTCTTCCATCTGGGTAAAAGTGTGATGTGGAGTAGAACTGCATGATAAGCTCATCATTCCAGTTGGTGAACTTCTGTCCAACAAAATCTGCAACTCCACAAGCAATAAAGCTGTCTTGCACTCCATGATAGTGTTGTTCATTTTCCTTGATGAATTTCCAGTCAACCCACCTCATGTCACAGACTATGGGCTTCTTGTCCAACAGAATTGTTTCATAGAAGTCCTGCTGTTCCTTTGTGTGGAACCTGTAGTCAACAGCAGTTCTTCTTCTTGAAGCATATGGTTCTTCCATTCTCCATAGTCTCAGCCCTGAATCCTTCCTGATTCTCATGTCCTTAGCCAGAGGATGGGCATCATTGTGGTCTGGTATCTTGGGCTTGAGCTTCCTCAGAACTTGTCCTTCTTCATCTTCCTCATCAGCATCCTCAGGCACTGGGGCCTTGTTCTTCTCAGCAGCTGGAATACTCCTAGTATTCCTCTTTGGTGCAGACTTGGCCTTGGAGGCAGCTTTGGGTGCTTCCTTGGGCTTAGATGTGGCAGCCCCTGATCTAATAGCATCACCCATAAGCTTTGGTGCCTTTGGAGCTGGTGCAGCAAGCTCTTCCTCTTCCATCATGGAAGGTTGACCAACAACTCTGGCCATGGTCTTCTTGACCCTTTCCTTCTCTTTCTTCCTTTCAGCAGCAGCTGGTTCTTTGGGTTGGGTTTCCAAAGAAGCTTGTGTAGAAACTCTGGCTTTGGACATTGGTTGTCTTCCTGCAGGCCTTTTGGTCTTCATGCCTGGCTTTGTATTCTTTGCTGAGCCATATTCCTTCTTGAGCACCTCTTTCTTGGAAGTAGCCTCATCTTCCTCAGCTTTGTAATCTTCATCCTCTGAATCTGAAGTTCTTTTCCTCCTTTGCCTAGTTGCAGCCTTAGGCAAATTGCTAGAGTACTTCGCTCCTTCATCTCAAGTTGAGGGACTAGTGCCCTCACTCAATTCCATCTGCTCTTCTCGACTGCTCGCTGTCACTTTGATCGGACATACCGCAAAAGCTGATCGCTGACCCGTGAAGAGTTATAGATGAGATAGAAAAGATGAGCATCACAAAATGCAGAGGTTTTGCAAAAGAATGACTCAAAAGTTCAGTCTTAGTTTTCCACGAAAGCATTTCGATCCACCGATTTTCAAACTCGGTGATACCGAAGCAGTTTTGGAACCTAAATCGATGATCTCGGTTGGACCGAGTTTCAGTTCGGTGGTACCGAGACTGCTAGGGTTTCACAGAATCCTCAAATCAGTTGCACCGATTAGTAATTCTCGGTCGACCGAGAGTCACTAGTGCAATGGTATAATCCAATCGGTGAGACCGAGTTTTCAACTCGGTGGGTCCGAGATGGTTTCGCGGAAACCTAACCCTAAAAATTTGAATCACATCTAATCTATGAACTACTTTGGCTGGATAGAAGAGTTTCAATCGTGGCAAGAATCAAAATGAAAACAATGTGCCAGGAATCAGACATGGATAGCACAAATATTAAGTCCATACCCTAACTTGGCGGTGGACTTGCTACGGCGGCAACGGCGGGGACGAAATCCATTGACGGCGGCAAAGACGAGCGACAGGAGGCTGCTGGCGACGAGGAGATGATCTGGAGACCACGATGGCAGAGCGAGCTGTTGCGCGGGCAAAGGGTTTCGGAGAAATTTCCAAAATTTTGCCCTTGGCTATATATAGCTCGACCCTGCCGGTGTGACCGAGTGGAACAACTCGGTGGCACCGAGATGCATAACCGTGTTCGATTCTGAAAATCGGTGAGACCGAAAAGTTCAAATCGGTTGCACCGAGATTGAAAACTCAGATCAACTTGATGATCTCGGTAGGACCGAAATGGAAGGATCGGTCGACCGAGAATCACTAAGAGGTTTTGGAAGTTTAAGTCTATGACGAATCGGGACTCCGAAGTGCTCCTCACACGAGTGGTTCAATCTGACTTGATCAAATTTTGTGATGTAGCATGAATAGAGTTTGAGACAAGAAAAGCATAGATAGCTAAAGAAGGTTCTTAGGCATTCTTGTCCATCCACTTGGCACAAAGAAAAGAATCCAAAAAACAAAACAACAAGTGGATGTCCTTGAATGAGTAAAATATGCACCAACATGCTCACACAATAAGATGGCGATTGAAATATGTGGCAAAGCATGCACAACCAATTTTAGCAACTATCAAGCAATTGGCGATGACTAGGTCATCTATATATGAGTATATTGACTTAGGAGTCAAATGAGAACATTTGATCATAGGTCATACTCATCGTTTAAGCTCAAGTGGGGTTACCACTTTTACATAATGCATTAATGTGTTCACACCATTAGAGTTTCTTTGACTCAATTCTTAGAGTTAAGCGCCCCCTAGATGTGAGATCCCCCCTTAGAGGGATGAACTAACCTTGGGTTTTGTCGATGATGACTTCATGTAGGTGTTGAAGATGTAGATTCTCAATATTGATGTAGATCATTTGGAGCAATCCTTTGGAGTGAGTTGCACTTTCAACTTGCCTACATGGGTTAGTCCCACAAGGAACAAACAAGAATATCCATAGACATAGAGTGATGCACACACAAGATGATGTCCATGAAAACATTAGGTTACCTTGTCCGTTGCCTTACCAACATGAGGGTTTGTGACTCCTTGAACTAGTGCAAGATGTGAAAGTTTATTGCACTTGTTCTTGCCAAAATGATATGAGTGAAGAATGTTGGCGGAGTCACCTCAAGAACTCTCTAGTTCTTCTTCTTCGGATCCACATCATCTTGATGGGAATCCTTGAGTTGTAGTTGTACTTGATGAAGTAGAACTTGACGTAGTCTTGGGGACCCACTTGAACGAGGCTTTAGGTGCTTCTTCAAATGCATCAATCTCTTCTTGAAGCTTGTCCTTGCCTTTGTTCTTGTGGTCTTGTGGTGGAAGATCATCTTGAGCTTGTGTCCCTTGAAGGAAGTAGGATCATACTTCTCTGTTGAGGAACAAACTTTGTCTTGGGGTATTGATCTTCTTCCCACTCAACTCCATTGGCGTTGAACTTTCGCTCAAAACCAATACCTTGATTCTTCCGGTGCCTTCCTTGCTTATGCACAATTTCCTCAATTGCTTACTCCCGCAAGGCTCTTGTAAACACCTTTCTATAATTCCTTCAATAAACTATTTTCTTGCTCAAGTGTAACTTGGCTAAGAGAATCATTAGTGGAATCAAGAGAACTACTAGAAGCAACAACATTGGATTTGACATTATTATTGTTACTACTATAGGAAGTATCTTTCTTGTACTTGTTACTAGACTTGACTCGAGGCATGTAAGTAGATAAGAGTAAACGCTTGGCAATGTAAGAAGAACTTTTCTTGCGGAGATCATCATTGATTGCCTTTAAGAACTCATGCTCTTGCTCAAGATTGAGCTTTTCAAAGCGTAACTTCTCATGAGCCCTTAAAATTTCTCGATGATCTTCGAAGATAGTTTCATGAGCCAACTTAAGAGTGTTTACTTCTTTAGTTAGAAGCTCAATTTTCTCCTTATCACTGTCATTCGTTTGATTAGCATGTTTAATTGACGTTTCATCATAGTATTCATCACAAGAGTTGTCAACAAGTAAATCATCATCCACAAGCAAGTCATCTTCATCACTATTAAAATCAACATACTCCGGATGTGTTACCTTTGGACCTTTGGCCATGAAGCATCTTCCAACACCTTCATTTGGTGAGTCAAATATGTCGAGGAGTTGGTTGACACAAGTGCTAGACCGCAACACCTTCATCTTGAGTATATTCGAGTCGAGTGATAGCTTCTCTCGGAGTGGTTGTCGGAGTCAGAGCCGGAAACCCATTCACCAACATGATCTTGATGTCTTCGCTTTGTGTAGCTCCTTGATGACTTGTCCTTTCTTTCTGAATCCTTACTTCTCCGTGAGAGTCTTCGCTCATAACGATCATCTCTACTCCTCCTTTCTCTTGGTGGTGATTCTTCTCTTTGCTCCTTCTTCTTGGAGAATCTTCTCTTCTTTTGTAGGGTGCCGTACACTCATTGGAGTAGTGTCCGGTCTCCCACAATTGTAGCAATTGCGCCTCAACTAGAAGATCTCTTGTCATTGTAAGACATTGACTTGGAGCTTCTTTCTTTGCTTCTACTTTTGTAGAATTTGTTGAAGTTCTTCACCATTAAGCTCAATTCTTCATTGAAGGTTGGTTTCTCACTTGATGATGTGGGGGCTTCACTTGAGGCTTTGTAAGCACCACTTGACTTGTTGTGAAGTTTCTCCTTATACTTGAGTGACATCTCATGAGCAACAATCCTTCCAATGACTTCCGTTGGCTTGATATCTTTGTAGTTTGGCATCATTTGGATCAATGTGCACATGGTATCATACTTTCCATCCAATGCTCTTAGGATTTTCTTGATGATGAATTTGTCGGTTATCTCTTCACTCCATAAGCCGGCAATCTCATTTGTGATAAGAGCAAGCCTAGAGTACATTTCAGCGACACCTTCACCATCCTTGATTTTGAACTTGTCAAGCTGACTTTGGAGCACATCCAACTTGGATTCCTTGACGGACTCGGTACCTTCATGCATATCAATCAAAGTATCCCAAATTTCCTTTGCATTCTCAAGACGGCTGATTTTGTTGAATTCTTCGGGGCACAATCCGTTGAATATGATGTCACATGCTTGAGCGTTGTATTGCGGCATCTTCAATTCTTCCGAATTAGCTTCACGGTTCGGTTCTCTCCCATCGAAGAATTCACCTTGCAAGCCAATACAAATAATTGCCCAAACGGCGGGGTTATGTCCAAGAATATGCATTTTCGTCTTATGCTTCCAACTAGCAAAATTAGTACCATGAAAGTAAGGACCTCTACGGTGATAATTTCCCTCGCTAGATGCCATACTCTCCTAGGTTGTGAAACCAAGTCTATGACCACCAAAAGCTATGGAAATCAAAGCAAATGGAGACCGAGGCTCTGATACCACTTGTAGGACCTTGAAGTATGTCTAGAGGGGGGGGGGGTGATTAGACTACTTGACCAATAAAAACTTAACCTTTTCCCAATTTTAGAGTTTGGTAGATTTTAGCTATTTTTCGACAAGTCAAGCAATCATCACACAATTCAAGCAAGCATACAAAGAGTGTATAGGCAGCGGAAATTAAAGCATGCAACTTGCAAGAAAGTAAAGGGAAGGGTTTGGAGGATTCAAACGCAATTGGAGACACAGATGTTTTTGGCGTGGTTCCGATAGGTGGTGCTATCGTACAACCACGTTGATGGAGACTTCAACCCATGAAGGGTAACGGGTGCGCGAGTCCACGGAGGGCTCCACCCACGAAGGGTCCACGAAGAAGCAACCTTGTCTATCCCACCATGGACTTGCCTCACTAGCGGTAGATCTTCACGAAGTAGGCGATCTCCTTGCCCATACAAACTCCTTGGTTCAACTCCACAATCTTGTCGGAGGCTCCCAAGTGACACCTAGCCAATCTAGGAGACACCACTCTCCAAGAAGTAACAAATGGTGCGTTGATGATGAACTCCTTGCTCTTGTGCTTCAAATGATAGTCTCCGCAACACTCAACTCTCTCTCTCATAGGATATGGATCTGGTGGAAAGAGGGTTTGAGTGGAAAGCAACTTGGGGAAGGCTAGAGATCAAGATTCATATGGTAGGAATGGAATATTCTGGCCTCAACACATGAGTAGGTGGTTCTCTCTCAGAAATGGTAAGTTGGAAGTGTAGGTTCGTTCTGATGGTTCTCTTTTCGAATGAAGAGGAGGTGGAGGGGTATATATAGCCTCCACACAAAATCTAACCGTTACACACAATTTGCCAAACTCGGTGGGACCGAATTGTTAAATTCGTTCGGACCGATTTAGTAAACCTAGTGACCGTTAGTGATTTTCGGTGGGACTGACATGCATCTCTTTGAGGCCGATTCGGATAGGGTTAGGGCATAACGTAATCTCGGTGAGACCGATTACACAAACTCGGTGAGACCGATTTGGTAATAAGCTTTCCAGAGAGTTGGTTAGGTAAACTCGGTGGGACCGATTTGCTCTTTCCGGTGAGACCGAAATGTTACAAAAAGGAAACAAAGAGTTTACATTGCAATCTCGGTGGGACCGATCACTCACTTCGTTAGACCAAACATTACGAAGGGAAACAGAGATTGTAACCCCATCTCGGTGAGACCGAGATCCCTATCGGTAAGACCGATTTGCTTAGGGTTTGTGGCAGTGGCTATGACTTTTGGAATCGGTGGCGCCGGATAGAAAGAATCGGTGTGGCCGATTTTGGCTTTAGGTTTAGGTCATTTGTGGATGTGGGAAAGTAGTTGAGGGTTTTGGAGCATATCACTAAGCACATGAAGCAACAGGCTCATTAAGCAACACCTCATCCCTTCTTGATAGTATTGGCTTTTCCTATAGACTCAATGTGATCTTGGATCACTAAAATGTAAAATGAAGAGTCTTGAGCTTTTGAGCTTGAGCCAATCCTTTGTCCTTAGTATTTTGAGGATCCACTTTCATCATCCATGCCATGCCATTCATTGAGCTTTCCTGAAACAATAGTCTTGGAATAGCATTAGCTCAATGAGCTATATGTTGTTATGAATTACCAAAACCACCTAGGAATAGTTGCACTTTCAGTATTCATTTTGTTGTGCGTAATAAGGAGGCATTTCCGGTGGGTCCGAGCTGACAGCGGGGGGAACGCTTTTTTCGTGAAATACAGAGGCCCTTCCGGTGGGTCCCAGCTATCAGGTGGAGGAATCATTATTTTGCGCATAATAAGGAGGCATTTCCCTGTGTGGGCCCCTACTGTCAGCCTCTTCCGATGGCTGTTGTTTGTTGACCATGTTGACCTCGCCGCGCCGAGAGTACAAACGCGGTGGATGAGGGTGAGACCCAGAAAGAGAACCACCCGGAGCCGGCGAAGCCACTGCAGCGGATGCCCATGCTGAGGGGAGAACGAGCGCTGATTCGGTCGGGCTGCGGGGTGAGGCCGACGTCGCCAGAAAATAACAGGATGTGTGGGTGGTTAGAGGGATGATTCAAGGCAGCACAGCCAGCCACGGAGGAGGAGGGAGTCCAGTCCAGCCGCGCTGGTTTGGGCGGCTGGAGCAGGAAGAGCAGAGATTGAAGAAGCACGGCGGCCGTTGGATGGACATCCAACAGTCACTGATGTGTGTTGACTAAGTTGACAAAGCCTTGCGTACGCTTCAAATTTTTTTAGGACAGCGTCATCGTCAACCTAGTAGGCCCAGAAGTCAGCCTCCAAATCCGTGGAAAACAGCATACAGCCCATTAGCCATTATTTTCAATAATTTATAGCCCATTTGCTAATTCTTAAGGATATTTGAAGCCCATATTCTTTTATTAGCATTACGCACTATATATTCTCGGCATCGCTAAAAAATTCAACAAAATTTTGCATATTTCGGTGGGGTCCGAACTCTTTTAATCACGAAATTTTGAGTCACGTTAAAAATAATTTTCAAAAAATTATATCAAATTAAAATTCAAAAAACAATTCTCCGCAAAAAATGAATGAAATTTAGAATCTTAACTAGCAAGATGCCCGTTCGTTGCACGGAACATGAAGATGCATTTGTATGAGTAGTTTATCTTGTGGGAGAAAAGATGATATTTTAATGTAATTGCTAGTTGGCTTTGGTTTTTATAAGAGTGGAGAGTAGAGAAATCCTGAAAAAAAAAATGATATTTTAATGCAATTGCTGGTTGGCTTTGGTTTAAAAATTTACAGCCCATTTCTTACAACTTATAGCCCGTTTTCTGGGGAAGCCCATTTCTTACTACTTACATCCCTCCTCGTCTTGAAAGATTTGCAGCCCAGCAGGGCTAAGAAAAGCAAGTAGGCCTCGGTTTTGGTATTCTCCAAAAAAAAGAAGAACTGGGCTAGCCAAATTTAGAAAGAAAAAATATATCAACTGGGCTCGTCATGTGCTTAATAAAACCGTAAGCGTGGGCTAGATGGGCCACAACCCCCACATAGCGCGCAGTTGAGCTCCGTCTCTGAAACTGAAAAACAACTGGCGAGCTGCTGGGTCCCTGGTGTTATCCTCTCGTTGTGTAATTTTCTCGTTTATTGACTACATTGACAATGGCGTGGAACCTAGTTGTCAAACAATTAGGAGGAAGTATTTTTTTGGCTTGTAATAACGAGGCACCTCCCTGCGAAATGCAATGACCCTGGTGGGTCCCTACTGTCAGCCTCTCCACGTACAGTCATCTCCTGATTCCTCTTGGTTGTTGACCATGTTGACAATGCTAGACGGCGGCGGGCACATCGAGCGAACCAAGGCGGAGAACGACGGCAAGGCCTCGGATGGGAACGCACAGCATCCATGGAAGATGCGGCAGTGTAGTGGCAGGTGGAGGGGAGTACGAGGGCAACAACATGCAAGTCAAGCATACAATTGGTACAAAAGTCCCAAGGATTAATTGTTCATCAAATTTTTAGACAAAACCCAGATTGAACATGACAGTAACATCTAACCCAACCGCTCTTTTTTGCAGTCACAAACAAATGGATCGGTCTGATCCATAAAATCAACATCCTGTGCAAAAAAATTTAATTCAGGATGTCTACAACTTATTGTAAATAGGAGCCGAGCACGTTTAGAAGCCCATTTGTCCACCTGAAACTTCTTTTTTTGCTGTTCAACATGTTCGTCCGTGAGAAATCTCTTGCTGTAAAAATTAAGCCTCATGGACAATAGTAACCTCGCATTCAACAGGAAGAATGTGACAAAGCTTCTGTTTGCCTGGTTGGATGCATATCGTCCCATTGTTATTTTCCTCAAACGAATGTCATTGGAACTGAGAAAATCCTTGTGCTTATTACGCCAACGATTGGTTATATGTTTTTCTCCATGTGGTTCTGCCTAAGTAGACATGAAGATTGAAAACAGTTAAGGTCTAAAAAAAGAGTATGTCAAAAGAACGACAACTGAACAGTTAATTCTAGTACAATATATACGGGCTTTCAATGTGCATGAAATCATCACCTCTATATATAAATTCTCCAGAGATCGAAAGCATCGCAACAAGCCAATACTTATGTCCAGATCAAAACTATACATTCTGATATATATGATCTTGACAGAATCCAACAACATTGATAGGCTATCAATGGACGAACTCTTCATTGAGAATATAACATAATAGTAGTACCCAAAGTGTACTCCAAGATGATATAAAACTTATGCGCACAAATGAAAAATGCAGCATATGATTACAAATGTGTAGATGATAATATACGGTACCTGAAAAAGTGAGGAGCCAAACACCAACTCCTTGTGATTATTAAAGGGGTCATGAATTACACCCAAGGTCTCCAGTTTGGGCGCAGATACGACAGTTATTTCTAAAGGTGTATAACAATTATGAAGGAGCAACCTTTCAAGTGAAGGGGCATCTTCGCTGATGAGCTGCTGTCCTTTAAAACAAATTCCAATGCTTTTAAGGTGAGGCGACTTTATTTGGAGACAACTGATACCGATTTCTATTCCCAAAACAACCAGCAAGTGCTCCAGGGCAGGGAAACTGGAGTTGATGATGCTGTGCAGTGAGGCCTCCGATAGATAAACCACCACAAGCGAAAGTTTTTTTAGCAGTGGGAGTCGAAGCATTTGTACCAGATCGTCTGGTAGATGGCATGGGGCGAAGGTGGCGGTGTGGAGAGAGGAGGAAAACCGCGAGATGGAGAACGGTGGTGTGGGCACGAATTCTTGGTATGTTCGTGGTATGAAACTTTCGTGGTAATGGTAGAACTCAAACTACTGGAGTTTTCCGAATTCAGGGGATGTCAGCCAAGCGTCCACCTTGGCGGGTATGGACAGCAGGTAGCTTGTCGGGATGCAAAGGCCTTGAACGGGGCCCTGCTGGTGAGAAGAGATGATGGCTCTGAGGAGATCAAATTCAGGAAGGACAGATATCCGACGACAGTCGAGATTGAGGGGCGCGGTGCGCCATAGAGGGCGCCACCGAGTTGAGAGGACTTGTGTGCGGCAGCAATCCTTGGTGGGGAGAAGCGAGATGATCTCCTCAAGGATGACGCCTAGGAGACCGCTGATGCGGTCCACCAGAGATTCTACTGGTTCCTCGATCCGGTGGGGGGGCTCGCCGCTTCTCCCAGCCACTGGTCTGGGATCTACAATCAAGCGTTGCCGCCAAGGCGAGCCTCATCTTCTTGGCGCTGGGGCCATCCGACTCCATTTTCCTTGTGGGCATCGTGCCGAGCTCATGGGTTTGAGCAGAGTAGCCAGAGACGAGCCTAGTGGCAGTGCGAGTGGGGAAGAAGGAGGGCTGGGGATTTCAGAGGAGTGGAAGAAGACGAAAGGCGTTTTAGATGAGTGAGGAAGAAGGTGAGCGGGGTTTTGGACGAGTGAGGAAGATTGGGGAGCGGGGAATTGGGAGGGGGGGGCGGAAGTGGGAGAGCGAGTTGTTTGTGTTTATAAGGCCCGCTGCACTAACTACTTGCTTTTTCCCAAGAACCGCTCTCTTCTTTTGCATTGCTGCATTGAGTCATGCGCATGGGCTTGGTGACTAGCCATGCATGCAGGATGCATGTGCCCGCCACCTTTGCATGCGCTGGTTTGTTACTAGGCCTATTTAATAGGGTGGTTATGGAGTAAATTAAGGAGATTTATTTTCTCTGTGTGCATCCACCAAATTAGAGGATGCGGTACTGGAAGCAGACACTCACATTAAACTAACATTCAGAAGAACAAAAGTTCAACATGTCTATGCATCTCAATGATTCGCCATACTATAACCAATACAAAGCTGTGAGACGGTGTGGAAATAAAGAAAATTGGTCGATGCTTCTCTGAGCAAAGGGCCTCCCTGCACATGCATTAATTTCCTAGGCATGCTTGTTTCTTCTCAATGTTGCGAGCACTTTGAGCATGTTGGCAACTCCACAGCTAGCTAGTTGCCTCATCTTGCAATTGATGCTGACACATTTGCAGCAAACACATGAAGCAATAGAGACGACTCAACATGGGTCCATATTGTGCAGTTCCCCTGAAATCATATTCGTTGTCCTGAATCTGAAAAGATAGGAAAACAGTAGCTATACTTAAAAGGTGTTGCAAAACAGTAGCACATATCAATAGCTCGGAATGACAAAACACGATCATCTGGATGAAGGGGATACTGACCTGCCTGGGGAAGATTATATATAATTCCATAAGTCCTTGGTTGATTTCCACCTTTGGCTGCACTGCTTGTTTGCTCCTCCACACATGACAGGATCGTTCCGCACTGCATTCAGCAAGTCAATGTACGAATAAGCTAATTTCATCTTGCGGTGGTCATTGTACCTAGTTACGAATGTAGGAATACCTGGAGCACCATGAGGTTAGCTGACAACAGGTAGATGCAGCCATATAAATTTTGTGCGGTGCTACCAAAATTGAGGTTTGTATCCCTTCCCGTTATGAGAATTCTTCTTGAAGTTGGTAGAATGTGACGGCTTGTTCTTTGCATCAAACTTGCCTTTCCACTGAGATTTATTCTTGTTGTTTTGGGGCTGGTTGGGCTGGAAGTTCTTCTCATGTACCATGTGGGCACTAGAAGCTCCCTCAGCGATCCGAGCACGTGTGCCTTTTGCTCTCGCCTTCTCCTCAAAATCAAGAGTGCTAATGAGATCCAAAACAGAAAACTCATGTCTCTTGTTTTTCAGAGAAGTAGCAAAATCGTTCCATGAAGGTGGAAGCTTGGCAATGATGGTCCCAAAGAACAAATTTGTCCGCAACACACACTTAAAGTACTCAAGTTCCTTAGAGAGTGATCAGATCTCATGAGTCTACTTGAACAACAGCAGCACTCATCACCATCTTGTAGTCATAGAATTGCTCCATGACGTACAACTCGTTGCCAGCGCCCGAGGGCCCAAACGTGGCCTCGAGCGCAGCCCACATTTCTTTGCCACTGTCAAACGACATATATGAATCCACAATGGAATCGTCAAGAACACTCAGCAGGGCGGCTTTGAAGAGGGTATCCATGTTCGAAAAGCTTCCTTCCGTGTAGGATTAAGATCGCCTCGGGCTTACCCTTAGTGGCGCCATAGCAAAGACATGATCTAAAACCAATATACTGCTCTTGTGAGCCACCTTTTATATTGCACCCCCTTAAAAGTAGGCGGCTTCAAAAGCGCAGCAAAACCACTCGGAGTAAATTGCCTGTAATCAGGTTTTTGGATTGGATTGTTGAATATATGAGCAATTTAGTATGAGATTTAATCCGAATCAGCAGTAAATAGATCATGACGACAATTGCAAACATCAAAGTAATGATGCGTACTAAACCAGGAGGACAGAATCACATACTGTACAGCGGGAGCAGAACCGATGTGGTTGATGTTGTCACTCATGTCGTTGATGAAGAGGTTACCGAGGTCGGGGAAGAAGGCTGTCATTGAGGAAGTCGTCGCTGGCAGCAGTCACAGGAGTGTGCTCCCCAAAAACCTGATCGCCCTCTCCCGTACAGGATCACGAAAGGCGGGGTTCGGAGGACTGCTGTCCCTTCTCGCGGTGCACGCCGAAAGGAGGGCTAGAGAAGAATTGCATGGCGGCGCTAAGATCTGGAACGGTGTGAAACCATATGATACAGCTGCCGCTAGGGTAGAGCATGTCAGGTCGGTCGTGCGAGTATAATAGTAGGCCTTTGGCCCCCAAACCCCACGTCCAAGTCAATAATAGCTCAAAAAAAATTCAATAATAGCCCCACCAAGGTTTGTCTCAAAAAAACAGAGTGATTAAGGCGCCCGTTAGTCCCTTTAGTATAAATACTATATCATTAATAATGGCCCCACCTTTTGTCTCACAAAGTATGTTGGAGTACAACCGGCTACACATTTACAATCCGCTTCTCTTCTCTCTCCTCTTCTTTCTCCTTCAACTAAGGCTAGCCATAGTGGGAGTAACTTAGGTAGTAACTTAACACATCCCAAGACAATTTTGCTTATGTGGCAAGTATTTAATGAGGAAAGAGGTGCTTGTGGTAACATAATATGTTACTGTAACATAGCGCTTCCCGAGGCAAAATGAGTCTATGAGATAATAAATGAAGCAATCTATGATACTACTACTATGCTACTTTGCACTATGGAGGTAATAACTTACACTAGTGTCATATGCATGACACTAGTCTATGTTACTCCCCACTATGACCAGCCTAAGCACAAATACTATATTTAAATCCTTATAGACTGCTTATGTCATCTAATTGTAGTACTTGCTCTAAAGTTACTCTCCACTATGTAGTCTGAAATGCCGGGCGTGCAGCGGGCGATGCCCTTAGTCGGCGCGCCACTTCAACGGCGGAAGCAGTGAGAGGTCGCGTCACCCTGACTTGCCATCAATGTGGAGCGGCGGCTCAGCTGGCGCCGGGCGAGAAGCGCGTGGGAGGGGGGAGGGGTTTTTGTTGGGCCAATAAGGTGAGAAGCCAACTTGGGACTGGTCCGGACGGGTAAATATCATGTGCTCCCATACTCTGCATATGACACTAGTCTATGTTACTACTCCCTCCTTTCTGGTTTATAGAGATGTTTAGAGTAACATAGTAATATGTTACAGTATAAGTTACTGAAGGAAATATGCCCTAGAGGCAATAATAAAGTTATTATTTATTTCCTTATTTCATGATAAATGTCTATTATTCATGCTAGAATTGTATTAACCGGAAACATAATACATGTGTGAATACATAGACAAACAGAGTATCACTAGTATGCCTCTACTTGACTAGCTCGTTGAATCAAAGATGGTTAAGTTTCCTAGCCATAGACATGAGTTGTCATTTGATTAACGGGATCACATCATTAGGAGAATGATGTGATTGACATGACCCATTCCGCTAGCTTAGCACTTGATCGTTTAGTATGTTGCTATTGCTTTCTTCATGACTTATACATGTTCCTACAACTATGAGATTATGCAACTCCCGTTTACCGGAGGAACACTTAGTGTGCTACCAAACGTCACAACGTAACTGGGTGATTATAAAGGAGCTCTACAGGTGTCTACAAAGGTACATGTTGAGTTGGCATATTTCAAGATTAGGTTTTGTCACTCCGATTGTCGGAGAGGTATCTCTGGGCCCTCTCAGTAATACACATCACTATAAGCCTTGCAAGCAATGTAGCTAATGAGTTAGTTACGGAATGATGCATTATGTAACGAGTAAAGAGACTTTCTGGTAATGAGATTGAACTAGGTATTGGGATACCGACGATCAAATCTCGGGCAAGTAACACACCGATGACAAAGGGAACAACGTTTGTTGTTATGCGGTTTGACCGATAAAGATCTTTGTAGACTATGTAGGAGCCAATATGAGCATCCATGTTCCGCTACTGGTTATTGACCGATAATGTGTCTCGGTCATCTCTACATAGTTCTCGATCCCGTAGGGTCCGCACGCTTAAAGTTTTTGATGACAGTTATATTATGAGTTTATGAGTTTTGATGTACCGAAGGTTGTTCGGAGTCCCGGATGTGATCATGAACATGACGAGGAGTCTCGAAATGGTCGAGACATGAAGATTAATATATTGGAAGCCGATATTTGGATATCAGAAGTGTTCCGGGTGAAATCGGGATTTTACCTAAGTAACGGGGGGTTACCGGAACCCCCTGGGGGCTTAATGGGCCATAGTGGGCCTTAGTGGAGAAGAGGAGAGGCGGCCAGGGCTGGGCCGCGCGCCCGTCCCCCCTAGTCCGAATAGGACAAGGAGAGGGGGGCGGCGCCCCCCTTTCCTTCCTCTCTCTCCTTTTCCCCCCTTCTCCAAGTCCAACAAGGAAAGGAGGGAGTCCTACTCCCAGTGGGAGTAGGACTCCCCATGGCGCGCTCCCTCCTAGGCAGGCCGCCCCCTCCCCCCTTGCTCCTTTATATATGGGGGTAGGGGGGCACCTCTAGACACACAACAACAGATCATTGATCTCTTAGCCGTGTGCGGTGCCCCCCTCCACCATAGTCCTCCTCGATAATATTGTAGCGGTGCTTAGGAGAAGCCCTACGACGGTAGAACATCAACATCGTCACCACGCCGTCATGATGATGGAACTCTCCCTCGACACTCGGCTAGATCGGAGTTCGAGGGACGTCATCGAGCTGAACGTGTGCAAGAACTCGGAGGTGCCGTAGTTTCGGTGCTTGATTGGTCGGGCCGTGAAGACGTACAAATACATCAACCACGTTGTGCTAATGCTTCCGCTTTCGGTCTACGAGGGTACGTGGACACACTCTCCCCTCTCATTGCTATGCATCACCATGATCTTGCGTGTGCGTAGGATTTTTTTTGAAATTACTACGTTCCCCAACAGTGGCATCTGAGCCTGGTTTTATGCGTAGATGTTATATGCACGAGTAGAACACAAGTGAGTTGTGGGCGATACAAGTCATACTGCTTACCAGCATGTCATACTTTGGTTCGGCGGTATTGTTGGATGAAGCGGGCCGGACCGACATTACGCTTACGCTTACGTGAGACTGGTTCTACCGACGTGCTTTGCACACAGGTGGCTGGCGGTTGTCAGTTTCTCCAACTTTAGTTGAACCGAGTGTGGCCACGCCCGGTCCTTGAGAAGGTTAAAACATCACAAACTTGACGAACTATCGTTGTGGTTTTGATGCGTAGGTAAGAATGGTTCTTGCTCAGCCTGTAGCAGCCATGTAAAACTTGCAACAACAAAGTAGAGGACGTCTAACTTGTTTGTGCAGGGCATGTTGTGATGTGATATGGTCAAGACATGGTGCTAAATTTTATTGTATGAGATGATCATGTTTTGTAACAAAGTTATCGACAACTGGCAGGAGCCATATGGTTGTCGCTTTATTGTATGCAATGAAATCGCCCTGTAATTGCTTTACTTTATCACTAAGCGGTAGCGATAGTCATAGAAGCAATAGGTGGCGAGACGACAACGATGCTACGATGAAGATCAAGGTGTCGCGCCGGTGACGATGGTGATCATGATGGTGCTTCGGAGATGGTGATCACAAGCACAAGATGATGATGGCCATATCATATCACTTATATTGATTGCATGTGATGTTTATCCTTTATGCATATTATTTTTCTTTCATTGACGGTAGCATTATAAGATGATCTCTCACTAAATTTCAAGGTATAAGTGTTCTCCCTGAGTATGCACCGTTGCGAAATTTCTTCGTGCTGAGACACCACGTGATGATCGGGTGTGATAGGCTCTACGTTCAAATACAACGGGTGCAAAACAGTTGCACATGCGGAATACTCAAGTTAAACTTGACGAGCCTAGCATATACAGATATGGCCTCGGAACACTGAGACCGAAAGGTCGAGCGTGAATCATATAGTAGATATGATCAACATAGTGATGTTCACCATTGAAAACTACTCCATCTCACGTGATGATCGGACATGGTTTAGTTGATTTGGATCACGTGATCACTTAGATGGTTAGAGGGATGTCTGTCTAAGTGGGAGTTCTTAAGTAATATGATTAATTGAACTTAAATTTATCATGAACTTAGTCCTGATAGTATTTTGCAAATTATGTTGTAGATCAATAGCTCGCGTTTTTGTTTCCCTATGTTTTTATATGTGTTCCTAGAGAAAACTAAGTTGAAAGATGATAGTAGCAATGATGCGGACTGGGTTCGTGATCAGAGGTTTATCCTCATTGCTGCACAGAAGAATTATGTCCTTGATGCACCGCTAGGTGACAGACCTATTGTAGGAGCAGATGCAGACGTTACGAACGTTTGGCTAGCTCTATATGATGACTACTTGATAGTTTAGTGCACCATGCTTAACGGCTTAGAATCGGGACTTCAAAGACTTTTTGAACATCATGGACCATATGAGATGTTCCAAGAGTTTAAGTTAATATTTCAAGCAAATACCCGAGTTGAGAGATATGAAGTCTCCAAAGTTCTATAGCTAAAAGATGGAGGAGAATTTCTCAACTAGTGAGCATGTGCTCAGATTGTCTGGGAACTACAATCACTTGAATCAAGTGGGAGTTAATCTTCCAGATAAGATAGTGATTGACAGAGTTCTCTAGTCACCATCACCAATTTCTAGAACTTCGTGATGAACTATAGTATGCAAGGGATGACGAAAATGATTCCCGAGCTCTTCGTGATGTTGAAATCGATGAAGTTAGAAAT
Organism: Aegilops longissima; assembly: GCA_021605205.1. Lineage (NCBI taxonomy): Eukaryota > Viridiplantae > Streptophyta > Magnoliopsida > Poales > Poaceae > Aegilops > Aegilops longissima. Next base: position 32,715,697 of record CM038679.1, on the reverse strand, counting down.
CAAGAAAGAGCATCAAGTGTTGATGATTGACAAGACCACTAGTTTCAAGAAAAGGGCAAAGGGAAATAAAGGGAACTTCAAGTAGAATGACAAGCAAGTTGTCACTCCCGTGAAGAAGCCCAAAGCTGGACCAAAGCCTGAAACTGAGTGCTTCTACTACAAAGGAAATGGTCACTGGAAGTGGAAATGCCCTGAATATTTGGTAGATAAGAAGGATGGCAAAGTGAACAAGGGTATATTTGATATACAGGTTATTGATGTGTACCTTACTAGTGTTTATAGTAACCCCTGGGTATTTGATACTTGTTCGGTTGCTAAGATTAGTAACTCAAACAGGAGTTACGTATAAACAGAGACTAGTTGAGGGTGAAGTGACGATGTGTGTTGGAAGTGGTTCCAAGATTGATATGATCATCATCACACTCCTATATTTTGAGATTAGTGTTAAACCTAAATAAATGTTATTTGGCGTTTGCATTGAGCATGAATATGATTTGATCATGTTTATTGCAATACAGTTATTCATTTAAAGTCAGAGAATAATTGTTGTTCTGTTTACATGAATAAAACCTTCGATGGTCATACACCCAATGAAAATAGTTTGTTGGATCTCGATCGTAGTGATACACATATACATAATATTGATGCCAAAAGATGCAAAGTTGATAATGATAGAGCAACTTATTTGTGGCACTGCCATTTGGGTCATATCGGTGTAAAGCGCATGAAGAAACTCCATAAAGATGGACTTTTGGAATCACTTGGTTATGAATCATTTGATGCTTGCAAATCGTGCCTTTTGGGCAAGATGACTAAAAATCCGTCCTTTAGAACAATGGAACGAGCAACAAAATTGTTGGAAATAATACATACTGATGTATGCAGACTAATGAGTATTAAGGCTCGTGGCGGGTATCGTTATTTTCTGACCTTCACACATGATTTGAGCAGATATGGGTATATCTACTTGATGAAACATAAGTCTGAAATAGTTGAAAGGTTCAAAGAATTTCAGAGTGAAGTGTAAAATCATCGTAACAAGAAAATAAAGTTTCTGCGATCTGATCGTGGAGATGAATATTTGAGTTACGAGTTTGGCCTTCAGTTAAAACAACGTGGAATAGTTTCACAAACTCATGCCACCTGGAACACCATAGCGTAACAGTGTGTCCGAACTTCATAACCGCACTTTATTTGATATGGTGCGATTAATGATGTCTCTTACCGATTTACTAATATCATTTTGGGGTTATGCATTAGAGATAGCTACATTCACGTTAAATAGGGCACCATCTAAATCCGTTGAGACGACACCGTATGAACTATGGTTTAGCAATAAACCTAAGCTATCGTTTCTTAAAGTTTGGAGCTGTGATGCTTATGTGAAAAAGTTTTAACCTGATAAGCTCGAACCCAAATCGGAGAAGTGCGTTTTTATAGAATACCCAATGGAAACTGTTGGGTACACCTTCTATCACATATCCGAAGGCAAGATATTCGTTGCTAAAATGGATCCTTTTTGGAGAAGGAATTTCTCTTGAAAGAAGTGAGTGGGAGGAAAGTAGAACTTGATAAGGTAATTGTACCTTCTCACGAATTGGAAAGTAGTTCATCACAGAAATCAGTTCCAGTGATTCCTACACCAATTAGTGAGGAAGTTAATGATGATGACCATGAAACTTCAGATTAAGTTACTACAAAACCTCGTAGGTCTTCCAGAGTAACATCCGCACCAGAGTGGTACGGTAATCCTATTCTGGAGGTCATGTTACTTGACCGTGGTGAACCTACGAACTACGAGGAAGCGATGATGAGCCCAGATTCCGCGAAATGGCTTGAGGCCATGAAATCTGATATTGGATCCATGTATGAGAACAAAGTGTGGACTTTGGTGGACTTGCCCGATGATCGGCAAGCCATAGAAAATAAATGGATCTTCAAGAGGAAGACAGACGCTGATAGTAGTGTTACTATCTACAAAGCTCGACTTGTCGCAAAAGGTTTTTCGACAAGTTCAAGGTGTTGAATACGATGAGATTTTCTCACTCGTATCGATGCTTAAGTATGTCTGAATCATGTTAGCAATTGCCACGTTTTATGAAATCTGGCTAAGGGATGTCAAAACTGCATTCCTTAATGGATTTATTAAAGAAAATTTGTATATGATGCAACCAGAAGGTTTTGTCAATCCTGAAGGTGCTAACGAAATGTGCAAGCTCTAGAGATCCATCTATGGACTAGTGTAAGAATCTCGGAGTTGGAATATACGCTTTGATGAGTTGATCAAAGCATATAGTTTTATACAGACTTGCGGTGAAGCCTGTATTTACAAGAAAGTGAGTGGGAGCACTACAGCCTTTCTGATAAGTATATGTGACTAACATATTGTTGATCGAAAATAATGTAGAATTTTCTGGAAAGCATAAAGGAGTATTTGAAAAGAGTTTTTCAAAGAAAGACCTCGGCGAAGCTGCTTACACATTGAGCATCAAGATCTACAGAAATAGATCAAGACGCTTGATAAGATTTTTCAATGATTACATACCTTGATAAGATTTTGAAGTAATTCAAAATGGAACAGTCAAAGGAGTTCTTGCCTGTGTTGCAAGGTGTGAAGTTGAGTAAGACTCAAAAACCCGACCATGGCAGAAAATAGAAAAGAATGAAAAGTCATTCCCTATGACTCAGTCATAGGTTCTATAAAGTATGATATGCTATGTACCAGACCTATTGTATACCTTGCTCTGAGTTTGGTAAGGGAGTACAACTTTGATCTAGGAGTAGATCACTGGACAGTGGTCAAGAATATCCTTAGTGAGGACTAAGGAAATATTTCTCGATTATGGAGGTGATTAAAGAGCCCGTCGTAAAAAGTTACATCGGTGCAAGCTTTTACACAGATTCAGATGACTCTAAATCTCAATCTGGATACATATTGAAAGTGGGAGCAATTAGCTAGAGTAGCTCCATGCAGAGCATTGTAGACATAGAATATTTGCAAAATACATACGGCTCTGAATGTGACAGACCCGTTGACTAAACTTCTCTCACGAGCAAAAAGCATGATCATACCTTAGTACCCTTTGGGTGTTGATCACATGAAGATGTGAACTATGGGTATTAATCACATACAGATGTGAATATTGGTGTTAAATCACATGGCGATGTGAACTAGATTATTGACTAGTGCAAGTGGGAGACTGAAGGAAATATGCCCTAGAGGCAATAATAAAGTTATTATTTATTTCCTTATTTCATGATAAATGTTTATTATTCATGCTAGAATTGTATTAAGCGGAGACATAATACATGTGTGAATACATAGACAAACAGAGTGTCACTAGTATGCCTCTACTTGACTAGCTCGTTGAATCAAAGATGGTTAAGTTTCCTAGCCATATACATGAGTTGTCATTTGATTAACGGGATCACATCATTAGGAGAATGATGTGATTGACATGACCCATTCCGCTAGCTTAGCACTAGATCGTTTAGTATGTTGCTATTGCTTTCTTCATGACTTATACATGTTCCTACAACTATGAGATTATGCAACTCCCATTTACCGGAGGAACACTTTGTGTGCTAGCAAACGTCACAACGTAATTGGGTGATTATAAAGGAGCTCTACAGGTGTCTCCAAAGGTACATGTTGAGTTGGCATATTTCGAGATTAGGTTTCGTCACTCGGATTGTCGGATAGGTATCTCTGGGCCCTCTCGGTAATGCACATCACTATAAGCCTTGCAAGCAATGTAGCTAATGAGTTAGTTACGGAATGATGCATTACGTAACGAGTAAAGAGACTTGCCGGTAACGAGATTGAACTAGGTATTGGGATACCGACGATCAAATCTCGGGCAAGTAACATACTGATGACAAAGGGAACAATGTATGTTGTTATGCGCTTTGACCGATAAAGATCTTCGTAGAATATGTAGGAGCCAATATGAGCATCCAGGTTCCGCTATTGGTTATTTACCGGTAACGTGTCTCGATCATGTCAACATAGTTCTCGAACCCGTAGGGTCCGCATGCTTAAAGTTTTGATGACAGTTATATTATGAGTTTATGAGTTTTGATGTACCGAAGGTTGTTCGGAGTCCCGGATGTGATCACGGACATGAGGAGGAGTCTTGAAATGGTCGAGACATGAAGATTGATATATTGGAAGCCGATATTTGGATATCGGAAGTGTTCCGGGTGAAATCGGGATTTTACCGGAGTACCGGGGGGTTACCGGAACCCCCCAGGGGCTTAATAGGCCATAGTGGGCCTTAGTGGAGAAGAGGAGAGGCGGCCAGGGCTGGGCCGCGCGCCCCTCCCCCCTAGTCCAAATAGGACAAGGAGAGGGGGCGGCGCCCCCCTTTCCTTCCTCTCTCTCTCTCCTCTTTCCACCCTTCTCCAAGTCCAACAAGGAAAGGAGGGAGTCCTACTCCCGGTGGGAGTAGGACTGCCCATGGCGCGGCCCCTCCTAGGCCAGCCGCCCCTCCCCCCTTGCTCCTTTATATACGGGGGCAGGGGGGCACCTCTAGACACACAACAACAGATCATTGATCTCTTAGCCGTGTGCGGTGCCCCCCTCCACCATAGTCCTCCTCGATAATATTGTAGCGGTGCTTAGGCGAAGCCCTGCAACGGTAGAACATCAACATTGTCACCACGCCATCGTGCTGACGGAACTCTCCCTCGACACTCGGCTGGATCGGAGTTCGAGGGACGTCATCGAGCTGAACGTGTGCAAGAACTCGGAGGTGCCGTAGTTTCGGTGCTTGATCGGTCGGGCCATGAAGACGTACGATTACATCAACCGCGTTGTGCTAACGCTTCCGCTTTCAGTCTACGAGGGTACGTGGACACACTCTCCCCTCTCGTTGCTATGCATCACCATGATCTTGCGTGTGCGTAGGATTTTTTTTGAAATTACTACGTTCCCCAACAGTTACTCCCCACTCTGACCAGCCTTGGCCTCTCCCAGTGCTCCATCATGTATAGCTGCTAAGCCTGCCACATAGGCATAAAATATGATGTGGCACCAATAAACTAAGCACCTATGCATTGAAGACTTGAGTTACTAAGCCATTTAATGCACTTAGCACCTCATCTAAAGAGCATGGTTAATAGTATAGCCACCTGCTGGCTATAAGCCAGTCCATGTCATCTACATCCCATCTTATAGTCAACATGTACAATAGTAGATCAAAAGAGTGTACTACTTTTTTATTATGTGGCCCACCTTTCATTCTCACAAAGTGCCTAGGAGCACGTGCTAGAGCTGGCTCTTCACGAAGAGTCCGCTTACCCTTCTGTCTCCTCTTCTCTTTCCTCCAACTAAGCAGAAATATACTAGTTTATTCCTTATAGCCTGCTGACTCAGCTCTATTGTACTTGCTCTAAGCACATCTAAGCACTTACTAGCACTCCCTTAACCGTGGACCTTGACGGTGTACGTCACCTTGTGTCTCATAATTTTCCTCGTCATCATCTATTCCTAGAAGATCTCACCCACATCAACATTAGCATGCAGCCGCCTTGATAGACAACGTGCATAGAAGGAGTAGAGGCGACTGGGGACGCACCACCACCACGTCGTGGGCACTCCATATGTGCTTGTGTGCGTGCATCGTGCGTGTTTTTCCATCGGTTCTAGCTCTAAGGCCGAGGTTGCGGTCGTCTTCGTCTCCGACTAGTAGTTGAGCAACAACGGCAAAGAGGTGCTGCAAGAGATGCGTATGCGTGTGTTATTCACGTGCATTCTGCGGAACGGTATAGCACGACGAACCGGACGTCGCCGCGGATGGCGCACGCCTCCATGGAGCCGAGTGTGTGCGCATGCATGTGTTATTCACGTGCATTCTGCGGCTGAGCGTGTGTGCATGCATGTCTTGTGTACGTGCGTTGTGTGCTCCATGTTGTGCGCGTATGTGCATGAGTTGGATCAGATGGAGTTAGTGCGTTGGCTTGTGTACATGCGTGGCTGCATGCGTCCTGTACATGCGTGGCCGATTGCATGGTTATCACAATATAAACTACTCCCTCCGTTCCTAAATATAAGTCTTTCTAGCCATTTCAAATAGACTACAACATACGGATGTATGTAGACATATTTTAGAGTGTAGATTCACTCATTTTGTTTCGTATGTAGTCCCTTATTGAAATCTCTAAAAAGACTTATATTTGGGAACAGAGGGAGTATAAAACATCTTCAACTTAGCATCCTGATATACCGTTTCTAGTGGTTAGCGAAAAGTTCATGTTCTTTTATATGTTTATAGGTGGGCAGGCGGCAAAAAACAGGGGAAAACGCGCAAGGTTCCTTGCAGACTCTCCACTACGAGGTTCCTTGCTCCTTCTCAGTCGTCGGGAATCTATGCTATTCAACTCTTTTCTTTTACGTGAGCTTTGTTCATCCTTTTCCCAACACGCGAGACATCTAGAATCAAGGTGCACGTGTCATGCAAGAAAATGGAGATAATCAGATAAGCAGTGCGTATGTGAGTCGTGCGGGGGGAAAGCAGGGGGGAACCCTTTTTCATAAGTGAGTCGTGCACTTTGATGGCACCTACGCAATATTTTTTCTTCTCGATGGCACGTGAATAGTGCACGTACTCAACGACGGAGCACGGGATGGTAGCAATGACATGGTCAGCCCTTTTTTGGAGAGAGTACGTACTACTAGTAAATAACTTTGATGTGTCCCGTCAACTCGCAGAACAACAAGAAGCTTGATTATGCCTTCTCCCTCGCCAACGCGTGCGCGGTGGCTCGCGGCACGAGGAGAAACTTTTGCTTACAAGCGGTGGATGTGCAGAAGTTCATTTGGTGTCAGATTGCCAAAAGCACTACTGTAGAACCATTGACTTCCGGAAGAGGCGAAGAGCCAAGCGCAAGGTCACCTACTAACCTTAGGCTATGCTTAGTGGGAGTAACATAACTAGGGGTACCTCCTTTTTTTATTCTAGAAACAACCACACGCGAATATCAAGGTGCTGGTTACGTAGAACAAATTTCCTTGAGTCTGTGCTCAGCCCTCCTCTATATCTCTTCTCAGCCAGCCAGCGGACGCGCGGAACCCATCGTCTGTTTGCTCACATGCGGTCCCACATGTCAGTGAAAACGCAAGAGGACCCACTGAACCTGCACATCTTTCACCTCGACGTGCTGGTGATGAAAAATAAATCCAATAAAGATCTTCGGTGGCTGCTTTTGGAGTTACTCTAGAGTAGTAAGATTCTTTTTACAGTTTAACCCAAGATGCACATCACGTGGCTTCAACTACCACTCCATTTTCTTGCATGACACGACCTGGATGCTGGATGTCCCACGTGTCGGCAAAAGGAGGAAGAACCCGACCAAATCTTCGGTTGTGCTCTCGGATTAGACTAGTTGTGCTAACTTAAAATTTTTATTAGGTACTCCTCCGCTCCAAAATATTTGACTTCCATTTGTCCAAAAATGGATGTACCTATATACTAAAACATGTCTAGATACATATATATTTTGACAAATAGAAGGAATGTATTGTGCAACGGAGGGAGTAAAATGGATGCAAGTCTTGGTATTGGGAAGAAGAGTACATCGATATATTGATAGAGCGCAATTTAGTAGATGTTCTAGCACTTTTAGCTAGCATAGAGGCTAGAGATGAGACTAGTGCACTTGTTGATACTCCTACTAGAATAGAGGCTAGACAAGAGACTAGATGCGAGGAAGCAACGTCTACTTCTTTACACTTGAAGAAGAAAGAAGCACGCAAGATCGAGCCTCCGCAGATCAACAATGAATGCATCGAGAAGGCACTAATCCAACTTACAGGAGCAGCTATGGAAGTTGGATATCTTCTAGAGTACTCCCTCCATCCGGAAATACTCGTCGGAGGAATGGATGTATGTAGATGGATTTTAGTTCTAGATACATTCATTTTTATGCATTTCTTCGACAAGTATTTTCGGACGGAGGGAGTAGTAAAATGTATTCTTGTGGTTCTTGTTTTCTTTGGTCTTGCTTGTCTAGTCAAAATTATCGTTGGAGTTCATGCAAAACGGAGGTCCGTTTGGGGTCGTGCGTTGGAATTGGCCTTACAAGTGGGACCGCAGTTGAGGAAACCGACTATCGGCAAACCCCCACCTCGCCTGCCGCGCGATGGCTGAAGTTAGAGAAACGACGAGGTTGAAGAGATTGCTCTAGCACGGACTCCAAGAAATAATATGGTGTCAGATGGATGTCGTGGTGGTGGCGTGTGCCGTACTCCTGGACGTGAATGCTTGTTCTGGCCCATGCCACCCTACTACTCCTACTACTTACTATATAGTACTAGTATCGAGGATTCGAGGTGCTGGTTACGTACAGCGAACACATTAACATATGGCTACAGTAAAAACACCTGCCCGACGCGCGAAGCATGTGAAGCTAGTACAAATAGTGTACTACTATTGTTGATTGGCCTCATCCGATAACCTGTTGCAATGCACGTACAATTATGTATTCAGAAAATATTTGCCTCGTCGCACCACTCACTCAGAGAAGCGACTCGAAAACCATTCATAAATTTAGTAAGTTTATCACAGGCATATCATTTTATTACATACAACAGGTCATCAACCCTTGGGGGAGGGCGCAAGGGGGCGGCGGCGGCGCGTGTCCGAGCCGGACACGGCGGCGGCGGGGGCGGGCGGCGGCGGAGTCCGCGCTGGGAGGAGGAGGAGGTGGGCAGGCGGTGGTCTGGGCCGGCTGGGCCTTGGCCCAGGCGGGCGGCGCGCGATTTTTTTTTAAAACAAAGACTAAACGAATTTAAAATAAAACCAAACGAACTCCGAATTTAATAAAATTAATTTTCCCCGACTCCTAAAAATGAGTCGAACAAAATGAACTTTAAAACGGGCAGATATGCATATTTTTTTTAAAATGCTCATTTTTGCCTAAAGCAAATAAATCCTCAAAACCAAATTTTTGATTTATTTATAATATCTTCATTTTTCCTAAATGTTGGGAAAGTCATATTATTCCTCTCTTTAACTTTTATATCGGAAAACTTTTGAAGATAAATAAATAAATCCAAATGATCCCATTTTCAAAATTTGAGAAATCCCAAATATGAAAATAATGAAACTTCCAACTCTCTCCGAGGGTCCTTGAGTTGCGTGAAATTTCTAGGATCGGAAAATGCGAGAAAATATGATATGCATGATGACCTAATGTATAACATTCCAAATTGAAAATTTGGGATGTTACAAACCTACCTCTTAAGATGAATCTCGCCTCGAGATTCGGGTTGGCTAGAAAATAGGTGAGGGTGGTCCTACAAAACTTCCTCTCTTTCCTGTGGCTTCATCCTTAGTGTGGTGGCTCCAATGAACTTTGCAAAACTTGATAACCTTGCTGCGGGTAATTCTGCTAGCATAATCGAGAATCTTAACCGGTTTTTCCTCATATGTTAAGTCATCCTTCAACTGAATTGCTTCCAAAGGGCACTGTGTCTCTTAACGGTACCTCTGCTATCTCGGGGTGACATTTCTTCAACTGAGAAACATGGAATACATCATGAACTCCTGACAGTCTTTCTGGCAATTCCAACTTATAAGCAACTTCTCCCATGCGTTGCAAAATCTTATATGGTCCAACGAAACGTGGGGCTAACTTTCCTTTAACTCCAAAGCGCTTAACTCCTCGAAGCGGGGATACTCTAAGATATACTCTGTCTCCAACTTCATACTCAATCGCTTTGCGCTTTGAATCGGCATAACTCTTCTGTCTGGACTGGGCTACCTTGAGCCTGTCTCGAATCAACTTAACCTTCTGTTCCGACTCCTTAATCAAATCTGGTCCAAACAACTGACGATCTCCAGTTTCGTCCCATGACAACGGTGTCCTGCACCTTCTTCCATACAGAGCCTCAAAAGGTGCCATCTTCAAGCTGGTTTGGTAACTGTTGTTGTAGGAAAATTCTGCATACGGCAAATTATCATCCCAACTAGATCCATAATCTAGTGCACAAGCTCTCAGCATATCTTCCAAAATCTGATTGACTCTCTCAGTCTGTCCATCGGTCTGTGGGTGGAAAGCTGTACTGAATTCCAATCTAGTTCCCAATGTTTCGTGCAGCTGGTTCCAAAATTTTGAGGTAAATTGGGTTCCTCTATCTGATACGATGCTCCTTGGAACTCCGTGTAAGCACACAATTCTGGTCATGTATATCTTTGCCAATTTAGCACGGCTATAGGTAGTCTTGACTGGAATGAAATGAGTTACCTTCGTCAAACGATCGACTATGACCCAAATCGAGTCATATCCTGAACGGGTCTTTGGCAAACCTGTGATGAAATCCATGCCTAGTTTATCCCACTTCCATTCGGGTATCGGCAATGGTTGCAACAATCCTGCTGGCCTCTGATGCTCTGCTTTTACTTTCTGACATACGTCGCAAACTGCTACATACTCCGCAATATCCTTCTTCATTCCGGTCCACCAGAAAATATTCTTCAAATCCAAATACATCTTGGTATTTCCTGGGTGAATCGAATAGGGTGAATCATGAGCTTCTTGCAAAATCAACTTCCGATCTCTCGGGTTATTGGGCACATAAACACGGTCTTCAAACCATAGGGTATCGTGCTCATCCTCACGAAATCCTTTAGCTTTTCCTTTGCTCATTTTCTCCTTTATAGAGGCAACTTCCTTATCTGCCTTTTGGGCTTCTCTGATTTCGTCCATCAGTGTCGACTGAATCTCCAATGCTGCTACATAGCCTCTCGGAACTATTTCCAAACATAGCTCTCAAGGTCCTCGCTAACTCATTGGGTATCCCTCCCATCATTAGGGTATTGACGTGGCTCTTACGGCTCAATGCGTCTGCTACGACATTAGCCTTTCCGGGGTGATAATGCAATCTCATATCAAAATCCTTGATAAGCTCTAACCATCTCCTTTGTCTAAGATTCAATTCCTTCTGTGTGAAGGTGTACTTCAAACTCTTGTGATCCGTATATACTTCACAATGATTTCCAATGAGAAAATGTCTCCATGTCTTCAAGGCATGCACAACGGCTGCTAACTCCAAATCATGAGTGGCATAATTCAACTCATGGGGCTTAAGTTGTCATGAAGCATACGAAACAACTCTTCCTTCCTGCATAAGCACTGCTCCAAGTCCTCGACGTGAAGCGTCAATACACCTCATAATCCTTGGTCCGATCCGCAATATCAAACCGGTGAGGTAACCAATCTTTTCTTCAACTCCTGAAAACTTGCCTCACAGTCCTCACCCATATGAATTTGTTTTCCTTCTTCAACAATTCTGTCATAGGCTTAGCAATCCTTGAGAAATTCTCAATGAATCTTCGGTAGTATCCTCGCGAGTCCAAGGAAACTCGAATCTCTCCTCTGTCGTTGGTGCTTCCCATTTGGTTACGGTCTCAACCTTTGTGGGGTCAACTGCTATTCCTTCTCCGGATATAACATGTCCGAGAAATCCAACTTCCTTTAGCCAAAACTCACATTTGCTGAACTTGGCATACAACCGGTGTTCCTCGCTCCAAAACCAATCGCAAATGTTCCTTGTGTTCCTCTTCATTCTTCGAAAAATCAAAATGTCATCAATGAACACCACGATTTAACTTATCCAAAAACTCCATAAACACTTTGTTCATCGGGTTCATGAAATAGGCTGGTGCGTTAGTCAGTCCAAATGACATAACGGTATACTCGCATAGTCCATATCTCGTGGTAAATGCTGTCTTGGGTATGTCTTGCTCCCGAATCTTCAATCGATGGTACCACGATCAGAATCGATCTTGGAAAACACCTTAGCTCCTTGCAAACGGTCAAATAGATCATTTATCATAGGCAGTGGGTACTTGTTCTTGATTGTGACTTCATTCAATCCACGATAATCAACAACCATTCTTAACGATCCATCCTTCTTATCCACTAACAATACGGGTGATCCCCAAGGTGAAGAACTTGGGCGATAAAACCTTTATCCAATAGTTCCTTAATCGCTTCTTGATTTCTGCCAAATCTGTGCCGGCATCCTCAGACGGTCGCTTCGATATCGGGCCTGTTCGCAACAGCTCGATCAAAACTCAATGTCTCTATCCGTGGCATTCACGGCAACTCTTCCGAAATACATCAGAAAATCCTTCACCATCGGTACTTCTTCCTGCACCACCCGATAAGCAATTAACTTGTGCTCTCCTCGGCTCGTGTCGTGATACATACTTGATCCTTCTTCCTTCCGTGTGGTGAGCAAAATTGACTTTGTGGTGCAATCTATGTTTCCTCCATACCTTGATAACCAATCCATTCCTAATATCACATCCAATCCTTGGGATTCCGTAACTATCGTGTCCGAGGGGAAAATATAGTGTCCAATCCTTAATGGCGATCGATCACACCATTTACTAGCCATGTACTCGCTCCGGTGAGGTTACTAGCATGGGTGACCTAAGGGCTTGGGTTGGTAATTTGTACTTATCCACAAATCCCTTGATATGTATGAATGCGATGCACCAAGATCGAAAAGAACAACTGCAGAAATGACTTAAGCAAAAACTTACCGACATCGATCGGGCTGATCTTCAACCTCCTCCACATCAATGTGGTTCACCCGTCCCTGTTGAAAGGGTTGGGCTTCTTTCCGAGCTTCCATTGCCATTTCCGCTCGCCTTCGGGATACCATTGGCATAATGCCCGATCTTGCGGCACTTAAAGCAAGTAATGTGACTCAGTCTACCTTGGATGGTGTTGACGGTTGGTGCGGTTCTGTCCATTGCTTCCTCCATTCCCGCTCCCATTCTTGGTGCCATTATGGTTATGCGAATTACCTCCCCATGGGTATGCTGAAACTGAATTCTTGATTTAGGGTATAACGAGGCTTCATTGGGCTCCGAGTTATACTTCCCTGTCCATACTTCCGCTATGCAGTTCTCAATTTGCTACCGCTTCCCTTCAATCATGAGGGCTCGGTCTACCAACTCCTGGTAGTTGTTGAAACTTGCTACCATCAACGGCATGTCAACTCATCATTCAGTCCTTCTAGAAACTTCTCCTGTTTAGCAAAGATCAGTAGTAACGCTATCCGGGGCATAACGTGCTAATTTACTAAAGATATCCACGTACTGGCCAACAGTCCTTCCTCCTTGGCGTAAGTTGCGAAACTCATGCTTCTTCATGGCCATAGATCCTGCTGAAACATGGGCAGTGCGAAAAGCTTGCTGAAACTGATCCCATGTGACAGTGTCTACAGGGTAAGTGGCTGTAAAATTCTCCCACCATGCTGCCGCGGGTCCTTCAAGCTGATGTGCTGCAAACTTCACTCTTTCTCCATCTGTGCATCCTGCAGTGGTCAACTCCCTTCCTATCTTGCGGAGCCAGTCATCTGCCACAATCGGCTCGGTGCTACTGGAATACACCGGCGGATTCAGTCTAAGGAAACGAGTCAGGTGATCTGCAGGTGGTGGTGGCGGTGGGTTGTTGTTGTTGTTGCCCTGGTTCTGCACCAATGTTTGAATCAGGGTATTCTGCTGCTGGATCAATTGGGTGATCTCTGGCGGGAAAACGAATCCGGGATCGCGTCTCAGAGGCATCTGATGGGTTTAGAAAAGACGAGAATTTAGAATAGATTGAGGTCTAAGGGGAATCACTACCCAAATGCACATGAGCAAATGCACACAAAATCACTTCATTCAATCAAACAAAGAGCTTACAACGATCTAACTATCGCAAAAGTGCGTGTACTATAATGTTTACATGGAGGGAATGCTACTAATATGTGGGGGACTTCTACTAATTTGAACCGGTGGAAGACTCCATGATGTCTGCTCCAGCTTCGTCTTCAAAGTCGGGTTCACTTGGATCCAAATCGGTGTCGTCGATGTTGATGTAGTCGCTTGGATAATCGACATACTGGTCTTCATTCCTGAGCGCCAACTTCTTCTTGAGTTCTTCGATCTCGTACTTAAGATCGTTATTGTGTCTTGCTAGAGCTACGATCTCATCCATGTAGTCCTTGCGCGTAGTCTTTAGTTCTCCTTCCAGTTCGACGATCCTTCCCTTTGCATTCTGCAACTCCAACATATCATTGCACATTTGGTTCTCCTGGCGTCGAATGTGCTGGTTTAACTCCTGGATGAAAGCTGCAATGGACCTATCCTTCTTGGTGCTGACTATGTCCCATTTGTCATCTCGGCGTCCGCAAATCTGGTAGATAGTGTCCTTGAGGTCTTCTTGATAAACTTCTCCAATGCGTCCCATGGTGATGTGAGCTGCCATGCTCTTTCCCAGACTCCAAGTTGGTGCACTGAAAACACTATCTATAGGCTTGGTGATTGGGGCGAATGTCCTTCCTGGAACGTGAGCTTGAATCTTCCAGCGCTCCTCTTCAGGCAGAGTGGCATTGAAAGTTCCGGTGAAGCTTGGTAGTCCAATGTTCAGGTACTTGGTGACTTCCTTCAAGTGAAATCCAAAAGGTGTGCCTTCATCTGGTTGGGTGTACTTGATCTTCGCGTCCGTCATCCTAAAGAGTAGAAAAGATGAGGAGTTAGAAAATGGGAAGAGAGTAGTGATCTATGGCTTTAACTTAGTGGTCGTGTCCTCTACAAATAACGTGTGCTCGATACCATTCTCTCAGAGCGACCAGACCGAATGGATCAAGTCTCGTGCTCGATGTCATCCCCGGATCAAGAATGCCGACACCACACAAGATTTCAAGGATTTATAGCAGAGTAGCAATCACACACTTATTACATCGTTGTCCACAAAGGAACTTATTACAATAATATGGCTTAAGGCCATCTAATAATAACAGCGAAGGCTTGGAAGATAAGTGAGTCCATCAACTCCATCGGCATCACCGAGTATAGAACCACGACCTAACACCTTACTCGTCGTTCAAAAGTCTGCAACGTGAAAGTTGCAGCCCAAAACGGGTCAAGACATGGAATATGCCGCAATGTAACACATAAAGAGCAATGAAAGAATAAGCCTATACTACATGCATATATGGCTGGTGGTAAGGCTCTACGGTTACATTTTTGCATAAAGCTAGTTTTTCCCTACAACAAAGGAATAATTTTATTTAACTATCATGGTGGTTGTTAAACATTGAGAATGGTTGACAGCATCCTCAATCCCAATTAAAAGTACTCATCAAATCCCAATAACTTTTATTAGAAGTAACATGTTGAGATTCACATGATATTCAATTACCAGATACTCAAAACGTCCATAACCGGGACACGGCTAATCATGATTAGTTTATACACTCGCAGAGGTTTGCGACTTTTCCCCACAAGACTCGATCGCCTCCGCTTGGTTCTCGTGACTACATGGTGTTTGAGAGACGGATGACCGAGACATAGTCTTTCGAAGCGCTAGCACCTTACATGTGGGTAGACCGTACCAACCTACATCCCCTACATCAGCTAGCCTACCCGTAAGAGTTCGCACAACTTAGTCAACTACGCCAGAGCCCATAATTGGCTTGTGGCTGCACACGGAAGTTTCCAGTTTGAATAATCTTATGATCCCTTAGAGCCAGGTGGCGGTCCAAGAAATACAGTAAGTCCTGATGGAAACCAGTGCCTCAATCCACCCAGATGTGTGTTTAGGTTGCCACCTTAGATAAACCATTAATTAACAATCTCACATCTGTCATGGATATTCACTCACCCAATCCACGCCTACTAGCATAGCATAGCATAATAAGCAAACGAGAAGTAACTCCCAAGGTTTCATAAGTAAAACAGTAATAGGTACTACCTCAATCTACTTCCCAACCCACAATTTAATTAGATCCTAAACATGCAAGTGTTTGAGGTTTGATCTAATGCAATAAAACTGGGTAGTAGAAAAGGTATGATCAAGTGTTACTTGCCTTGCGATGATCCGCGAGACCTAGAGATTCAAGTAACAAGCGGCGACTCGGTGATCTAACGCAGACAAACAACAAGCATACAATAAGTACTCATCTAATGCACAGGGAAAACTCGAATAAAAGATCTAACTAGGTAGTTCAACTTAAGAACCCTGGTTGCAAAAGAATCGAATCAAATAAAGCATCGAAATTCGAAACTCGAGAGAGAACGACTCGGTTTAGCAATCTGAAACTAGGTCAAAATTTCACAGTAGAAAAACTCTGTGTAAGTAGGGTAGTCGAACGGCGGTTTCAGAACGAAACTCCAGCGCTTGAATCACCCGATTCCGATAAACGAGCGAGAAAATAAACAGATTTGAAAATCGGATCGAAATCGAATCGAAAAATAACGGATTAAATCCGATTAAAAGAAAACGACGAACGGATTAAATAACGAACGCTCGTTAACAGAAATAATCCAACGAACACATTCATTGAAACGAACGGTTCGGTGAACGCTCTTAAATAAGAAAACCGAAAAAATAAAACCATCTAGGTTTTTTTAAAAACCGAACATCTTCAAAAAAACCGGATCGGGTTTTCTAAAAACCGGATCGGGGTTTATGCGGCGGCGGCTACCTCCGGCTCGCCGGCGGGCTCCGCGGCGGTGGGGTCCGGGGGGTCGGGAGGGGTCGGCGGGCGGCGGGCTCCGGACAGCGGCAGCATGGGCGGCCTCAAGCGACGGCGGGCTCGATCAGGCGGCTCCGGCGGCGCTGGGTCGGGAGGGCGGCGGCGGCGATGAGGAGAGGGGGGGGTTGGCGGCGTTAAATAGGAGGGGGGGCTGCGCTTGGGGAGGGCGGCGGGCGGCGGCGCGCGTCCGAGCCGACACGGCGGCGGCGGGCGGCGGGCGGCGGCGGAGTCCGCGCCTGGGAGGAGGGAGGCAGGGCGGGCGGTCAAGGCCGGTGGGCCTTGGCCCAAAGGGGGGCGCGCGATTTTTTTTTTAAAACAAAACTAAACGAATTTAAAATAAAACCAAACGAACTCCAATTTAATAAAATTAATTTTCCCGACTCCTAAAAATGAGTCTAACAAAATGAACTTTAAAAACGGGCAAATATGCATATTTTTTAAAATGCTCATTTTGCCTAAAGCAAATAAATCCTCAAAACCAAATTTTGATTTATTTATAATATCTTCATTTTCCTAAATGTTGGGAAAGTCATATTATTCCCTCTCTTAACTTTTATATCGGAAAAACTTTTGAAGATAAATAAATAAATCAAATGATCCCATTTTCAAAATTTGAGAAATCCCAAATATGAAAATAATGAAACTTCCAACTCTCTCGAGGGTCCTTGAGTTGCGTGAAATTTCTAGGATCGGAAAATGCGAGAAAATATGATATGCATGATGACCTAATGTATAACATTCCAAATTGAAAATTTGGGATGTTACAAACCTACCCTTTAAGATGAATCTCCCTCGAGATTCGGGTTGGCTAGAAAATAGGTGAGGGTGGTCCTTACAAAACTTCCTCTCTTTCCTGGTGGCTTCATCCTCGGTGTGGTGGCTCCAATCAACTTTGCAAAACTTGATAACCTTGCTGGGTAATTCTGCTAGCATAATCGAGAATCTTAACCGTTTTTCCTCATATGTTAAGTCATCCTTCAACTGAATTGCTTCCAAAGGGCACTGTGTCTCTTAACGGTACCTCTGCTATCTCGGGTGACATTTCTTCAATCGAGAAACATGGAATACATCATGAACTCCTGACAGTCTTTCTGGCAATTCCAACTTATAAGCAACTTCTCCCATGCGTTGCAAAATCTTATATGGTCCAACGAAACGTGGGGCTAACTTTCCTTTAACTCCAAAGCGCTTAACTCCTCAAGCGGGGATACTCTAAGATATACTGCTCCAACTTCATACTCAATCGCTTATGCTTTGAATCGGCATAACTCTTCTGTGCGGACTGGGCTACCTTGAGCCTGTCTCGAATCAACTTAACCTTCTGTTTTACTCCTTAATCAAATCTGGTCCAAACAATCGACGATCTCCGTTTAGTCCCATGACAACGGTGTCCTGCACCTTCTTCCATACAGAGCCTCAAAAGGTGCCATCTTCAAGCTGGTTTGGTAACTGTTGTTGTAGGAAAATTCTGCATACGGCAAATTATCATCCCAACTAGATCCATAATCTAGTGCACAAGCTCTCAAAGATATCTTCCAAAATCTGATTGACTCTCTCCTCATCCATCGGTCTGTGGGTGGAAAGCTGTCTTCAATTCCAATCTAGTTCCCAATGTTTCGTGCAACTGGTTCCAAAATTTTGAGGTAAATTGGGTTCCTCTATCGATACGATGCTCCTTGAACTCCGTAAGCACACAATTCTGGTCATGTATATCTTTGCCAATTTAGCACGGCTATAGGTAGTCTTGATCGAATGAAATGAGCTACCTTCGTCAAACGATCGACTATGACCCAAATCGAGTCATATCCTGAACGGTCTTTGGCAAACCGTGATGAAATCCATGCCTAGTTTATCCCACTTCCATTCGGTATCGGCAATGGTTGCAATAATCCTGCTGGCCTCGATGCTCGCTTTTACTTTCGACATACGCCGCAAACTGCTACATACTCCGCAATATCCTTCTTCATTCCGTCCACCGTAAAATATTCTTCAAATCCAAATACATCTTGGTATTTCCGGTGAATCGAATAGGTGAATCATGAGCTTCTTGCAAAATCAACTTCCCGATCTCGGGTTATTGGGCACATAAACACGGTCTTCAAACCATAGGGTATCGTGCTCATCCTCACGAAATCCTTTAGCTTTTCCTTTGCTCATTTTCTCCTTTATAGAGGCAACTTCCTTATCTGCCTTTTGGGCTTCTCGATTTTGTCCATCGGTCGATCGAATCTCCAATGCTGCTACATAGCCTCTGGAACTATTTCCAAACATAGCTCTCAAGGTCCTCGCTAACTCATTGGGTATCCCTCCCATCATTAGGGTATTGACGTGGCTTTACGGCTCAATGCGCCTGCTACGACATTAGCCTTTCCGGGTGATAATGCAATCTCATATCATAATCCTTGATAAGCTCTAACCATCTCCTTTGTCTAAGATTCAATTCCTTCTGTGTGAAGATGTACTTCAAACTCTTGTGATCCGTATATACTTCACAATGATTTCCAATGAGAAAATGTCTCCATGTCTTCAAGGCATGCACAACGGCTGCTAACTCCAAATCATGAGTGGCATAATTCAACTCATGGGGCTTAAGTTGTCATGAAGCATACGAAACAACTCTTCCTTCCTGCATAAGCACTGCTCCAAGTCCTCGACGTGAAGCGTCGCAATACACCTCATAATCCTTGGTCTGATCTGGCAATATCAAAACTGGTGAGGTAACCAATCTTTTCTTCAACTCCTGAAAACTTGCCTCACAGTCCTCACCCATATGAATTTGTTTTCCTTCTTCAACAATTCTGTCATAGGCTTAGCAATCCTTGAGAAATTCTCAATGAATCTTCGTAGTATCCTGCGAGTCCAAGGAAACTCCAATCTCTCCAACTGTCGTTGGTGCTTCCCATTTGGTTACGGTCTCAACCTTTGTGGGGTCAATCTGCTATTCCTTCTCCGGATATAACATGTCCGAGAAATCCAACTTCCTTTAGCCAAAACTCACATTTGCTGAACTTGGCATACAACTGGTGTTCCTCGCCTTCTCAAAACCAATCGCAAATGTTCCTTGTGTTCCTCTTCATTCTTCGAAAAATCAAAATGTCATCAATGAACACCACGATTTAACTTATCCAAAAACTCCATAAACACTTTGTTCATCGTGTTCATGAAATAGGCTGGTGCGTTAGTCAGTCCAAATGACATAACGGTATACTCGTACAGTCCATATCTCGTGGTAAATGCTGTCTTGGGTATGTCTTGCTCCCGAATCTTCAACTGATGGTACCCTGATCGTAAATCGATCTTGGAAAACACCTTAGCTCCTTGCAAACGATCAAATAGATCATTTATCATAGGTAGTGGGTACTTGTTCTTGATTGTTACTTCATTCAATCCACGATAATCAACAACCATTCTTAACGATCCATCCTTCTTCTCCACTAACAAAACGGGTGATCCCCAAGGTGAAGAACTTGGGCGTATAAAACCTTTATCCAATAGTTCCTTAATCGCTTCTTGATTTCGCCAAATCCTGTCGGGCATCCTGACGGTCGCTTCGATATCGGGCCTGTTCACGCAACAGCTCGATCAAAACTCAATGTCTCTATCCGTGGCATTCCCGCAACTCTTCCGAAATACATCAGAAAATCCTTCACCATCGGTACTTCTTCCCGCACCACTCCCGATAAGCAATTAACTTGTGCTCTCCTCGGCTCGTGTCGTGATACATACTTGATCCTTCTTCCTTCCGTGTGGTGAGCAAAATTGACTTTGTGGTGCAATCTATGTTTCCTCCATACCTTGATAACCAATCCATTCCTAATATCACATCCAATCCTTGGGATTCCGTAACTATCGTGTCCGAGGGGAAAACATAGTGTCCAATCCTTAATGGCAATCGATCACACCATTTACTAGCCATGTACTCGCTCCGGTGAGGTTACTAGCATGGGTGACCTAAGGGCTTGGGTTGGTAATTTGTACTTATCCACAAATCCCTTGATATGTATGAATGCGATGCACCAAGATCGAAAAGAACAACCGCAGTAAATGACTTAACCAAAAACTTACCGACATCGTGATCGGGCTGATCTTCAACCTCCTCCACATCAATGTGGTTCACCCGTCCCCTGCTGAAAGGGTTGGGCTTCTTTCGAGCTTCCATTGCCATTTCCGCTCGCCTTCGGGATACCATTGGCATAATGCCCATCTTGCGGCACTTAAAGCAAGTAATGTGACTCAGGTCTACCTTGGATGGTGTTGACGGGTTGGTGCGGTTCTGTCCATTGCTTCCTCCATTCCGTGCTCCCATTCTTGGTGCCATTATGGTTATGCGAATTACCTCCCCATGGGTATGCTGAAACTGAATTCTGATTTAGGGTATAACGAGGCTTCATTGGGCTCCAGAGTTATACTTCCCTGTCCATACTTCCGCTATGCAGTTCTCAATTTGCTACCGCTTCCTTCAATCATGAGGGCTCGGTCTACCAACTCCTGGTAGTTGTTGAAACTTGCTACCATCAACGGCATGCTGAACTCATCATTCAGTCCTTCTAGAAACTTCTCTGCTTAGCAGATCAGTAGTAACGCTATCCGGGGCATAACGTGCTAATTTACTAAAGATCATCCACGATCGCCAACAGTCCTTCCTCCTTGGCGTAAGTTGCGAAACTCACGCTTCTTCATGGCCATAGCTCCTGCTGAAACATGGGCAAGTCGAAAAGCTTGTCAAACCGATCCCATGTGACAAGTGTTCACGGGTAAGTGGCTGTAAAATTCTCCCACCATGCTGCCGGGTCCTTCAAGCTGATGTGCTGCAAACTTCACTCTTTCTCCATCTGCATCCCGCAGTGGTCAACTCCTTCCTATCTTGCGGAGCCAATCATCTCGCCACAATCGGCTCGGTGCTATCGGAATACACCGCGGATTCAGTCTAAGGAAACGAGTCGTGATCCGCAGTGGTGGTGGCGGTGGGTTGTTGTTGTTGTTGCCTGGTTCGCACCAATGTTTGAATCAGGTATTCTGCTGCTGGATCAATTGGGTGATCTCTGGCGGAAAACGAATCCGGGTCGCGTCTCTCGAGGCATCGATGTTTAGAAAAGACGAGAATTTAGAATAGATTGAGGTCTAAGGGAATCACTACCCAAATGCACATGAGCAAATGCACACAAAATCACTTCATTCAATCAAACAAAGAGCTTACAACGATCTAACTATCGCAAAAGTGCGTGTACTATAATGTTTACATGGAGGGAATACTACTAATATGTGGGGGACTTCTACTAATTTGAACCGGTGGAAGACTCCATGATGTCTGCTCCAGCTTCGTCTTCAAAGTCGGGTTCACTTGGATCCAAATCGGTGTCGTCGATGTTGATGTAGTCGCTTGGACAATCGACATACTGGTCTTCATTCCTGAGCGCCAACTTCTTCTTGAGTTCTTCGATCTCGTACTTAAGATCGTTATTGTGTCTTGCTAGAGCTACGATCTCATCCATGTAGTCCTTGCGCGTAGTCTTTAGTTCTCCTTCCAGTTCGATGATCCTTCCCTTTGCATTCTGCAACTCCAACATATCATTGCACATTTGGTTCTCCTGGCGTCGAATGTGCTGATTTAACTCCTGGATGAAAGCTGCAATGGACCTATCCTTCTTGGTGCTGACTATGTCCCATTTGTCATCTCGGCGTCCGCAAATCTGGTAGATAGTGTCCTTGAGGTCTTCTTGATAAACTTCTCCAATGCGTCCCATGGTGATGTGAGCTGCCATGCTCTTTCCTGCACTCCAAGTTGGTGCATCAAAACACTATCTATAGGCTTGGTGATTGGGGCGAATGTCCTTCCCGAACGTGAGCTTGAATCTTCCAGCTCCTCTTGAGCAGAGTGGCATTGAAAGTTCCGTGAAGCTTGGTAGTCCAATGTTCGTGTACTTGGTGACTTCCTTCAAGTGAAATCCAAAAGGTGTGCCTTCATCTGGTTGGGTGTACTTGATCTTCGCGTCCGCCATCCTAAAGAGTAGAAAAGATGAGGAGTTAGAAAATGGGAAGAGAGTAGTGATCTATGGCTTTAACTTAGTGGTCGTGTCCTACAACCAACGTGTGCTCGATACCATTCTCTCAGAGCGACCAGACCCGAATGGATCAAGTCTCGTGCTCGTGTCATCCTGGATCAGAATGCCGACACCACACAAGATTTCAAGGATTTATAGCAGAGTAGCAATCACACACTTATTACATCGTTGTCCACAAAGGAACTTATTACAATAATATGGCTTAAGGCCATCTAATAATAACAGCGAAGGCTTGGAAGATAAGTGAGTCCATCAACTCCATCGGCATCACCGAGTATAGAACCACGACCTAACACCTTACTGTCGTTCGAAAAGTCTGCAACGTGAAAGTTGCAGCCCAAAACGGGTCAAGACATGGAATATGCCGCAATGTAACACATAAAGAGCAATGAAAGAATAAGCCTATACTACATGCATATATGGCTGGTGGTAAGGCTCTCTGGTTACATTTTTGCATAAAGCTAGTTTTTCCCTACAACAAAGGAATAATTTTATTTAACTATCATGGTGGTTGTTAAACATTGAGAATGGTTGACAAGATCCTCAATCCCAATTAAAAGTACTCATCAAATCCCAATAACTTTTATTAGAAGTAACATGTTGAGATTCACATGATATTCAATTACCAGATACTCAAAACGTCCATAACCGGGGACACGGCTAATCATGATTAGTTTATACACTCGCAGAGGTTTATGACTTTTCCCCACAAGACTCGATCTCCTCCGCTTGGTTCTCGTGACTACATGGTGTTTGAGAGACGGATGACCGAGACATAGTCTTTCGTAAGCGCTAGCACCTTACATGTGGGTAGACCGTACCAACCTACATCCCCTACATCAGCTAGCCTACCCGTAAGAGTTCGCACAACTTAGTCAACTACGCCAGAGCCCATAATTGGCTTGTGGCTGCACACGGAAGTTTCCAGCTTGAATAATCTTATGATCCCTTAGAGCCCGGGTGGCGGTCCAAGAAATACAGAGCAAGTCCTCGATAGAAACCAGGTGCCTCAATCCACCCAGATGTGTGTTTAGGTTGCCACCTTAGATAAACCATTAATTAACAATCTCACATCTGTCATGGATATTCACTCACCCAATCCACGCCTACTAGCATAGCATAGCATAATAAGCAAACGAGAAGTAACTCCCAAGGTTTCATAAGTAAAACAGTAATAGGTACTACCTCAATCTACTTCCCAACCCACAATTTAATTAGATCCTAAACATGCAAGTGTTTGAGGGTTTGATCTAATGCAATAAAACTGGTAGTAGAAAAGGTATGATCAAGTGTTACTTGCCTTGCCGATGATCCGCGAGACCTAGAGATTCAAGTAACAAGCGGCGCACTCGGTGATCTAACGCAGACAAACAACAAGCATACAATAAGTACTCATCTAATGCACAGGAAAACTCGAATAAAAGATCTAACCAGATAGTTCAACTTAAGAACCCTGGTTGCAAAAGAATCGAATCAAATAAAGCATCGAAATTCGAAACTCGAGAGAGAACGACTCGGTTTAGCAATCTGAAACTAGGTCAAAATTTCACAGTAGCAAAACTCTGTGTAAGTAGGGTAGTCGGAACGGCGGTTTCGTAACGAAACTCCAGGCGCTTGAATCACCTGATTCCGATAAACGAGCGAGAAAATAAACAGATTTGAAAATCAGATCGGAAATCGAATCAGAAAACATAACGGATTAAATCCGATTAAAAGAAAACGACGAACGGATTAAATAACGAACGTTCGTTAACAGAAATAATCCAACGAACACATTCATTGAAACGAACGGTTCGGTGAACGTTCCTTAAATAAGAAAACCGAAAAAAATTAAAAACCATCTAGGGTTTTTTTTTAAAAAAAACCGAACATCTTCAAAAAAAACCGGATCGGGTTTTCTAAAGAAAACCGGATCGGGGGGTTTCCGGCGGCGGCTACCTCCGGCTGCTCGCGGGCGGGGCTCCGGCGGCGGTGGGGTCCGGGGGTCGGGAGGGTTCGGGGGCGGCGAGGGGCTCCGGCGACAGGCGGCGGCGGGCGGCGGCGCGGCGGGCTCGGATCGGGCGGCGGCTCGGCGCGGGCTCGGTGAGGGGGCGGCCGGCGGCGAGGAGGGGGGGTTGGCGGTTAAATAGGAGGGGGCGCGCGCGGTCCGAGCCGGACACGGCGGCGGGCGGGCGGCGGGCGGCGGGAGTCCGCGCGCGCGGGGGAGGAGGGAGGTGGGCCGGGGCGGCTGGCTGGGCCGGCTGGGCCTTGGCCCAGGCGGGCGGCGATTTTTTTTAAAAACAAAAACTAAACGAATTTAAAATAAAACCAAACGAACTCCGAATTTAATAAAATTAATTTTCCCCGACTCCTAAAAATGAGTCGAACAAAATGAACTTTAAAAACGGGCAGATATGCATATTTTTTTTAAATGCTCATTTTTGCCTAAAGCAAATAAATCCTCAAAACCAAATTTTTGATTTATTTATAATATCTTCATTTTTCCTAAATGTTGGGAAAGTCATATTATTCCCTCTCTTTAACTTTTATATCGGAAAAACTTTTGAAGATAAATAAATAAATCCAAATGATCCATTTTCAAAATTTGAGAAATCCCAAATATGAAAATAATGAAACTTCCAACTCTCTCCGAGGGTCCTTGAGTTGCGTGAAATTTCTAGGATCGGAAAATGCGAGAAAATATGATATGCATGATGACCTAATGTATAACATTCCAAATTGAAAATTTGGGATGTTACATGTTGTGTCAACAGCAGTTGGATCACCTTTCACCATTATCGGATAGTTTTGTCCAAGGAAGAGCGAGTTTTCTCCAAGACTATCAATTCTGTACCGGGGAGAAGGTGTTGGCGCTAGCACACTAGTATCCATCCCGAATACCATGCAACTGGTGTTGGAATAGGTCCGGAGAGTGCGACCATGGGAGACAACACGTGCTCCCTCAGTAGTAACAAACTTAGTGCGCTGTATACACACAAGAAGAGGTGATCCATCAGAATTAGTTGCCAGGCGCCACTGAGTATATACATTCTACTCGTCTTCATGCTCGTGATCATCACCATCGTCATCTCCCCCTTGGCTATAAATTTTTTCAAGTATAGGTGGTGGAATGTTCACAGGACCTTGGAAACACAAGAAGAAGGTTAATTAGTAAAGGGAAAATTGTTGGAAATATGCCCTAGAGGCAATAATAAAAGCATTATTATTATATTTCCTTGTTCATGATAATTGTCTTTTATTCATGCTATAACTGTATCATCCGGAAATCGTGATACACGTGTGAATACATAGACCACAATACGTCCCTAGTGAGCCTCTAGTTGACTAGCTCGTTGGTCAATAGATAGTCATGTTTTCCTGACTATGGACATCAGATGTCATTGACAACGGGATCACGTCATTAGGAGAATGACGTGATGGACAAGACCCAATCCTAAGCATAGCACAAGATCGTGTAGTTCGTTTTGCTAGAGCTTTTCCAATGTCAAGTATCTCTTCCTTAGACCATGAGATCGTGTAACTCCCGGATACCGTAGGAGTGCTTTGGGTGTACCAAACGTCACAACGTATCGGGTGACTATAAAGGTGCACTACAGGTATCTCCGAAAGTGTCATTGGGTTGACACGGATCGAGATCGGATTTGTCACTCCGTGTGACGGAGAGGTATCTCTGGGCCCACTCGGTAATGCATCATCATAATGAGCTCAAAGTGACCAAGTGTTTGGTCACGGGATCATGCATTACTGATGCGAGTAAAGTGACTTGCGATAACGAGACTGAACGAGGTATTGGGATACCGACGATCGAGTCTCGGGCATGTAACGCATCGATTGACAAAGGGAATAGTATACGGGTTGCTTGAATCTCGACATCGTGGTTCATCCAATGACATCATCGAGGAGCATGTAGGAGCCAACATGGGTATCCAAATCCGCTGTTGGTTATTGACCGAGAGTCGCCTCGGTCATGTCGCATGTCTCCAACCCGTAGGGTCTACACACTAAGGTTCGGTGACGCTAGGGTTGTAGAGATATTAGTATGCAGTAACCGAAGTGTTCAGAGTCCGGATGAGATCCCAGACGTCACGAGGAGTTCCGGAATGGTCCGGGGTAAAGATTTATATATAGGAAGTCAAGTTTCGCCATCGGGAAAGTTTGGTGTCACCGTATTGTACCGGACAACTGAAGGGTCCTGGGTTCACCGGTGGGGCCACCTATCCAGGGAGGGCCCCATGGGCTGAAGTGGGAGGGAACCAGCCTGGTGGGCTGGTGCGCCCCTTGGGCCTCCCCTGCGCCTAGGGCAGGAAACCCTAGGGGGGGGGCGCCCCCTTGGCAGGGGCAAGCCACCCCTTGGCCGCCCCCCCTTGGAGATCCCAGCTCCTAGGGGCCGGGCGCCCCAGGGGCCCTATATAGTGGGGGAGGGAGGGCAGCCGCACCTGGCCTGGCGCCTCCCTCTCCCTCTCCAACACCTCCTCCTCTCTGTAGAGCTTGGCGAAGCCCTGCCGAGATCCCCGCTGCATCCACCACCACGCCATCGTCCTGCTGGATCTCCATCAACCTCTCCTTCCCCCTTCCTGGATCAAGAAGGAGGAGACGTCTTCCCCAACCGTACGTGTGTTGAACGCGGAGGTGCCGTCCGTTCGGCACTCGGTCATCGGTGATTTGGATCACGACGAGTACGACTCCATCAACCCCGTTCTCTTGAACGCTTCCGCTCGCGATCTACAAGGGTATGTAGATGCACTCGTTTTCCCCTCGTTGCTAGATAACTCCATAGATTGATCTTGGTGATGCATAGATTTTTTTGATTTCTGCTACATTCCCCAACATAGGGAGTGTTCGGCGTCGCGAGTTTGGCCTTATATGCATCAGCTCCGAGTCATGTCTTTGGTCAATAGTTGGGTTGCCCGGCTCCTGTGCTTGCTACCTTACGTTCCGCTCTATCGGCTAAGGTAGTAAAGGGAGAACTACTACGATTGTGTCCTGGTTCGTCCGGATGAACACCTCAATAGAGAAAGCCGAAAACTGACTGTCATGATCCGGCGAGAGCTTGTCAACCACTCGATGACTCATTAGAATCTTCGTGATTCCTTCCATATTACACGAAGGACCGTTCTTCCGGTCATGTATGTCAAACGCATCATATTCGGATAACCCCGTACATACCGGGGGCTATATCGTAGACCGACCGTCAAACTCCTATGGCTAAGTGAAAGTGTTAAAGCCCTATAGTCCGATTGCCTGGTTCGCCGCATTGACACCTCCTTAATGGACCAAGACGTTGGATCAAGAGTGATCAAGTGCTTTTCCGAACACCCCCGCGTTATACGCGAGGGGGTAGAAGCCGACGACTGGCAAACTTTCAGATTATGGAAAAAACGGCCGCACAGGAGGCACCAAAAGCTTTCTAGGCAAAAGTATAAAAACATAGCCTTAAACATATCATAATATTGTTTTTACAATTTTAGTACACTTCACTCGAACATAATATCTTTCGAGCACTAACCCTCTATCAAGCAAGCACCCTCTAGGACATCTTCAAAATAATGTTCCGGCATGTCATGGTCCTTGCCTTCGGGTGGACTTGTCACTGCAATATCGGTGGCCTTCATCTTCACCCAGTACGTCTTGACACGGGCAAGGGCCATTCGTGCACCTTCTATGCACGTTGACCGCTTAACAGTGTCGATACGCGGCACCGCATCAACAAGTCGCCGCACCAAACCGAAATAACTATTCGGAATTCGCTCAGTCGGCCACAGCCGGACTATGACGTCCTCCATGGCGGATCCGGATAACTTGTGGAGCTCGGACCACAGGGCCATCTGTTCGTTCAGCAACAGTGGACACTTTGACATGCTGAATTGCGACCAGAAAAGCTTTTCCGTCGCATGTCCTTCTTGTGCTTGGAAAAACTGCATTGCATCGGACACACTCTTCTGCAGGTCCAATAATGTGTCTGGAGAACTCCACATCTGATTAAGAGGGGCATACTTGGGATCGCCAAATTTAGTTTGCAATAAGAAGGGCTTACCAGCCGCGATCTCCCCAGCTTGTCGGATCTCCTCCCGACTCGCTCTAGACTCGGACCGTGCTCCCCGCGCCTCTTGTAAGGCCTTGTCAAGATTAGCTATTTTGGGTTTGTTATCTCTCTCGAGTAGGTCACATCGGCTAGCAGCATCCTTTAGCTCAAGCGCCATAGTAGATATTCTCTCCTCGCACTGGCGCCCAGCAGCCTGCTCGGCCTTTAATTCAGTAGCTGCCTTTTCGGCAGCTGCATTACTCATCCTGGCCTGCTCTTTGGCCCGGGCAAGCTTAGCTCGAAGGGTCTCAACTGCGGCGGCACTGTCTGTAGTAATGCATATATCAGTGTACAATTTTCAGCGTCATGCTCATACTATAGTACTTGCATACACTAAGTGCCCCCAAAAACATACCTTGTGCCTCGTCGAGTCGCCTGTTAATAAGCATGATGTCATCATCCGCCACATCAACCTTCTGCTTCAGATGTGTAATTTCTGAAGTTTGGGCAGTCACCAGGGATGCAACAGCCTGTGTTTCAATTAGTCAGATCATTTCCTGGGTATATATTTCTTGATCCTCTGATCGCCTCCCTTTGGACGCCAACCAGAGTCTCAGGGGCTACTGTCTATACACAGGCGCATTTTGCGTTTATAACACAATTAAAAATATTACATTATGTACCTCGAAGCCTCTTAGCAGGCTCGTAAAGGCTTCATTCAATCCGCTTTTCACGGACTGAACCCTCTCAACCACCGTACCCATCAAGGTACGATGTTCCTCTGAGACGGGTGCATGTCGCAATATGTCCATCAATGTATCCGGCGCCTCTGGATCCGAAGCAGATTGCATCGTCCCTCGGAACTTATTTAGTCCGGGACCTTTGTTGTTGGTCCCCGTAGGGGCCACACACCCGGGACCCTGGGCGGCCGAAGTGTCACCTTCGGGCCCGGTCTTCACTGTCTCTCGCACCGCTCGTTGATCGGGAGAGATCCTGCGGGACGACTCCTCGGCGCCGTCTGCCTTATCAGGCAGGGAGATCTGTGGAGGCGTCTCGCTCTCCATCATCTCCGGAAGAAGAGCCCCCGAAGAGGAGGACTGTTGAGGAAGGCTGCGTGCCGGACTGCAAACATATATTTTAAATGTTACCCTTACAGCCAGAAAAAATGGGATATGTTTATAACACCCTTGTTCACTTACGATTCAGCTAAGGGCTATCTTTACGGAGAGACTGTGTGTCAACGTCACCTCCAGAACCAGAACCCCCTGACCGGGATATCTTCCCCCACTTAGAAGCTTCTCTCTTCAAGTCTTCGGAGGCGGTCCTCTTCTTCCCATGAGGAGAAGGGTTGTCAGTTTGCCCTTCCCTTCCACCTTCGGAAGTGGAAGTTCCAATCTCCCCGGACAAGGTGCCTGGCGTGCCTCTAGAATGGAGGCCACCTTGGGCCTCCTCGCTCTCCTCTTTGTCTTCCCTCACCGGCACTTGGTGGGGTGCCGGAGCCAGCATCCTTGTTAACACCGGATTGGCTGAATCTTCGGGAAGAGGGGTCGAACACCTAATTCTCTCTGCCTTCTTTATCCAGCCCTGGCCATGTATGATTTTCTCAGTATATTGTTATGAGGAATTTGACTAAACGGTGTTCAGAAGTCGAGTACTTACCAAGGTATCCGGATGGTTGCAGTCAAGGCCGATATCCTCTGTAGTACTCGGCCACTGTTTTCGCGTCCCAAAGAATGATTTCCACATACCTCTGAGCGTCGTGCCGGAGAGGTGCTGAAGGGTTCGTGGTCCTTCTGGATTAAACTTCCACATGCGGAGAGGCCGTCGCTGGCACGGTAGGACCTCCCAGACCAACATTACTTGGATTATGTTGATGAGACTGGTGTCCTTTTCAATGAGGCTCCGAATGTGGCTTTGCAGCGTCTGCACTTCATCGATGGATCCCCAGTCCAACCCCTTATTAATCCATGACGTGAGCTGTAACGGAGGGCCAGATCGGAACACAGGAGTAGCTGCCTACCTGGTACCACGGGGTTTGGTGATGTAGAACCACTTCTGCTGCCACAGGTCGGAAGTTTCTGTGAAGGAGCCTTTCGGCCAAGTAGTATTGGCGAGCTTGCTCACCGCAGCACCACCGCACTCCGCTGCTTTCCGTCGACACCTTGACTTCACATTAAAGGTCTTGAGCCACAAGCCGAAGTGTGGGGGAATACGGAGGAAGGCTTCGCACAAGATAATGAATGACGAGATGTGAAGGAAAGAATCCGGGGCTAGATCATGAAAATCTAACCCGTAATAGAACATGAGCCCTCGGACGAAGGGATGAAGAGCGAATCCTAGCCCTCGGAGGAAGTGGGAGACGAATACAACCCTCTCATTGGATCTGGGAGTAGGAATAACCTGCCCTTGAGCAGGAAGCCTGTGGAGGATTTCCGCAGTCAAGTATCTTGCCTCCCGGAGCTTCGCGATATCCTCCTCTGTGACAGAGGAGGCCACCCACCGGCCTTGAAGGCTGGGCCCGGACATGATTGGGAAAGCGCGTAGCAATTGGATTGAACTTTGGGTGCTGGAACTCGAGGTGGGAGAGGTTGAGAAAAGGCTTGGCGTAAAGGAAAAAAGACGAGTCTTAGCCCCTTTATAAAGGTGATGAATATCAAACATCCCCTCTTAGGCCTTAAAACATGCCTATTCCCCAGGAATCATGCCAACGGAACGGTTGAGTTACCAACACCCGTATTGATGAGAATCCCGCAATAAGGGGACACGATCTCTTCTTTCACAAGACGTGCCAATAAAACCACATCTCAAAATATGAAGCGGCAGTGTCGGTGTCAAAACCGGCGGATCTCGGGTAGGGGGTCCTGAACTGTGCGTCTAGGCGGATGGTAACATGAGACAAGGGACACGATGTTTACCCAGGTTCGGGCCCTCTTGATGGAGGTAAAACCCTACATCCTGCTTGATTGATATTGATATTGTGGATGTTTACAAGAGTGGATCTACCACGAGATCAAGGAGGCTAAACCCTAGAAGCTAGCCTATGGTATAATTGTAAGGGTTGTTGTGATTGTAGTCCTACGGACTAAAGCCATCCGGTTTATATAGACACCGGAGAGGGCTAGGGTTACATAGAGTCGGTTACAATGGTAGGAGATCTACATATCCGTATCGCCAAGCTTGCCTTCCACGCCAAGGAAAGTCCCATCCGGACACGGGTGAAGTCTTCAATCTTGTATCTTCATAGTCTTGGAGTCCGTTGATGATGATAGTCCGCCGATGATAGTCCGCCGATGATGGTAGTCCGCAATCCGGACACCCCTAATCCGGACTCCTCAAGAGCCCCTGAACCAGGCTTCAATGACGATAAGTCCGGCATGTATATTGCTTGGCATTGCAAGGCGGGTTCCTCCTCCAAATGATAGAAGATTGTGAACACCAGATAGTGTCCGGCTCGCAAAATAAATTCCACATTCCACCGTAGAGAGAATAATAATATATACACAAGTTCAATCTGCTGACGTTTTCCGTGGCGGGACGTCACACCACTACCAAGCCATTACTCGAATTGTTATTTACTTTACCACCTCAGCGCATTTAGCGAAGTGGTTTCCTTAGCACGCCTTGTTGAAGCAGTAGATCGTGTTTCCCCATAATCCGGATTCTCATCAATACGGGCGTGGTAACCCAACCGCGTCATTGATGGTGATGCTTGGGAGATAAGCGAGTTTTACCAGGCGGTGGGGGCGCGTAAGACTTCGCCGCCCATATAAGGGATAAGGATTCACCTTCTCACCTCGCCTTCTTCCTCCTTTGCTTATCCATCTCCGCACAAGACGAGCTCCAGCGCCCAAGTTCGCAAGATCTCGTATCAACCTTCTCCGACCATGTCCGGAGCGGAGGTAAATGGTTGGCCTCCACCGTTAAGGAGGAGCAAATCGCCAAACTACGCGCGGCGCCGATACCTTTCCGCGACATCGCAAGACCGCTGCCCGACGAGGGGCAGCTCATCCCCACCCCTGGCCCCATGAGAGGGTTGTCTTTCTTTCCCACTTCCTCCGCTGGATGGGCTTTCCACTTCACCCCTTTGTCCGGGGCTCATGTTCTACTACGGCCTGGATTTCCATGATCTGGCGCCAACTTCATCCTCAACATCTCGGCGTTTATCGTCAGTGCGAGGCCTTCCTCGCATCCAGCCCCACTTCGCTTGTGGCTCAAGACCTTCAATGTCAAGCGAAGGTAGTGAAGGGCATTCAAGCGGAGTCTTGGAGGCGCCATGTTGGGCAAGATGCCCAACGTCCTTTAGTTCAAGGGGCCTTCGTGGAATCCGTCAAGGGTGGCAATCGGGGTGGTTCTACATCACCGAGCCACGTGACCCTAAATGGGCGGCGGCCCCCGAGTTTAGATCTGGTATCCCCACGCAGCTCACCTCCTGGAAAGAGAAGGGCTAGCTGTGGGGTAGTTTGAAGGAGCTGACGAGACTCCAAACCTGTATCAAGAAGCTGGTGAAGAAGCTCGGGCTGGTTAACGTGGTCCAAGTCATGCTCGTCGCGGATTCTCCCATGCCAAGAGCGGGCATTCAATCTATGGGAGTTCGATCCGAACAGCACCAGCGCTGAACAAGCTCTTGACACAACATCTGAAGGCGCTGGAAGGTGCTGTTCAAGGGCGCCGGTTTCGCATCCGCGATCAAGATCGCGGATTTCGCCGCAGCACCAGCCGACGAGGTAAGTGATTCTACCCTTTACGGGACACTCGTTTTCCATAGTTTGACTCTATGCGGTTTTAATTTCCCTTTTCCTTTGACAGACTGGATGAAGAAGGCGGAGCAGATTACTGTCCGGCTCCTATGCCGAAAAATCCATGAGACGCTCATCTAGCGAGGCTGCTGGTTCCGCACCGCACGTGGTGCCGGAGAAGAAGGCCAAGAAGGAGGCCACGGGTGCTCGAAGAGTGCCCGTTTTGTGTCCGACGACTCGGGGCTGAGTCCTCCCGAAAATGAGGAGGAGGAAGAGGACTCTCTCGAGGAGGAGAGAGGAAGAGGAAGGCTTCCCCAACCGGGAGGCCGGAGGGTCCAAGAGGGAAGGACTATTCCCGGACAGCTCTGCCAACATCAACGTTGGCGAGGAAGAATGGCCTACAAGGGCCAGGCCTCCGGCGAGATCATAAGTATCCGGATTGCTGAATGATTTATAATTTCTTTTTCTGCGTCACATAGTGTCATTCTAATGCCGCATGTTGCGTGTAATCCGGCCAGTGATGATCTCCCCGCTTCATCGAGCGGGTTGTTGGCTTCGTCGGATGTAGACTCCATCCCGACCGCCTCCACCCCTCGCGACACCGAGGAGGCCGAGGTGGGATCCCCAGAAGGGACCCATCAGGGGGAGGCTCCGGAGGCGCCACAAGGCATCCTCCCGGACTTTGCGCCGGACTCCACAACAGAACCCGCAGTGGTTCCGGAGTCCGCCGCGCCCTTCGAGCGAAGGGCAAGACCATGACGCCGGGCGGCTTCCGTCCAACCGGCGCGCCGGTAATTTGTTGGGCGCTGCAGGCGCTTCCATGGAGGAAGAACACCGCACTATTATGAGTGCGGTGATTCAAAGTGCAGCTTCGCCAAAGGCGGGCTGACCGAAGCCTGCAATAGCCTTCTATCAGGCTTTGAGGTAAGAAGTTAAAAATATGCAATGTAATACCGCATAGACAGTAGCCCCTGATGCTCGGTTTGGTGCTCGGAAAGAAAAGCCGGACTGAGGATCTGAAACAAGATATACGCAGGGTTGCTAAAAAAATTATGTCAATATGGGTTGCAGGCTGCGCTGCTGACCTCTGCCGCACTGACTACGGAGGTCGGTGCGTTGAAGCAGGAGCTCGAGCAGTCCGAGCAAGAGCTCGGCCGCGCCAGGAAGCAGCTCCAAGACAAAGAAGGTGAGTAACACCGCTTTGAATTTGTACCTTCTGAAAAAGGATTTAGGTTGCGACAAAAAATAACAAGGATAACATGGAGTGCTGCAGGGCCACGAACGAGGTGGCGGCCTCAAGGAGGCCGTGTCTGTGACGAACATAATGCGCCCACGGAACAGGGGAGCGAGAAAGCAGGAGGCGGGTGGCGGTGGTTCAGCAAGAGCTCCGTGCTCTCATGGAAAAGCATGAGAGTTTGGGCGTGACTCAAAGACTCGAGAGTCCGAGCTTGCCTCGGCTCTCGAAAGTGCTAAAACCACCAAGGCCGAGGCCCATAAGTCCCATCAGAGGTTGAATTGATGAAGAAGATAGCGGCGGGTAAGGCATTTTTCATGCAAAGCAAGCATGTGAATGTAAATTACGTGTTACTTACCCGGATTCGAGCTCTCGAGGCGTTTGCAGATCTGCCTCATGGCGTGTCTCGATGCCGCCGCATTCTATCGAGCCGAGGAGGGAGCTCAACGGAGAAGGTCTTCGGTCTCGAGATGCTTTGAGGCCGCCATCCGGTGCCCCTAGCGACCAGTGAAGCAGCTGTTCGAACTTCACAAGGTGGCCGAGCAGGCCATGAAGGGCCTCATAGTCCGGTGTGGCTGGAGAGGCCATGCACAGGAGCTACTTCGCCTCGTCGCGACGGCTGGTGGATCGTGCCCCAGGGTGGAGGTTATCAAGCGCTCCGCCTGTATTGAAGGTGCTCGTAGGGCCCTTGCCCGCGCAAAGGTGCATTGGGGCAAGCTGGATGCGGAGAAGCTAATCACTGACGCGCCACCAGCGGGCAAGGAGCATCGTATGCCCGAAATTTACTATAAGGCTATCCTGAAGGGTGCCCGCAAGATTGCGGATGAGTGCCCCAGGGATGTAATTTTTGAGTGAATTCGCAATGAGTTATCTTGTGCGCTGAAAACTTTGTTCATATGCGCTAAGCAACACTTGTTTAATTTAAAATATTACCTTCTGTGCGGCCGTTTATTAAATCTGAGAGATGGCAAGTCGTCGGCTTCGGCCCCCATGCCACGAGTGCTGGGGTGTTCGGGATAAACTTGAGCACTCTTGTTCCCATTTTTGGGTCCATCTAGGGAGGCGCTCAACACAACGAACAAGGCAACCGGACTTATAGTGCTTGAACACTCTCACTTAGCTATAGAATTCTATAATTTTAAATTTCGGCGAAGCCCCTAGTATTTGGAAGACCGAATTGGGGCGCTATCCACGCCTTCATCGGACATAATCCGGAACTTCACTCGAAGCGGTGTAGGTCTTTAAGGACCCGAAAGGACCTCTCGAACAGCGACCAGTCTCACGCCTTATCATGCCGGTCAGTTTAGCTTTCTCCCGAGGCGTTAACCTGGCTCAACCGGGCGCAATCTCGGTGGTTCTCCAGTGCTACCTTAGCCAATAGAGCGGGCGTAAGGTGCCAAACATGGGGCCGGGCAAACCCAACTATTGACCCAAGACATGATTGAGCTGATTCATATAATGCTATAAGTTAGGGTGCCGCACTTGTGAAAGTGTCGGACTTTATCACACCATAAAGCGGAGGACATAAGCCCCTGGTGTATTTGGCCGTACCAAGATGCACGGGTGCAACATGTTGTAAATGAACATATATATATATATATATATATATATAAAGTTATGCAATTATAGGCAAAAGTGCTGCATTTTATTCGAGAAGATATGCTATCGGTGCGGAATGAAACAAATAGTGCGGAAAGCAAAGGATTGGGCGAATTAAAGGCGTCTCCCTCGAGGGTAGGCAGCGGAATGTTGTATTTAACAAATTTAATGCTCGTGATGGAGACCACCGAGTGTTAAATGCGCCTTTGTCCTTCCCTGGCTGTTGCATCATGAGTTCGGCAGGTTCGCCGCCGGACTGAGTTCTGTATAAAAAAAGAGGAAAAATGAAAGAAAAAAGAGCGACACACTTGGGAGCCCCTGGTGTGGTCGAACCGCACTGGTCTGTTGTGGTTGTGCCCTTCCCCTATGCCCATGGTATCTCCAGGCGTAATTATGTCTGTGGAGAGTTTGTCTTACAATTTTGCGAGGGCTGGGGTTGGGGCCGCATTGCTACATGTGCACGGCGTGCGCTGTGTGGTCTTAGTTGATTTTGCTCTGGCGCGTTTGGTGCGTGTCCGGTCGTTTAACGGCGGACTCGATAATTGCCTTAAAAGGCTGCTCAGTACTTCTGCCGCGAGAGCATTGTATGTTCCTCCGTTCGGAGGGAGCGTTCCGTGTTTCCATTGACCGTGATGACTCCACGAGGGCCTGGCATCTTGAGCTTAAGGTATGCATAATGCGGCACCGCGTTGAATTTTACAAACGCGTTCGTCCGAAAGCGAGCGTGATAGCCATCGCGGAATGGGACTATGTCGAAGATTAACTCCTCGCTTGAAATTATCCGGGATCCAAGACCACTTCGATGTAATCGAGCTGTACAATTGGCCTCGACACCTGGTATGGCGCTTTGAAGGTTGTCGTTGTAGGTTTAATCCTTGAAGGGTCTATGCCCATCTTGCGCCTTGTATCTCGATAAAGCAGGTTCAGGCTCTGCCGCCGTCCATCGGGACTCGTGAGTGAAATCCATCAATGATTGGGTCTAAAACCAATGCGGCGAATCCGCCATGGCGGATACTGGTCGGATGGTCTCTTCGATCGAAAGTGATCGGGCAGGAGGACCATGGGTTGAATTTTGGGGTGACTGGCTCCATCGCGTATACGTCCCTTAGTGCACGCTTCCGCTCCCTCTTGGGAATATGCGTTGCGTATATCATGTTTACTGTCCGAACTTGAGGGGGGAATCCATTTTGTCCTCTGTTGTTCGGCGGCCGGGTCTCTTCCTCGTAATCGCTGTGTAGCCCCTTGTCACTGTTTTCGGTGATTAATTTGCCTGCCTGCTTGAATACCCAACAATCTCTGTTGGTATGGTTAGCTGGCTTTTCGGGGGTTCCATGTATTTGACAAGAGCGGTCGAGTATTCGGTCCAAATTGGACGGGCCCGGAGTGGTTCTTTTGAATGGCTTCTTCCGTTGACCGGGTTTGGAGCCTCGGAATCCGGCGTTGACTGCCGTATCCTCATTCTTGTCGCCGTTAATGCGGCGTTTGTTTTGTTTCGACGCAACCTGCCATTGCGGTCCTTGGTATCCGGACTGCCGGCGTTTTTCTTTGAGGTTATTCTCGCGACGCGAGCCAGCTATCCTCTCCCGCCTGAAGCGGGTCATGAGATGTGAGGGCTGCCATGGATTTCGGCTTCTCTGTCCTAGGTGCGGGCCAGCCACTCGTCGCGGATGTTATGTTTGAAGGCAGCGAGTGCCTCTGCATCCGGACGGTCGGCGATTTGATTTTTCTTTGTTAAGAACCGTGTCCAGAATTTCTGGCGATTAAATGCGCTGCTGGATTATGTGGCTTAGGTCATCTGCGTCCGGTGGTCGCTTTGTCGTGCCACAGAAGTTGTCGAGGAATGCGGCTTCGGTCTTCCAACATCAATTGACTCTGCGGGCAGGCTGTTAAGCCAATGCCGAGCTGGTCCTTTAAGCAAGCGGGAGATATTTGATGGCGTGAAGATGCGTCGCGCGGGCCATGTGTATATGGAGGAGATAATCCTCAATCCAGACCGCGAGGTCTGTTGTGCCATCGTGGGATTCGATATTAACGGTTTGAACCCTTGAGAATTTGATGATCCATTACTTCGTCGGTGAAGCATAGTGTGTGTCTTGGCGCCTCTGTATTGAGCAATATCGCGACGTAGCTCGAGAGAGCGTTATCTGCTGTGTTCGGCCCGGCGAGTAGTTGTATCCGGTGCGACGGTATTAAATGCGTGAGTCGTAGGGCGTCCACGTGATCCATAGATAGATCTGGATTGTCTTGCCTTGTCCTCAATATATCTATAAGTCTAGCGCGTTCCCGTGGTTTCCTGCTTTTAGAGATGCGGAATGCGGTTTTGGTGGAGGGCTTGCACGCCTCTATCGCGCCCGAGGTGGTCGGTCTGCCGTGTGTCAGCGCCGGTGATGCTGCCTCCTCTAATTGGGGAGCAACTTGCGTTTTGGGTAACTTTGGAGGGCGTTCGAGTTCATACTCTTGATCGCGAGGACCTCGGTCCATCTGTCGGCCAGAGGTCTTGATCAGCTTGAAGTTGTTGTTGCTTTTCTTTAGGCTGTTTGCCATGGCCATTAGCCTGCGTCTGAAACGCTCTTGTTCGACGGGATCCTCGAGCACGACGAATTAAATAAATCGCCGAGGCTTGCCTCGTCTCGGGAGGAGGTAAGTAATTGTCATCCTCGACCTCTTAAATCGCCGCCCTCTCACGAGGGCTTGCTTC
Source organism: Aegilops longissima (assembly GCA_021605205.1). Lineage (NCBI taxonomy): Eukaryota > Viridiplantae > Streptophyta > Magnoliopsida > Poales > Poaceae > Aegilops > Aegilops longissima. The sequence goes on along the minus strand of CM038679.1, from coordinate 32,676,806 downwards.
CCCCTCCTGCGCTGGATCGTCTTTGGAGGGAGTTGTCTTCGGCACTTTCGGGGTGTTATTATCTCCTTTGCGGAATCTCCATTCTTGCCGTGGCGGGGTTTAGGCGGCGCCATCGACATCGGCGCTTGGGCTGTTTCTTTAAGGAATCGGCCTCCGCTGCTTCTTCGCCGTCCCCATCTTTTGGGGTGTCCACCATGTATATGTCGTATGGCGAGGTGGTTTTCGGTGTCCTGTAGGCACTTTGGTTCTTAGTAGTCTCGGCATCGTCGTCCATACCGTCGATGTCTTGGAGTCGTAGTCGAGCACGTCGGTTAAATCGTCGGCGGTGGCTACGAAGTGGGTGGTGGGTGGGATCTGAATTTCTTACGTCGTCCGCGTCCCACCCGTCCTGGCCATAGTTCGCCGGGCTCTCCGGATAGCGAGAGATGCTTGATGAATTTATAATATCGCCAAGGGCGAGTCTGAAAGATGTCCGCGCGGTGAATTCCATGATCGGCGCCAATCGGATTCGACGAGCAAGGCGCGGGAGGTCGGAGTCGGCGAGAGACTCCGGCGCCTCGAGTCATGGGCTTTATGCGGGACAAGGTAAGTGTTCGGCTCCATCGCCGTGGGAGTTGCAGCTCGGCGGTGTCCAGCCATTAAATCCTCGATCCGGCGATCGGCTCCGGACTATGAGTCGGAGCGGATTAGTGGCGGCCCCAAAGGTGCTGTCCGTGGCGAGTTAGGTCATGCCCATCGAGACAGCGGCAGCACGCTTAGGCGTGGCTCGATCCATCGAAGATCAAGTCCCGCGGATGTCGGCCATGAAGTTTAGGCTTCAAACCTGACTGACGGCCAGGGGCGTAGCTTCGATCTGCTCGAGATGGCCAAGGGAGTTGGCCCGCAGATCTTGAAGCCGCCGAATCTGAAGATCTGTCCGGGAGAAAGGTCTCACCGGGACTGCGTCGTTGTTGATTGAAGAGGCCATCAAGCCTATCGGTGGCGACACGGAGGAACTCTCAATGAAAGCACCAATGTCGGTGTCAAAACCGGCGGATCTCGGGTAGGGGTCCCGAATGTGCGTCTAGGCGGATGGTAACAGGAGACAAGGGACACGATGTTTACCCGGTTGGGCCCTCTTGATGGAGGTAAAACCCTACGTCCTGCTTGATTGATATTGATATTGTGGATGTTTACAAGAGTGGATCTACCACGAGATCAAGGAGGCTAAACCCTAGAAGCTAGCCTATGGTATGATTGTAAGGGTTGTTGTGATTGTAGTCCCTACGGACTAAAGCCATCCGGTTTATATAGACACCAGAGAGGGCTAGGGTTACATAGAGTCGGTTACAATGGTAGGAGATCTACATATCCGTATCGCCAAGCTTGCCTTCCACGCCAAGGAAAGTCCCATCCGGACACGGGTGAAGTCTTCAATCTTGTATCTTCATAGTCTTGGAGTCCGGTTGATGATGATAGTCCGGCCGATGATAGTCCGGCCGATGATGGTAGTCCGCAATCCGACACCCCTAATCCGGACTCCCTCGGTAGCCCCTGAACCAGGCTTCAATGACGATAAGTCCGGCGTGTATATTGCTTGGCATTGCAAGGCGGGTTCCTCCTCCAAATGATAGAAGATTGTGAACACCAGGATAGTGTCCGGCTCTGCAAAATAAATTCCACATTCTACCATAGAGAGAATAATAATATATACACGAGTTCAATCTGCTGACTTTTTCCGTGGCATGACGTCACACCACTACCAAGCCATTATTCCGTGGCTGTGGCATGACGTTTTCCGTGGTACGGTGATCCTGTCTTGAAGGTCATGTTGCTAGACAACAATGAACCTACGAGCTATGGAGAAGCGATGGTGGGCCCAAATTCCGACAAATGGTTAGAAGCCATGAAATCCGAGATAGTATCCATATATCAGAACAAAGCATGGACTTTGGTGGACTTGCCCGATGATCGGCAAGCCATTGAGATAAATGGATCTTTAAGAAGAAGACGGACGTGGACGGTAATATCACCGTCTATGAAGCTCGACTTGTGGCGAAGAGTTTTTCACAAGTTCAAGGAGTTGACTACGATGAGATTTTCTCATCTGTAGCGATGCTTAAGTCCGTCGGAATCATGTTAGCATTAGCTGCATTTATGACATCTGGCAGATGGATGTCAAAACAAGTTTCCTTACCTGTTTTCGTAAGGAAAGGTCGTATGTGATACAATCAGAAAGGTTTTGTCGATCCTAAGGATGCTAAAAGGTATGCTAGCACCAGCGATCCTTCTAAGGACTGGAGTAAGCATCTCGGAGTTGGAATGTGCACTTTGATGAGATGATCAAAGATTTTAGGTTTATACAAAGTTTATGAGAAACTTGTATTTGCAAAGAAGTGAGTGGGAGCACTATAGAATTTTTGACATATTGTTGATCAGAAATGATGTAGAATTTTTGGAAAGCATATAGGGTTATTTGAAAAGTGTTTTTCAAGTGAAAACCTGTATTAAGCTACTTGAACATTGAGCATCAAGATCTATAGGGATAGATCAAAACCGCTTAATGGTACTTTCAAATGAGCATATACCTTGACATGATCTTGAAGGTGTTCAAGATGGATCGATCAAGAAGGAGTTCTTGCACGAGATGTAAGGTATGAAGCTAAGACTTAAATCTCGACCACGGCAGAACAGAGAGAAAGGACGAAGGTCGTCCCCTATGCCTTAGACATAGGCTCTACAGTATGCTATGCTGTGTACCGCACCGAGTAGCAAACCGGATACATATAGTGGTGCAACCATTTGGAATAGCTCCAAGTGGAGCGTGGAACCAGCGTTTACAATATGACCTAGAAATTTGCAAAGCACACACGGATCTGAAAGGTTCAGACCCGTTGACTAAAACCTCTCTCACAAGAAAAACATGATCAAACCTCAGAACTCATTGAGTCTAAATCACATGATGATGTGAACTAGTTTATAGACACTAGTAAACTCTTTGGGTGTTGGTCACATGGCGATGTGACCTATCAGTGTTAATCACATGACGATGTGAACTAGATTATTGACTCTAGTGCAAGTGGGAGACTGTTGGAAATATGCCCTAGAGGCAATAATAAATTAGTTATTATTATATTTCCTTGTTCATGATAATCGTTTATTATACATGCTATAATTGTATTGATAGGAAACTCAGATATATGTGTGGATACATAGACAACATCAAGTCCTAGTAAGCCTCTAGTTGACTAGCTCGTTGATCAACAGATGGTTACGGTTTCACGACCATGGACATTGGATGTCGTTGATAACGGATCACATCATTAGAAGAATGATGTGATGGATAAGACAATCCTAAGCCTAGCACAAAGATCGTAGTTAGTATGCTAAAGCTTTTCTAATGTCAAGTATCATTTCCTTAGACCATGAGATTGTGCAACTCCGGATACCGTAGGAATGCTTTGGGTGTACCAAAGCGTCAACGCGTGGCGGGTGGCTATAAAGGTGCACTACGGTATCTCCGAAAGTGTCTGTTGGGTTGGCACGAATCGAGGCTGGGATTTGTCACTCCGTGTACTCGGAGAGGTATCTCTGGGCCCACTCGGTAGGACATCATCATAATGTGCACAATGTGACCAAGGGTTGATCACGGGATGATGTGTTACGGAACGAGTGTAAAGAGACTTGCGTAGCGAGATTGAACAAGGTATCGGATACCGACGATCGAATCTCGGGCAAGTACAATACCGCTAGACAAAGGGAATTGTATACGGGATCGATTGAGTCCTTGACATCGTGGTTCATCCGATGAGATCATCGTGGAACATGTGGGAGCCAACATGGGTATCCAGATCCGCTGTTGGTTATTGACGGAGAACGTCTCGGTCATATGCGCATGATTCCCGAACCCGTAGGGTCTACACATAAGGTTCGATGGCGCTAGGGTTATAAAGGAAGTTTGTATGTGGTTACGAATGTTGTTGAGTCCGGATGAGATCCCGGATGTCACGAGGAGTTCGAGAATGGTCGGAGGTAAAGATTTATATATGGGAAGTTGTCAAGCGGACACCGGAAAAGTTTGGGTCATATCGGTATTGTGGAGGGCCACGGAAAGGTTCGGAGGACCACCGGGAGGGCTACCCCTCCGGGGCCACTGGGCTGCGTGGGAGGCAGCCAGCCCCTGTTGGGCTGGGCGCACCCCTCCCCTTGGGCCCATGCGCCTAGGGTTGAGGGAACCCTGAGGGCGCCCCTTGCTTGGGGGCAAGCCCCCTCCCTTGCCGCCGCCCCACCTCTAGATGCATCTAGAGGGTGGCCCCCTCCTCCTTCCCCTATAAATAGAGGGGTGAGGGAGGGCTGCATACACAACTTGAAGGCGCAGCCCTCCCTCCCAACACATCTCCTCCTCTGCGTGCGCTTGGCGAAGCCCTGCCGGGCTGTCACTCCATCATCACTGCGTCGTCGTGCTGCTGTTGGAGCCATCTTCCTCAACCTCTCCTTCCTCCTTGCTGGATCAAGGCGGAGGATCGTCGTCCGTACCGTGCACGTGTGTTGAGCGCGGAGGTGCTGTCCGTTCAGCACTTGGTCATCGGTGATCCGAGTGCGACTCCATCATCACCATCCCCTTGAGCGCTTCCTTTTCGATCTACAAGTGGTATGTAGATGCAAACTCACTCCCTTGACTCATTGCTTAGATGAACTCATAGATGGATCTTGGTGAAACCGTAGGAAAATTTTTAATTTTCTGCAACGTTCCCCAACAGTGGCATCATGAGCTAGGTCTATGCGTAGTTCTCTTTGCACGAGTAGAACACAATTTGGTTGTGGGCGTAGATCTTGTCAACTTGCTTGCCGCTACTAGTGTTATCTTGCTTCCGCGGTATTGTGGGATGAAGCGGCCCGGACCAACCTTACGTGCGCTTCGTGAGACCGGTTCCACCGATTAACATGCACTAGTTGCATAAGGTAGCTGGCGGGTGTCTGTCTCTCCCACTTTAGTTGGAGCGGATTCGATGAAAAGGGTCCTTATGAAGGGTAAATAGAAGTTGACAAAATCACGTTGTGGTTATTAAGTAGGTAAGAAAACGTTCTTGCTAGAACCCAATTGCAGCCACGTAAAGATGCAACAACAATTAGAGGACGTCTAACTTGTTTTTGCAGCAATTGTCATGTGATGTGATATGGCCAAGTTGTGATGAATGATGAATGACATATTGTGATGTATGAGATCATGTTCTTGTAATAGGATCACGACTTGCATGTCGATGAGTATGACAACCGGCAGGAGCCAGAGGAGTTGTCTTTATTTTTTGTATGACCTGCGTGTCATTGAAGAACGCCATGTAAATTACTTCACTTTATTGCTAAACACGTTAGCCATAGAAGTAGAAGTAGTCGTTGGCGTGACAACTTCATGAAGACACGATGATGGAGATCATGATGATGGAGATCATGGCGTCATGCCGGTGACAAGATGATCATGGAGCCCCGAAGATGGAGATCAATGGAGTTTTATGATATTGGCCATATCATGTCACTACTATATAATTGCATGTGATGTTTATTATGTTTATGCATCTTGTTTACTTAGAACGACGGTAGTAAATAAGATGATCCCTTACAACAATTTCAAGAAGTGTTCTCCCCTAACTGTGCACCGTTGCTAAAGTTAAATCGCTTCTAAGCACCACGTGATGATCGGGTGTGATGGATTCTTACGTTCACATACAGCGGGTGTAAGACAGATTTACACATAAAACACTTAGGGTTAACTTGACGAGCCTAGCATGTACAGACATGGCCTCGGAACACGGAGACCGAAAGGTCGAACACGAGTCGTATGGAAGATACGATCAACATGAGAATGTTCACCGACGATGACTAGTCCGTCTCACGTGATGATCGGACACGGCCTAGTCGACTCGGATCGTATAACACTTAGATTACTAGAGGGATGTCTAATCTGAGCGGGAGTTCATTTAAATAATTTGATTATATGAACTTAATTATCATGAACTTAGTCTAAAACTCTTGCATAATATGTCTTGTAGATCAAATGGCCAACACTCATGTCAACTTGAACTTCAACGCGTTCCTAGAGAAAACCAAGCTGAAAGATGGCGGCAGCAACTATCGGACTGGGTCCGGAACTTGAGATCATCCTCATAGCTGCCAGAAACAATATGTCCTAGAAGGACCGCTAGGTGGCGCTCCGTCGAGAGAACCAAGACATTATGAATGCTTGGCAGTCTCGTCTTGATGATTACTCCCTCGTTCGATGCGGCATGCTTTACAGTTTAGAACCGGGCTCCAAAAGCGTTTTGAGCATCACGGAGCATATGAGATGTTCGAGGAGCTGAAACTAGTTTTCCAAGCTCACGCCGGGTCGAGAGATATGACATCTCCGACAAGTTCTATAGTTGTAAGATGGAGGAAAATAGTTACATCGGTGAGCACATACTCAAGATATGCAGGTTGCACAACCGTATGACCCAGCTGAATATTAACCTCCACGATGAGGCGGTCATTGACAGAATCCTTGATCGCTCCCACCAAGCTACAAGAGCTTTGTGATGAACTACAATATGCAGGGATGGTGAAGACCATTCTGAAGTATTTTCAATCTGAAGTCGTGAGAGGTTGAGATCAAGAAAGAACATCAAGTGTTGATGGTCAATAAGACCACTAAGTTCAAGAAGGGCAAGGGTAAGAAGAACTTCAAGAAGGACGGCAAAGATGTTGCGGCGCCCGCAAGCAAGTTGCGGGAAGAAGTCAAAGAATGGACCCAAGCCCGAGACCGAGTGCTTTTATTGCAAGGGAAGGGTCCTTTGGGCGGAACTGCCCCAAATACTTAGCGAATAAGAAGGCCGGCAACACCAAAGGTATATTTGATATACATGTAATTGATGTGTACCTTACCAGACTCGTAGTAACTCCCAGGTATTTGATACGGTGCCGTTGCTCATATTTGTAACTCACAGCAGGAGCTGCGAATAAGCGGAGGCTGGCGAAGGGCGAGGTGACGATGCGCGCCGGGAATGGTTCCAGAGTCGATGTGATCGCCGTCGACGCTACCTCTACATTTACCTACGGGAATAGTTTTGAACCTTAATAATTGTTATTTGGTGCCAAGTTTGAGCATGAACATTGTATCTGGATCTCGTTTGATCGAGATGGCTACTCATTTAAATCCGAGAATAATGGTTGTTCTATTTATATGAGAGATATGTTATATGGTCATGCTCCGATGGTCAATGGTTTATTCTTAATGAATCTCGGCGTAGTATTACACATGTTCATAGCGTGAATACCAAAAGATGTAAAGTTGATAACGATAGTCCCACATACTTGTGGCAATCGGCCTTGGTCACATTGGTGTCAAGCGCATGAAGAAGCTCCATGCTGATGGACTTTTAGAGTCTCGATTATGAATCATTTGACACATGCGAACCATGCCTCATGGGCAAAATGACCAAGACTCCGTTCTCGGAACAATGGGCGAGCAACCAACTTGTTGGAAATCATACATACCGATGTGTGCGGTCCAATGAGTGTTGAGGCTCATGGAGGATATCGTTATGTTCTCACTCTCACAGATGACTTGAGTAGATATGGGTATGTCTACTTGATGAAACACAAGTCTGAGACCTTTGAAAGGTTCAAGGAATTTCAGAATGAAGTAGAGAATCAACGTGACCGAAAGATAAAATTCTTCGATCGGATCGTGGAGGAGAATATTTGAGTCACGAATTTGGTACACCCTTAAGAAAATGTGGAATCGTTTCACAACTCACGCCACTGGAACACCTCAGCGTAACGGTGTGTCCGAGCGTCGTGTCGCACTCTATTGGATATGGTGCGATCTATGATGTCTCTTACCGATTTACCGCTATCATTTTGGGGATACGCTCTAGAGACAGCTACATTCACTTTAAATAGGGCACCGTCTAAATCCGTTGAGACGACACCGTATGAATTATGGTTTGGAAAGAAACCTAAGCTGTCGTTTCTAAAAGTTTGGGGATGCGATGCTTATGTCAAGAAACTTCAACCTGAAAAGCTCGAACCCAAGTCGGAAAATCGTCTTCATAGGATACCCTAAGGAAACCATAGGGTATACCTTCTACTTAAGATCCGAGGAAAGATCTTTGTTGCCAAGAACGGATCCTTTACGGAAAAGAGTTTCTCTCGAAAGAAGTAAGTGGGAGGAAAGTAGAACTTGATGAAGTACTACCTCTTGAGCGGGATAGTAGTGCAGCTCGGAAAATGTTCTGTGATGCCTACACCAACCGAAGAGGAAAATAATGATGATGATCAAGGTACTTGGATCAAGTTGCTCTGAACTTCGTGGGTCCACAAGGACACGTTCCGCACCAGTGAGTGGTACGGAACCCTGTCACGAAATCATGTTGTTACACAACGGTGAACCTTCGAACTATGAAGAAGCTATGGCGGGCCCCGATTCCAACAAATGGCTAGAAGCCATGAAATCCGAGATAGAATCCATGTACGAAAACAAAGTATGGACTTTGACTGACTTGCCCGATGATCGGCGAGCGATAGAAAATAAATGGATCTTCAAGAAGAAGACGGACGCGGATGGTAATGTCACCATCTATAAAGCTCGACTTGTCGCTAAGGGTTATCGGCAAGTTCAAGGGATTGACTACGATGAGACTTTCTCTCCCATAGCGAAGCTTAAGTCCGTCCGAATCATGTTAGCAATTGTCGCATACTATGATTATGAGATATGGCAGATGGACGTCAAAACAGCATTCCTTAACGGTTATCTTAAGGAAGAGCTGTATATGATGCAGCCGGAGGGTTTTGTCGATCCTAAGAATGCTGACAAAGTATGCAAGCTCCAGCGATCCATTTATGGGCTGGTGCAAGCATCTCGGAGTTGGAACATTCACTTTGATGAGATGATCAAAGCGTTTGGGTTTATGCAGACTTATGGAGAAGCTTGCGTTTACAAGAAAGTGAGTGGGAGCTCTGTAGCATTTCTCATATTATATGTAGATGACATACTTTTGATGGGAAATGATATAGAATTCTTGGACAGCATTAAGGCCTACTTGAATAAATGTTTTTCAATGAAGGATCTTGGAGAAGCTGCTTATATATTAGGCATCAAGATCTATAGAGATAGATCGAGACGCCTCATAGGTGTTTCACAAAGCACATACCTTGATAAGATTTTGAAGAAGTTCAAAATGGATCAGTCCAAGAAGGGTTCTTGCACAGATTGCAAGGTGTGAGATTGAGCTCAGCTCAATGCCCGACCACGGCAAAAGATAAAGAAGAGATGAGTGTCATCCCTATGCTTCAGCCATAGGATCTATTATGTATGCCATGCTATGTACGGACCTGATGTAAACCTTGTCGTAAGTTTGGTAGGAAGGTACCAAAGTAATCCCGACAAGGAACACTAGACAGCGGTCAAGAATATCCTGAAGTACCGAAAAGGACAAAGGACATGTTTCTCGTTTATGGAGGTGACGAAGAGCTCGTCGTAAAGGGTTACGTCGGCGCTAAGCTTCGACACGATCTGATGACTCTAAGTCACAAACCGGATACGTGTATATGTTGAATGGTGGAGCAGTAAGCTGGTGCAGCTGCAAGCAGAGCGTCGTGGCAGGATCTACATGTGAAGCGGAGTTGTAACATCCCAAATTCCCTATTTGGAATGTTTTACAATTATAGCTAAGCATCTATGCATTCTGTTTGAATTTGAGTGGCATTTGCAGTTTCAGAAGTTTTGGACTTGTTGGCATTTGAATTCAAATTTTGGCAAGTGGAAATCATTTCAAAAATTATGCCTGATAAATACTTGAGAGAAAGTATGAGAGGAGTAAACATGACACTCCAAAAATATCAGAGGAAAACATTGCCAAAAGTTTTGAATTCAAATTTGAGTTTTATTTGAATTCTAGAAAAAATGATTTTTTAGAAACTTTGGATTTTGCCCCTGGAAAAATGTTCAAATGATAGGGAATATTCCCCTGATCATTTTGATATATATATGTCCTATATAAAATATTTATATATTATGTATTATCTCTGTTTTTATTTTTTCAAAAAAATATATTTGGAAAAAGAAAATGCCCAGCACCAGCCAGCCGATCGGCCCACCAAAGACTGGCAGCCCACCCAACCGCGCCAGCCAGGCGGCCCACCAGCGCCCGAGAGGCCCAGCGAGCCAACCGACCGATGCCCTCGCCCGAATCGGTTTCGGACCGGCCGACCGACCGCGCCGCGCCCTTCCTCCTCTCACTGACGGTGGACCCCCACCCGTCGTCTACCCCTTTCCCACCCCACTCACCCGCGCCGCCGCTCGCCGGATCCCGAAGGATCCGGGATTCGCCGAGATCTCCTCGCCCGCGTTTCCCCTCGTCCAAGCCGAGGACCCCTATAATCTCCCCGACCCCATTCCCCCTCGCCCCTCACGGACCTCTCTCTCCCTCCGCACGCGCTTGCGGAGCCGAGCACACGCCACCGCCGCCATTAGCCTCACCCGACTCACCCAGCCACCCGATCTCGCGGACTCCACCAACGGACCCCTCGTCGCGCCGCACCACGGAGCTCCCGCCGTCGCCCCGACCACGGAGACGCGAACACTCGCCGCCCGAAGTCCGCCGCTGCCGTCGGCGTCCGATGCGTCGCGGAGTTTCCCTCCCGTCCGATCTAAACTCGACGGCTTAGATTAGAACCCCCGAAGGGGTATGGTTTATTAGGTTAGTTGTTAGTGAACCGGGTTTTAGTCCGGTTTATTCTTAGTTAGGGTTTTTATTTTTGAATCGGCCCGATTCGTTTAAACCCTAGGCCCGTTTAGTTATATTACACGCAGGCGTTAGTTAGGCCCAGTTAGCCCGTTTTTCTTTTATTTTCGTTTTCTGTTTTAACAGAATAGTTTCATATTGAAAAATTCATATCTTTTAATCTACTTAATATTTTTAGGTGATTCTTTTTTATTGGTTTGAAAATTTCTTATAGTTTCTGTAGAAAATATAATTAGCTATGTTAAAATTATTTAGAATTGGTTTATTTTAGATTTAGTCAGAATAGTAAATCTGCTATAAAATGAGTTAGGAAAATTATTTTTAATGATTCTTTTGTCCCAACTTTGTTTTGACATTGCCTAACCGTAGGAATTTATTTGGGCATTTTAGGATTAATAAAAATAGTTTCTAGCAGAATCATGTTATTCTTAATTAATTAACTAGCTACTGTTTTCCTATTATTTTAATTAGCAAATAAATTTATTTTTACATGTGATTGATTATTCTAGGATAGTTTCTGTCACTTTAGAGCATGAACTTTTATTTATAATAAATAAAACTTTTATTTTATTTTCCTACTAAAATTTGCTTTAGGCCTAATAGGAGTTTTATAATAACTTTTAAATTGATTCTTTTTGCTCCTAGTTACTTAATGCATTCTTTTCTGTTAAGTTAACATAAACTCATGCTTAGGTTATGTTGAGAAAATTTTTGTTATGTAAAACTATTTCTAGTTGTTGCTCGAAGTAGGAAAACTTTGAGTTGGATTTCTTCGAGTTTTCTTTTGGGTTTTGATTCGTTTGTTTGGTGTGTTTCATATTACTATGCTGTTATGTAAGTGATCATATGTTGTATGCTTATTGTGGTTATTGTTTGCCTCGGTAGAATTTCCGGAGTGCGAAGCTTGCTACTACGAGTCCTTAGCTTACGAAGATCGTCAGCAAGGCAATTCATTGATCATACTTTCAATACCTATGATTTTTGTTGCATTAGAATTATACCTCCCCACCATGCATGCAGTAGTTGAAAATTTGAAGTTATGTTCTTGAGTAGTATCATGTGGTAGGATGAACCAATTCCCCTTGTTACCATGACCCGGGACGAAGTAGTTAAATTTTGCTATGCTCGTAGACGGGATTGGTTGAGTGAATCCATAAGGGAGATGTGAGAGTCAATGATGATGACAACCCCATGAACTTCAAGCTCAAGATGGACTTCGGAATTCACTACTGGGTGGAGGACGATTGACGGGCACCCTGGAGAACCCAGTGGTTGGCCGGGATGCATGGAGAAGTGCCATGACATCTTGCGGAAAGCTTCACCCAGCCACGAAGAGACGGATGTATACCCCATTGACGGAAGCTTACGTGCAGCCGCAAGCCATTATGGGCTCGGCTTGGTCAACCCTAGTTGTGGCGCTGGCGGACGATACTACGAGATGTAGAAGAACGGTAGGATTGGATGGGTACCGGCGGTGGCGGAAGAACTCTTGGAAGACCCTGTTTACGTTCGTCCGTCTTCAAACACCATGAAGTGCGAAGACTTAAAAGGAGGAGCGATTCTTGCGGGTAAAGTCATAAACCTCTGCAGAGTTAAAGATCTAATCGATTAGCCGTGTCCCGATTACGGACAATTTGAGCCTCTGGAACTTGGAAGTATTCGAAATCTCAACACTAAAACTAATAAAATAATTTGAGGGGTTATGACTTAATAATTTGGGAATGAGACATTGGTTGGCGGAACCATCTCAATAACTACCAACAATTTTGTAGTATTTGCAAGCAAGTCCACTGTAGTAGGGAAAAATTGGCTTTGCGCAAAATGATGAAACTTAGAGCCCCACAGCCAAAATGCATATAGTGTTAGTAATTTTATTATTGTTATTCTCTCTTCATGACTTGCCAAATATTCAAAATGTTGACCTACACAGCTGCAACGTCTTATGTTGCGAGGAGTATTCGATCAGGATTGAGGCTACGCTCCGCGCTTGGCGATTGCCCTATGGAGTCGGATGGACTCGCTATTTAATCACGCTTCCGCAGCTTTACTAGTTTATTTCTCATGAGTTGGCCTTGGCGAATTTATTCTCTTGTAATAAAGACTCTATATGAGAATCGTGTAATAAATTCAGGTGTGATTGAACTTTGATTATTTCATCGATGTCTTTGTGAGTACCAAAGATGATCTTGGGATGAATACAGACACGAGACTTGACCGATTTTGGGTCAGGTCACTACAGAGATAGTATCGAGCACTGCGCTGACCGTGGGGCGTAACCCCTAGGATCGGAAAGCCATAGGAAGAGACTATTTACTTTATATCCTTATCATTCCGTAATTCTCCCTGTTCATTTCTCGACTTCTCTCGATTTTCAACATTCTAGATGGCCGTCGAGTTCACCCCAGTTTGCTACGGAGTTTTGCCAGCCCAATGAGACTATGCCCTTGGCGCAGAAGCTGGTCGAGATGGTGAAGAAGCTGAAGATTGCTCGCCCTCGATCACCGGAAGCCAACCAATGCACTTCCGACGGATACCCGCTCTGAGGATCGAGGTGCACATTCGAGGAGAACCTTCGGAGGGCATCTGAGCCTATTGACTCGAGTTCACCGACTTCAACTGGATCCTCGGAAGGGACATGGCGATCTACCGTGCACTTGGACATCTCCGAGAAGAGTACAGGGCAGAGCTCGATCCATCAGACCTCGCCATGGTTTCTCGCAGAGCAAGGAATGGAGATATCATCCGTACCGTAGAGGACGACTCCATTCTCTCTTATATCCAAGACTTGGAGTGTCTCCTCAGGAAACGGGAGATCCAGACTCGCCGTAACTCGAAGGTACACAGGAGGCTGTTGTTCCGTGAATTGGGCTGGAGGAGAAGGCACCGCAGACTTCCTTGGCCATGAGGAAGAAATCGCGGACTTCATGGAGAGAGTCGACGACCTGAAGATGAAGCTTGCCGCAATTGAGGAAAAGATGGACTTGGGAGAGGACCTTTTTCCGAGTGGAGATGATGGACCTCTCGTGAGCAATGATCAGGATTATGAAGGGAGTTCCACTGGAGAAAGCCGCAAGAGGAGGCGCCGCAATGAGGGCGCCACACCGGAGGACATTGCACGGAGGGGCGCAAGGATTATTGATGAAGACATTTAGTCGACCACCATATTATTTTACTTTTTCGCGATCGCTTAGGTCGTTATTTTCGATTAGCCGTGAGCTTTTGTAATCGAGATTGAACCATGTTTGAGTGGAATGAATAAATGATTGGTGTGTTTATGATTGTGCATTCATATGGGTAGTGTTATTTCTCATTAGACCATTGTTCTATTCTAATTTTCTCATCCACTCCAAAACATCAGATGCCTCCGAGACGTGACCCGGTCTCAACTTCCGCGGAGCTCACCCAGCTGCTCCAAAGCAGCGAGAATGCCATCATGCGGATGCTCATCCGAAACTGAACAACAACAACAACAACAATCCACCGCCACCACCACCCCTGTTGACAACTTGACTCGATTCACGAGGCTGAATCCGCGGTGTTCTCTAGCAGACCGAGCGATTGTGGCGATGATTGGCTCCGCAAGGTCGGAAGAGAGTTAATCACTGTTGGATGCACTGATGCAGAGAAGGTGCGCTTTGCCGCACATCAACTTGATGGACCTGCAGCTTCTTGGTGGGAGAACTACACCGCCACTTATCCCATCGCCACCATCACATGGGATCAGTTCCAGCAGGCCTTCCGCACCGCTCATGTTTCAGCCGGAGCCATCGATGCGAAGAAGCGTGAGTTCCGCAACTTACGCCAGAGAACCGTCTTGTGGCGCGATGCGTGGATGAGTTCAGCAAGTTAGCTCATTATGCCCCGGATGATGTGGCCACAGATGCCGCAAAGCAGGAGAAGTTTCTCGAGGGACTCAATGACGAGCTGGGAATGCAGCTTATGGTGGCTACTTTCACCAACTACCAGCAGCTGGTAGACAAGGCCATCATACTTGAAGGCAAGCAGCAGCAGATTGAAAGCATAGCGGAAGTACAGCCGGGGAAGCACAACTCGGAGCTCGGCAGAAGCCCGTTATGCCCCATACTCGGGAGGGCATACCCATCACAACCATGGAGGACATAACCATGGAGGAAATGGGAACAACCGCAACCAGGACAACAGGTCGTGCAATGGCAATGGCAATGGAAGCGGTAATGGGAACCAGCATCGTCCTGCCCGGCTCGAAGGATCTGAGTCACATCACTGCTTCAAGTGCGGAAAACAGGGCACTATGCCACCGACTGCCCGGAGGCCAAGCAGAGGAATGGAAGCGGCAATGGAAGCTCAGCGAAGAAGCCCAACCCTTTCCTCGTGCTCGGGTGAACCACATTGGCGTGGAGGGCGTCTATGATCAGCCGACAATCGTGGTTGGTAAGTTTTATTGAATTCACGTTCAGTTTTGGTACTCTTTGATTCGGTGCAACGCATTCATTCATATCAAGGGTAGTTGTGGAAAAGTACGGGTTGCCCACTAAAACCCTTAGAAGCCCCCTTCGCGTTAGTTCCGCAGGAGGAGAAATGATGGCAGGCTTAGGCTGTCATGCAACCCTCAACATCGGGAACCATAAATTTCCCGTAGACCTCATAGTATTGGAAACACAGACCTTGGATGTAATCATAGGCATGGATTGGTTGACGAAGTTTGAAGGAAACATAGGTTGTGCCCGCAAGTCGATTCTGCTCACCACCCCGGAGCAGAAGAGGATCAAGTATGTATCCGGCGTAGCGGATGAAGAATCGGTGAATTCCCTCACGGGAGTTGTTCAGGAGGAAGTGCCAATAGTGCAAGATTTTCCCGATGTGTTTCCGGAGGAATTACCAGGAATGCCACCGGATAGGGACATTGAATTTCTGATTGAGTTATTGCCCGGCACAGCCCCAATATCCAAGAGACCTTATCGGATGCCACCGAACGATTTGAAAGAGATCAAGAACCAGATTAATGAGCTATTGAAGAAAGGATATATTCGGCCAAGCTCATCACCTTGGGGAGCCCCAGTTCTTTTGGTAGAGAAGAAGGATGGAACCTTGAGAATGGTTGTGGATTATCGTTCGTTGAACGACGTGACCGTCAAAAACAAGTACCCTCTACCGATGATTAATGATCTATTTGATCAACTAGTTGGAGCCAAGGTATTCTCCAAGATCGATCTTCGATCAGGGTATCATCAGTTGAAGATCCGTGAAAAGGATATACCCAAAACAGCATTCACTACCAGGTATGGTTTATATGAGTATACCATCATGTCGTTTGGATTGACTAATGCTCCTGCATACTTCATGAATTTGATGAACAAGGTGTTTATGGAATATCTGGACAAGTTTGTCATGGTGTTCATCGATGATATACTGATTTTCTCCAAGAGCGAGGAAGAGCATAAGGAACATTTGCGTCTAGTTACGGAGAAACTTGAGAACATCGGTTGTATGCCAAGTTCAGCAAATGTGAATTTTGGCTGAAGGAAGTCGGATTCCTCGGACATGTTATTTCAGGAGAAGGAATAGCAGTTGACCCCGCCAAGGTTGAATCAGTCACCGATTGGCAGTCGCCCACCTCAGTCAAGGAGATCCGCAGTTTTCTCGGACTCGCAGGATATTATCGGAGGTTTATTGAAAACTTCTCGAAGATTGCCAAGCCCATGACTGAGCTGTTGAAGAAGGAAGCCAAGTACATTTGGACCGAGGATTGTGAAGCCAGTTTTCAGGAGTTGAAGAAACGTTTGGTTACAGCCCCAGTGCTGATTTTGCCGGACATACACAAGGATTACCAGGTATATTGTGACGCTTCTCGTCAGGGACTCGGAGGAGTACTCATGCAGGAAGGAAAAGTTGTAGCTTATACCTCCAGACAACTACGACCTCACGAGATGAATTATGCCACACATGATTTGGAGTTAGCAGCGATAGTGCATGCACTCAAGACACAGGAGACATTTCCTCGCCGGAAACCATTGTGATGTTTACACAGATCACAAGAGCTTGAAGTATATTTTCACGCAGAAAGAGTTGAACCTCGAGCGGAGGAGATGGCTAGAGTTAATCAAGGACTATGACATGAGATTGCATTACCACCGGGGAAGGCTAATGTTGTAGCAGATGCTTTGAGCCGTAAGAGTTATGTGAATACTCTTGTAGCGGGAGGATTACCCCAGGAGTTAGTCGATGACCTCGAGAGATCTCCGATGGAGATAGTTCGAGATGATATGTTGCAACTCTGGAAGTTCAGTCCACTTTGGCGAAAGGATTCATGAAGCCGGAAGTCGGACAAGGAAATTGATGAGATAAAGCGAAAGATGAATGAAGGAAAAGCTAAAGGATTCCGTAAGGATGAATACGGAGCTATATGGTTCGAGGATCGTATTTATGTACCCAATGATCCCGAACTCGGAAGTTAATTCTTCAGAGGCTCATGATTCACCAGTACTCGATTCACCCCTGTAACACCAAGATGTACCGGATTTGAAGGAAAGTTTCGGTGGGCGGTATGAAGAAGGATATTGCCGAGTACGTAGCAGTATCGATGTTTGTCAGCGAGTAAAGGCGAACATCGAAGCCAGCAGGTTACTTCAACCTTTGCCGATTCCGATTGGAAATGGGAAAAACTTGGGATGGATTTTATCACAGATTACCCAGACCCGTTCAGGTTATGATTCCATCTGGGTAGTGGTTGATCGTTTGACCAAGGTAGCTCATTTCATTCCGTGAAGACTACCTATACCAGTGCTAAGTTGGCCAAGATATACATGACCAGGATCGTATGTCCGCATGGAGTTCCGAGGAGTATCGTGTCGGATAGAGGAACACAATTTACCTCAAAGTTTTGGAATCAGTTGCATGAAAATTTGGGTACGAGGCTGGAGTTCAGTACAGCTTTCCATCCACAAATAGATGGACAGACCGAGAGAGTCAACCAGATTCTGGAGGACATGTTGAGAGCTTGTGTGCTAGACTATGGGTCTAGCTGGGATGATAATTTGCCATACGCAGGCGTTCTCATACAACAACAGTTATCGATCCGATCGAAGATGGCCCTTCGAAGCTCTATACGGAAGGAGGTGCGAACACCATTCTTTGTGGGATGGTGTTGGAGATCGATCGCTTTTCGGTTCCGACCTTATCAGAGATTCCGAAGAGAAAGTCAAGCTGATTCGGGATAGACTCAAGATAGCACAGTCGAGACAGAAAAGTTATGCCGACGATAACGCAAGGAAGTAACTTACGCGGCGGGAGACCGAGCATATCTTCGTGTGTCCCCACATCGTGGGATCAAGAGGTTTGGTGTCAAAGGAAAGTTAGCACCCCGATTCATTGGCCCTTAAAAAATCCTCGAGCGTCGTGGAGAAGTTGCTTGCAAGTTGGAATTGCGGAAGGATTATGCGGAGTTCATGATGTCTTCCATGTTTCTCGGTGAAGAAGTGTCACGCCGACATGGCCGATATTCCGTTGAGAGACACGGTGCCCTAGAGGCCATACAGCTTGCGGTGATCTGACTTATAAGGAGAAACCGTCCGAATTCTCGAGACTGCGAACAGAGTCACACGCAGCAAGATCATCAAGTTTTGCAAGGTGCTGTGGAGTCATCACTCCGAGGAAGAAGCCACCTGGGAGCAAGAAGAAGACCTTCTTCGAGACCACCCGCACCTATTTGCTAGCCAACCCGAATCTCGAGGGCGAGATTCATCTTAAGGTGGGTAGGTTTGTAACATCCCAAATTCCCTATTTGGAATGTTTTACAATTATAGCTAAGCATCTATGCATTCTGTTTGAATTTGAGTGGCATTTGCAGTTTCAGAAGTTTTGGACTTGTTGGCATTTGAATTCAAATTTTGGCAAGTGGAAATCATTTCAAAAATAATGCCTGATAAATACTTGAGAGAAAGTATGAGAGGAGTAAACTTGACACTCCAAAAATATCAGAGGAAAACATTGCCAAAAGTTTTGAATTCAAATTTGAGTTTTATTTGAATTCTGGAAAAAATGATTTTTTATAAACTTTGGATTTTGCCCCTGAAAAAATGTTCAAATGATAGGGAATATTCCCCTGGTCATTTCGATATATATATGTCATATATAAAATATTTATATATTATGTATTATCTCTGTTTTA
Organism: Aegilops longissima; assembly: GCA_021605205.1. Taxonomy (NCBI): domain Eukaryota; kingdom Viridiplantae; phylum Streptophyta; class Magnoliopsida; order Poales; family Poaceae; genus Aegilops; species Aegilops longissima. Next base: position 32,657,903 of record CM038679.1, on the reverse strand, counting down.
TTTTTCAAAAAAATATATTTGGAAAAAGAAAATGCCCGAGCACCACCAGCCGACCGCCCAGCCAAGACTGGGCAGCCCACCCAACCGCGCCAGCCAGGCGGCCCACCAGCGCCCGAGAGGCCCAGCGAGCCAACCGACCGAGGCCCTCGCCCGAATCGGTTTCGGACCGGCCGACCGACCGCGCCGCGCCCTTCCTCCTCTCACTGACGGTGGACCCCCACCCGTCGTCTACCCCTCGCCCACGCCACTCGCCCGCGCCGCCGCTCGCCGGATCCCGAAGGATCCGGGATTCGCCGAGATCTCCTCGCCCGCGTTTCCCCTCGTCCAAGCCGAGGACCCCCTATAAATACTCCCCCCCGACCCCATTCCCCCCCTCGCCCCCTCACCGGACCTCTCTCTCCCTTCGCACGCGCTCGCCGGAGCCCGAGCACGCCACCGCCGCCATTAGCCTCACCCCGACTCACCCCGGCCACCCCGATCTCGCGGACTCCACCAACCGACCCCTCGTCGCGCCGCACCATGGAGCTCCCGCCGTCGCCCCGACCACCGAAGACGCCGAACACTCGCCCGAGAGCCGCCGCCGCCGTCGGCGTCGATGCGTCGCCGAGTTTCCCTCCCCGTCCGATCTAAACTCGACGGCTTAGATTAGAACCCCCGAAGGGGTATGGTTTATTAGGTTAGTTGTTAGTGAACCGGGTTTTAGTCCAGTTTATTCTTAGTTAGGGTTTTTATTTTGAATCGGCCCGATTCGTTTAAACCCTAGGCCCGTTTAGTTATATTACGCACAGGGCGTTAGTTAGGCCCAGTTAGCCCGTTTTTCTTTTATTTTCGTTTTCTGTTTTAATAGAATAGTTTCAGATTTGAAAAATTCATATCTTTTAATCTACTTAATATTTTTAGTTGATTCTTTTTTTGTTGGTTTGCAAATTTCTTATAGCTTCTGAAGAAAATATAATTAGCTATGTTAAAATTATTTAGAATTGCTTTATTTTAGATTTAGTCAGAATAGTAAATCTGCTATAAAATGAGTTAGGAAAATTATTTTTAATGATTCTTTTGTCCCAACTTTATTTTGACATTGCCTAACCGTAGGAATTTATTTGGGCATTTTAGGATTAATAAAAAAATAGTTTCTAGCAGAATCATGTTATTCTTAATTAATTAACTAGCTATTGTTTTCCTATTATTTTAATTAGCAAATAAATTTATTTTTTACATGTGATTGATTATTCTAGGATAGTTTCTGTCACTTTAGAGCATGAACTTTTATTTATAATAAATAAAAACTTTTATTTTATTTTTCCTACTAAAATTTGCTTTAGGCCTAATAGGAGTTTTATAATAACTTTTAAATTGATTCTTTTTGCTCCTAGTTGCTTAATGCATTCTTTTCTGTTAAGTTAACATAAACTCATGCTTAGGTTATGTTGAGAAAATTTTTGTTATGTAAAACTATTTCTAGTTGTTGCTCGAACTAGGAAAACTTTGAGTTGGATTTCTTCGAGTTTTCTTTTGGGTTTTGATTCGTTTGTTTGGTGTGTTTCATATTACTATGTTGTTATGTAAGTGATCATATGTTGTATGCTTATTTTGGTTATTGTTTGCCTCGGTAGAATTTCCGGAGTGCGAAGCTTGCTACTACGAGTCCTTAGCTTACGAAGATCGTCAGCAAGGCAAGTCATTGATCATACTTTCAATACCTATGATTTTTGTTGCATTAGAATTATACCTCTCCACCATGCATGCAGTAGTTGAAATTTTGAAGTTATGTTCTTGAGTAGTATCATGTGGTAGGATGAACCAATTCCCCTTGTTACCATGACCCGGGACGAAGTAGTTAAATTTTGCTATGCTCGTAGACGGGATTGGTTGAGTGAATCCATAAGGGAGATGTGAGAGTCAATGATGATGACAACCCCATGAACTTCAAGCTCAAGATGGACTTGAATTCACTCTTGGGTGGAGGATAGGTTGACGGCACCTGGAGAACCCGGTGGTTGGCGGGATGCATGGAGAAGTGCCATGACATCTTGCGGAAAGCTTCACCCAGCCACGAAGAGGCGGATGTATACCCCATTGACGGAAGCTTACTGTGCAGCCGCAAGCCATTATGGGCTCGGCTTGGTCAACCCTAGTTGTGGCGCTGGCGGACGGTACTACGAGATGTAGAAGAGCGGTAGGATTGGATGGGTACGGCGGTGGCGGAAGAACTCTTGGAAGACCCTGTTTCGTTCGTCCGTCTTCAAACACCATGAAGTGCGAAGACTTAAAAGGAGGAATGATTCTTGCGGGTAAAGTCATAAACCTCTGCAGAGTTAAAGATCTAATCGATTAGCCGTGTCCCGATTCACGGACAATTTGAGCCTCTGGAACTTGGAAGTATTCGGAAATCTCAACACTAAAACTAATAAAATAATTTGAGGGGGTTATGACTTAATAATTTGGGAATGAGACATTGGTTGGCGGAACCATCTCAATAACTACCAACAATTTTGTAGTATTTGCAAGCAAGTCCACTGTAGTAGGGAAAAATTGGCTTTTCGCAAAATGATGAAACTTAGAGCCCCACAGCCAAAATGCATATAGTGTTAGTAATTTTATTATTGTTATTCTCTCTTCATGACTTGCCAGCATATTCAAAATGCTGACCTACACGGCTGCAACGTCTTATGTTGCAGAGGAGTATTCCGATCAGGATTGAGGCTACGCTCCGCGCTTGGCGATTGCCCTATGGAGTCGGATGGACTCGCTATTTTGTCTCGCTTCGCAGCTTTACTAGTTTATTTCTCATGAGTTGGCCTTGGCGAATTTATTCCTTGTAATAAAGACTCTATATGAGAATCGTGTAATAAATTCAGGTGTGATTGAACTTTGATTATTTCATTGATGTCTTGTGAGTACCAAAGATGATCTTGGGATGAATGCAGACGTAGACTTGACCGATTTTGGGTCAGGTCGCTACAGGAGTACATGGCAGCCTCGGAGGCAGCACATGAAGCAATTTGGGTGAAGGAGTTCATCACCAACTTAGGAGTTATACCCAATGCGTCGGGGCCGATCAAACTCTTATGTGACAACACTGGAGCTATTGCACTTGCAAAGGAGCCCAGGTTTCACAAGAAGACCAGGCACATCAAGCGTCGCTTCAACTCCATCCGTGAAAATGTTCAAGATGGAGACATAGAAATTTGTAAAGTGCATACGGATCTGAATGTCGCAGATCCGTTGACTAAACCTCTTCCATGGGCAAAACATGATCAACACGAAACTCTATGGGTGTTCGATTCATCACAATGTAACTAGATTATTGACTCTAGTGCAAGTGGGAGACTGTTGGAAATATTCCCTAGAGGCAATAATAAAAGCATTATTATTATATTTCCTTGTTCATGATAATTGTCTTTTATTCATGCTATAACTTTATCATCCGGAAATCGTGATACACGTGTGAATACATAGACCACAATACGTCCCTAGTGAGCCTCTAGTTGACTAGCTCGTTGGTCAATAGATAGTCATGTTTTCCTGACTATGGACATCAGATGTCATTGACAACGGGATCACGTCATTAGGACAATGACGTGATGGACAAGACCCAATCCTAAGCATAGCACAAGATCGTGTAGTTCGTTTTGCTAGAGCTTTTCCAATGTCAAGTATCTCTTCCTTAGACCATGAGATCGTGTAACTCCCGGATACCCTAGGAGTGCTTTGGGTGTACCAAACGTCACAACGTAATCTGGGTGACTATAAAGGTGCACTCTGGTATCTCCGAAAGTGTCATTGGGTTGACACGGATCAAGGCTGGATTTGTCACTCCGTATGACGGAGAGGTATCTCTGGGCCCACTCGGTAATGCATCATCATAATGAGCTCAAAGTGACCAAGTGTTTGGTCACGGGATCATCATTCTGATGCGAGTAAAGTGACTTGCCGCTAACGAGACTGAGCGAGGTATTGGGATACCGACGATCGAGTCTCGGGCATGTAACGTACCGATTGACAAAGGAATAGTATCTGAGGTTGCTTGAATCCTCGACATCGTGGTTCATCCGATGACATCATCGAGGAGCATGTAGGAGCCAACATGGGTATCCAGATCCGCTATTGGTTATTGACACGAGGCGTCTCGGTCATGTCGCATGTCTCCCGAACCCGTAGGGTCTACACATAAGGTTCGGTGGCGCTAGGGTTATTAGGAAGACTTGTATGTGATTACGAATGTTGTTGAGTCCGGATGAGATCCCGGACGTCACGAGGAGTTCGGAAGGGTCGGAGGTAAAGATTTATATATGGGAAGTTATCAAGCGGACACGGAAAAGTTTGGGTCATATCGGTATTGTGGAGGGGCCACGGAAGGTTCGGAGGACCACGGGAGGGCCACCCCTCCCGGGGGCACTTGGGCTGCGTGGGAGGCAGCTAGCCTGTTGGGCTGGGCGCACCCTCCCTTGGGCCCATGCGCCTAGGGTTGAGGGGAACCCTAAGGGGCGCCCCCTTGCTTGGGGCAAGCCCCTCCCTTGGCTCCCCCCTCTAGATGCATCTAGAGGGTGGCGCCCTCCACCTTCCCTATAAATAGAGGGGTGAGGGAGGGCTGCATACACAACTTGAGGCGCAGCCCTCCCTCCCAACACCTCTCCTCCTCCGCGTGCGCTTGCGAAGCCTGCCGAGAACTGTCACTCCATCATCACCACGCCGTCGTCTGCTGTTGGAGCTATCTTCCTCAACCTCTCCTTCCTCCTTGCTGGATCAAGGCGGAGGAGACGTCCTCCGTGCAGGGCGTGTGTTGAGCGGAGGTGCTGTCCGTTCAGCACTTGGTCATCGGTGATCCGATGCGAATCCATCATCACCATCCCCTTGAGCGCTTCCTTTTCGATCTACAAGTGGTATGTAGATGCAAACTCACTCCCTTGACTCGTTGCTTAGATGAAATCATAGATGGATCTTGGTGAAACCGTAGGAAAAATTTTAATTTTCTGCAACGTTCCCCAACAAAACTTGCTGACCCGCATGCATGTGGATGAAACAATTATAATTACGGTGGAAGATAAACGTACTGAAAGTATAAGGATTCCATGCAAAAACAGTGCCACGAGTGGTGGCAGCAAACACAAGGACCTCGTAATGAATTGCATCACAGTCTCTGTTGGAAAAGGCAGTGTCTAGGAGGCGCTTAGGCACGCCTAGGCGCTAGGCAATGGCCAAACGCCTCGCCTAGGGCATAAATGGAGGTCTAGGCAGGGCAAGTAAGGAATTGCCTACCCAAGCAAGAAATCATGCCACATACTACACTAATATGCCAAACGAGTTATATTCCAATGGCAATAGGCAGTAATTAAATTATTTATATGCCATAAACTAATATTAGCACCCATATAATAACAATCACAAATACACTATGAATAAAAACTATATTACCGCCTAGGCCGCGTCTAGGGCGCTTAGGCACCGCCTAGGCACTCGGCGAAGGCCAACTGCCTCGTTTACGCCTACCGCTTTTACCAACCTTGATCACAGTACACATCCGTGTATAGAAACTGATTTTTGAGCACTATCCATCCAGTCGAACCACGAAGGACGGCAACAAGCTTGTCGAAGATAGCAACAACTTCATAGTTGTTGTAATTCCAAGAGCGGTTGGGAACTCGACAAATTGCTATCTTCCGTAGAAGACAGTCACCATGATCGTATTTGAATGTGCGTACAATACCGGTGTTCTCAACCACTGGGCAGTCTGCTGAGATTTTTGGAAGTGGAAACCGGTCACGAGTGTACACATTCACAAGTTCCCACTTGCAGTTGGACCCAATGTAAACAACCCAATCTCCATTTGAGCTTGCCCAATCCTTGCCCTCAAGCGATGGCATCTTAACATCATACGTATCATTATAAAGCGGCATCAACTTGCACAAGGCGAGGCCTCCGTCGTCCCCGCGCCAGTAGTCATCAGGGTCACGGCGAAGAAGATAGGGGAGATCAAACCGCTCCTTGAATCTTGGGTTCCTTGTAATGATGTTATTAGTTGAGTCGAGAATGGGCTTGAACGAACCTGCCATGCTAGCCGAGGTGATGACGTCGCACCGATCAATGAGTTCCTCCACCACGTCATCTTTCAGATTGGGGCAAGAATAACGGGGTCGTTTCCGGCCTGTTCCCTCCATGGAGAAGATGATCGAACAATGGCAGAAGGAAGGGTGAAGGCAAATGGAGGAGGGAGAGGAAGAGCGTGCGATAGCAGTTCCAAATCGACAGGGAAAGGCGAAGAGTCGGTGGACGGTTGCCAGTTTGCCACGGTTCACGAAGAGGCGCCCCGACCTACACGTCCGTTCGGAAATACTACTAGTAGAAAAGGACTCGCCGTCGTCTCACTGATATGTTGGAACGGGACTACATGTCAACGAAACATGGTGTGTAATTTCTCGTGCAAAATGAGGTCTAGCCGCGTTGGCCCGAGGTGCCGCATTAGTTTTTTTTTTTTGAAAGTTTGCCGCATTAGTTATTGACCTTTATTTTTTTTAACATGTGATCTGAATGGATAGCTCCTGTGGTCATCACACGTGAGCGGATATAGTGATGGTTGATTCGCCCGAGCAAATTATTACTGTGGGAATATGGGAGTACCAGCGGGTTCGAGGAACAGAGAAATGATGGTTGCTTTGTCCGAGCAACTTACTCTGGCGAAGGTGGGGCTCTGTGATTTGACTGCTCACTAGTCATTACTACTGTGGCGCAAGACCGGGGTGAATCTTTCCCTGAAGTTGTGTTGTGCACTCAATATTGCTGCATGGCAGGTGGAGCCGAATGAAGGATGTCCAACATGTCAGCGAAACGAAGTTGAATTGTTTCTGGCATTGCTATCAATCCTTCAGGATTTGTTTATATGTATGCATGATTTTGATGAAATTGCACTGTGATGCTATGAAGGTTTCAACTTTGGTTCCCGCAGGAAAAAAAGGTTTCAACATGGGATTCATGTGCCTTGCCTTGAGATTATCTCGTTACAACATTCCATCAAATACAAATATCTCAATGGTTCGCAGATCAGCGCCAATATTCACATCACAACTGAAGACAAAGTTGTGAGAAGGTGTACAAATAAAGAAAAAAATATAATTGATCGATGTTATTCGTAGGCATGGCTCCATTTCCTTGGCACAGTGTTCATTGCTTGGCAGCTAGTTTCACCCAGCTCAGTAGCCAAAAAGAGGTGTATGAAGGACACCACAATCCGATCATTTTGTGCAGCTCCACCAAAATCGGCGGACCATCCCTGTTTGCAAAGATATCCGACGGTGTGATTATAATAATAGTGGAACTAGAAGATGAAACATAACACACATAAATAGAAGCCGATCACCTCTACGATCTCTCTTTAGGACTAACTTCTTGTTGGAGAATATTAGGCACGGAGTTGGATGAGGAGGATAGCAAAACCAATCTCCCTTTCCGCAGTCCCACAGAAATGTAAAAATGTTATCCGTGTGACATTTTGGCGGAACTGCACAAAACACTCTTCAGAAAAGTGATTTGTGCAGTTCACCAAAAGGTCGCAATAGCAAGGAGGTGAAAATGGATAGCCCTGTTTGCAAAAGGAGGTTGAAACGAAACAATTACTGCCCAATAACACTAGTTGAAGACACATACGCCGACAAAAAACAAGCATGTTCCATGTAATAAGGGAAAGATAGCACATGGTGGTTTATCAAAAATTGTTTGAGGAGGAGATTGCAAGACGGAAAGTACGCCGGCCAAGATACGATTTAAGAAAACAACTAAAGAAGATCCACATGCAGCAACGTGGGAAGATGGGCAGTGGAGAAAGGCCGGAGGAAGCTGTACCTGAGGTTCGTCGGGATGTTACTAGGAGGGCGCCGGCGGCCGGGATCTGCCCATACTGCGGCAGCGAGCAAATGGTGAAGGCCCTACCCCGCCGGAGCTTGGTCAGAGAGAATGACGGGTACCGCAGATGGGGACGTACTGCCTCAACGCCGTCGAACGGAGAGACAATGCATATCCTCCCTTTTCGCCGGCGGACGAGATGCGGCCGGATCACTGACCAACGATGAGAGAGAGAGAGAGGCCACGGCGGCCTTGTGTGAGATGGTGTGACGAGAGACAAACCCATTTTTCCATTTTCCCCACGGCAATCGTTTTATATTCTGTACGTGCCATTGAGGAATATATAACTTTATTTAATGCTTGTCAAGTCGAACTTTGTTCCGTCTAGGCACGGTACCCGACCCTCCTTCGAGTAAACAACCGCTACATGCGTCAAATTATCACGTGGGCTGCCTTTTCATACAGAAACGAACTCCACCATGTACCCGCGCGGGTGTGGCGGGAACGAGACGTGAGTACGTGTGTCCTGCGTGCACTTCTTCTTTAGGTGCAGGTACATACATGGGTGGGTGTGAGAGAGATGGTTTATGTGACACAGAGGCAATGTGTTTTTTAGGATACAGAGGCAATGTGTTGATGATATCTCAATCAGAAAAACGTAACATATGCAATGTGTGTGAAACGGAGTCATGGACGTGAGATATCGATAGAATTGAAAATAGGGATGAAGTGTGTGGCTGCGCGATAAATAAAGAGTGCCATCGAATTTGTGTTTGCCCATGTCAAAGATACAGGGCGGCTGGCCTACTGGAATTTGAGAGGGCAGAGGTGCAGTTTTTCTCCGTGGGATGGATACCTACCTACAACGTTCGACTATCGGTGTGTGGAGGGGAGGGGGTAGAGACCGATTGACTAGTATATGTGTGGGGAAGGAGAGAGACCTAGCTATGTATTGAGGGAGATCGATCGACATCCATGGATATGTGTAGCAGAGGAATAAGGTTGGGAAAAAGACAAAGGTAGAGCGTCGGAGGGTTGGTGGTGGAGTGGCGTCTCACAAATGGTGGGAGAGGCCTGCTAGACAAACGGAGGGTATGAGTGCAATATCAATAAGAGAGGGCGGGGATGTCCGTGCATGCATGCACGCGTGCGTGTGAGAGGCGGGTCGGGAGGTATTCAAGGATGATGAGGGAGAAGATATGGTTGTGGTAAGCATACGTAACTACATAGGAAGATCAACCGTCGTGTGTCCGAAAAAGGAGAGACATAACTAGCGAGGTAAGTGTATCGGTGCTTGGTGAAAGCGAATTATAGTCGAGCTGGCTATATGTAGGGAGATCAGTTCATATACACGCCTGCATGTGTTGGAAGAAAATAAGGTCCGGAGAGGCAGACAGGGGGAGAGGGTTTGGCTAGGAGGTGGTGCGAGAGGCCTACCATGTCGAGGGGGGAGGAGTGTGCGAGTATGTGATCAATGAAAAGAGGGGCGGGAGTGTGCACTGTGTGGAATCGTATTGGACATAGGGGGCATGGACCTTTGAGAAGAGAAGAGGGAAGTATATATGTGTTTGTTGTAGGCACACTTGGCTAGAGAGGTATATCGACGGTGTGTGCGGAAAGAAGGAGCCGGGGCCTACACACACACGGGTGGGCGATCTAAAGAGAAATAATGAACATGCTGCGATGGAGGGGCGCTAAGGGTGTGTGAGAGAGGGCGGCGTGTGCATGCGATAGAAAGTTAGCGCTAGCTAGCTACAAATAGAAGAGGATCGTGAAGGTGTAAAAGACGAACAAAGATCATAATTCATTATAAAAAAGTGGATACATATACTTGAAGAAGATATCATAATGTAGAACATTGATTATAATTTTGGCTAATGTGTGGCTTTTGCAACTCAGGTCTAAATACTTGTCATAATGTAGGGGGCGGGGCACTATACTTTGTGTGATAAACACGGTGTACGTATGGAACATGGTTTAGATTATGAATATATAGTTAGTACATCAAATGTACTATTATTTGGAATCAACATCAAGTGTATTCAAAAAATAGAATTCGAGTTCATGTACACATAGTTCATATGTATCTCTATAGTAATCATGTGGTGTGTTATTAAGGTAATACACGAATGATGGTTGAAGTTGGCAACAATCATGATTGTAGACTCTTATTGAAATAGAGAAACGAATTCAAATTTAGTTCGAATTGCAGCGGTAGTATAGACATTTGGAATGCACTAAAATGTTGGTATGAGTAGGTTACATGCATTATACAGCAAGCAGAAAAAATTAATCGGACATAACATGGATTCATACTCCCTCCTTCCATCTATATAGGGCGTAATGAGATTTTTAAGACCGCCTTTGACTATTGACAAGATTAATAGTACATGACATGCACAATGTGAAAATTATATCATTGAAAGAACATTTCACATACGTATTTAACGGTGTGTTTTGTGGAAGTTTCATGTCATATATTATTGCTCTAATATTTGGTCAAAGTTAGCATCGAAAAACGCATTAGGCCCTATATAGATGGAAGGAGGAGTAGCCTTGAATAACATTTGTATAGTAAAACGGGCAAGACTCTCTCTTTGTGTGGTGTGAATAGTTTTATTTTTCGTTTTATTTTGGTTGAGGAAGTGCGAATTGATTTGGTGCGCACAAGTACAATATTACTACGTTAGGCTTGTCCCTAAATTCAACCCCGTCTTGTTATATCCGAAAATTCAGATATCGTGCTCCCAAAACTGGCGCCTTCACAACCCGCGCCTTGCTATCCCGAAATTACAACACGCGCGAAAACTCCGTCCAGCTGCCAAATCAAGACAGGTGAAATCCCCCTTCTAACCCTGAGCCGAAAGGGCCGCTAGTTCAAATCGGTGGGGGGTACTTTTGTAACACACCCTACATTTTGGACAAGCGCGTCCCTAAGTCATGCTTCACCCCTCCCATCTCCCCCTTTTCGCCATTCGAAATCCCAGGCCGCCATAACCTCTCCGCTCCAGCCGCCATAACCTCTCCGCTCCAGCCGCGAAACCCCACCCTCCTCCGTCCGCCACGTCACCGCTACCGAGCCGGAGCCTCTTCCCCGACGACATCTTCCACCGCAACAGCTCGACGTCCCTCGTCCACCTCCCCAGATGAGGATCCGTCGTCCATCTCGCCGTCCCACCAATTCAGCCGCCCCGTCCTCCACTTCCAAGGAGCTGCTCCGACGATCGCCTCGTCCATCACAGTTGCTCCATCCCCACATCGCCGCCTTAACCTGCTCCACCGGAACCGCAACATCCTCACCGACTCCTCGGACGAAGCCGAGGCCTACTCGGCGCCACCAAAGAGGTTCTACACTCATAGCATCGCACCTTCTCCTTAACTCGACCTCCCGGCACCGACGGTGCTCCATCCCGCACCCCCATGGAGCGGCTACCTTGAAGCCGGCGCCACGGGCGACATCTGAAGGAAATATGCCCTAGAGGCAATAATAAAGTTATTATTTATTTCCTCATATCATGATAAATGTTTATTATTCATGCTAGAATTGTATTAACCGGAAACATGATACATGTGTGAATACATAGACAAACATATAGTCACTAGTATGCCTCTACTTGACTAGCTCATTAATCAAAGATGGTTATGTTTCCTAACCATAGACATGTGTTGTTATTTGATTAATGGGATCACATCATTAGGAGAATGATGTGATTGACATGACCCATTCCGTTAGCCTAGCACTTGATCGTTTAGTATATTGCTATTGCTTTCTTCATGACCTATACATGTTCCTGTAACTATGAGATTATGCAACTCCGTTTACGGAGGAACACTTTGGGTGCTACCAAGCGTCACAACGCGTCGGGTGATTATAAAGGAGTACTACAGGTGTCTCCAAAGGTACATGTTCGGTTGGCGTATTTCGAGATTAGGATTTGTCACTCCGATTGTCGGAGAGGTATCTCTGGGCCCTCTCGGTAATGCACATAACATAAGCCTTGCAAGCATTGCAACTAATAAGTTAGTTGCGAGATGATGTATTACGGAACGAGTAAAGAGACTTACCGGTAACGAGATTGAACTAGGTATTGGATACCGACGATCGAATCTCGGGCAAGGGAACAACGTATGTCGTTATGCGGTTTGACCGATAAAGATCTTTGTAGAATATGTAGGAACCAATATGGGCATCTAGGTTCCGCTATTGGTTATTGACCGAGAAAAGTTCTAGGTCATGTCTACATAGTTCTCGAACCCGTAGGGTCCGCACGCTTAACGTTACGATGACAGTTTTATTATGAGTTTATAAATTTTGATGTACCGAAGTTTGTTCGGAGTCCCGGATGTGATCACGGACATGACGAGGAGTCTCGAAATGGTCGAGACATAAATATTGATATATTGGAAGCCTATGTTTGGACATCGGAAGTGTTCCGGGTGAAATCGGTATTTTACCGGAGTACCGGGAGGTTACCGGAACCCCCCGGTGACCTAATGGGCCTTAGTGGGCCTAGTGGAGAAAGAGGTGAAGGGGCCAAGGGGCAGCCGCGCGCCCCTCCCCCCCCCCCATGTCCGAATAGGACAAGGAGGGGGGGCGGCACCCCCCCTTTCCTTTTCCCCTCTCCTCCTTCCCCCAAGTCCTAGTCCAACTAGGAAGGGGAGTCCTACTCCGGTGGGAGTAGGACTCCTCCGCGCCTACTCCTAGGGCGGCCGCACCCCCTTGCTCCTTTATATACGGGAGCAGGGGGGCACCCCATAGACACACAAATTGATCTACGGATCGTTCCTTAGCCGTGTGCGGTGCCCCCCTCCACCATATTCCACCTCGGTCATATCCTCGCGGAGTTTAGGCGAAGCCCTATGCCGGTAGAGCATCATCATCGTCACCACGCCGTCGTGCTGACGGAACTCATCCCCGACACTTTGCAGGATCGGAGTCCAAGGATCGTCATCGAGCTGAACGTGTGCTGAACTCGGAGGTGCCGTACGTTCGGTACTTGGATCGGTCGGATCGTGAAGATGTACGACTACATCAACCGCGTTGTCATAACGCTTCCGCTTACGGTCTACGAGGGTACGTGTACAATACTCTCCCCTCTCGTTGCTATGCCATCACCATGATCTTGCGTGTGCGTTGGAATTTTTTTGAAATTACTATGTTCCCCAACAGTGGCATCAGAGCCTGGTTTTATGCGTAGATGTCATATGCACGCGTAGAACACAAGTGAGTTGTGGGCGATACAAGTCATACTGCTTACCAGCATGTCATACTTTGGTTCGGCGATATTGTGAGATGAAGCGGCCCGGACCGACATTACGCGTACGCTTACGCGAGACTGGTTTCACCGTTGCGAGCACTCGTGCTTAAAGGTGACTGGCGGGTGTCTGTCTCTCTCACTTTAGTTGAACCGAGTGTGGCTACGCCCGGTCCTTGCGAAGGTTAAAACAACACTAACTTGAGGAACTATCGTTGTGGTTTTAATGCGTAGGTAAGAACGATTCTTGCTCAGCCCGTAGCAGCCACGTAAAATTTGCAACAACAAAGTAGAGGACGTCTAACTTGTTTTTGCAGGGCATGTTGTGATGTGATATGGTCAAGACGTGATGCTATATTTTATTGTATGAGATGATCATGTTTTGTAACCGAAGTTATCGGCAACTGGCAGGAGCCATATGGTTGTCGCTTTACTTTATCACTAAGCGGTAGCGATAGTCGTAGAAGAAATAGATGTCGTAACGACAACGATGCTACGATGGAGATCAAGGTGTCGCGTCGGTGACGATGGTGATCACGACGGTGCTTCGGAGATGGAGATCACAAGCACAAGATGATGATGGCCATATCATATCACTTATATTGATTGCATGTGATGTTTATCCTTTATGTATCTTATCTTGCCTGGATTGACGGTAGCATTTTAAGATGATCTCTCACTAAAATTATCAAGAAGTGTTCTCCCTGAGTATGCACCGTTATGAAAGTTCTTCGTCTTTGAGACACCACGTGATGATCGGGTGTGATAGGCTCTACGTTCAAATACAACGGGTGCAAAACAGTTGCACACGCGGAATACTCAGGTTAAACTTGACGAGCCTAGCATATACAGATATGGCCTCGGAACACGGAGACCGAAAGGTCGAACGTGAATCATATAGTAGATATGATCAACATAGTGATGTCCACCATTGAAACTACTCCATCTCGCGTGATGATCGGACATGGTTTAGTTGATTTGGATCACGTAATCACTTAGATGACTAGAGAGATGTCTGTCTAAGTGGGAGTTCTTAAGTAATATGATTAATTGAACTTAAATTTATCATGAACTTAGTACCTGATAGTATTTTGCTTGTCTATGTTTACTGTAGATAGATGGCTCGTGTTGTTGTTCCGTTGAATTTTAATGCGTTCCATGAGAAAGCAAAGTTGAAAGATGATGGTAGCAATTAAGCGGATCGGGTCCGTAACTCGAGGATTATCCTCATTGCTGCACGAAGAATTACGTCCTAGAAGCACCGCTGGGTGCCAGAACTGCTTTGATGCAACCGACGGCGTTAAGAACGTCTGGCGAGCAAAGCTGATGACTACTCGATAGTTCGATGTGCCATGCTTTACGGCTTAGAACCGGGCCTTCAACGGCGTTTTGAGCGTCATGGAGCATATGAGATGTTCCAGGAGATGAAGTTAATATTTCAAGCAAATGCCGGATTGAGAGATATGAAGTCTCCAATAAGTTCTATAGCTGCAAGATGGAGGAGAATAGTTACATCGGTGAACACATACTCAAAATGTCCGGGTATAATAATCACTTGATTCAACTGGGAGTTAATCTTCACGATGATAGTGTCATAAACAGAATTCTTCAATCACGCCACCAAGCTACAAGAGCTTCGTGATGAACTATAATATGCAAGGGATGGACAAGACTATTCCGAGCTCTTCGCAATGCTAAAAGCCGCGGAGGTAGAAATCAAAAAGGAGCATCAAGTGTTGATGGTCAACAAGACCACCAGTTTCAAGAAAAAGGGCAAAGGGAAGAAGAAGAGGAACTTCAAGAAGAACATCAAACAAGTTGCTGCTCAAGAGAAGAAACCTAAGTCTAGACCTAAGCACGAGATCGAGTGCTTCTCTGCAAGCGCATCGACATTGAAGCGGAACTGCCCCAAGTATTTGGCGGATAAGAAGGATGGCAAAGTGAACAAAGGTATATGTGATATACATGTTATTGATGTGTACCTTACTAATGCTCGCAGATAGTACAGGTATTTGATACTGGTTACATTGCTAATATTTGCAACTCGAAGCAGGGACTACGGATTAAGCGAAGATTGGCTAAGGGCGAGGTGACGATCGGCGTGGGAAATGGTTCCAAAGTCGATGTGATCGCGGTCGGCATGCTACCTCTACATCTACCATCGGGATTAGTTTTAGACCTAAATAATTGTTATTTGGTGCCAGCGTTAAGCATGAACATTATATCTGGATCTTGTTTGATGCGAGACGGTTATTCATCTAAGTCAGAGAATAATGGTTGTTCTATTTATATGAATAATATCTTTTATGGTCATGCACCCTTGAAGAGTGGTCTAGTTTTATTGAATCTCGATAGTAGTAATACACAAATTCATAGTTTTGAAACCAAAAGATACAGAGTTGATAATGATAGTGCAACTTATTTGTGGCACTGCCCGTTTGGGTCATATCGTTGTAAAACGATGAAGAAACTCCATACTGATGGGCTTTTGGAATCACTTGATTATGAATCACTTGGTACTTGCAAACCGTGCCTCATGGGCAAGATGACTAAAACGCCGTTCTCCGGAACTATGTCGCGAGCAACTGATTTGTTGGAAATCATACATACTGATGTTTGTGGTCCAATGAATGTTGAGGCGCGCGGCGGGTATCGTTATTTTCTCACCTTCACAGATGATTTGAGCAGATATGGGTATATCTACTTAACGAAACACAAATCTGAAAAATTTGAAAAGTTCAAAGAATTTCAGAGTGAAGTGGAAAATCATCGTAACAAGAAAATAAAATTTCTACGGTCTGATCGTGGAGGAGAATATTTGAGTTACGAGTTTGGTTTACATTTGAAACAATGCGGAATAGTTTCGCAACTCACGCCACCCGGAACACCACAACGAAATGGTGTGTCCGAACGTCGTAATCGTACTTTACTAGATATGGTGCGATCTATGATGTCTCTTACTGATTTACCGCTATCGTTTTGGGGTTATGCTTTAGAGACGGCCGCATTCACGTTGAATAGGGCATCATCAAAATCCGTTGAAACGACGCCTTATGAACTATGGTTTGGAAAGAAACCAAAGTTGTCGTATCTTAAAGTTTGGGGCTGCGATGCTTATGTGAAGAAACTTCAACCAGATAAGTTCGAACCTAAATCGGAGAAATGTGTCTTCATAGGATACCCAAAAGAGACTATTGGGTACACCTTCTATCACAGATCTAAAGGCAAGATTTTTGTTGCTAAATTCGGATCCTTTCTAGAAAAAGAGTTTCTCTCGAAAGAAGTGAGTGGGAGAAAAGTAGAACTTGATGAGATAACTGTATCTGCTCCCTTATTGGAAAGTAGTTCATCACAAGAACCGGTTCCTGTGACAACTACACCAATTAGTGAGGAAGCTAATGATATTGATCATGAAACTTCAGATCAAGTTTCTCTTGAACTCGTGGTCAACCAGAGTAAGATCCGCACTGAGTGGTACGGTAATCCTATTCGGAAGTCATGTTAATTGACCATGGCGAACCTACAAACTATGAAGAAGTGATGGTGAGCCCAGATTTACAAAATGGCTGGAAGCCATGAAATCTGAGATGGGATCCATGTATGAGAACAAAGTATGGACTTTGGTTGACTTGCACGATGATCGGCAAGCCATTGAGAATAAATGGATCTTTAAGAAGAAGACTGACGCTGATGGTAATGTTATCGTCTATAAAGCTCGACTTGTTGCGAAAGGTTTTCGACAAGTTCAAGGGGTTGACTACGATGAGACTTTCTCACCCGTAGCGATGCTTAAGTCTGTCCGAATCATGTTAGCAATTGCTGCATTTATGATTATGAAATTTGGCAAATGGATGTCAAAACTGCATTCTTGAATGGATTTCTAGAAGAAGAGTTATATATGATGCAACCAGATGGTTTTGTTGATCCAAAAGGTGCTAACAAGGTGTGCAAGCTCCAGCGATCAATTTATGGTGCAGTGCAAGCCTCTCGAGTTGGAATAAATGCTTTGATAGTGTGATCAAAGCATATGGTTTTATCTGAGACTTTTGGAGAAGCCTGTATTTACAAGAAAGTGAGTGGGAGCTCTGTAGCATTTCGATATTATATGTGGACGACATATTATTGATTGGAAATGATATAGAATTTCTGGATAGCATAAAGGATACTTGAATAAAAGTTTTTCAATGAAAGACCTCGGTGAAGCTGCTTATATATTGGGTATCAAGATCTATAGAGATAGATCAAGGCGCTTGATTGGACTTTCACAAAGCACATACCTTGATAAAGTTTTAAAAAGTTCAAAATGGATCGAGCAAAGAAAGGATTTTTACCTGTATTACAAGGTGTGAAATTGAGTCGACTCAATGCCCGACCACAATGAGAAGATAGAGAGAAATGAAAGATGTTCCTATGCTTCAGCCATAGGCTCTATCATGTATGCAATGATGTGTACCAGACCTGACGTATGCTTAGCAATAAGCTTGGCAGGAAGGTACCAAAGTAATCCAGGAGTGGATCACTGGACAATGGTCAAGAACATCCTGAAATAACTGAAAAGGACTAAGGATATGTTTCTCGTATATGGAGGTGACAAAGAGCTAGTCGTAAATGGTTACGTCGATGCAAGCTTTGACACTGATCCGGACGATTCTGAATCACAAACCGGATACGTATTTTTATTAAACGGTGGAGCTGTTAGTTGGTGCAGTTCTAAACAAAGCGTCGTGGCGGGATCTACATGTGAAGCGGAGTACATAGCTGCTTCGGAAGCAGCAAATGAAGGAGTCTAGATGAAAGAGTTCATTTCCGATCTAGGTGCCATACCTAGTGCATCGGGACCAATGAAGATCTTCTGTGACAATACTGGTGCAATTGCCTTGGCAAAGGAATCCAGATTTCACAAGAGGACCAAGCACATAAGGAGACGCTTCAATTCCATCCGGGACCAAGTCCAGGTGGGAGACATAGAGATTTGCAAGATACATATGGATCTGAATGTTGCAAACCCTTGACTAAGCCTCTTCCACGATCAAAACATGATCAGCACCAAGACTCCATGGGTGTTAGAATCATTACTGTGTAATCTAGATTATTGACTCTAGTGCAAGTGGGAGACTGAAGGAAATATGCCCTAGAGGAAATAATAAAGTTATTATTTATTTCCTCATATCATGATAAATGTTTATTATTCATGCTAGAATTGTATTAACCGGAAACATGATACATGTGTGAATACATAGACAAACATCTAGTCACTAGTATGCCTCTACTTGACTAGCTCATTAATCAAAGATAGTTATGTTTCCTAACCATAGACATGTGTTGTTATTTGATTAATGGGATCACATCATTAGGAGAATGATGTGATTGACATGACACATTCCGTTAGCCTAGCACTTGATCGTTTAGTATATTGCTATTGCTTTCTTCATGACCTATACATGTTCCTGTAACTATGAGATTATGCAACTCCCGTTTACCAGAGGAACACTTTGGGTGCTACCAAACGTCACAACGTAACTGGGTGATTATAAAGGAGTACTACAGGTGTCTCCAAAGGTACATGTTGGGTTGGCGTATTTCGAGATTAGGATTTTTCACTCCGATTGTCGGAGAGGTATCTCTAGGCCCTCTCGGTAATGCACATCACATAAGCCTTGCAAGCATTGCAACTAATAAGTTAGTTGCTGTAACATCCCAAAATTCTAAATTTTGGAATGTTATAAACATATAGTTTTGATTGATTGTTTGATTGATTGACTGAAATTGAGTGAAATTCGAAACTTTTTGAAGTTTAGATGAGAGGGAATAAAAGGACTTTCCCAAACTTTCATTTTGCTTTTATGATCTCCGGGAATTCAAATTCTTTTCATTACAAAACCCTGGAGAGAAGATGACATGACTTCTTCCATTTATTTAAATGACAAGGGGTGTTGAAAATATTTTCCAATTCTGAAACTTTATGCAACTCAATGATTTTCACGAGCAAAGATAAAATGACTTCTTCAAAACATATGAAATATGAGTTGGGAGTTTCAAAGAATTAAATTCAAAGTTCTTTTGAATTTATTTTCAATTTGGAGTTATTTGAGTTTTATTCAAATTATTTTTCTCCAAAAATAAAATATATGGAAAATAGGGTAACATGATTCCCTGCATCAGAAAATTGGAGAGAAATTAATTTGAAGTCATTATCGTATTTTTAAAATGATTTTCAGTGGATTTTATTAGGGCAGAAGCACTCTTTGCTTTATTTAAATTTGTGTGAATTTTATTTAATGCTATAATAATGTCCATGTTGTAGAAAATCTTTTTCTGCAAATTTTGGTATATTATATGCCTATATAAAAGTTTTAGTCATTTTGTTTTTTTTTATTTTAGTTCTCTGAAAATTTTGTTAAAAACAAATCCGCAGTGCCTTGGGCCAAAGGCCCAAGCCGCAAGCCACCGGCCGGCCAAGGCCAAGGCCATCACGCGCGCCGCACCAAGGGAGCCAGGGAGCCGCTCCTTTTCCTTTTCCTAATACTAGTAGGACTCTTTTACTACTTCCGTTTATTCCATATCTGTTTCTAGATCTTTTCCCTCTTGTTTCCTAATCCTAGTCTATTTCTTGCCCCCTACCCCAAGCAAAACCCTCCCCTCCCCAATATAAATACCCAAGCACCCCCCCCCCTCCAACACATCAAACCAACACCTCTCCTCTCCTCTCCTCTCCGCAGCAGCAGCAGCCCCACACCAGCGCCGCCACCCCACCCAGCCCCCCTCCTCACCGCCGCCACCCAACGCCGCCGCCGCCGGAGCCCCTCGCCTCTTCGAGGTACTAGCCCCGCGCCGCGCCACCTTTTCTTTGCCGTTCCGATTTCCGTTCCGGATTTTTCTAGATCGGTTTTTCCTTTCGGTTTTCTTTCCAAAACCCTAGATCGGTTTTCTTCACCGGTTAGTCCCTGATTTTCAAACGGCTATAACTTTTTACTCGTAAGTCGGAATCCAACAAAACCAATGCCCACTTATTTGTTACGAACCCCTTTATCCAGTAATACAACTCAAACATGTTTTTGATAATTTAAAATTTGAATTAGATCAGATTTGAATTCAAACTTCGTTTGATCATAACTTGAGTTTCGTAACTCCGATTTAGTTGATTCTTTTTGCAAATCGAGGCTCTTGACCTAAACTTTCTGATAAGGCCAAATTCACATAATTTTGGTACTGTTAGAAATTTTTTTATGTTGCAAGAGTTATTTGATTGGTTTTGATGTTTTCCGAATTGTTTTCTTCGTTCTTTCCGATCTTTTGAGTGATTGCTTATGTGTGGTTACCATTGCTTGATTACGATAGATTGACCGGAGTGTGACGAGTAGAGCTATCAAGAGTTTGAGAGTGAATCATCTTCATCAAATTTGCAGGTAAATAACACTTTGATCATACTCTTCTCATACCCAGTTTTTATGCATTAGATCTATTCCTCAAACACTTGCATGATTAGGATCTAATTAAATTGTGGGATGGGAAGTAGTTTGAGGTAGTACCTATTACCTGTTTTATTATCAAACCCTTGGGAGTTACTTCTACGTTTGCTTATTATGCCATGCTATGCTCGTGAGCGTGGATTGGGTTTGAGTGAATATCCATGACAGATGTGAGATTGATAATTAATGGTTTATCTAAGGTAGCAACTTAAACACACATCTGGTGGATTGAGGCACTGGTTACTCCAGGACTTGCTGTCTAGGCACACTGGTTTCGTGACTTGCCTGTATTTCTTGGACCGCCACCCGTGCTCAAAGGGATTAGGAGATAATTCATACTAGTAACTTACGTGTGCATCCACAAGCCATTATGGGCTCTGGCATAGTTGACTAAGTCGTGCGAACTCTTATAGTGGTGGACTAGTAGATGTAGGGGATGTAGGTGTACCGGTCCACCCATCGTAAGGTGCTAGCGCTTCTGAAAGACTATGTCTCGGTCATCCGTTTCTTAAACACCATGTAGTGCGAGAAACCAAGCGGAGGCGATCGAGTCTTGTGGGGAAAAGTGCGCAAACCTCTGCAGAGTGTATAAACTAATCATGATTAGCCGTGTCCCCGGTTATGGACAATTTTGAGTATCTAGTTCTTGGATTATCCTGTTGATCTCATCACGTTACTCAATATAATTTGTTTGGGTTTTAATGAGTACTTTTAATTAGGATTGAGGATGCTGTCAACCATTCTCAATGTTTAACAACCACCATGATAGTTAATTAAACTTATTCCTTTGAAGTAGGAAAAAATTGGCTTTTCGCAAAAACTGTAACCATAGAGCTTTCCACTAGCCATATATGCATGTAGTATAGCTTATTCGTTCATTACTCTCTATGTGTTACATTGCCAGCATATTCCATGTGCTGGCCCGTTTTCGGGCTGCAACTTTTCATGTTGCAGACTTTTCAGACGACGAGTAAGTGATACGTTAGGGTTTCGATTTCCTACCGTTGGTGTTGATGGGAATCCACAACCTTGTTGCTTCCGCTATATTTTGGATTGAGGTAATAGTATTTACGTTACTTTATACATGTGATTTACCTCTGTTATAAATCCTTGAGTCTTGTGTGTGTCAAAGATACCGATCCGAGGATGACACGAAATCACGAAGACTTGATCCATTCGGGTCGGGTCGCTACAAGATGGTATCCGAGTACATGTTGACTGTAGGACGTGACCCTAGAAACTGACAAGCCCATAGGAAAGAATTTTTCTCTACTACTTCATTTTCAAAAAGATCTTTTACCTCTCTTCTCTTGTGAGCTTATTCAAATATTCCCTTTTAGTGAGACCATACCCTTTTTCCCTTTTGACCACTTGAAGATTCGACTAATGAGACCACTCCAAGGAGACAAGATATCGGACAACTAAGACCATTTGGAATGAAGAGGATTTTACCATGTAAATGGAAACTACAACTGTTGAAGACTCCGAAGACTTGGAGAATTTGAAGGCTTGAAGAATTTCCAGATTTGTATGACCTAGGAAGGCTAACCTTATGGAACTTGGTAGAATATGGAAGCTGCCAATACCCGAGATCAAGGTGTATCGGAGAAAGACCGGAACATGGAGAGTTAGAAACTCAAAGTTCTGTCAAGGAAAACCCTAAGGCAGGAGATATTAACTATGAAATGATAGCTCATGGAAATGACAAGAGCAGAAAGATGGCCATCCATGATGTTATCATTCGCCTATGCTATTGTCACCGTGCGGAGTTAAGCATGCATATGCATGAAAGGATTGGGTGGTAGAAGGCTGATGAATCACCTATCAGCAAGATGAAGTTTTAAATCTTAGCTGGTGTATCACCGGTATCCGGAGTATTACATCAAGGAGTTTAAGATGGATCTACAGGAAGTTGTATTTGGCAATGAAACAGTTCGTGAAGAACTCAGGACCCAGAAGCTGAAAGTAGACAAACTGGAGGAACTAAACCTCGAGATACCGGAGATATGTCAGGAACTGAAGGACAACAGGATCATGGTCCATGTCGAGGTTGATGAAACCCAGAAGTCTGGAATGCAACTCCAGGACTATTAAAGGACGTCACAAGAGACTTCGTGTCAACAGAGATGAGCTGGCAAAAAAAATAAAGACTTGAGAAGGACAAGCATGATCAGAAGAAGCCAGCGGAGACAGGAACAAGACTTGAAGAGTTTGATGACTTTGAAGATTTATTGACCTTTAGAAGACCAAAACCCTGTTTATACCTACGTTAGATGCGGCGATTGTGAGCTGTCATTTGTTTGATGTTTTTCCGGCAGCCACAATAAAATCTTTCTTTTCAAAACAATTGTGTGCATTGTGTGTATCCCTCTCGATCCCTCTTATCTCACCCCATAACCCATGGACCAAATAGATGATGAATGGAGAAGAGCTTATATTTTCTGGACCGATGAGTCAATTGAAGACGGACCGATGGATTCAGAACATGGAGGATCACATGGAGAATAACCCTATAGCCGGAAAGGATATGACCCACCATGCTCTTCAATGCTTTGAAAGAGGTGCCGCTACTTGGTGGAGGATGTACCAAACCATCAATGGATGGCAAGGAGTAACCACTTGGAAGGAATTTAAGTTGACTTCGCCAAAGTCTCGGTTTGTGTCCCAGAAATTGGAGCCTTATGTAAATATTATGAAGAACCCTTGTGCATGCAAGCTCTGTGGAGAAATAGGACACACCCATAAAGAACAAAAGGATGAATGCCCTAATTGTGAAGGAAGCCATCCAGCTGAAGAATGCCCAACAAGTCAGATCACTTGTTTCTTGTGTGAAGGGACTACCCACTACCCTGCTCAGTGCCACATTTACCCCATGGTACAAAGAACCATCCAGCAGAAGAAAGAAGAAATGAAAGGAGCCCTCACGGAAGTTCTAAGCGAAGCTGTGATAAAGGAAGAGAAAGAGAACACACCCAAAGAGGAACCAATTAAAGCCCACACCAAGTCATGCTATTCATGTGGAGAAGAGGGACACATCTCCCAAGATTTTCTGAATGAAGATCTAGTAGAATTCCCGATAGAGGAAGTAGAGTATGACCCACAGGAAATAGAAGCCCTGATTGGAACAGAAAAGTCCAGGAAGAGGAATAGATTGGATTCCAGGAAGGACCTGAGTCATGTCACCTGTTACAAATGCAAGGAGTCAGGGCACTACATCAACACTTGCCCAAAATGGAAGCCGAGGACCCAAAGAGGCTATGTGATCATGAGGAAACCTCGAAACCCGTTAGAAGTAATATGTTTCCGTTGTAATGTAGCAGGGCACTTTGCCAGAGATTGTCCGAAGGAGAAGGAGACTGGTGGTATATAGTTGAATTTGTAACAGAAGAAATGGAGTAGTAGAAGTGAGAGCTTTTTCTTTTATATTGAGGTGTTAAGTTGAGACATGTAATGGAAAAGCGAGAGATTGTAATAATTTAAGAATCAATAAAGTTAGCAGTGTTGGTACTGCTTTGGATTTTATGAGTTACCCTATGAGGAAAGATGTTGACCAATTTCGAGGATATGAGAAATATGGTCTATGGAATATTGGAACATTGTAAGGGTGGTAGTACCCTGTAAGAACCGTTGACCCTTGGAAAAGATAAGGATACCCACTGAATGGATTTCAGACAAAATGACTATGAGTTTTGTCTCGATATGTTTGATACCCCAAGAGAGTGTGGGATGACGTTGGAGACCATCAGTTGTTTGGACCAAATGTGATCAAGGAATCGGAAGAGAATGTTAAGTTGATTCGAGATAGACTGAAAGTAGCTCAGTCCAGGCAGAATAGTTATGCATACTCAAAACCGCAAGGAGGTAGTCTATGAAATTGGAGACAGAGCATGTCTTCATGTGTCCTCTCTGTGAGGAGTTAAATGATTTGGAGTTAAGGGAAAGTTAGCCCCGAGATTTTTAGGACCATACTGAGTTTTGGGCGTATGGGAGAAGTTACCAACAAGTTGAAGTCACCGAAGGACTGCCAGAGTTCATGATGTGTTTCACGTTTCCCGCTTGAAGAAGTGCCATGCGAGATGGCCAATATTCCCCTGTTAGGACGCTTGACCTGGAAAGGATAATGATGTTCCACGAAGTGAGTATGGACTTCATAAGTATAAGTTTTATCTCGGTATGTGGGATATCCCACGAGGATGAAGAGATAAATTACTATTGGACGTAAATGAGGTATGATGTTGGAAATATGGATCAATGGAAATTCCATGATGAGCCTGAGTAAGCACGTCTTAGTTTGGTGCCAATATAAGGAAAAGAGACAGTGCAATTGGATGGATTTTAAGTATGCTAGGAAGTTGGATGTTGGGATAATGATCAGTTGCCCCGAGGATGTGTTCAAGGATTGCAAGTGATGAGATGGGCCATAACCCACAGGCCCCAGGACCTGCCAAGAAGCAAGCACACTCTTGCTGAAGGAAAAACCCTGGCAGAAGTTGCGATTTTATCAACCGACGATTCTATAGGAGTTTACGCAAAACCTGAGAGTTGTTAAGGAACGATAGATGTTTGTTTGGCCTGCAGAATCAATGGATTTTCCGAACTTGGTTCGTCGACAAGAGAAATCCTGCAATGCTTGTGAGGATGACTGAGTGTTAGAATGCGAGATTCGCTAAACCATGTACAAGGCAATGATTTGGGTGCGGGATGGATTGATCACCATACCGACTTACTCTTATTATTCGCTTTGCTATATGGGATGGTAAATCTGAGTGACTTACCTATAGAGAGACGACAATCAAAACCTTGTTTAAACCTTAGAAAGGTATAGGTATTTTTTCCCTTGTACACGGCAGTTGTTGCCAACCGTAGGTTATACGGTGAGGTTCAACCCAAACCCATTTTCTGCAGGAGAAACCATAAATCGTTGACCACCATGAGATACCGATATTTGTTTAGAATTGGCGCCAGACCCGTCAGCTATGAAGACCCAGTCTCGGAATAACCTTACCAAGAGTAAAGGACAAAAGAATTGAGGGAAAGGTTATGCCACTACCGGAAGAGCCCAGAGAAGGAATTATCCTTAATATCTGAGAAGACCGACACTGTCAGCAATAAGGATGGAGTATCTGAGTTTTGATGGAACCGTAACAATGCTTCTAAGGGTGGTAGCACCCGAGACCCGGAGACGATCGATGGATTTTTGAGAAGACCCCCAAACCCTAACCTATTTCTTGCTAACCTCTCCGAATCTCGAGGACGAGATTCATTTTAAGGGTGGTAGTTTGTAACATCCCAAAATTCTAAATTTTGGAATGTTATAAACATATAGATAGTTTTGATTGATTGTTTGATTGATTGACTGAAATTGAGAGAAATTCGAAAAATTTTGAAGGTTAAATGAGAGGGAATAAAAGGACTTTCCCAAACTTTCATTTTGCTTTTATGATCTCCGGGAATTCAAATTCTTTTCATCACAAAACCCTGGAGAGAAGATGACATGACTTCTTCCATTTATTTAAATGACAAGGGGTGTTGAAAATATTTTCCAATTCTGAAACTTTATGCAACTCAATGATTTTCACGAGCGAAGATAAAATGACTTCTTCAAAACATATGAAATATGAGTTGGGAGTTTCAAAGAATTAAATTCAAAGTTCTTTTGAATTTATTTTCAATTTGGAGTTATTTGAGTTTTATTCAAATTATTTTTCTCCAAAAATAAAATATATGGAAAATAGGGTAACATGATTCCCTACATCGAGAAAATTGGAGAGAAATTAATTTGAAGTCATTATCGTATTTTTAAAATGATTTTCATTGGATTTTATTAGGGCAGAAGCACTCTTTGCTTTATTTAAATTTGTGTGAATTTTATTTAATGCTATAATAATGTCCATGTTGTAGAAAATCTTTTTCTGTAAATTTTGGTATATTATATGCCTATATAAAAGTTTTAGTCATTTTGTTTTTTTATTTTAGTTCTCTGAAAATTTTGTTAAAAAAAAATCCGCAGCGCCTTGGGCCAAAGGCCTAAGCCGCAAGCCACCGGCCGGCCAAGGCCAAGGCCATCACGCGCGCCGCACCAAGGGAGCCAGGGAGCCGCTCCTTTTCCTTTTCCTAATACTAGTAGGACTCTTTTCCTACTTCCGTTTATTCCATATCTGTTTCTAGATCTTTTCCCTCTTGTTTCCTAATCCTAGTCTATTTCTTGCCCCCTACCCCAAGCAAAACCCTCCCCTCCCCAATATAAATACCCAAGCACCCCCCCTCCAACACATCAAACCAACACCTCTCCTCTCCTCTCCTCTTCAGCAGCAGCAGAGCCCCACACCAGCCAAGAGTTTGCCCAGCCGCCCTCACACCGCCGCCACCTAACGCCGCCGCCGCCGGAGCCCTCGCCTCTTCGAGGTACTAGCCCCGTGCCGCGCCACCTTTTCTTTGCCGTTCCGATTTCCGTTCCGGATTTTTCTAGATCGGTTTTTCGTTTCGGTTTTCTTTCCGAAACCCTAGATCGGTTTTCTTCACCGGTTAGTCCCTGATTTTCAAACGGCTATAACTTTTTACTCGTAAGTCGGAATCCAACGAAACCAATGCCCACTTCTTCGTTACGATCCCCTCTATCCAGTAATACAACTCAAACATGTTTTTGATAATTTAAAATTTGAATTAGATCAGATTTGAATTCAAACTTTGTTTGATCATAACTTGAGTTTCGTAACTCCGATTTAGTTGATTATTTTTGCAAATCGAAGCTCTTGACCTAAACTTTCTGATAAGGCCAAATTCACAAAATTTTGGTACTGTTAGAAATTGTTTTATGTTGCAAGAGTTATTTGATTGGTTTTGATGTTTTCCGAATTGTTTTCTTCGTTCTTTCCGATCTTTTGAGTGATTGCTTATGTGTGGTTACCATTGCTTGATTACGATAGATTGACCGGAGTGTGACGAGTAGAGCTATCAAGAGTTTGAGAGCGAATCATCTTCATCAAATTTGCAGGCAAGTAACACTTTGATCATACCCTTCTCATACCCAGTTTTTATGCATTAGATCTATTCCTCAAACACTTGCATGATTAGGATCTAATAAAATTGTGGGATGGGAAGTAGTTTGAGGTAGTACCTATTACCTGTTTTATTATCAAACCCTTGGGAGTTACTTCTACGTTTGCTTATTATGCCATGCTATGCTCGTAGACGTGGATTGG
This sequence comes from Aegilops longissima, assembly GCA_021605205.1. Lineage (NCBI taxonomy): Eukaryota > Viridiplantae > Streptophyta > Magnoliopsida > Poales > Poaceae > Aegilops > Aegilops longissima. The sequence continues at coordinate 32,630,141 of CM038679.1, read as the reverse complement.
GTTTGAGTGAATATCCATGATAGATGTGAGATTGATAATTAATGGTTTATCTAAGGTGGAAACTTAAACACACATCTGGTGGATTGAGGCACCTGGTTACTCCAGACTTGCTGTCTAGGCACTGGTTTCAGGACTTGCCTGTATTTCTTCGGACCGCCACCCAGGCTCAAAGGGATCAGGAGATAATTCATACTAGTAACTTACGTGTGCAGCCACAAGCCATTATGGGCTCTGGCATAGTTGACTAAGTCGTGCGAACTCTTATAGTGGTGGACTAGCAGATGTAGGGGATGTAGGTGTACCGGTCCACCCATCGTAAGGTGCTAGCGCTTCTGAAAGACTATGTCTCGGTCATCCGTTTCTTAAACACCATGTAGTGCGAGAAACCAAGAGGAGGCGATCGGGTCTTGTGGGGAAAAGTGCGCAAACCTCTGCAGAGTGTATAAACTAATCATGATTAGCCGTGTCCCCGGTTATGGACAATTTTGAGTATCTAGTTCTTGGATTATCCTGTTGATCTCATCACGTTACTCAATATAATTTGTTTGGGTTTTAATGAGTACTTTTAATTGGGATTGAGGATGCTGTCAACCATTCTCAATGTTTAACAACCACCATGATAGTTAATTAAACTTATTCCTTTGAAGTAGGGAAAAATTGGCTTTTCGCAAAAACTGTAACCATAGAGCTTTCCACTAGCCATATATGCATGTAGTATAGCTTATTCTTTCATTACTCTCTATGTGTTACATTGCCAGCATATTCCATGTGCTGACCCGTTTTCGGGCTGCAACTTTTCATGTTGCGGACTTTTCAGACGACGAGTAAGTGATACGTTAGGGTTACGATTTCCTATACTCAACTTTGCCATTGGTGTTGATGGGAATCCACAACCTTGTTGCTTCTGCTATATTTTGGATTAAGGTAATAGTATTTACGTTACTTTATACATGTGATTTACCTCTGTTATAAATCCTTCGAGTACTGTGTGTGTCAGCATACCGATCCAGGGATGACACGAAAACACAAAGACTTGATCCATTCGGGTCGGGTCGCTACAGTTGCGAAATGATGTATTACGGAACGAGTAAAGAGACTTACCGGTAACGAGATTGAACTAGGTATTGGATACCGACGATCGAATCTCGGGCAAGTAACATACCGATGACAAATGGAACAACGTATGTCGTTATGCGGTTTGACCGATAAAGATCTTCGTAGAATATGTAGTCACCAATATGGGCATCCAGGTTCCGCTATTGGTTATTGACCGAGAAAAGTTCTAGGTCATGTCTACATAGTTCTCGAACCCGTAGGGTCCGCACGCTTAACGTTACGATGACAGTTTTATTATTAGTTTGTAAGTTTTGATGTACCGAAGTTTGTTCGGAGTCCCGGATGTGATCACGGACATGACGAGGAGTCTCGAAATGGTTGAGACATAAAGATTGATATATTGGAAGCCTATGTTTGGACATCGGAAGTGTTCCGGGTGAAATCGGCATTTCTGAGAGTACCGGAGGTTACCGAACCCCGGTGACCTAATGGGCCTTAGTGGGCCTAGTGGAGAAAGAGGAGAAGGGCCAAGGGCGTGTCGCCTCGCCCCCCCCCAAGTCCGAATAGGACAAGGAGGCGGCACCCCCTTTCCTTTTCCCCTCTCCTTCCCACCCAAGTCCTAGTCCAACTAGGAAGGGAGTCCTACTCGGTGGGAGTAGGACTCCTCCGCCGCCTCCTCCTAGGGCGGCCGCACCCCCTTGCTCCTTTATATCACGGGGCAGGGGGCACCCCATAGACACGAGTTGATCTACGGATCGTTCCTTAGCCGTGTCGGTGCCCCCTCCACCATATTCCACCTCGGTCATATCGTCGCGGAGTTTAGGCGAAGCCTGCGCCGATAGAGCATCATCATCGTCACCACGCCGTCGTCTTGACGGAACTCATCCCCGACACTTTGTTGGATCGAGTCCGGGATCGTCATCGAGCTGAGCGTGTGCTGAACTCGGAGGTGCCGTGCGTTCGGTACTTGGATCGGTCGGATCGTGAAGACGTCGACTACATCAACAGCGTTGTCGAGCGCTTTAACTACGGTCTCACGAGGGTGCGTGGACAATACTCTCCCCTCTCGTTGCTATGCCATCACCATGATCTTGCGTGTGCGTAGGAATTTTTTTGAAATTACTACGTTCCCCAACAACATCTCCACGGCGGCTCTCCCCCAGTGCGAGGCCCCTTCGGCGGCGGCGGCCATACCAGTCGGATCTGCTGCTGTTGCTCCGGCTCTCACTTTCGCTTCGCTTCGCGCTGCTGCTGCTGCTCGGCTCTCGCTCGATCGCTTCCGCCCAGCCCAGCTACTCTGCTCTCCCCGCGCTTCGTCTTTGCTGCTCTGCTCGATTTAGCCACACTTGATCGGTGAATCGACTTTTGGGTCGATCGATTTTCAGGGGTTGAGGAGGGGGCTCACGGAGTTAAGGAAGAACCACCCTTGGCGGGACGGGGCTCGCTGGAGAGGTACCCCGCTATCTATCTTAGGGTTCGGGGTGGGGGGGAGGGGGCCTAGAGGGCTGGCCGGGGCGGCGGTGGGGAGTTGTTTCGGGGCGGCGAGGCGGCGCTGGGGCCAGCGGTCCGGCCGGTGGTGCCTGGCGGCTCAGGGGGGTGCAGGTTGAAGATGAACTGCAGGCCCTCCCTAAACTACATGTCAAGTGCCTCTCTGCTACCATTGCGTTCAGTTTAAGACAAGAGCATTCAGATTCCATAGTAAATTTCAGTTTGACGATTAAGTTCAGAGTCAACAGTTTTACCTCATCTGTTGTAGTCAGTGGTTTTTGGTGATGTAAATTTTACATCCATTTTACATCATCTATTGGAGATGCTATTAGAATCCCGCTTGAGATTGATTTACATCTGTCTTGTGCTGCTTCAGCCTTGACGTCTTCGGCTCACGGAGCTGCTCCAATGACGTAACGATCCATCACAACAGAGCGCAGTGCCCTGGACGCCTTCTACAGATTCCTCAGATCTTCCTCCACACCTCCGACAACCACCTCTGCCTCAACTGCTTCAGCGACCAACCCAATGATGCTGAGGTCGACACGGCTACGACAAAGAGGTTGTACACTTATTGCATCACTTATTACTATACATTCACGTCGATCCATTAGGGCTATTTTGGTTCAACGGAAAAACATAGCATAAGGGAATTTTCCAATGGCACTCTACTATTCAATTATTCATGCATTTTGTTGAAAGGAATGAAGCAAAACATCCACCTGGACCTACTTTTCAAAATCCTATGCATGAAAACAAAACCAAGTGTATTAGTGCCAGAATAACATTCTAATTGTACACGCTTTCATATGGTTTCACTTTATGTTGGCCATGTTTCTTTGCATTCCTCTGCTCTTCCAATTCCTGTAAACCAAACACCCAAGTTGACAGAAATCCTGTGTTTACGAATGCTCTGTTTACCATGTGCATTTTCCTATCCTATTCCGGTGTTTTTCCTATCCCTGCGTTTTAAGAATCATGCAAGCCAAATGAGCCCTTTCAAATTACTTGATTCACAGTGCGTGTCGAAGGGAACTTTGTGTGGTTTGTCCTGCTCTGCCATGACGTCGTCCACATCACCGAGCTACTCCATGGACGAAGCATCCACCAAACCAGACATCACGACTCTGACCGTCTTTCGCCGCCTCAGATCTCCTTCCCCGCCGCCGCACCCACCGCAGCAGCATCACCATCATCGACTCAGCAGATGAACACGAGGAGTACAGGTCCACAAGAGAGGTCGCACTCTTTTGTTTCGCTTATGTTATGCATTGCTTAAACTTACCTGCTACTTTATCGTCTGTTCAGCTCTTGGACTCCCAAGTCAGGTCCAAATTAATGTTCAAACTTGAGTTCTAAATTAGTTGTGGTGCACATATCGAGGCAGCAATGAATAGTATGTCATCTAATATCTGGTTCACCTAGGGTATGCCTATGTTGTTCATCTTGGGTGGGAAACAAATAGTAAAGCAATCATCATCTGTCTTTTATTAATTTAAAGCAATCATCAGCCTGCTATCATTATTTTTGGATCCATCCACCGGTTGTTACCATCACTCTAAATTTCTGCATGCTCTCCTTACATAATCTCACCATATTTTTTCGTATGCATGTCGATATTGTACACATCATGCTGAACATGTAGAGAAAAGAGAAGAGTTTTATGCGGCAATACAATGTCATGCGACATCGCTCCATGGTGGGTTCAATGGCAAACCCTCCCCACCCTCTCCAGTTGTAATCCCGAGGAAGATATCTGTTACGAGGCGGATTCGCACGCCACGACCACTATTATTTACCCCCAAGGTGTTTGCTCTACCTTGGCATGATGATGTTAGTCATATCATGCATATGTTGCCTTGCAGTGCCTACTTTTGACATCATATATGTCATCTGCTTAGTTTAGACATGTTCAGTAATGCCACCTGTTTAGTTTCTATATCATATATGGGAATTATGCGCCTCATGTCTTTTAGCCAGCCATAATATATGTGAAATGTGCAATGCCATCCTGTTTAACCAGGCATCATATATTTGAGTGATATCTTGCCCATCCTTTTCTTCATTACATTTCCATTTGTCGACAATGTTTGTACATTAAACTACTCTTCCTGTGAATCAGCCATTTGGGTGGGAGATGGAAAAATCTGGAGTGAAAACAAGGCCTTCAGAGCAGACAATGCTACCTGTCAAAGCAGATCTCTTGTTGGGTCCCGATAGCTCCTCAGAGATGGATTCAGAGACAGATGACTAGTCCTATTCCCCCACCGAGGTGTATGCTCTAACTTGGCACGGTTATACTACTCATATCATGCATATGGTGTCTTGCAATGCGTAGTTTAGACATCATATACACAATATTCAACACCATGTTCTTAGTTCAGACATCATATCGAATGCCCTCTGTTTAGCATATAAATCACATACGTGAATTAAATGATGCGATCCTGATTACTTAGATAACATGTAGGTGAATTATGTCATGTGATCCTGTTTAGTTATTCATCATATCTTTGAATTATGTTATGCTATGCTATCCAGTTTAGATAGACATCATATATGTGAAATTATGTCAATCTATCCGTTTTAGTTAAACAATATACATGTCAACTATTTCATGCCCTCTTTTTTCCACACTATCTATTGCATCTGTCTCTCATACAATGTCTGTACATTCAACTATATCTCTTGTTTATCAGCCTTTTGAATTGGAGCGGGTGATGCCAGTATCTAGCAGACTAAAAACACGATCTTCAAATAAAACAGTGAAACCTCTTGGTGGAGATAGCACCCCGGTTGTACATGCACAAGAACCAGCCCTACCACACATAACACAAACTCTCGCAGATTGTACCCCTACCACGATGGACAGAGAACCAGCTTCAACCAATCTAACCCCAACCCCAGCCGATAGTAACCCAGTTCCTTTTGACACGGCACCATGTCCACCACAGAGCTCCCAAACAAGAGCAGTTGGTAAGGCAGCTCCAGTGCCCAAAGGGCTAGTACTATCACGGCGAACCCCAATTCCACCAGTTAGTATGCCTATTCCTGTGGAGGAAGCACAACCAGCTAGTCGTAGTTTAGCATCTATCGCATTTGATGTTGTTAAATCGTATGTGCGTATCTTCCCATCTTGGAAATATTATACTGAAGATGAAGGAAAATGCCAATTGCAGGTGTTTGTCTAGGAGTTATGTGTAAGTAATGTTATTCATGGCAATTACTTTGCTTCATCCCATACATCCTACCTCCATGATGGTTATAATACAACAAATTTTCCCATTTTTCTCTATAGAGAAGGACCGATTTGGAAACTCGGGATGAAGTAACTTGTGCTAATACCTCTGCTATCTTCAAGAATGCTTGGTGGCGAGATCGGAATTAATCAAGAAAACATACTTCACCGCAAAGAAACTCATCAAATTCCCTTACGCTCTCCCGAGACACATTTATGGGCGATATGAATGGGAACGCCTTGTTCATCTCGTCCCGAACCAAGAATGTGGTAAGGTATATGAGCTCATTTTCTATTTTTAAGTATTATATTCTTGCGTCTTCTTTGTACTCTGCTCATGTAGAACAAGTGCCTAAACCTAAAGAACAACCGTTCTAATTTAAGATTCCATTGCTATCATAGTTCAAAAAGCGCTAGGCGTTAATTGTGCGTTTGCCACCGCTTTGCGCTTTCTCGACCAAAGTGCATGCTTATGCTAGATTATGCACAGATTAAGCGTAGTTATGCGCAATGCATTTTGCCAACGCCTAGAGCCTAGGCGCTCCTTTTTCTTAACTATGATTGCTTTGCTCTTGTATCACTCTATTTACTCATACAAACTTATTTTTAAATTGAAGGATCCAATCGAAACTCCAATGGCACAGCAGATATGTTCATGCATGTTTATTTAACAGGTTTGCTCTTATCAATAGCTCTGTTGATTTCAATTTCAATTGTGTATACATTTGACTTTCATATCATGCACATTACTAGCATCACAACAGAGCCAATAGTGTTGTTGTACATGTAGACCCGTGGTACCCATCTGAAATCTTGTTGTGCCGTGTAGTTTCCCATGCTTTGTATTATTTCACTGCTGCTTTGTCTTGAACTGATATGATTTGAACCGTGTCTCTATTTTGATTTGGCAAGACAATGCAGTGACCATAGGAGATAGATATATGTTTGTTTGATGCTTTTATTATGTACTAGTACTTGGCAATAGAAGACTTGGTAGTTTAATCCTGTCCACCTTACTAATGAACTGGTTCACCGAAATGAGTTTCATATACTAGTACATGCTAAACTTGTTGTGTGTCCTTGTTTCTTATTTTAGAATGTTGATGAATATTGGGGAAGAGTGCCTTATTAAGCAATGGTATAGGAAGTAATGCAGATAAGGTTCAGGATAGTGACACATCCTTGTTGGTCTCCAACAAAGCTGATAAAACAGCTAAGGAAGACTATCTTGAAGACAATGAGACAACCCCAAAGTCCTGTCTTGGTTTAGTGTTCGAGCATCTTGGCCACTACCGCTTGCACAAGCTATTCAAACTCACCGTGCTAATCAGTTCGGTTTCTTGAGTCTCAACTATAAGCTGAAAGACATCGATCAGCTGTGCTGCGACAAGAAGCGGAAGGATCATGGAAGTCCTGAGCATTCAGATGCATACTTTCGGTGCAACAAAGAAGCGTTGGAGGATTTTAGCGCCAAACAGACAAAGCTAATAAGCTTGCTAAGCTTATTGCTAGCATGGTGGATACCTGTGATAACGCTTTCTTGAGCTCTTCCGTTGTTTCGTTATGCTCTTGTTTTGTCTGCCGCGTTTATTTGCACTGGTGGCCAATTTTGACGGCCAGTGTATGTAATATGCTGCTTTGTTCCCTATATTTGCACTGGTGGCGAACTTTGATGCCCAATGGATGTAATATGTGTAATAGTGGTAATAGGCTAGCGTTAATTGCTTGCTTATTTATTTCCTTATTGTCTTGTTTAGTTGTTTGCTTGTAGTCACTGCAGTTCTTTTCTGTGTTTTTCTAGTGGCCACAATAGCCTATTTTTGGTAACTAGGCCAAAATAATCATGGCAACACACGGACTGTTGTAACCATGGGCCTCCTGCAGGCCGTATGATCCATGGGCCTTCTTCCGGCCGTAGGATCCATTGGCCTTCTATACGGGCCGTAGGATCCATTGGCCTTCTATACGGGCCTTAGGATTCATGGGCCTTCTACGGGCCGTATGATCCATGGGCCTTCTACGGGCCGTACTATCCATGGGCCTCATACGGGCCGTAGGATCCATGGGCCTTCTACGGGGCGTATCATCATTTCTCCAATCATGGGCCGTACTATTCATGGACCATAACGGGCCGTTAATAGGCCGTATTTGATAACTCTATGAAAACAGCCCAACGGATTTTTTTTTACATGAAAACGGCCCAACGTATTAAAGGTCCGCAAACGGCCCGACTATAACGACGGGCTGAATTTGGCCCACAAGCAGAAAATGACAGTAACGGGCCATATGTAACCGAATGCTGCAAATGAGCCCTGAGAAGGCCGAAAAATAACTTGGGCTGGAAACGGTCCAATGGAATAACGGGCCGTTAATGGGTATAATGTGATACACTGTTCATTACGGGCCAGTTTCACCACGGGCTGTTAATGGGCCAAGAGTTACAAAGGGCCTCATATGGGCCGAAAGAAGTCATGGGCCACACATGGGCCGGAAGTTAAAACAGGCTGGAATCAAATTGGACGGCCCAGATAATGCTACTGGGCCTAATTCAGATAGGGCGTAACGGGCCCTGGGTTAGCGGGCTGTAAATGGGCTATATGTGAACAGGTCATTAACAGGCTTTCCGTGGGCCAGCCCGCCACCTTTTGACCAAGTCAAACGGGCCGGCCTTTTCACAGGAATGGGCCTCTGTTGGGCCGTGCCACGTGTCACCGTATCATAGGCGCCTTCTGTCCAATGAGCGGATGACATCTGTCCCAACGGTGAGCCGACATGTGTTTCCTCCAGCCAATGATGATTTTACACGTGGAAAATCCCCATTGGTTGGGGTTGTTAACGGGTTATCGGATACAAAACCCGACCTGATAGCTTAATGCCGTTCCGTTATGGTGGATGCCACGTGTCGGTCACCCTTGAGGAAAGCACTTCTGTGACGCACGATTTATCATCATGAAAGTGCACACTTCCGTGATGATAATTTTGGTAATGTCATGGAACACTTCTACGACAGCACAGGTATGACTGTCTTGATTCTATCATAAAATCGTCATGGATGTACATGCATGACAAAAAACGCGACCTACTGTGACAAACACGTATCATCACGGAAGTGTATTTTTTTGTAGTGGATAGTTGTAGAAGCAATAGTTGGCGAGACGACAACGATGCTACGATGGAGATCAAGGTGTCGCGCCGGTGACGACGGTGATCATGATGGTGCTTCGGAGATCGAGATCACAAGCACAAGATGATGATGGCCATATCATATCACTTATATTGATTGCATGTGATGTTTATCTTTTATGCATCTTATCTTGCTTTGATTGGCGGTAGCATTATAAGATGATCTCTCACTAAATTTCAAGATAAAAGTGTTCTCCCTGAGTATGCACCGTTGCCAAAGTTCGTCGTGCCCAGACACCACGTGATGATCGGGTGTGATAAGCTCTACGTCCATCTACAACGGGTGCAAGCCAGTTTTGCACACGCAGAATACTCAGGTTAAACTTGACGAGCCTAGCATATGCAGATAGGGCCTCGGAACACTGAGACCGAAAGGTGGAGCGTGAATCATATAGTAGATATGATCAACATAGTGATGTTCACCATTGAAAACTACTCCATTTCACGTGATGATCGGTTATGGTTTAGTTGATTTGGATCACGTGATCACTTAGATGATTAGAGGGATGTCTATCTAAGTGGGAGTTCTTAAGTAATATAATTGATTGAACTTAAATTTATCATGATCTTAGTACCTGATAGTATTTTGCATGTCTATGTTTGTTGTAGATAGATGGCTCGTGCTGTTGTTCCGTTGAATTTTAATGCGTTCCTTGAGAAAGCAAAGTTGAAACATGATGGTAGCAATTACACGGACTGGGTCCGTAACTTGAGGATTATCCTCATTGCTGCACAGAAGATTTACGTCCTGGAAGCACCGCTGGGTGCCAGGCCTGCTGCAGATGCAACTGACAACGTTAAGAACGTCTGGCAGAGCAAAGCTGATGACTACTCTATAGTTCAATGTGCCATGCTTTAGGGCTTAGAACCGGGACTTCAATGATGTTTTGAACGTCATGGAGCATATGAGATGTTCCAGGAGTTGAAGTTAATATTTCAAGCAAATGCCCGGATTGAGAGATATGAAGTCTCCAATAAGTTCTACAGATGCAAGATGGAGGAGAATAGTTCTGTCAGTGAGCATATACTCAAAATGTCTGGGTATGGCAATCACTTAATTCAACTGGGAGTTAATCTTTCGGATGATAGTGTCATTGACAGAATTCTTCAATCACTGCCACCAAGCTACAAGAGCTTCGTGATGAACTATAATATGCAAGGGATGAACAAGACAATTCCCGAGCTCTTCGCAATGCTAAAAGCTGCGGAGGTAGAAATCAAGAAGGAGCATCAAGTGTTGATGGTCAATAAGACCACCAGCTTCAATAAAAGGGATAAAGGGAAGAAGAAGGGGAACTTCAAGAAGAACGGCAAACAAGTTGCTGCCCAAGAGAAAAAACCCAAGTCAGGACCTAAGCCTGAGGCTGATGGCTTCTACTGCAAGCAGACTGGTCACTAGAAGCGGAACTGCCCCAAGTATTTGGCAGATAAGAAGGATGGCAAGGTGAACAAAGGTATATGTGATATACATGTTATTGATGTGTACCTTACCAGAGCTCGCAGTAGCACCTGGGTATTTGATACTGGTTCTGTTGCTAATATTTGCAACTCGAAATAGGGACTATGGATTAAGCGGACACTGGCTAAGGACGAGGTGACGATGCGCGTGGGAAATGGTTCCAAAGTCGATGTGATCGCCGTCGGCACGCTACCTCTACATCTACCTTCGGGATTAGTTTTAGACCTGAATAATTGTTATTTGGTGCCAGCATCGAGCATGAACATTATATCTGGATCTTGTTTGATGCGAGACGGTTATTCATTTAAATATGAGAATAATGGCTGTTCTATTTATATGAGTAATATCTTTTATGGTCATGCACCCTTGAAGAGTGGTCCATTTTGTATGAATCTCGATAGTAGTGATACACATATTCATAATGTTGAAGCCAAAAGATGCAGAGTTGATAATGATAGTGCAACTTATTTGTGGCACTACCATTTGGGTCATATTGGTGTAAAGCGCATGAAGAAACTCCATACTGATGGACTTTTCGAATCACTTGATTATGAATCACTTGGTACTTGCGAACCATGCCTCATGGGCAAGATGACTAAAACGTCGTTCTCCGGAACTATGGAGCGAGCAACTGATTTGTTGGAGATCATACATACTGATGTATGTGGTACAATGAATGTTGAGGCTCGCGGCGGGTATCATTATTTTCTCACCTTCACAGATGATTTAAGCAGATATGGGTATATCTACTTAATGAAACATAAGTCTGAAACATTTGAAAAGTTCAAAGAATTTCAGAGTGAAGTTGAAAATCATCGTAACAAGAAAATAAAGTTTCTACGATCTGATCGTGGAGGAGAATATTTGAGTTACGAGTTTGGTCTACATTTGAAACAATGTGGAATAGTTTCGCAACTCACGCCACCCGGAACACCACAACGTAATGGTGTGCCCGAACGTCGTAATCGTACTTTACTAGATATGGTGTGATCTATGATGTCTCTTACTGATTTACCGCTATCATTTTGAGGTTATGCTTTAGAGACGGCTGCATTCACGTTAAATAGGGCACCATCAAAATCCGTTGAGACGACACCTTATAAACTATGGTTTGGCAAGAAACCAAAGTTGTCGTTTCTTAAAGTTTGGGGTTGCGATGCTTATGTGAAAAAGCTTCAACTTGATAAGCTCGAATCCAAATCGGAGAAATGTGTCTTCATAGGATACCCAAAGGAAACTGTTGGGTACACATTCTATCACAGATCCGAAGGCAAGACATTTGTTACCAATAATGGATCCTTTATAGAGAAGGAGTTTCTCTCAAAATAAGTGAGTGGGAGGAAAGTAGAACTTGATGAGGTAACTGTACCTGCTCCCTTATTGGAAAATAGTTCATCACAGAAACCAGTTCCTGTGATGACTACACCAATCAGTGAGGAAGCTAATGATATTGATCATGAAACTTTAGATCAAGTTACTACCGAACCTCATAGGTCAACCAGAGTAAGATCCGCACCAGAGTGGTATGGTAATCCTATTCTGGAGGTCATGTTACTTGACCATGGCGAACCTACGAACTATGAGGAAGCGATGATGAGCCCAGATTCCAGCAAAATTGCTTGAGGCCATGAAATCTGAGATGGGATCCATGTATGAGAACAAAGTATGGACTTTGGTTTACTTTCCCGATGATCGGCAAGCCATCGAGAATAAATGGATCTTCAAGAAGAAGACTGACGCTGATGGTAATGTAACTGTCTAGAAAGCTCGACTTGTTGCGAAAGGTTTTTGACAAGTTCAAGGAGTTGACTACGATGAGACTTTCTCACCCGTAGCGATGCTTAAGTCTGTCCGAATCATGTTAGCAATTGCCGCATTTTATGATTATGAAATATGGCAAATGGATGTCAAAACTGCATTCCTGAATGGATTTCTGGAAGAAGAGTTGTATATGATGCAACCCGAAGGTTTTGTCGATCCAAAAGGTGCTAACAAAGTGTGCAAGCTCCAGCGATCCATTTATGGATTGGTGCAAGCCTCTCGGAGTTGGAATAAACGCTTTGATAGTGTGATCAAAGCATATGGTTTTATACAGACTTTTGGACAAGCCTGTATTTACAAAAAAAGTGAGTGCGAGCTCTGTAGCATTTCTAATATTATATGTGGACGACATATTGTTAATTGGAAATGATATAGAATTTCTGGATAGCATAAAAGGATACTTGAATAAAAGTTTTTCAATGAAAGACATCGGTGAAGCTGCTTATATATTGGGCATCAAGATCTATAGAGATAGATCAAGACGCTTAATTGGACTTTCACAAAGTACATACCTTGATAAAGTTTTTAAAAAGTTCAAAATAGATCAAGCAAAGAAAGGGTTCTTGCCTGTAATACAAGGTGTGAAATTGAGTTAGACTCAATGCCCGACCACTGCAGAAGATAGAGAGAAAATGAAAGATGTTCCCTATGCTTCAGCCATAGGCTCTATCATGTATGCAATGCTGTGTACCAGACCTGATGTGTGCCTTGCTATTAGTTTAGCAGGGAGGTACCAAAGTAATCCAGGAGTGGATCACTGGACAGCGGTCAAGAACATCCTGAAATACCTGAAAAGGACTAAGGATATGTTTCTCGTTTATGGAGGTGACAAAGAGCTAGTCGTAAATGGTTACGCCGATGCAAGCTTTGACACTGATCTGGACGATTCTAAATCGCAAACCGGATACGTGTTTATATTGAACGGTGGAGCTGTCAGTTGGTGCAGTTCTAAACAAAGCGTCGTGGCGGGATCTACATGTGAAGCGGAGTACATAGCTGCTTCGGAAGCAGCAAATGAAGGTGTCTGGATGAAGGAGTTCATATTCGATCTAGGTGCCATACCGAGTGCATCGGGTCCAATGAAAATCTTTTTAGACAATACTGGTGCAATTGCCTTGGCAAAGGAATCCAGATTTCACAAGAGAACCAAGCACATCAAGAGACGCTTCAATTCCATCCAGGACCAAGTCCAGGTGGGAGACATAGAGATTTGCAAGATACATACGGATCTGAATGTTGCAGACCCGTTGACTAAGCCTCTTCCACGAGCAAAACATGATCAACACCAAGGCTCCATGGGTGTTAGAATCATTACTATGTAATCTAGATTATTGACTCTAGTGCAAGTGGGAGACTGAAGGAAATATGCCCTAGAGGCAATAATAAAGTTATTATTTATTTCCTCATATCATGATAAATGTTTATTATTCATGCTAGAATTGTATTACCCGAAAACATAATACATGTGTAAATACATAGACAAACATAGTGTCGCTAGTATGCCTCTACTTGACTAGCTCATTGATCAAAGATGGTTAAGTTTCCTAACCATGGATATGAGTTATCATTTGATCAGTGGGATCACATCATTAGAAGAATGATGTGATTGACTAGACCCATTCCGTTAGCTTAGCACTTGATCGTTTAGTATGTTGCTTTTGCTTTCTTCATGACTTATACATGTTCCTATGACTATGAAATTATGTAACACCCGCTTACCGGAGGAACACTTTGTGTGCTACCAAACTTCACAACGTAACTGGGTGATTATAAAGGTGCTCTACAGGTGTCTCCGAAGGAACTTGTTGAGTTGACGTATTTCGAGATTAGGATTTGTCACTCCGATTGTCGGAGAGGTATCTCTGGGCCCTCTCAGTAAGGCACATCACTATAAGCCTTGCAAGCAATGTAGATAATAAGTTAATTACGGGATGATGCATTATGTAACGAGTAAAGAGACTTTCCGGTAACGAGATTGAACTAGGTATTGAGATACCACGATCGAATCTCGGGCAAGTAACTTACCGATGACAAAGGGAACAACGTATGTTGTTATGCAGTTTGACTGATAAAGATCTTCGTAGAATATGTGGGAGCCAATATCAGCATCCAGGTTCCGCTATTGGTTATTGACCGGAGACATGTCTCGGTCATGTCTACATAGTTCTCGAACCCGTATAGTCCGCACGCTTAAAGTTCGATGACGGTTATATTATGAGTTTATGTGTTTTGATGTATCGAAGGTAGTTCGGAGTCCCGGATGTGATCATGGACATGACAAGGAGTCTCGAAATGGTCAAGACGTAAAGATTGATATATTGGACGACTATGTTCGGACACCGAAATAGTTTCGGGGAGTATCGGGCATATACCCGGAGTACAGGGGGGTTACCGGAACCCCCCGGGGAGACTAATGGGCCTATTAGGCCCTAGTGGAGAAGAGTAGGGGCGGCCAAGGGCTGCCGCGCGCCCCCTCCCCCCCCCCCCAGTCTGAATTGGACAAGGAGGGGGGGCGGCGCCCCCCTTTCCTTTCCCCCTCTCTCTCTTTCCCTCTCCTCTCCTACTCCCACTTGGAAGGGGGGAGTCCTACTCCCGGTGGGAGTAGGACTCCTCATGGGGCGCGCCTAGGGTGGCCGGCCCTCTCCCCGTCCTCCACTCCTTTATATACGGGGAGGGAGGCACCCCTTGGAGACACAACAATTGATCCCTTGGATCTCTTAGCCGTGTGCGGTGCCCCCCTCCACCATAGTCCACCACGATAATATCATAGCGGTGCTTAGGCGAAGCCCTGCGTCGGTAGAACATCATCATCATCACCACACCGTCGTGCTGACGGAACTCTCCTTCAAAGCTCGGTCAGATCAGAGTTCGACGGACGTCATCGAGTTGAACGTGTGCAGAACTCAGAGGTGCCATGCGTTCGGTACTTGATCGGTCGGATCGTGAAGATGTACGACTACATCAACCGCGTTGTGCTAACGCTTCCGCTTTCGGTCTATGAGGGTACGTGGACACAGTCTCCCCTCTCGTTGCTATGCATCACCATGATCTTGCGTGTGTGTAGGATTTTTTCTGAAATTACTACGTTACCCAACATCTGGATGGCCCGCTTGCCCTTCAGGGAATCATTCACGAGTTGGGGGGGTTCAGCTCAATGAATGGGAGAGCTGGCAATTTTGCTAAAACTCGACCTTGAAAAAGCTTACGACCGGGTAAATAGGGATTTCTTGCGTCGTGTCCTCCTAGGTCGCGGCTTCTTGTCCGTCTGGGTCCACAGAGTAATGCATCTGGTATCAGGTGGCCAAACTGCAATCTATGTTAACAGGGAAGTAGGGCACTTCTTGTGTAACAGAAGCGGGCTACGTCAGGGCAACCCCATGTCCCTGATTCTGTTCAACTTTGTGGTTGACGCACTCGCGGCAATGTTACGGAAAGCTACCGAAGCCGGCCACATCAAAGGGGTGGACACCTAATGCCAGGGGGTTTCCCACTTACTGTATGCAGACGACACACTGCTGCTCTTTCAGCCTGACCCACATAGCATAGCCACAGTGAAAGCCCTCCTGCTCAGTTTCGAGCTTATGTCAGGTCTGAAAAAAAATTCCACAAATGTGAAGTTTTGTCCATGGGCGTGGACACCGACGAGGGACGTCGCATTGCGTACAAGCTCAATTGTAAGGTAGGGAAATTTCCTTTTACTTACGTAGGTCTACCCTTAGCCACCAAAAGGCTAACAATAGACGATTGGGAACCGCTCTATTCCAAGGTGGGGCAACGAGTATGCCCCTGGCGAGGTAAGTTCCTCTCCTCCGCGACTCGGCTTGTGCTTAGGAATTCGAGCCTCTCCTCTCTTCCCATGTTTGCCATGGGTCTCTTCCTTCTAGATGAAGGGGTCCATGCCAAAATGGACACGCCGCGATCCCGTTTCTTTTGGGAAGGAACGAGTCCGACACGCAAATATCACTTGGTGAAATGGGCGGCTGTTTGTCGCCCCAGGTCGTTGGCAGGACTTGGGATCACCAACAGTAGACTCCTTAACATAGCCCTCATGTGTAAATGGACCTGGAAGCTGTCGCAAGGGGCGACGGGCTTGTGGGCGGACCTCCTCAGAGCGAAGTACTTCCCAACCGGAATTTCTTCGAAGGGGCCACGAGGGGTTCCCCCATCTGGAATGACATCCAATCCATGCATCAAGCCGTCCTTTGGCATGGGGGCAAAGTTAGCCGTCGGGAATGGCCGGTCAGTGCGATTCTGGCTTGACTTTTGGGTGGGCTCCCAGCTGTTGTGGTCGGAATACTAGGACTACGCCATAGCTAGAGACCCAAACCTAATGGTGGCGGACGCGTTGGCTACGACCCCCCCCCCCCCCCACCCCCCCGCCGTCCACTTTTGCCGCGAACTTAATAACCAAGAGCGCGCTAGTCATGCGTCACTGGTAGACCTCGTTACCACGTTCGCTTTGTCCAATGAATCGAACACAGTGTCATGGTCTCTTAACGCTTCTGGCAAGGTCTCAGTTAAGTCGTTATACCACAAGCTTTGCCAAGGGCCGGCACAGCTAGTGGTCAAGGGCCTTTGGAAGGCGAAAATTCCTCTGAAAATCAAAGCTTTTCTATGGCACAAATGTTCTGTAATAGACTACCAATGTCCGTAAACGTGGCTAAACGCCACGGCACGGCCACGGGCCCATGCACAGTGTGTGGGGGTACCCGAGGACGCAAGCCATGTGTTCTTCAACTGCCCGTTGGCCAGGTTTGCCTGGAGCGCCGTGCGGGAAGTAGCAGGTGTCCAGTGGGATCCATGGTCCACCATCGAACTTGCCGATCTACTTGACTCGGTTCAGGGAATAGGCAAGCATGTAATGTGGAGCTGTGCGGGGGCACTCCTGTGGGCTCTTTGGTTAACACGGAACAAACTAACGATTGAAGGCATTTTTTCGTCGCATCTGGCTAGCGTTATCTTCAAATGCAACTTGTTTTTACAGTAGTGGAGTCCGTTGGGGAGGCGCAAGGATGCTGAGCTGATGAAGCACGCCCAAGAATGACTTCAGCATGTGTACGTGTTGGCTAGATAGCCCGCGGCTACTACCTAGTTGGAGTGGCCTCTTTTGTATTTCGCGAGTCTGCGTGCTCTGGTTATGGCCAAAAAGCCTTGTATTCGCTCGCGGCCTTCTGGCTTTGAACCCTTTGACTTCCTTCTTATGCTCAGCCCGAGGGCTTTTGGGACTATAAGTTTATGTTCGTTTGTTACGCTGCCTTGTTTTGGGCTTTATTAATTTAAAGTCGAACAAATCTAGCATCTTCGTTCTAAAAAAAGTGACCAGTCAATTAGGCGGTGAGCATAAATATGGGGCAGATATGGGTGGCCCGGACACGCTCGAGCGCGTCCGCCTGACTAGCTCAGCCCATCACCGACCCGTCGGTTGTCCCATAAAAAACCCATCAGGCTCATCGCCCCGAAACCCTAGCTCACTCACACTCTCCTCTCTCGCTCCGTCCTCTCCTCCTCCCGCACTGATTCCGATCGAATCCGGCGCAATGTCGATCTCTGGCGGCCGCTCCAACTCTGAGCTAGATCCGGACTATGAGGTTGCGCTCCGCATCACCTTGGAGCGGTCCATGGTGGAGATCAGGGGCTGCTCCGGATCTATAGCCTCGCAGCAGATGCAGCTTCTCCGTTGGCGCAGCTCCGACGCCGGCGCTGGCCCCTCCCGGCCCGTGAGCAGTTCTGACAGACGGCCTGCGCAATTAGCGCCTCCCCTACACCACCCCCTGCCCCCGCCGGCTGCTGCTCCCCCACGTGGGCAGCGGTGGGTGCTTGTGCCCGCCCCGCCGTCCCGGACGCGCACGCCGCAAGATGTAGCGGGAAATGGAGAGGAAGGAGGCGGAACAGTCCGTGCACCGCCACCGCCGCGAGATGTAGGCGGAGCCCGATGAGGACGCGCGGTCCCCGAATGGGTCTACCGCCGGTCGCATACGTCCGCGGAGATAGACGCGCGGCAGCTCTGTCGGAAGAACTCCAAGGTGCTCCGGATTGCCATTGAGCAGTCCGAGCATGAGGCGGCTCGGCTCGCGAAGCTCAAGCGGCACCAGGACAGAGAGGTCCGGCGGTTGAAATGGCTCATCATCCTCTCCGACACCTCTGATGACAACAACGACCGCGGCTTCTCGTCTGACGACTCGGACGATCCGCCACCAGCTGCCGACGCCTACAACTGCGCCGGCGACCGGAAGGGCAAAGGGCCGACGAGGAAGTGGTGAATCTCCATCGTCTCCATCTTCAATTTCAAGTTTTTAGTAATCTAGTTTAAACTTGTCCGTCATTTATGTGAATTATGTGAACTATGGCGATCGTTTGGACATCCGTCGTTAATCTTTTGTTGATCGGAATGTGCATTTCTATGACTGATTCTATGTTTGTGTGATGATCTATGTTGTTTTCATCTATGTTGCATGCTTAGTATGAATATGAAGTACCGGATATGAGATACACGGATGTGGACGACGCGATTTGAGGAGTGTCTGGTCAGGCGCGTCCGCGGGCATTTGAGGGTTTCGATTTGCAGGTTGCGGCTGTAGATGATCTTAAAGGTAGTTTGATGTGTGTCTTTCAACTCATGAGGTGGACGAGGACGCGGAGGCGGAGCACGCCGCGGACGTCGACGGGGTGCTCGCGTATATGGATGAGGCTGAGCCGGAGTGTTAACGTGACATATCTGTATAAGCTGTGTACGTTTATTTTTCTACCTTATCTCACCGAGCCTGTTCGGTTGGAGATCTTCACGGTAGTTCTTTCTTGGCTCTCAAGACTTTGTACACGAGGCCAATATATATTGAGCTGATCGCCCCTTTGCGTGGCGTGTCTTCCCTCAAACCTTTTCTTTCCACATACGTTTATATGGTATCGCACAATTCCGATCTACAAACCTAGCTAGCTTCCGCCGCCAGCCTCCCAGCCTCCACCATGACGTCCCCGGCCGCCACCTCCTCCGCGATGGATGCTCTCACCTCCGGAGCCCTGTCCACCACCGTGGTCCAGGCTGCGTCGCCGGCGTCCCTCGCCATCAGCGTCAACGTCAAGACGCACATCCCGGTCGTCCTCGACCTCCAGGCTTCCAACTTCTCCAAGTGGAGTATGCTCATGAGCGTCCTCCTCGGCAAGTACGAGCTCTCCGGCCACATCTCCACCGACACCCCGGCCGCCGATCGCACCGCTGAGTGGTCGCGCCAGGACTACATCGTCCGCTCGTGGCTCTACGGCTCCGTCTCCGGCGACATCCTCGACATCATCATGGCGCGGGACCGGACCGCGTTCAGGCCTACGCGCCATCCGCAACCTCTTCCTCGACAACCAGCTCACCCGCGCCGTCTACCTCGAGGCGGAATTCGCGCCATCGTCCGTAGGCGATCTCACCATCGCCGCGTCCTGCCACAAGCTCAAGACTCTCTCCGACGCCCTCCGCGACGTTGGACAGCCCGTGACCGACACGACCCTGGTGCTCACCTGCCTCCGGGGGCTCAACCCCCGCTTTGCCGACATCATCACCCTTGTCTCTATGCAGGTCCCGACCCCGACGTTCTTGCAGACTCGCTCACTTCTGCTCCTCCGCGAGAATCAGCTCGCACATCCCGCCCCGGGCACGCACCCACCCGCCGCGTCCCAGATCGCACAGACGGGAACACCACCGCTCTAGTCCATCCGGTGGCACCTCTGGAGGCAGCAGCGGCGGCGGTGGCACTGGTGGCGGCGGCGGTGGCACTGGTGGCGGCGGCAATGGCAGCTGGCAGAAGAAGAAGAACAAGAACACCGGCTTCTCGAACTCACCTGGCCCGTGGATCTGCTTCAACCCCTACGGGCCAGCGCAGCAGATGCAGCCCACCGAGGCCCGCCGGTGGTCCGCCTCCTCCCTCTGGCGGTCCCGGCGTCCTTGGGCCACGGCCTGCCGCCCCAAAGCAGAGATGCAGCCCATTCCGCCCATCCACTGGTTCCCCGCCATCAAGCGATACGACCCAGCTCGCTCCCTGCATGGGCAGGCGTTAAGCACTGCTCCTCCACCTCCAGCTACGCCAGACGGCCCCGGTTCCGCACCGGCGCCCCAGCCCGGGACTGCTCCGCCCTCATCGCCGCCCTCAACAACACCGCCAAAGAGCTCCAACGTTGGCTCCACCACGCCAAGCCCATGGGTGATGGACTCCGGCGCCACTTCCCACATGGTTTCCAACCCCGGTATACTCTCTTCTCCCTCCCAAAATTCTCCTCCCTTCCAAGTCACCATTGGCAACGGTTCTTCTTTACCCATCTCCACCATTGGTCACACTACTATTTCTACACCCCACCGCACGTTTGCTCTTAACAACGTGCTAGTAGTTCCTACCATCATTAAAAATCTCCTTTCTACTCGTCAATTTACTATTGATAATTCTTGTTCCGTGGAGTATGACCCCTTTGGTTTTTCTATCAAGGATCTTCAAACTCGGCGCGAGATCATACGCTTGAAGAGCTCCGGTCCCCCTCGAAGTTTCATACAAGCACCAGCTCGCCATCGCCCTATGGACTTGTCGCCTCCACCACCCCCACCGAGCTGTGGCATCGCCGCTTAGGTCATCCAGGTCGTGACGCTATGTCGCACTTAGCTAAAGATTTTGCTATTCCATGTAATAAGTCCACTATGGTTTGTCATGCGTGTCAACTAGGCAAGCACGTCGCCTACCATTTTCTAGGTCTCAAACTGTGTGCTTTGTTCCCTTCGCTAATCCACTTGTGATTTATGGACCTCACCGCTGCAAGCAATTCTGGTTTTAAATATTACCTTGTCATTGTGGATGATTTTTCTCATTTTATGTGGACTTATCCTTCGCGCAAATCCGACACTTGTGATATCCTCATTAATTTCTTCGCCTCGCACGCACACAATTCAATCTTCCCATAGTCTCTCTACAAACCGACAATGGCACCGAAGTTCGTTAACTCTACACTAGTCGAGTTCTTGGCTCAAACGGCACCCACCTTCGCATGTCCTGCCCTTATACGTCTCCACAAAGCGGTAAAGCTGAGCGTGCCTTGCGCACCCTCAACGATATCACTCGCACCTCCTCTTCCAAGCACACATGCCACCCTCATCTTGGGCAGAGGCCCTTGCCGCGCAACGCTCCTCATCAATCGCCGTCCATGTCAAGCTGTAGAGTTTCGCATCCCATACACCCTCCTTCACAACAAAACTCCATCCTTCTCCGACCTCCGTGTCTTGGGTTGCTTATGCTACCCTAACCAGTCCGCCACGGCTCCTCATAAACTTCGCCACGCGATCCATCGCCTGCGTTTTCCTTGGCTACCCATCTTCGCACCGTGGCTACAGGTGCCTCGACCTCAATTCTCGCCGAGTTACGACGTCTAAATCACGTTATTTTCGACGAAAATTCGCTTCCGTTCATGACCACGCAACCAGCCCAGCTCTTTGAGTCCCTAGACTTCTTCTGGACCTCGAGCCTTTCCGGTCGTACTAGCACCAGCCCAGCCCATCACGCATGCTTCTCCTGAGACCAGCATGCATGGCTCCTCATCCACGCGCGCGCCTAGCTTCCCGACGTGCGCGACCACACCTGCGCCTAGCTCGCGTACGTCTTCTCTCGCGCCCAGCTTGCCGGTCGCCGGTACCTCTCCGTCTTCCGAGTCTCCTGCCTCGGTTTGGCTTCCACCTCCGCCTCCACCTCCGCCACCACCTCCGCCTCGGACCCGCACCCGCTTCCTTCCGTTCGGCGGTTAACACACATCCTATGCTTACACGTGCCAAACACGGCATTGTTCAGCCTGTCGATAAACTAAATCTTTCAGCCATCCACTCTTCCGTCTCTCCGATACCCAAAACATACCGGGGTGCTCTTCAGGATCCATTGTGGCGCGCTGCTATGACTGAGGAGTATGATGCTCTAATTCACAACCGCACGTGGTCTCTTGTTCCTTGTCCGGTTGGTGCTAATATTGTTTCAGGGAAGTGGATCTTCAAGCACAAGTTCGGTTCTGATGGTGCTCTCGCCGCCACAAAAGCGCTGGGTTGTTCGTGGCTTCTCTCGGCAGCCGGGCGTTGACTTCGATGAGACGCTTCAGTCCTGTCGTCAAGCCCGCCACCATCCGCGTCGCCCTCGGCATCGCCGCCTCTCGTGCATGGCCGATACACCAGCTCGACGCCAAGAACGCCTTTCTCCATGGTAATCTTGACGAGGTGGTCTCTGCGAGCAACCACCGGCTTCATCGACTCGATCATCCTCGGCAGATGTCCGCCGGCTCCACAAGTCCCTCTATGGCCTCAAGCAGGCTCCTCGGCTTGGTACCAGCGCTTTGCTCACTACGCGCACCGCCTCGGCTTCGCCGCCTCTCGGTCGACGTCTCCTGTTGTCCTTCGACGGGCGACGACCGCTTATTTGCTTCTCTATGTGGGCGATATTATCCTCACCGCTTCCAGCGCTGGTCTTCTTCAGCACATCACCGGTCTTCTTCATCGCGAAGTTCTCCATGACCGATCTCGGGATCTGTCCTACTTCCTCGGCATCTCGGTCACTTTCGCTCGCCGTCGAGGATGATGCTGTCCCAGCGCCAATCGCCATCGACCTCTTGCAGCGCGCCCGGTATGCTGGAGTGCAACCCGTGTCCTACTCCCATAGACACCCGTTGCAAACTTGCAGCTGCTGACGGTCCTCTCGTCACGGATCCCACTGAGTACCGCAGCTTTGCAGGCGCCCTTCAAGACTGACTACGACGCTACCGACATCGCACATGCTGTCCAGCAGGCATGCCTCTACATGCATGCTCCTCGAACCGTGATCTCAACCTCGCTGCCGGATTCTCCGATATGTCCGTGGTACACTGGATCTTGGTCTCTGGCTGCGTTCTTCCTCGGCTTCGACACTCACCGCGTACTCCGATGCGGACTGGGCTGGCTGCCCCGACACTCGCCGATCTACCTCCGGCTATTGTGTCTATCTTGGTGATAACCTTGTGTCCTGGTCATCCAAACGCCAGGCCACGGTATCTCGTTCGAGCGCCGAAGCAGAGTACCGCGCCGTGGCTCATGTCGTGGCTGAGTGTTGTTGGCTTCGACAACTTCTCCAGGAACTCCAGCGTCCCCTTCACTCCGCTACAGTCGTCTTCTGTGATAATGTCAGCGCTGTTTACATGGCTTGCAACCCGGTTCAGCATCGTCGTACGAAGCACATCGAGATTGACATTCACTTTGTTCGGGAAAAGGTGTCTCTCGGTCAGATTCGGGTTCTTCATGTGCCGTCCTCACAGCAGTTTGCAGATATTATGACGAAGGGTCTGCCGTCCCAGCTGTTTTTGGATTTTCGGTACAGTCTATGCGTTCGCTCGCCCGACGCATTGACTGCGGGGGGATGTTAACGTGACATATCTGTATAAGCTGTGTACGTTTATTTTTCTACCTTATCTCACCGAGCCTGTTCGGTTGGAGATCTTCACGGTAGTTCTTTCTTGGCTCTCAAGACTTTGTACACGAGGCCAATATATATTGAGCTGATCGCCCCTTTGCGTGGCGTGTCTTCCCTCAAACCTTTTCTTTCCACATACGTTTATACGGAGCCCTCCTACGCACCCATCTACCCGGCACCCGGCACCGACGTCGTGGACATCTTCAACGACGAAGCATAGTTAGGCTAGCGTGACGTGTGTAGTACGTAGGATTTCTTTTGCATGGTTTTTATGGATTTAGGGAATGAAATATGAGGTAGTCGGATCGATAGCACCAAGTATGTGGTGTGACCGGTCCGTGCCCGTGGACGCAACGAGCGTTTGAGGGTCCCGCAAGGTCTATCCTCCACCAGAAGTGTTGACGGCAACCCCGTCCAGGATTAAAGCTAACGTCGGAAAATCATGGGATCTTATTACAGTTTGTCTAATTCATAACTAGATGTTTTTTAAGGATATCATATCTAAGCTCCAACAAATATATAATGCAGCAACAAGAAACAAGAAAAACTACGATAAAAAAATAAACCACAAACAGAGTGGAAAATCAGGTTAGATGTGACATAACTATATCACATCTAGATGTGTCCTTGACAGACTCATTTTATTATATTCATGTTGTAAGCGACATGATGGATATGGCGTGGATTCGCATGTCTCCATGTTTAAATGATTGATTGCCTGTCAATTACAAACAATTAGCGGTCAGCAAGAGCAGCTTCGCCTCACACGACCAGCAAAAATAAACACGTTCGGTTACGCAGGCCAGGATGCACGACAACGACCTGCTACATGCACGCAAGAGCATGGTGTGGATGAGGATTCATGAGGGATCCATTGAGAGGTGGTGGTCATACGTACACACATCCTCCCTATATTAAAGCTCCATGGATGCTCTTATAAAACCGGTGGATGCTCCATGGATGCTCTTAGGAAACGTCCATAGATGCTCTTAGGAAACGTCCAATAATTGGAGGTTAGACGTACCACAGTGCTTCCTAGGTCGCAAGCCACAACTACACAAAATTCATTACAGGATGGCAGTGAGTTTGATGCCAACGCTGCCAATCCTCTTTAGCAGTTCCTCCTTCTCATCTACCGTCGCAACCGGTGGCAACTACTCTTCTCGTCCCCCTCTCCAAGCATCTCCTCGACCCCGCCTCAGCCATGTCCAAGCATCGCGTGAATCAAAAGCTACACCATCCTCTAGTATTGAACATGAGACAACAGATGAGGGCTCCGAAGACGCTGCTCCGAAGACGTTGTCCAGCTATGGGCCCTCTTTGTGGGGTGACTACTTCCTCAACTACGAGCCAAAACCATCACAGGCATACACTACTCCCACGTACACATATAATGTGATTTCTTCCTCATCATTATGGTTTGCTAGCTAGGGATGAACACCACTAACCTAGATATTTGTTTCATTGCAATATTAGAACTTATTCTCTCAACTTAGAATTTTTTTGACATTACTTTTTATATGATATAAAGTTCTAAATTATAATGTTCCCTCCGATCCATATTAATTGTCGTTAATTTAGTGCAACTTTATACTAAACCAGCGACAATTAATATGAATAGAAGGGAGTATAAAAATATTAGAGTCCTCAGTCGTCACAAGTGGCATACCTATTACTTCCTCCGTTTCAAAATAGATGACCCAATTTTGTACTACTTTAGTACAAAGTTGGGTCATCTATTTTGGAACTGATGGAGTACTTTTCAAGTATGCATTGCCCCTTTTTTGTTTACCCAGCTGATCAATGCATTCGTGCGTGTGTGCAGAGGTCGGAGAAATGGATGAATGCAAGAGCTGACAAATTAAAGGAGGACGTCGGCGTGTTGTTTAAGAGTTGCAACTGCATGGTGGAAAGAATAACCTTATTGGACACTGTCCAACGTCTCGGAATAGATCATCACTTTAAGAAACATGTCGATATCACGTTAAGTCAAATTTTTGAGGGTGAATTCAGTAGCTCTAGCCTCCATCAGGTTGCCCTCCGGTTTGGCTTGCTTAGAGAGCATGGTCTTTGGGTGTCTTCAGGTATGTATGGAGTATCTATTTATAAATAAATAAATACAAGGCACGAATATTCACAAATCATAGAACTATATTATTCTGCACTAGGGTAACCCTGAGCTTACATTACTAACTATAAAATGGCATGAGTTGTTTGAACAATGTCTCGCCAACATTTGTCTTGCAGATGTTTTCGACAAATTTAAAAATGAAGATGGGAGCTTTAGGGAAGATATTACTAGTGACCCAAAGGGACTTTTATGTCTATACAACGCAGCTCATCTTCTCATTCATGGTGAGCCATCACTGGAAGAAGCTATCTCCTTTTCAAGGCATCATCTTCAATTGATGAGGGACACTCTCAAGTCCCCTTTAGCCGAGCAAGTCAAACGTGCCCTTCACATGCCATTGTCAAGGACGTTTAAGAGGGTGGAAACATTGCGTTATATCTCTGAGTATAAGCACGAGGAAGGACATAACCCAACTCTGTTGGAGCTAGCAAAGCTGGATTTTAACCTTCTACAACATGTCCACTTGAAGGAACTCAAATACCTCACTAAGTATGTCTTCGTCATACTCAACTACACAATGAAGATGGAATCAATATAAAATGCATGCCTTCACATGTTGTATCCTACACATATATAGTTTGGACATTGTCCATCATGTGATGTATTAGGACAAATCTATTTTACCTGGACTAATCAAAGTATTCCAGGTGGTGGCACGATCTTTACAGATATGTCGGGCTAAACTATGCTCGGGACCGTCTGGTCGAGGGTTACATTTGGTGCTATGCGGTATACCATGAGAAAGATTTTGCATTGTCTAGAATATTTCTTACCAAGCAATTGATGCTTATTTCGCTGATGGATGACACATATGATGCCCATGCCACCATAGAGGATTGTCGACTGCTAAATGCAGCCATACAAAGGTTTGTTAAGTTTGGATTTGATTTACATCCATGTGTCAAGAACTAACATCAATCTTTGTTTAATTTTTCACTGACTCTTTTCATGCAATATAATTCGACATGTAGATGGGATGAGAGTGCCACTTCTCTTCTACCCAACTACCTTCAAAGATTCTATATTGAATTGTTGAAGACATTTAAAGAAGCTAAGTGTGAAGTGGCAATTCGTGACCCCTACCATGTTGCCTATGCCTGGAAAGCGGTACGCCACCATGTGCTTTATATCATTACTATCATTTTGTATATTGATGGTTTTATATATAATTTATTTCCTTCTATGTAGTTTCAAGATCTATCGGCTAATTATCTCCAAGAAGCTGAATGGTTACATCAGAATCACAAGCCAAGCTTCAAAGATCACATGAGTTTATCTGCCATGTCCATAGGATCACCAACAATATGTGTAGGTTTGATGGTTGGCATGGGTGATCTAGTGACGAAGGAATCATTTGAGTGGGTAGCTGGTTACCCTAATGTCACCATAGCATGCGGGAAGATAGCACGTCTAATGGATGACATTGCCGCATTTAAAGTATACTCTTTCATCTTCTTATTTAGGCCAAACTATAACCATCAACCACCACCAGCACTAAACATAATGTATCTAATTACTATTGTATTATAAATATGCAGGGCGGGAAGGCCAAGGGAGATATGGCAACCTCTATAGAGTGTTACATGGTTGAGCATAGGGTCACAAGTGCTATTGCCATTTCCAAGATCCTTTCACTGCTAGAAGATGAATGGAAAAATCTAAATAAAGCTCTCTTTCAACATCATGCACATCTCCCGGTGGTGCAGCGGATTATTAACTTTGCTAATAGCATGCCATTATTCTATGCTGAGAAAGATGCATATACCTTCAACATCCATCTTAAGGATATAGTTGAGAGCCTTTTGGTTGAAACCTTTCCCATGTAGGCTCTAATAGGTTGTGTGGCACTTTATCTTTCGTAAAGATGTCACTATGCACCATGACGTGTTAACTAGAGCTTGTGCACTGTTTTATCCCTATAAATGAATATTATAAATAAGTTATTGCGTTCATGATTGTTGGATGATATCAGCTATAACAGTGTGTCTCTATGTTTTATATTTGTCTTATTAATTATCATTTTACAAAAAGAACTCCATCTTCCGCAGTGGAGTACATTTTCTTTGTCGGGCATAAGTCCTCGAAGAGCATAGATTTCAAGTATGCCAATTTACATTACTATTTCTTAGAAAGGCGAGAATATCCTTTTATCTTGCTCAACAATGTTGTTTGCATCACATCACATGACGCTGCCTAGCCTGAATGATGCAAATAGAGAACCAAGCAACCTAGAAATGGTATGGTGGAGGCATATCAAGGAGGGATGCAGGAAACCTAACACATCGTCGTTAGGTCGGACTGTTCCACCAATGCAATCAAAAGAGAAGTGCCAGCCAATTAAATTTCTCTAGCGATACACTAGACGACAACACAAATCTGATACAAGAATCACTCAGAATAAGGACAAATCTAGGGGTTGAGAGGAACGAGAGGTGCACACACAAGTGCTAAGAGGTAGCTATTCTGTTCTTCGGTCCCCTTCCTTTCCTGTGTGAAAGGATGGCTTCAAGTATCTTTGACGCTATCAGCTTTCCACGCTCACCGGGTTGTAGATCAGGGAAGCCGTCAGTCGTGCTTGGAGGGCTTCCCCCTGATTGGCTTGAGATGGTCCTTCCATGTCAGTCGTCATGTTCTTGTGACCAAAATATTGTAGCTTTATCTTTCAAGGTCGAGAATCAAATTATGAAGCTCACAATTTTACCAAAATTGCTTTCTCGCTTGATCATGCTCACCAATTGTGGCTTACTTCGCCTCATAACCCAATTTGTATCCCTC
This sequence comes from Aegilops longissima, assembly GCA_021605205.1. NCBI lineage: Eukaryota > Viridiplantae > Streptophyta > Magnoliopsida > Poales > Poaceae > Aegilops > Aegilops longissima. The sequence continues at coordinate 32,601,549 of CM038679.1, read as the reverse complement.
TAAATGATCTTGTGGATCAAAAAAGATTTGACAAACCTCTCAAAAAAAAACTTAGTGCAACCAAGTGGCCTTGGCCTTTAGTACAGCTTTCAATACTAGTACACGCTTTTATAGTGTAGGCATATAAGTGTCAGCAGCAATGGTCCGACAACAGAGGAAATGCTATAGGAAGCAGCGACAAGTGAGAAGCAGCCCAGGCCTAGAAGAAACAAGTAGGCCCCTGCATGCATAGCCGGCCCAGAGTGGACCCAGTGAACCGCTATTCTATATATGTAACGGGTAGAATGACTGAAAGGGGTAGGAGGGAAGGAGCGGCTTCGGCCGAATGGATAGGCTTGTGTGTGTGGCTAGCTATCTCTTGCTTATTCTTCCCTCTGTACGCTGAATTCGAATTCCCCCATGTACTGAGAATTGGTTGGTTAATAGCTAGACCGAGAGAGCAATTCGATGCTTACAATTAGCTAGATCTTGCTTCTTCTTCCTCTCTATACGCTGAATTTGAATTCCCCCATGTACTGAGAATTGGTTGGTTAATAGCTAGATCGAGAGAGCAATTCAGTGCTTACAGTTGGTATCAGAGTTTTAGATCCTGGAGTAGCGTGTCCCAAGTCACCATCTGCAGGCGACTAGGTTTGCGGCCCACCGCCGATGAGAAATCATGGAGAGCCTGCCACCGGCGGCGAATGCTGTGTAGGAGTTCCTCAAGGCCGACCTGGCGGAGTCCCTCGACGTACGTTTCAAGCGCCAAGACGAAGACGCGGCGAAATTGATGCGCTCCATCGTGGGCGATCTGACGACGAGGATCGATGACCTCAAGTTGTCGATCGGAGTCAACATGGTCCGGATCCGTGCCGAAATGGAGCGACCGCCGCCTGCTACCACCACGGCTTCGGGTGACCGTCAACAACCTTACAAGTCAGCGATGGGAAGTGGTGAATCTAGACCGGAAGGCAGTTGATCTGCTCCGGTCACCAAGGGGAAGGATTATGCTCCTTACAGCCCTCAACGGGACAAAGATATGAGATCCAACCTCAACCCTGCATCCAGTTCTCGTTTCGCTGATCACCATCGAGAAATTACTGATCCATATACCTACGGTCCTCGAATTGATCTGTCCCGTTTTGATAGCACAAATCCGAGGCTGTGGCAAACGAGGTGTGAAGATTACTTCAGCATGTGAGGAACTCCCCATACGCTTTGGGTGCAGTTTGCTTCTACCATGTTCGAGGGCCCAACGGCGAGATGGCTGGAATCAATACAGCACGGAGCTCCAAACGCGGCCTGGGAAGAGTACTGCAGGTTGCTATAGTGTAGGTTTGGCAGAAATCAACACCAAGCGTTAGTTCACAAATTCCACAGCATCAACCAAGTCGGCACTGTGGAAGAATATGTGGAGCAATTCACAGAGTTGTATGATCAGTTGTCCACCTATGAGTCTGCTCCTCAATCAGTGCATTATGTCACCAAGTTCATTGATGGGTTGCAGCCAACAGTGAGAGTGATGGTGGCCCGGCATCAGCCGCAAGACTTGGATGCAGTGTATGAACTAGCCATGTTACATGAAACTATGTCAGTTCCTACTCCTCACCAAGGTACTAGTATCAGAAGGGAGCAGTGCAATTCGTCGACAACTTCAATCAAACATCCAACTCTCAAGTATGTTGAAGACAGAAGGAAGAACTCTGAGTCTCACAAGCAAGCAACTGGGGAGGACAAATGGAGTGCTATGTGTGCTTACCGCAAGGCCAAGGGTCTGTGTTTGATGTGTGGGAGAAATGGAGCCGTGACCTCTAATGCAAGCAATCGGTTTCATTACACGTGGTGCAAGAAATGGTGGATTTTTTTCAAGGTTCTGCTTCTGAGGATTGTGAAACTGATGGGGAAGAGGAAGTAAACCTCATGGCCATATCAGAAGCAGCTGAAGGCAAGACTTCTCATAGCAAGGCTTTCCAGCTTACTGTTAATTTCAATGGTCAATAGAAAATATTTCCCGTGGATTCAGGTAGCACACACTCCTTCATAGATACTAATTCTGCACCCACAATAGTTGGTGTTCAGATCTGTGCTATGATGAAGGTTAAAGTAGAAAATGGAAGTGTCATGAGTTGCAGCAGCTTCATTCCAAAATGCCAGTAGTCTGTGCAAGGAGTTCAGTTTGAACATGATTTCAGGGTGCTTCCTCTTAGTTGTTATAATGGTATTATGGGGTTGGACTGGTTGGCACAACATAGTCCGATGACGGTCGATTGGGAGCAGCTATGGATGTCATTCCTTGTTAATGGTCGTTCAGTAACATTACAAGGAGCAGTGCATGTGGAGTTTGCTTATACTATCATTGAGTTATCAGTCGTAACTGATGAAAATGCTCCTGGACTATAACCACAGATTCAGGAACGGGTGGACCACTTCAAGGATGTTTTTGCTGTGCCAGTAGGGCTACCACGAGAGAGAGCTTGTGATCATTTCATCCCTCTTATTCCTGGGGCCAGACCCTTCTCTCCCCGTCCCTACAGATTAGCACCTGAACTGAAGGATGAGGTGGAGAAACATATACAAGAAATGTTGGACTCGGGAGTGATAAGAAGAAGGGACCGTCCTTTCTCTTCTCCAATATTGTTAGTTAAAAAGAAGGATCACACCTGGAGATTGGTTGTGGATTATAGACACTTGAATGCACTGACCATAAAAGGGAAGATCCTTATGCCTGTGATTGATGAACTATTAGATGAATTACATGGAGCACAGTGGTTCACCCAACATGACCTTCGTGTTGGGTACCATCAAATCAGGTTAGCCCCTGGTGAGGAGTATAAAACATCATTTCAAACCCATAATGGTCGCTTTGAATTCTTGGTCATGGGTTTTGGTTTGACTAGTCACTACAAAAAAGTACACTTCCGTGATGATACGTGTTTGTCACAGTAGGTCGCGTTTTTTGTCATGCATGTACATCCATGACGATTTTATGACAGAATCAAGATAGTCATACATGTGTTGTGTAGAAGTGTTCCATGACATTACCAAAATTACCATCACGGAAGTGTCCACTTCCATGACGATAAATCACGCGTAACAGAAGTGCTTTCGTCAAGGGTGACCGACGCGTGGCATCCACCGTAACGGAACACCGTTAAGCTATCGGGTCCGGTTTTGGATCCGATAACTCGTTAACAGCCCAGACCAATGGGGATTTTCCACGTGTAAAATCATCATTGGCCGGAGGAAACACGTGTTGCCTCATCGTTGGGACAGATGTCATCCACTCATTGGACAGGAGGCGCCTATGATAGGTCGACATGTGGCACGGCCCAACAGTGGCCCATTCCGGTGAAAAAGGTCGGCCCAGTAAAAATTAGCATGCCGGCCCATATAAGGCCTACTTGTGTCAGGTCCATTTAAGCCCACGGCCCATACGAGATGTGCCAATTCGGCCCGTCAACGGCCCGTTAAAGATTTGACACCGTTGCAGCCCATCGTTAGTTCGAGCCCGTTAACAGCCCGCTATATATTTGGGCTCAATATCGGCCCAATGAGATTTCGGCCTGTTAACGGCCCATTCAATGGATGGGCCAATTTTCAGGATGTACATATTTCGGCCTTTTAGCGACCCATTTAAATGTCGGGCTAATTTCCGGCCTGGTGTATCTTTTAGCCTGTTGACGGCCCATAAATAAGATGGGCCATTTGTAGTCGGACCTAAGTTTCGGCCTTTTAGCGGCCCATTTAAGTGTTGGGCCAATTTCTGGCTCGGTGTCTCTTTCATCATGTTGACGGCCCATAAATCAGTTGGGCCATTTGTAGTCGGACCTGAGTTTTGGCCTTTTAGCGACCCATTTAAGTGTTGGGCCAATTCCCGGCCGTGTGTGCCTTTCGGCCTGTTAATGGACCATAAATGAGTTGGGCCATTTGTAGTCGGACCTTAGTTTTGGCCTTTTAACGGCCCATGCCCTTCATGGTCCAATACCAGCCAGTTTTCTTCGGCTGCTAAAGGCCCACAACACGATTGGACCATTTACAATCGACCGACTTTCGGCCTCTTAGCGGCCCATGCTCTTCATGGTCCAAGACAAGCCGCTATCTCTTTCGCCTGCTAAAGGCCTCAGTATAGTTGGGCCATATGTAGCCCAAACTTAGTAACGGCCTGTTAATGGCCCATGAAATCAATTGGGCCCACCTGTTGCCCGCTTCGATGTCGGCCTGTTAACGCCCCGGGAGGTAAGAGGGCCGACCATTAACTTTCGGCCTAGTAACGGCCCATTATTAATGGGCCCACTAAAGTTCGTACATGTCTTTAGGCCAAATTAGATAATTTGAGCCCATTACGACGAGCAATTATGCACAGGACCAAAACCAATCAAGCAAAGGTACGGCATACAGGGAAAAACGTTGCACATCCAGCATATATTACAGGAAATTACATCCACTGCGCAATCAAAGATTGATGCCAGTGCAAATAAATGAGCAGAACCTAACAATCTACAATGTCACAATCTGCAACCTCAGCACGGATGACGCCCATAAGCATGTGGGAAAGTTCTTGCTGCTTTGCTACACTATCTCTAAAAACATTGATCAGTTGTTGTGTCGCACGACTCTGCACCTCTGATTCCTCCACCATTTCCATCATTGCTTCAGCCATTAATTGGTTCAGAAACATACATTTATTCCGTTGCATTCGAGACAGAGGATACTGAATAGATTCAGATGGCGATTTTGGCAGGCTTGTATTATTGATAGAGGAGAGTGTCTCGACCACTGCATCATAACATAAATTAGGAGGGGAAGCAAAAAGATTAATCATGAATTATTGCCATATTACCTGGCCTAGATTTATTGGAAAGAAACAATGGGGTTGCCTTACTGTTCTCAGAGTTTGTCTTCTTATCTTCAGCAGCCTGCACCAAATTAACACACTAGCATTACTATCATTGGCCAAGTCAAATAATAGGAAAGCAACATTGACACACGTTTGGGCAACTAGCCTACACCAAATTAACGCAATATGGCACAACTATCATCAGCCAGGTAAGGTAATACGAAAGCAACATTGACACAATGAATGAATGGGCAACTAGAGCAGCACTACAATTCAGTAATGTGCATGATATGAGATAGTACACTCATGCAGCTCAGTATGCAAAATTACCAGGCAGTTTTCCTTACAAAAATCAACATTGGCGCCTTTAACATTTTGCTACAACTAATTTTAGATCAGATAAAGGTTAGATTCACGCCGATTAACAAAATACATGCTGATGTAGAAATATAGTGATATACAACAGGTACTTACATCAGATTTGGAGCACAGATAATTCCCGCAAGATATTTTCCTCGAATACGATCCTGATAACCCACAAGTGTAGGGTATCGCAACAGCTTTCGAGGGTAAAGTATTCAACCCAAATTTATTGATTCGACGCAAGGGGAGCCAAAGAATATTATTGAGTATTAGCAGTTGAGTTGTCAATTCAACCACACCTGGATAACTTAGTATCTGCAGCAAAGTATTTAGTAGCAAAGTAGTATGATAATGAAGGTAATAGTGGCAAAAGTAAAGATAATAGTTTTGTAGTAATTGTAACAGTAGCAACGAAAAAGTAAATAAGCGAAGCACAAGATGTGAAAAGCTCGTAGGCATTGGATCAGTGATGGATAATTATGTCGGATGCGATTCCTCATGTAATAGCTATAACATAGGGTGACACAGAACTAGCTCCAGTTCATCAATGTAACGTAGGCATGTATTTCGTATATAGTCATACATGCTTATGGAAAAGAACTTGCATGACATCTTTTGTCCTACCCTCCCATGGCAGCGGGGTCCTAGTGGAAACTAAGGGATATTAAGGCCTCCTTTTAATAGAGAACCGAAACAAAGCATTAGCACATAGTGAATGCATGATCTCCTCAAACTATGGTCATCACCGAGAAGTATCCCGATTATTGTCACTTCGGGGTTGTCGGATCATAACACATAGTAGGTGACTATAGACTTCCAAGATAGGATCAAGAACACACATATATTCATGAAAACATAATAGGTTCAGATCTGAAATCATGGCACTCGGGCCCTAGTGACAAGCATTAAGCATAGCAAAGTCATAGCAACATCAATCTCAGAACATAGTGGATACTAGGGATCAAACCCTAACAAAACTGACTGTATTACATGGTAAATCTCATCCAACCCATCACCGTCCAGCAAGCCTAGGATGGAATTACTCACGCACGGCGGTGAGCATCATGAAATTGGTGATGGAGGATGGTTGATGATGGCGATGGCGACGAATCCCCCTCTCCGGAGCCCCGAATGGACTCTAGATCAGCCCTCCCGAGAGAGATTAGGGCTTGGCGGCGGCTCCGTATCGTAAAACGCGATGAAACTTTCTCTCTGATTTTTTTCTCCGCGAAACGGAATATATGGAGTTGGAGTTGAGGTTGGTGGAGCCTCAGGGGGCCCACGAGATAGGGGGGCGCGCCCAGGGGGGTGGGTGTGCCCCCCACCCTCATGGATAGGGTGTGGGCCCCTGGTCTTGATTCTTTCGCCAGTATTTTTTATATTTTCCAAAACTTGCCTCCGTGGATTTTCAGGTCATTCCGAGAACTTTTGTTTTCTACATAAAACAACATCATGGCAGTCCTGTTGAAAACAGCGTCAATCCAGGTTAGTTGCATTCAAATCATGCAAGTTAGAGTCCAAAACAAGGGCAAAAGTGTTTGGAAAAGTAGATACGTTGGAGACGTATCAACTCCCCCAAGCTTAAACATTTGCTTGTCCTCAAGCAATTCAGTTGATAAACTGAAAGTGATAAAGAAAAACTTTTACAAAATCTATTTTCTCTTGTTGTTGTAAACATGTAAAGCCAACATTCAAGTTTCAACAAGTATTATGAACTAACCATACTCACAATAACACCTCGGTCTCACAATTACTCATATCAATGGCATAATCAGCTAGCAAGCCATAATAATAAAACTCAGATGACAATACTTTCTCAAAACAATCATAACATGATATGGAAAAATGGTATCTCGCTAGCCCTTTCTGAGACCGCAAAACATAAATGCAGAGCACCTTTAAAGATCAAGGACTGACTAAACATTGTAATTCATGGTAAAAGAGATCCAGTCAAGTCATACCCAATATAAACCAATAGTAATGAATGCAAATGAAAGTGTGCTCTTCAGAGGGTGCTTTTTAATAAGAGGGGTGATGACTCAACATAAAAGTAAATAGATAGGCCCTTCGCAGAGGGAAGCAGGGATTTGTAGAGGTGCCAGAGCTCGATTTTAAAATAGAGATTGAATAATATTTTGAGCGGCATACTTTCACTGTCAACGCAACAACTATGAGATGGCTATATCTTCCATAGTACATGCATTATAGGCAGTTCCCAAACAGAATGGTAAAAGTTTATACCACCCCACCACCAACAAGCATCAATCCATGGCTTGCTTGAAACAACGAGTGCCTCCAACTAAAAACAGCCCTGAGGGAGTTTTGTTTAGTTATTTTGATTTGCTTTGATCTTTTTGGATCATGGGACTGGGCATCCTGGTTATCGGCCCTTTCTCGTGAATGAGGAGCGGAGTCCACTCCTCTTGAGAATAACCCACCTAGCATGGAAGATATAGGCATCCCTAGTTGAAACATGAGCTGCTCGAGCATACAAAACAGAATTTTATTTGAAGGTTTGGAGTTTGGCGCATACAAATTTACTTGGAACGGCAGGTAAATACCGCATATAGGAAGGTATGGTGGACTCATATGGAATAACTTTGGGGTTTTAATGAGTTTGGATGCACAAGCAGTATTCCCGCTTAGTACACGTGAATGCTAGCAAAAGACTGGGAAGCGACAAACTAAGAGAGCGACAACAGTCATGAACATGCATTGAAATTAATTCACACCAAGTACAAGCATGAGTAGGATATAATCTACCATGAACATAAATATCATGAAGGCTATGTTGATTTGTTTCAACTACATGCATGAACATGTGCCAAGTCGAGTCACTCAATTCATTCAAAGGAAGATACCATCTCATCATACCACATCATAATCATTTTAATAGCATGTTGGCATGCAAGGTAAACCATTATAACTCATAGCTAATCAAGCATGGCACAAGCAACTATAATCTCTAAATGTCATTGCAAATATGTTTACTTCATAATAAGCTAAATCAGGAACAATGAACTTATCATATTTACAAAAGCAAGAGAGGTCGAGTTCATACCAGCTTTTCTCATCTCAATCAGTCCATCATATATCGTCATTATTGCCTTTCACTTGCACGACCGAACGATGTGTATAATAATAATAGTGCACGTGCATTGGACTAAGCTGGAATCTGCAGGCATTCAACTCAAGAGAGAAGACAAGGTAATATGGGCTCTAAGTTAAATAATCAATCATGCATATGCGAGCCACTAACCATTTTCAATATGCTCTTCTACTCTCGACCCCCAAAGGAAAGAAAAGAAAATAAAACTATTTACACGGGAAAGCTCCCAACAAGCAAGAAGAAGAATGAGAAATCTTTTTGGGTTTTCATTTTAATTTCTACTACAAGCATGGAAGTTAAACTAACTAATTTTTTTGGTTTTTCTTAAGGTTTATCAAACACATAGGAAGAAAGCGAGAAAACAAATTAAACTAACATGGATAATACAATGAAAGAGTATGATCACCGACGACTAGAATAGTGTGTGAACATGAATGTAAAGTCGGTGAGAAATACGTACTCCCCCAAGCTTAGGCTTTTGGCCTAAGTTGGTCTAATGCCAAGGGTAGCTTGGCTGATATCCGTAGTTGTAACTGGGGTCGTACTGATATGCAACAGCAAATGCCTCCTGAGCTGCGGCATGCTGGCGAGCCGCCTCCGCTCTCCCCTCGTGTTCAGCTGCTTCCTCCCTAGTAACAGCATATCTTCCTTTTGCCTGGCAATCAAAAATGAAAGGAGCGAGAAGAGTAACATGGACAGCACTACGTCTGTCAAAGATTAGCCGATACTGGAGGAATTGTTCATAACTCTTAAGAAAATGATGTTGGACCATAGCGTCATAGTCTAAATAAGCAGGAGGCTTCTACGTCTTGAGCTTGCGTTGGTTTTCCTCGAAGAGGAGAGGGTGATGCAGCAATAGTAGCATAAGTATTTCCCTCAGTTTTTGAGAACCAAGGTATCACCCGATGGGAGGCTCCTCAAAAGTCCCACGCACCTACACAAACAAACAAAGAACTCGCAACCAACGCAATAAAGGGGTTGTCAATCCCTTCACGGCCACTTTCGAAAGTGAGATCTAATAAAGATAGTATGATATGATAAATATACTTTTGGTATTTTATAATATAGATGCAAAAAGTAAAGATGCAAATAAAAGTAAATTGGAAGCAAATATGATAAGAGATAGACCCGGGGGCCATAGGTTTCACTAGTGGCTTCTCTCAAGATAGCATAAGTATTACGGTGGGTGAACAAATTACTGTCGAGCAATTGATAGAAAAGCGAATAATTATGAGATTATCTAGGCATGATCATGTATATAGGCATCACGTCCGTAACAAGTAGACCGACTCCTGCCTGCATCTACTACTATTACTTCACACATCGACCGACTCCTGCCTGCAGCTAGAGTATTAAGTTCATAAGAACAGAGTACCGCATTAAGCATGATGACATGATGTAGAGGGATAAACTCAAGAAATATGATCTTGTGGGAGCCTCGGCTGCTTTTTGACTTGCACTCCAAGTCCTCTGGATCACGTTCGTTCCAAAAATCATGCTCCGGAAGGTTTAATTCCGTTTGGACTCCATTTGATATTCCTTTTCTTCGAAATACTGAAATAGGCAAAAGAACAGCAATACGGGTTGGGCCTCCGGTTAGTAGGTTAGTCCCAAAAATGATATAAATGTGTAAAATAAAGCCCATAAACATCCAAAAAGGGGTAATATAATAGCATGGAACAATCAAAAATTATAGATAGGTTGAAGACGTATCAAGCATCCCCAAGCTTAATTCCTGCTCGTCCTCGAGTAGGTAAATGATAAAAAGAAATTTTTGATGTGGAATGCTACCTAGCATAATTCTCAATGTAATTTTATTTATTGTGGCATGAATGTTCAGATCCAAATGATTCAAAATAAAAGCTTATAAAACATAAAAATAATAATGCTTCAAAGCATACTAACAAATAATCATGTCCTATCGAAATAACATAGCCAAAGAAATCTTATCCCTACAAAATCATATAGTTAGGCCATGCTTCATTTTCATTACACAAAATGCTCCCATCATGCACAACCCCGATGACGAGCCGAGCAATTGTTTCATACTTTTTAACGCACTTCAGCTTTTTCAACTCTTACGCAATACATGAGCGCAAGCCATGGACATAGCACTATGGTGGTATATGGTAATGGTTGTGAGGACAAAAAGGGAGAAGATAGTCTTACATCAACTAGGCCTATTAACGGGCTATATGGAGATGCCCATTAATAGATATCAATGTGAGTGAGTAGGGATTGCCATGCAACGGATGCACTAGAGCTATAAATATATGAAAGCTCAGCAAAAGAATCTAAGTGAGTGTGCATCCAACTCGCTTGCTCACGAAGACCTAGGGCATTTTGAGGAAGCCCATCATTGGAATATACAATCCAAGTTCTATAATGAAAAATTCCCACTTAGTATATGAAAGTGACAACATAGGAGACTCTCTATCATGAAGATCATGATGCTATTTTGAAGCACAAGTGTGGAAAAGGAGATAGTATCATTGTCCCTTCTCTCTTTTTATTTTTTTATTTTCTCTTTTTTTTCTTTTCTTTTTTTTTCTTTTTTTCCTTTTTTTTCTTTGGCCTTTCTCCTTTTTTTCTTTTTGGCCTTTCTCTTTTTTTTCTTTTTTTAAAGTCCGAAGCCTCATCCCGACTTGTGGGGGAATCATAGTCTTCATCATCCTTTCCTCACTGAGACAATGCTCTAATAATGAAGATCATCACACTTTTATTGATTTACAACTCAAGAATTACAACTCAAAGCTAGAACAAGATATGACTCTATATGAATGCCTCAGGCGGTGTACTGGGATATGCAATGAATCAAGAGCAACATGTATGAAAATTATGAAGGTGGCCTTGCCACAAATACGATGTCAACTACATGATCATGCAAAGAGCAATATGACAATGATGGAACGTGTCATAATAAACGAAACGGTGGAAAGTTGCATGGCAATATATCTCGGAATGGCTATGGAAATGCCATAATAGGTAGGTATGGTGGCTGTTTTGAGGAAGTTAAATAAAGGGTTCATGATACCGGCGAAAGTTGCGCGGTAATAATAAAGGCTAGCAAAGTGGAAGGATGAGTGTGCGTATATCCATGGACTCACATTAGTAAAAAAGAACTCATATACTTATTGCAAAAGTCTACTTAGCCCTCGAAGCAAAGTACTACTACGCATGCCCCTAGAGGGATAGATTGGTACGAAAAGACCATCTCTCGTCCCTGACTGCCACTCATAAGGAAGACAATCAAAAGGGCACCTCATGCAACAAATTTGTCACACAACTTTTACCATACGTGCATGCTACGGGACTTGCCAACTCCAACAAAAGTATTTCTCAATTTCATAATTACCCACTAGCATGACCCTAACATTACTACCTTTATATTTCAAAACAATTATCAAGCATCAAATTGATCATAGCATCCAATTCTCTTCCTATGATAGTTTTTATTATACCCAACTTGGATGCTCATCATTCTAGGACCAACTTTGTAACCATAGCCAATACCATGTTGTTCTAAAATACTCTCAAAAATATATAAGTGAAGCATGAGAGACTAGAAATTTCTTCAAAATTAAAACACCACTGTGCTCTAAAAAATATAAGTGAAGCACAATAGCAAAAACTATCAAGCTCATAAGATATAAGTGAAGCACATAGAGTATTCTACCAAATTCTAATCAAATAGGATTCTCCCAAAAGGTGTGTACAGCAAGGATGATTATGGTGAACTAAAAAGCAAAGACTAATATAATACACGACGCTCCAAGCAAAACACATATCATGTGGCGAATAAAAATATAGCTCCAAGTAAAGTTACCAATGAACGAACACGAAAGAGGGGATGCCTTCCCGGGGCATCCCCAAGCTTAGGCTTTTAGCTATCCTTGAATATCTTGGGGTGCCATGGGCATCCCCAAGCTTAGGCTCTTGCCCATCCTTATTCCATAGTCCATAAAAGCTTTACCCAAAACTTGAAAACTTCACAACACAAAACTCAACAGGAAATCTTATAAGCTCCGTTAGTGAAAGAAAACAAAACCACCACATAAGGTACTGTAATGAACTCATTATTTATTTATTTTGGTGTTAAACCTACTGTATTCCAACTTCTATATGGTTTATAAACTATTTTATTGGCCATAGATGCATCAAAATAAGCAAACAACACACGAAAAACAGAATCTGTCAAAAACAGAACAGTCTGTAGCAATCTGTAACTAACGCAAAATTCTGGAACTCTACAAATCCTAGAAAAATGGGAAGTCCTGGGAAATTTGTTTATTGATCTGCAGAAAAAATAATCAACACAAAAGCACGTTTCTGTGATTTAACAAAATTACATTCGTGTGCGCAAAGTTTCTGTTTTTCAGCAGAATCAAATCAACTATCATCATAGGTTATCCTATAGGTTCTACTTGGCACAAACACTAATTAAAAGATAAAAACACATCTAAACAGAAGGTAGATGCAAGATTTATTACTAAACAGGAGCAAAAACAAAAAACATAAAGAAAATTAGGTTGCCTCCCAACTAGCGCTATCGTTTAACGCCCCTAGCTAGGCATAAAAGCAAAGATAGATCTGACGAGTGCCATCTTTGGCACTAAATTCATAAGTAGCCCACATGATAGATTCATAAGGTAATTTGACTTTCTTTCTTGGAAAGTGCTCCATGCCTTTCTTTAATGAAAATTGGAATCTAATATTCCCTTCCTTCATATCAATAATCGCACCAATCGTTCTAAGGAAAGGTCTACCAAGAATAACAGGGCAAGAAAGATTGCAATCTATATCAAGAACGGTAAAATCTACGGGCACCAAATTTCTATTTGCAACAATAAGAACATCATTGATCCTTCCCATAGGCTTTTTAATGGTGGAATCCGCAAGGTGCAAATTTAAAGAGCAATCATCAAGATCATGGAAACCTAGAATATCACATAAAGTTTTTGGAATCGTGGAAACACTAGCACCCAAATCACACAAAGTAAAACACTCATGATCTTTAATTCTAATCTTTATAGTAGGTTCCCACTCATTGCGACAAGGAAATACAACCTTCTAAAGAACAATTATCATAATCAAATTCCTTGAAATCCGAGATAGTGGGTTCAATGCTATTTAAAGTTGTGACCTCTCCAATCCCACTTTTACCAAATTTAGCATCAATATCTAAAAACTCCGAATTCTTGGGACGCCTTCTAGGCAAAGTTGATTCATCATCAGTCCCATAATCATCAAAATTCATATTCCAAAACATAGATCTAATAGGAGACGCATCAATAACTTTAAGATCCTCATCATTATTTTCATGGAAACTAGAAGAACACGCTTTTATAAAGCTATCTTTTTTAGCACGCAATCTAGCGGTTCTTTCTTTGCACTCATCAATGGAAATTCTCATTGCTTTGAGAGACTCATTGATATCATGCTTATGAGGAGAAGATCTAAGTTTAAGAGAATCAACATCAAGCGAAAGTCTATCAACGTTCCTAGCCAAATCATCAACTTTGAGCAATTTTTCTTCAAGCAAAGCATTACAATTCTTTTGAGAAATCATAAATTCTTTCACACTATTCTAAAAATCAGAGGGCATATTATTAAAATTACCATAAGAATTATTGTAGGAATTTCCATAATTATTAGAGGAATTACTAGGGAACGGTCTAGCATTAAAGTTTCCTCTATAAGCATTGTTTCCAAAACTATTCCTACCAACAAAATTCACATCCATAGATTCATTATTATTCTCAATCAAGGAAGACAAAGGCATATAATTGGGATCAAGAGGAGTATTTTTAGTAGCAAACAATTTCATAAGTTCATCCATCTTTTCACTCAAAACATTGATTTCTTCTATAGCATGCACTTTTTTACTAGAAGATCTTTCGGTGCCATTGAGAATAATTAGCCATAATATTATCAAGAAGTTTTGTAGCATCTCCTAACGTGATTTCCATAAACGTGCCTCCCGCGGCCGAATCTAAGAGATTTCTAGAAGCAAAGTTCAAACCGGCATAAAAATTTTGTATGATCATCCATAAATTCAAACCATGAGTAGGGCAATTGCGAAGCATCAATTTCATTCTTTCCCAAGATTGGGCAACATGCTCATGATCAAGTTGTTTAAAATTCATAATATCATTCCCAAGAGTGATAATCTTAGCGGGAGGAAAATACTTAGAGATAAAAGCATCTTTGCACTTGTTCCAAGAATCAATACTATTTTTAGGCAAAGACGAAAACCAAACTTTAGCACGATCTCTAAGTGAAAACGGAAATAACTTCAATTTGACAATATTGTTATCTGTATCTTTCTTCTTTTGCATATCACACAAATCAACAAAGTTGTTTAGATGAGTAGCGGCATCTTCGCTAGGAAGGCCGGCGAATTGATTTTCATAACAAGATTCAGCAAAGCAGTATTGATTTCACAAGACTCAACATCATTAAGAGGAGCAATCGGAGTACTAAGGAAATCATTATTATTGGAATTCGAGAAATCACACAATTTGGTATTATCTTGCGCCATGGCAACAAGTAATCCAACACACCAGCAAACAGAAAAAGGCAAGCGAAAAAGAGAGGAGGAGATTGGGAAAGAGAGGGCAAATAAAATGGCAAGGGTGAAGTGGGGGAGAGGAAAACGAGAGGCAAATGGCAAATAATGTAAATGCGAGGGAGATGGGTTTGTGATGGGTACTTGGTATGTCTTGACTTGAGCGAAGACCTCCCCGGCAACGGCGCCAGAAATCCTTCTTGCTACGTCTTGAGCTTGCGTTGGTTTTCCTCGAAGAGGAGAGGGTGATGCAACAATAGTAGCATGATGACATGATGTAGAGGGATAAACTCATGCAATATGATATAAACCCCATCTTGTTATCCTCGATGGCAACAATACAATATGTGCCTTGCAACCCTTTCTGTCACTGGGTAAGGACACCACAAGATTGAACCCAAAGCTAAGCACTTCTCCCATGGCAAGAAAGATCAATCTAGTAGGCCAAACCAAATTCGAAGAGACTTGCGAAGATAACTCAATCATACATAAAAGAATTCAGAGAAGATTCAAATATTATTCATAGATAAACTTGATCATAAACCCACAATTCATCGGATCTCGACAAACACACCGCAAAACGAGTTTACATTGAATAGATCTCCACAAGAGAGGGGCAGAACATTGTATTGAGATCCAAAAAGAGAGAATAAGCCATCTAGCTAATAACTATGGACCCGTAGGTCTGTGGTAAACTACTCACAACTCATCGGAGGGGCAAGGATGTTGATGTAGAAGCCCTCCATGGTCGATTCCCCTCGTGTAACGCCAAGGCTCCAAGATGGGATCTCGCGGATCTGAGTAAGGTTATGGTGGAAATTGTGTTTCGTGCGCCCCTGGTTGTTTTCCGGCACGTGGCTTATATAGGAGGAAGAAGTACGTCGGTGGGCGCTTGGGCCCACGAGACAGGGCGCGCCTATAGGGGGCACGCCCTCCTATCTCGTGGGAGCCTCGGCTGCTTCTTGACTTGCACTCCAAGTCCCCTGGATCACGTTCGTTCCAAAAATCACGCTCCCGAAGGTTTCATTCCGTTTGGACTCCGTTTGATATTCCTTTTCTTCGAAATACTGAAATAGGCAAAAAAAACAGCAATACGGGCTGGGCCTCCAGTTAGTAGGTTAGTCCCAAAAATGATATAAATGTGTATAATAAAGCCCATAAACATCCAAAAGAGGTAATACAATAGCATGGAACAATCAAAAATTATAGATACGTTGGAGACGTATCAGAGGCAACATCATATCCCCCTCTCGTGGGGCTATACCAAGATAATTTGCCACATGGGTCGCATAAATTCCTCCAATTAAATCTCCAGCCCTACCATTATTATGCAACCTACGTGCAACTATTGCCCCCAAGTTATAATCTTTATAACCTAACACGACACTCTTGAGGACACAAAGATCAGGGACACACATATGACATGCTTCATCTTTACCGTTAATGCATCTACCAATGAAGAGAGCAAAATAATGTATAGCAGGAAAATGAATGCTCCCTATGGTAGCTTGTGCTATGTCCCTAGATTCTCCCACAGTAATACTAGCAAGAAAAATCTCTAAATTCAGATTTGTGGGGATCATTGATATTACCCGATTGCAGAAGTTTGCAAGCAGTTGTAAAATCCTCTAAGTCCATGGTATAAGATGTATCACAAATATCAAATAGGACAGTCGGAGAATTACGTGTACATTTATAGTTAAACCTTCGCACAAATGAATCAATCAATTGATAGTACTGAGGACACTTATCTTGAAAGAAGTCCTCCAGATCGGCATTACGCACATACGCGTCAAATTCCTCCTTAAAGCCTGCTTCGACCATAAAATCGTCGGATGGCCACTCACAAGCTCGTACTTCTGCGTCCCTCGGTAGTTCATCGTCTTACTCACGTATAGCAATCCTGGGTCCTTTCTTTACTGAGGGACCACCTTGGTACATTCTCCTAGACATAATTCTTTTTCTGAAAAATTTCTGAAATTTTAGTAATTTCAAAATAAAAGTGAATAAAACTAAACAAGATTGATAGCAACTACTCCTACAAGTGCCTAGAGCCTATATCATGCATTAGAATTACTTGGGACCTCATAAATTTAACATGCAAGCTCAAGAACATGGTCACCTATGCAGCAAAAATTTGCAATGAATAAAGCACTAGAACAAAAACTAATTGGACCAATGGAGGAGTCACATACCAAGCAACAATCTCCCAAAGCAGTTTTGTGAATGGGGCTTTGAGCAAGGAGATCGAAAATCGTAGCAAAATGAGCTAGAACTCGTGCTTGAGCTGGATGGGGATTTTTTTGGGAAGAATATGGAGTGTGTGGGTGCTGGCATAAGTGGAGGGGGGCCACCAGGGGCCCACGAGACAGGGGCGCGCCCAGTGGGGGTGGGCGCTCCCACCACTCTCGTGGCCTGGTGCTTGCCCCTCCTGCAGTGTTTTTAGTGCCTAAAATCCTCAAATATTCCATAAAAAATCATACTAAATTTGCAGGGCATTTGGAGCACTTTTATTTTCGGGATGTTGTTTATTGCACGGATAATTCAGAAAATAGACATATAGTACTATTTTTGCTTTATTTATTCTAAATGAGAGAAAGTAAAAAGAGGGTACAGAAGGTTGTGCCTTCTAGTTTCATCCATCTCGTGATCATCAAAATGAATCCACTAACAAGGTTGATCAAGTCTTGTTAACAAACTCATTCCGAATAACATGGAACCGGAGAAATTTCGAATAACACTAAGTTACCTCAACAGGGATATGAACATCCCCAATAATAAGAATATCATACTTTTTCTTGACAGTAGGAACAGGAAATTCAAAACCTCCAATAATAATAGTTGGAACTTTTCCAATAGAATTCATGCTATGAACTTGAGATTGTTTCCTCGGAAAGTGTATCGTATGCTCATTACCATTAACATGGAAAGTGACATTGCCTTTGTTGCAATCAATAACAGCCCCTACAGTATTAAAAAAGGGTCTACCAAGGATAATTGACATACTATCGTCCTCGGGAATATCAAGAATAACAAAGTCCGTTAAGATAGTGACATTTGCAACCACAACAGGCACATCCTCACAAATATCGACAGGTATAGCAGTTGATTTATCAGCCATTTGCAAAGATATTTCAGTAGGTGTCAACTTATTCAATTCAAGTCTATGATATAAAGAGAGAGGCATAACACTAACACCGGCTCCAAGATCACATAAAGCAGTTCTAACATAGTTTCTTTTAATGGAGCATGGTATAGTTGGTACCCCTGGATCTCCCAGTTTCTTTGGTATTCCACCCTTAAAAGTGTAATTAGCAAGCATGGTGGAAATTTCAGCTTCCGGTATCTTTCTATTATTTGTAATGATATCCTTCATATATTTAGCATAAGGATTTACTTTGAGCATATCAGTTAAGCGCATACGTAAGAAGATAGGTCTAATCATTTCAGCAAAGCATTCAAAATCCTCATCATCCTTTGTCTTGGATGGTTTAGGAGGAAAGGGCATGGGTTTCTGAACCCATGGTTCTCTTTCTACCGTGCTTCCTAGCAATAAAATCTCTTTTATCATAACGTTGATTCTTTGATTGTGGGTTATCAAGATCAACAGCAGGTTCAATCTCTACATCATTATTTTTGCTAGGTTGAGCATCAACATGAACATTATCATTAACATTATCACTAGGTTCATGTTCATCACCTGATTGTGTTTCAGCATCAGAAATAGAAATATCATTGGGATTCTCAGGTTTGTCTACAACAGGTTCACTAGAAGCGTGCAAAGTTCTATCATTTTTCTTTTTCTTCTTTTTAGAAGAACTAGGTGCCTCTAAATTATTTCTCTGAGAATCTTGCTCGATTCTCTTAGGGTGGCCTTCAGGATACAAAGGTTCCCGAGTCATTCTACCAGTTCTAGTAGCCACTCTAACAGCAAAGTCAGGTTTATTATTTAATTCATCAAGCAAATCATTTTGAGCTTTAAGTACTTGCTCATCTTGAGTAGCAACCATAGAAGCATATTTTCTAATGAGTTTAAGTTCACCTTTAACTCTAGCCATATAATCACTCAAGCGTCCTATGTCGAAAGCATTATTCTTTAATTCTCTACCAACATAAGCATTAAAAATTTCTTGTCTAGCCATAAAGTCATCAAATTCATCTAAGCATGGGCTATGAAATTTAGTAGACGGGATCTCAACTTTATCATATCTATAGAGAGAATTTACCTTTACTACCTATGTCGGGTTATTAAGACAATGTGGTTCTTCAACAGGTGGTATATTAAGACCATGTATTTCTTCAATAGGAGGTAAATTCTTAACATCTTCAGCTTTAATACCTTTTTCTTTCATTGATTTCTTTGCCTCTTGCATATCTTCAGGACTGAGAAATAAAACACCTCTCTTCTTCGGAGTGGATTTAGGAATAGGCTCAGTAGTTGGCTCAATTGGTTAAGGAATTGCCTCAGGAATTGGCGCAGGGAGAGTCCAATTATTTTCATTAGTCAACATATTATTCAATAGTAATTCAGCTCCGTAGACTGTTCTTTCCCTGAAAACACAACCAGCACAACTATCCAAGTAGTCCTTGGAAGCATCGGTTAGTCCATTATAAAAGATATCAAGTATTTCATTTTTCTTAAGAGGATGATCAGGCAAAGCATTAAGTAATCGGAGAAGCCTCCCCCAAGCTTGTGGGAGACTCTCTTCTTTAATTTGCACAAAATTATATATTTCCCGCAAGCCAGCTTGTTTCTTACGAGCATGGAAATATTTAGCAGAGAAGTAATAAATCATATCCTGGGGACTACGCACACACCCAGGATCAAGAGAATTAAACCAAGTCTTAGCATCACCCTTTAATGAGAACGAAAATATCTTAAGGATATAATAATAGCGAGACTTCTCATCATTAGTAAACAGGGTGGCTATATCATTCAACTTGGTAAGATGTGCCACAATAGTTTCAGATTCAAGGCCATAAAAAGGATCAGATTCAACCAAAGTAATAATCTCAGGATCAACAGAGAATTCATAATCCTTATTAGTAACACAGATAGGTGAAGTAGCAAAAGCAGGGTCAGGTTTCATTCTAGCATTAAGAGATTGCTGCTTCCATTTAGCTAATAATTTTTTAAGATCATATCTATCTTTGCAAGAAAAGATGGCCCTAGCAGCTTCCTCTTCCATAACATAACCCTCAGGAACAACAGGTAATTCATAATCAGGGGGAGAACTTTCATCATCACTATCATCAATAATAGCATCTTCAATAATTTCGTTTTCTCTAACCCTAGCAAGTTGTTCATCAAGAAATTCACCTAATGGCACAGTAGTATCACGCACAGAAGTAGTTTCATCATAAGTATCATGCATAGCAGAAGTGGCATCATCAATAACATGCGACATATCAGAATTCATAGCAGTAGCAGGCTTAGGTGTCGCAAGCTTACTAATAACAGAAGGAGAATCTAGTGCAGAGCTAGATGGCAGTTCCTTACGTCCCCTCGTAGTTAAGGGCAAAATCTTGGTTCTTTCGTCTTTCAAGTTCTTCATAGTGATCAATAGATATAAATCCCAAGTAACTCAGAGAATAGAGCTATGCTCCCCGACAACGGCGCCAGAAATTAGTCTTGATAACCCACAAGTGTAGGGGATCGCAACAGCTTTCGAGGGTAAAGTATTCAACCCAAATTTTTTGATTCGACACAAGCACTACTAGGGAAAAGGCTAGCAGCAGCGCGGGTTTTAGGTGTATCAATGGCGGGAGTGGCGCTACTAATAAGGCGCCACAGCTAACACATAGCAAGAGGCGGCGTGCTCACCAGCGCCATTGCTACACAAGTGTAGCAGCAACGCTTAGTGGAAGCTCGCATCGCTAGTAGCTCTAGCGCTTTGCTGGACGCGCTCTCGCTATCGCGGCGCTGTTGCTAACTTTTATACACTCGCTCTGCTAATTTAAGTAGTTTTTTGTTTTTTTCGGCATATTTGTTTTGTATTTGAACAGGCTTTATAGAAGAATATTTAGCACATAGAAATGTCATCATGATACACATACAAATGCATGCGAGACCACAAATGTAATCATAGCATATACATACAAATAGTCTCATCATAATCATCATCCAACACAAAGTGGTATCTTGTCATCATCTCGAAAATAGCGATACATGCAAGTCTCGAATATTTGCAACTACAACAACGTCATCCATCTAAACAAAGGTATACGCAAGAAGAGCTATCACTATGAGTGAGAACGGAACTATGCAGTACATGAGGTGGCGGTTACGAGTCCTCTCTCGCGCTAGCATGAACCTCAAGTAACTAGCTTCTCCTTGCATGCTTTTGAAGCCTTTATGGCCAGCGCCCGTGAACCCATTCACTTGCGCCTGACACTCATGCCACTCGTTGTACACCCCCGGAACCTTCCCTCTGTACACGACATAGCAATTCCATCTCGCCATCAAGAAACTAGGTACCTGTTAGAGATGCATGTTCATGAAGAGGATGTACAATCATATATATGCAACAAAATATACTAGAGCAACACCGAAAAAGAAAGGGTTAGCAACTAGATGCAACATACAGTACGCAAATTAATTAACTAGAGGTACGCAGGTCATCATACGCAAACTAACAAAATAGCGTTATGCAAGTTCGGCAGGGACCGTGGACATCACAAAGTTTTATCGCTACAAAAAGTATACAAGTTCAACCGACACATATCATCATCATCGGCATCATAAATCACTAGAAGTTCCATCCTTCCATATCATCGAGGATGAACCCTAGCTTCTTGAACGGCGTGATGTCTAGACGTTGCATGCCTATGCGAGTTCGGATGTCAGCTCGCGATATAGGGCCGTGGTGGAACATCCCCTTCTCATCGACGACTTCTTTCATGATGATCATCGCAATGTCGCTTTGGATGCGAAAGAAGTCATCTCTAAGTTTATAATCCGCTTCTCCATGAGATTCTAGCCACTTGTGGATATGATCATCATTTCTGCTTCTCATGCGAAGCTTTTGGTGATCTGTGTTGAACTGAATCATGAGATGGACGATGTAGAATCCATCCTTCTTGCTTGGTTTTGGGACATGGATGCAGGAGAAATTAGTTTTATGTGTGAAACCCATCTTCTTGTTCCTTTGTTTCCTGATCTGCACGTGGCCACCTCTAAAGCCGAAGCCTTGGAGAGCATCATCTAGAATATCCAGTATGTGGGTGTAGTCTTTTTTCTCGTAGTCTCAGGAAGGGTCAAAATACACGGCGTGGGAGACTTGCGGGTAAAGAACGATAAGGACGGCGTGCCCATTGCTGCGGGGAAAAGACACCTCAAATTATTCCCCATATGAGAGAGAAGGAATGATTGAAATGTACGAAAGGGTTGTCCGAAACTGACTTACTTTGGATGATAAGGCACGAGGACAATTTCCCGGTCCTTATTCTGTACCATGAAGTTTTGGAGGTACTCCCTAGCAGTTTCACGCTCAAAGTCGCCGAGACTCAAGAAAGACTCGTGCATGTAGTACGGATCCGCCACACAGATTTGCGAGACTACTTCACTCTTCATGACGGAGCTCATATGTAGCGCAAAAAGGCGAAAGATTGTAAAATCGAGTCACCTTGTTAGAAACATCTCAAAGATATGGTCAAACCGCAGGAAGAACACCTCCGTGGGCCGTGTCTCGACGTAGCACTTCCCCTCAGGCAGACGAGCCGCGTATGTCGGATATCCTGGATCCTTTGAGGCTAGTAGGCTTTTCTCGGTCGACAAAGACATGGTCGTGCAGTCTCCACGAGATCCCCGATAGTGCCTCTAGCGGTTTCGGCGGTAGCATCGGCTCGCCTGTGAGATGGAACATGACCGCACCTTTCACGGCTACACGCTCTTGAGAATGCATCGTCTGGCTGCTATGTGCTCGCTTGTTTGGAGGCGATTATCTTCCCGATCTCTTCCTCTCCTTTTTCTTGGGCACACCTTCCGACCCTTCCTTAACCCCTGCCCCAGTGTTCCCGGGCTAAATCTTGACGACCCTCGCGCCCGGCTAGTTGAGCCTGTATTGAGGCGGCATCTTCAGCGTGTTCTGAGGATTTCATGAAGAGAGACTTTGCAATCCTCATTACGACCCTGCCCGGCATATCATCCATATCCTCATTAGCAAGCTGATAGCCCGATTCGTCATATGGTTGACTCATCGTATCTATGTCACAGTCATACGCGTTTGTATTGAGGAAATCCATAGGGTCGACCTCCGTCTCATCATCCATTCTCTGTTCTAAAGGAGAAATTACATCAGCCAGTACTATTGCACCCCCTTCATCATGTCGTCCCCCGCTCTCACCCGGCACTACAGGTGCTGGTAATTGCGTAGGTGGGGTGGTGGTCTCCGCACATGCTTGTTGATGTGTGGTTATTGGTGTGCTCTCGGCCGGCTCCAGACGAATAAGATTCTTCGTCCATAGCAGCACCCAACCCTTGCAGCTTCCAATCCGCGGCGAGGTCTCTTCGTCCGCTCCCACATGTTGTACTGGAGGAGGCAAATCCTCGTGCCCCGATTTCACACTGGTCAAGCTAACCCTGAAGTGCCCAGCGGGGATCGGCTGGTTGTGGAACGTGGGTTGCGAGGGGTCCATTATGATCCCCTTTCCCACGCCCACCTTCGGCCTTTGATCAAGTAGAGTATGGTGCACGGGTTTCTTTCGCCGCAAACACATATGTCTGTGGCATAAAACAACCGAAAGGCAACAAAATGGAATATTATTTATATATATATATATATATATATATATATATATATATATATATGTTGGTGCGACATGTAATTACCGTGTGGCGCCGAGCTCAGCTAAAGACGAAGGCCCACCTAGCGCGCCGAGACCGAGGACGGGCTGTTTGTGGCGCGGAGCGGCTGCGAGAGAAGGCCCGTTGCGTGAGCAAGTGATGGTGCGATGGTGTTGTTGTTCATGGAGTTGCTCCCAACGCGACCGGGCAACGGAAATCATGTACCGTCTTGTCTCGATTTTCCTTCGTCCGATTGATGATAATCGGAACCAAGTTAGTAGCAAAATCATTTACGCAAGCGATTACAACTGCATTGACTGCCTTTGTAGCAACTCATATTTGTCCTTGGCTGCTTTTTCGCGTCCTCGGCTGTTTTTTCTCGACCGCAAGCTTTACCTTCACGCCGATGTCCGCCGACTAAACTTCTTTTTCGCTTCTTGGCCTCCGGGCCCTCGTTGTAAAACACCTTCCACGTGGCGCCGTCTCGGCGCCGTGCACACGACCATATTATGCCATCGCCCAAAGGGAGTCCCTTAAGTTCGTTCAAGGCCGGTTGAGAGGGATGTCCCACTTGGTCCTCATCGGAGAAGTAGGGCTTTTGGCTGCAAGCTGGTGTTGCTTCTCCAGTAGTCTAATCAATTTCCTCGTGATCTTGTCCGTGTAAAAACCTTTTCTCCTTGTCCCACTTGTAGCGGGCCCGATGAAGTCACGCCCAAGGGGTTGGTGAACTTCGCGAAGGGGTGCAGGAGACCCGCGGCTTCACGCCCGCGTCCTCCTTATCCCATATGGGCCTTTTACCGAGGTAGCCACGGCTTCGAGGCGATGCTTCCGTGTTCCTTTGTTGAAGGCTCTTGAATTTTGCAGCCTTAGCCTTGGCTGCCTCGGTAGCGCAAGTGTCCTTGAACTTTTCGAACTCCTCTTCCGTAAGTGTCGGATTTTCCTCCAGAATCTTGGACAGGGGTTCATCAGCCTCAATAGCTCGTTTCACCCTCCCTTTCTAGGAGGCCAAATCATTGTTGAACATGCCCATGGCGTGATTGTTAATCTTTTTCATCTTCGGATCATCCCACGGTTGTTCTATGTTATCATCCCGGTCGGGGAACTTGAATCTCTTGTGCAACTTCGTTAGGAGCAACTGCGTCAAATGTTCTTTACTCCTTAAGTCATCGTCGTTGATGCTTGCGCATTCCAGTAGGATGCATCCTACTTGGTTCCCATAGCACTTGCGAGGTTCTTCTGGCTCTAACGGCTCAAACTTGCCAGGTGCCATCTTTGTGATCACAAGTCGTCCAATCCCTAGTTTGTTAGGTTTTCGTATCCTCTGCTTCTTATTCTTCCTCTTTTCGGTAGCGGCATCTTGGCCGGTACCTTCCCTTGATATCTTCCCGCGGTACCTTCCCCACGGTCTCGGCGCCGCCATCGGTGTCGGCGCCGTCGGTGTCGATGTCGGCGTCGATTACCATCATCGAGGCCGACCTGCAAACCTTGCTTAGCAGTCAAATAGTCGAGGTACTCTTGTTCACCCTTATAATCCATCTCGCTCGCATCTTGGTCAAGGCCCGGTTTCTTCGTTGTTCGACATGTTTCCTATGATTAAGTGTCCTCATTTATTTCTAAAAGTATGAATAAATGAAAAATGACATAAAAAGAAATCTATGTGCCAGCACTCGATATGCCAACTATGTAGCACAAATCATGCCTTTATTCACGGAAATTTCGCATGACCTTTGCTAAAAATGGACATATCGGCGCCAAATTCACCGGAATGGAAATGAATCAACATTCTGGCGTAACATAGGCCACTCGGATCATTTTCCAAACATGACATGTCCAAAACATGACATATCCACATATCACATGTCCAGTTCAAATTTGCATATAAATTCAGCTAATTTTGAAACCTAGCTAAATTCATAACTAAATAGATAACCTAATTAACATACTGCCCTAAATAAAACCTAAGTAAATTAACCGAAGAACCCTAGCAGAGAGAGAGAGAGGGGGGGTTTACAGAGGGTGCAGGGGCGAGGAGGCAGGCCCGACGACGGCCGAGGTTGGGAGGGGAGGAAGCAGAGGAGGGAGGCGAGGCCGACGGTCGGGGCGAGCGCCACGGGTCGGGGCGAGAGCCTGGTCGGGGCGAAGGCGGCGCCTGGTCGGGGAGAGGGCTGGTCGGGTCGAGCGCCGGTCGGGTCGGGGCGAGGGCGGGTCGGGGCGAGGCCGCGCCGGGGTCGAGGCAGCAACGGGGAAGAGAGAGTGGGGATTTGGGGAAAATGCGGGATGAAGCAGGGATAGTGAGAATTTTGTTAGTGGACGTAGCAGCAGCGTTTGGACAAAAGCAGCTGCTACTACATTCGAGAGCTGTAGTGGTTTATACGAAATGCGCTACTACTACCTTCTCGTAGCTGTAGCGGTTTAGACAAACGCAGCTGCTACTACCTTCGCTATCGCCAGTTTTCCTTTTGTTTTCCTTTATTTTTCTCCCACTTTTATTTCCCGAGAGCAGTGAACGAAGGGAGGGCGATATATATTGCATCATTTGACGGTTAAATATGTATGCAAAATAGGAACATATATATTACATCATTTGACCGATAACATACGGTTCCTCAGCGCTGACGTTTTCGTTTTCGAGTCAGCTTCTTTCCCTTCTTGTTCGTCGAAGAATAATTGAGCCCCTCATTGTGATTTTGCCTTTTCCATGGAGTACGATTTTTCTTAGGTAATGTAGTATTGATTCTTCTTTTGACGTATACTTCATCATCATCGTCATCTTCCCTCATTGGGTTGCCGTACTGATCATAGTCTTCCTCGTTGGCGACTCCATCCATTTCAATGATGTTCCTTTTGCCTCTCCTCACGACAACACGACTGGGATTGCATGGGTCGGTTATGAAGAAGCATTGTGTCACGTGCTTAGCGTGTACCCATGGCTTGTTTTTTGCGATAGCGTTCAAGGTAGCGCTCTTGGCGTCGGGTATACTCATGGTAGTGAAAATCCGGTTTTCTCTTTCGACATTCTTTGCCCATCTGACACGGAACATCGTCGTGTTGTGCAGTCCAGAGTAGTCAAGCTCCCAGATCTCCTCGACCCTTCCATAAAATCGTTCGATTCGCGCCGTTGTCGCTGCGGTCATGCATTCCATCGTCACCTCGAGTTCGATCATCACTGTCCATATCTTTGTCCTCCGTAGAACGCCTATCCGTTGATATCATATGCCCGATAGGTTACGAGGTTGGGCGAGGGCCATGTGCTAAGGCGATATGAGCAATCCGTCCCTAGAGCCCTCCTCCGGGATTAGCAATAATATGCTCTTTGAACCAATGCAGAAAAGTGGAGTTGTGCTCTCTAGTAACTTCGGCGTTATTCCTGCATACCCCGGTCACGATACTTCTTTGCGATAATTTCTTTGTGCAAAGCCACGAAAGGATCTACCTCGCCTAGGTGTTGTAGCACTACCAAGTTTGCTCACAAAGTCGCTGCGTCGATCTGAGTATGCCACGTGCAGTTCCTGCGACCGTTACAGTGACCATCTCCTTTGAGCCTCCCATCGTGCTTGTTAACGGGCAAACCAACACTAACACCAGGCGTCTGGTTTGCGCCATATAGAAAATTCTCACAGAAAGAGATGCACTCTTTTGTCAAATAGCTCTGGACGATGCTTCCATCCGGACGAGACATGTTACAAACGAATCCTTTGATGATCCCATTCATCCTCTCAAATGGCATCATGTTGTGCAGGAATGACGGCCCCAGGTCTATTATGTCATCCACAATATGGACACACAAATGCACCATCACGTCAAAGAACGCGGGTGGGAAGTACATCTCAAGCTCATTCAGTATCACAACGATCTCTTCCTGTAGCCTTCGGAGCTGCTTCACACTGATCGACTTTCGAGAGATGACGTCGAAAAAGTTACAGAGACCAATAAGCATGTCACGGACGTGCTTGTCCATTATCCCTCTAAGGGCAACAGGTAGTAACTGCGTCATCATCACATGACAGTCATGAGACTTCATCCCGCTGAACCTTTTCTTGTCCGTGTCTAGATATCTGCTTATCTTGCCATAGTAACCGGAACTAAATTTGACTCCGGTAAGGCACTTAAAGAATTGATTGATCTCAGCCTGACTTAAGGTGAACCAAGAAGGGGGGCAATAATCCTCTTTCTTTATTTTCTTGCCCTTCTTCTCCGTGCCTCTGTCTCCGTCTCTGTCTCGTCGACATTTTACGGGCGGCATGTGCAGATCTTCCCTGATTTTCAAATCTTGCATGTCTTTTCTTGCCTTCGCCCATCCTTGGTCTTATCCGCATGTTCATCGTGTTGCAAGCAAGCTCTCAAGGACATTCTTACAGATATGCATTTGATCAAGGCAATGAGGTGTATCGAGTTTGTGCGATACTCAAGTCCCGCAACACGACCTCGTCTTCCATACCTTCAGCGGCGGCTCCGGCGCCTTTCTCAACGTCTTTCTGGCGCGGGGCACTCCTTCCAGTTTTTCAACAGCTCATCGATTTCGGCACCGCTCCGCTTACGTGGAGGTCCTCGATGCTCAGCGTGACCATTGAATAGATCTCCACGGTTTCTCCACGGGTCGTCCTGTTCAAGCCATGTTCGATGCCCCATGTACACGATTTTCCCAGACCCGCCATCTTTCCTTGACGTTAATCGCTGAGACGTCAGATCATCCATGCACCGTGCATCCGCAATATCCATGGCACACCTGGCCTGCCACATATCCGTAATCGAGATAGTCGTGCATTTGTCGTGATCAGCGCTCTCATGTTGAAATACTACGCCTTTCTTTGGCGCCCCATGTCTTGGCCGGTGTTTTACATAACGTGTCTAACTCCTCTTGAAGTAGCCCCAGATACAAATTAATATTATTTCCTGGTTGTTTCGCCCTTGAATAAGCATGCTCATGTGAATGTATTTGATTTCATGCACAACCAGGGGAGGTTGTACATCCATACAAACAGGGCCATGTGTTATGGTTGGTGTTACGGTTGCCAAACGGATTCATGCCATCGGTACACGCCACGAGCACGATGTTCGTTGCATCACATTCAAAATACCGATAGAAGATGTTCAACGCTCTCCATCGGCTTCCATCCTTCACGTGTCTCAGCTTCGGATCATCTCCATCATCGGGCTTCTTCCTCTCCGCGTGCGGCGCATTAGCTTTGCTTCCTTGGGATCTACAAAATACCTCAGACGAGGAGGTGATCGGTAAGTACCATACAACTTTACGGGACATTTCTTCCGGCCTTCTTGTATCGAGAAGCATTGCACACCGGACAGCTTATTTTTTCCGCGTGCTCCTTCCGATAAATTATGCAATCATTGATGCATGCATGGTATCTAACGTGTGGCAGATCAAGAGGACACACGATCTTCTTGGCCTCATCAACACTAGTAGGACATAGATTACCCGCGGGAAGAACATCCTTAAGGTACTTGAGATGCTCATCGAGGCTAGTGTCGGTCCATTTGTTTTTAGCCTTCGTCTTCAGGAGTTGGAGCATGAAACTCAAGAGGGTCACCTCAGGATTGCAACCATCATACAATTGAGTGTTCGAGTCTACCACCAGTTGCTCCAGCTTAGCCTCCTCTCTAGAAGCAGCTCTCTCAAGATTGTCTCCTTGCGAAGCAATGCTTGAACATGAGGGTCCCTTGACGATTGAACTTAGTACCGATTTAACTCTGCTGCGTGGAGTCCTTGTCGTTCTCTCCGCCGCCATGTCCGCCCCTTCTCCTCCGCCATGTCCAGCCCTTCTCCGCCGCCATGTCCGCCTCTTCCCGCCGCCATTATCGATCATCTCTTTGTCTTGCCCGTGTGATCATTATCGCCCGTCGGCATCCTCAACATCATCATCCTCATCTTCGTTATCAACCGAGTATAGCCATCCATGAAACCAGTCATGAGCAGGTGCGCTTGACACGACCATCATCATAGGGGTCGAGCCAAACTATTCCCTTGCATTTTCGACACGGACATAAAACCTCTCTCAGGTTATTTTCTTTCATGTCCTGCACCGCCGACCGCAACCACCTGTCCACCATCGTTCCACTGACCATCATGAACGTTTGCACGGTAATAATAAAACAAATGGATTATAAAAATGCGTGCATGCATCAAAGTCATACAAAAATTCGGCATGACCTTCCCTAAAAATAGGACATATATGGATCTAGAGTTTGCCCGGAATTCGCTGAAACGGAAATAAATCGACATTTCGGCAAAACATAGGCAACTCAAAAGCACAATTTAGCGTCAACTCATGCCACACACACAATTTCCATAAACATATCACACACACATAAACATATTTCCATTTTGCAAAAGCATGAAATTTTAATCACCTCTATCTCGAGATCGAGCACACGGTGGAGATGATGTTGTAGGGAGATCAAAAGTGCACAAAGCTCTTCTTGACAAAGATAGATCTAGTTAGGGGGCAAATAGGTCACTTAACTAAATCCTACATCTACCTAGCTACCTAATTTGGGAGTAGACAACTTCAACTAGTGGAGGGGGAAGGAAAAAGAGAAAGGAGATGGAGGTGGTGTAGTTAGGTAGGAGTAATGAAGAGAGAGAAAGGTAGATAGAAGAGAGAGAGTAATGGGGGAGAAGTATTGAGGAAGAAGAAGAGTGAGAGTGGGAGCATGTCGGAGGTAGGGGAAAGGGAAGAGAGGAGGGGAGGGGAGGGACAGGTGGGGAAAAGGTGGTGGGTTGGTGCGGACTAGCAGTAGCGCGGGAGCTAAACGCTGCTGCTAAGTAAGTAGTAGCAGCAGCGCTTTGGGCAACAGCGCCATCGCTAACCGGACCAAAAGTGTGCCAATTTGAAATTTAGCAGCAGCGACCTCGTAAAAAGCGCTACTACTACTACATCTATAGCAGAGCGGCTGCTCATGGCACCACCAGGCTGCTGCTAAATGGAGTTTGGTGGACACCGCCGGTCGATATTTGTAGCAGTCGGCGGTTTACACCGAGCGCTCATCGCTAAAAACTTGTCAAGAGCGAGTTTCCCACACAACGCTACTACTAATTAGTAGCAGCGCTCCTTTTTGAGCTGTGCTGCTGCTAAGATTCTGTGTATAGGCTTTTCCCTAGTAGTGAAGGGGAGCCAAAGAATATTATTGAGTATTAGCAGTTTAGTTGTCAATTCAACCACACATGGATAACTTAGTATCTACAGCAAATTATTTAGTAGCAAAGTAGTATGATAATAAAGGTAACAGTGGCAAAAGTAAAGATAATAGTTTTGTAGTAATTATAACAGTAGCAACGGAAAAGTAAATAAGCGAAGCACAAGATGTGAAAAGATCGTAGGCATTGGATCAGTGATGGATAATTATGTCGGATGCGATTCCTCATGTAATAGCTATAACATAGGGTGACACGGTACTAGTTCCAGTTCATCAATGTAACGTAGGCATGTATTCCGTATATAGTCATACGTGCTTATGGAAAAGAACTTGCATGACATCTTTTGTCCTACCCTCCCGTGGCAGCGGGGTCCTAGTGGAAACTAAGGGATATTAAGGCCTCCTTTTAATAGAGAACCGGAACAAAGCATTAGCACATAGTGAATACATGAACTCCTCAAACTATGGTCATCACCGAGAAGTATCCCGATTATTGTCACTTCGGGTTGTCGGATCATAACACATAATAGGTGACTATAGACTTGCAAGATAGGATCAAGAACACACATATATTCATGAAAACATAATAGGTTCAGATCTGAAATCATGGCACTCGGGCCCTAGTGACAAGAATTAAGCATAGCAAAGTCATAGCAACATCAATCTCAGAACATAGTGGATACTAGGGATCAAACCCTAACAAAACTAACTTGATTACATGGTAAATCTCATCCAACCCATCACCGTCCAGCAAGCCTACGATGGAATTTATCACGCACGGAGGTGAGCATCATGAAATTGGTGATGGAGGATGGTTGATGATGGCGACGGCGACGAATCCCCCTCTCCGGAGCCCCGAATAGACTCCAGATCAGCCCTCCCGAGAGAGATTAGGGCTTGGCGGCGGCTCCGCATCGTAAAACGCGATGAAACTTTCTCTCTGATTTTTTTCTCCGCGAAACGGAATATATGGAGTTGGAGTTGAGGTCGGTGGAGCCTCAGGGGGCCCACGAGAAAGGGGGCGCGCCCGGGGGGGTGGGCGCACCCCCCACCCTCGTGGACAGGGTGTGGGCCCCCTGGTCTTGATTCTTTCGCCAGTATTTTTTATATTTTCCAAAACTTGCCTCCGTGGATTTTCAGGTCATTCCGAGAACTTTTGTTTTCTACACATAAAACAACATCATGGCAGTTCTACTGAAAACAACGTCAGTCCGAGTTAGTTTCATTCAAATCATGCAAGTTAGAGTCCAAAACAAGGGCAAAAGTGTTTGGAAAAGTAGATACATTGGAGACGTATCAGATCCCAGTGGAGGAAGTCTTCTATCATTTAACCTTATTTTCTAAAAGAGAGATGGGTAAGAAACATGTAGAAAATATGATCAGAAAGCTATAAAATTTCCTGATGTGAGGATATGCACACGCTTCTTAGAATGGAGTTGACATTCTTTTGTTGGACTGGAGCGGACTAGTTCTTTGGCCACTGGAATCTTCTTATTATCAGTGGGAGTTGGGTTTCTCTGTCTTTGGAGCAAGATCTATGAAAATGGAGTTGGTTTATTATCTCCTGGCATTTGGATCTTTTGCAAATACCTGGTTTGTAACCCTTCAGATTCTAACATAGTCGTCTTCCCCTTGCATGCCTTGTATAGAAAAATGGTGCTTCAATTATGAAAAATGCTACAATAGAGATGGAATAGGTACTGAAGAATAGAAAGGCATGGCATATTGACATGTATTCCCTCCATCTGGAAATAAATGGATGGGTCTAGGCGTATTTCAGTTCGAGATACATCCAGTTTTATCCATTTTTGCGTCATATAATCCGGACGGAGGGACTATGATGTAAGAGATAGGGATACGACAGGACAACACAGTAAAAAAACACTGAAAACCAACTGCAGAACCAAGGTATTCAAACCCACTGATATGAGATAGTACACTCATGCAGCTCAGGATGCAAAACTACCAGGCAGTTTTCCTTACAAAAATCAACATTGTGGCCTTTAATCATACATTTTTCTACAACTAAATTTAGACCAGATAAAGGTTGGATTCACACCGATTAACAAAATACATGCTGATGTAAAAATATAGTGATATACAATAGATACTTACATCTGCATTGGAGCACAGAGAATTCCTACAAGAATCTTTCCTCACAGACAATACCAGTGCAGAAATTCTTCTATCTGTTAAGCTTTTTTATAAAAGAGAGATGGGTAACAAACATGTACAAAATATGATCAGCATGCCATAAAATTTCATATGCAAGGATACGCACACGCCTCTTAGAATCGAGTTGACATATTTTTGCTGGATCGGGCGGACTAGTTCTTTGGCCACTAGAATCGCTTATTATCGATGGGAGTTGGGTTTCTCTGTCTTTGGGCAAGATCTATAAAAACTGGAGTTGGTTTATTATCTCCTGGCATTTGGATCTTTTGCAAAGGCCTTGTTTGTAACCCTTTAGATTCTAACATAGTCATCTTCCCCTTGCATGCCTTGTATAGAAGAATGGTGCTTTAATTATAAAACATGCTATAGCAGAGAGATGGAATAGGTACTGAAGAATAGAAAGGGATGACATATTGACATTTATTCCCTCCATCCAGAAAAAATGGATGGGTCTAGGCGTATTTCAGTTCTAGATACATCCTTTTTATCCATTTCGGCAACATGTAATCCGGATGGAGGGAGTATGGTGTAAGAGCTAGGGATACGACAGGACAACACAATAAAAAAACACTAGTTGAATGTAAAACTGTATACTAGCGGAATACGTACAGAAAAAACTAAGGCAACATACACGTGTATGATTGGGAAACTAAGATGGCATTGCAACAGAGCACTAGAACATCACTTCAATGTAAAAACATGGTATGGTAGATGATGAAGTACATAACGATGAATAACAATGCATAAGATATTCGTAAGCATGATGTCCAAATTAAGCGAGATGGCATTGCGATAGAGTAGAATTACAAGATTTGAATTTGAAAACATGTTATCATGAATGGAATAGGTATTGAAAAACAGGAAGGCATGACATATTTACATGCATGATCGGCATGCTAAGCACATGGCATTGCAATAGAGTAGATACACTCCAGACATTATATGCATGTTGTACCCATATCACGTGCCAAGTTAGAGCAAGGACCTTGTGGGGTGAAGAGGATTCATCATCTTTACGCAAGTCTTCAAGAACTGCCTTTACATGTTCCATCATATTGGGTATCATTGACATCAAGTTTATTGGCCTTTACATTGCTCCGTGAGGTTCTTGTGGATATATCAGTGTGTGCAATTATATCTGACATGCATGGAAGACAAATAGTAGTTAGATTTATGTAATGAGTGCCTGTAGGAGACGACATAAATAGTAGGACTGGGGTTAACTAGCAGCAACAGGTCTCAAAAACTAAAGGAAGAACACAGATAAAAGCTACAGAATATGTATCGTTTGTACTCGAGTTTAACTAGATAGCACACAAAAGTATTAAAGAACAACATAGGTAATACTAGAAGTGGTATAATACTATAATCACCAGCCTGTGGGATAGCATTCGCTGATGGATGATAACTATGGAACAACGTTACCTAAAGAACAAGTATCTTAGCTGAACTATGGAACAACATTAACTCCTAAAGAAGACCCGTAAGAGATCAGCATGAATATACAATGAAATGAGATAATTTATTTTCCATGCTTAGACGAATAACAAAGCCATAAATGTTGCACACAAGTAAGATGGGGGTACAACCTATCTGGCCGCCATCCATAGGAGTGAGCATCACGTGCTGACTTGTCGATGGCCCTGCAGTTGTTGTGGTTGTCCATGTCGGGCACGCGCATTCGATGCAGGGAACTGTTGAGTGGGGACTATAGCTCCCTTCTGGTGTATGCTTCCCTTGTTGGAGCAGCTGCGGTGAGTCGGAAGACGGTGTGGCTGAAGATGCAGATAACACATAATGTTAAGAACGACATATCTCTTTGATTTGAAGAAATACACTAAGAGATCAACAGGAAGGTACGAGAGTGGTCAAACGTCTATTGACTGAAGACTAAATTGGGGTCACATGATTTTATTTTATTTTAGTACTGTCCGATCTACGCCGGATGGCTTGATGGCCGTCTTGTGCCTCCCGTCTGACACTGTTCGGAATCTTCCCCGAAGAGCCAGCGACCAACCGTAGAGCAGCCTGCCTCCGCCGTCCGTGGCCCTAGCCAAAATCCCGCTCCCCGCCCCACTGCACTGCCGTGGTTGGCCAATCCACATAGACTCCCCGTCATCCAGATCCGGCGGCGGCAGTACCTTCAACCCACGCAACTCTAAGATAGCCATCTAAGTGCTACTTCCGCGGCGAACTTGCGGCCCCGCACCCTTATGTTAGACACCAGCCAACCGGCAGCCTAGGAGCTCCGCCGCCTCGAGGGGTGCTGCTTCCCATTGGGAATCGATTGGCCCAGAATAAAAATTCAGACAACTGACGCCCAAATAAAGTGATTTGAAATGAGGGTGCGACCTATCTGGCGGCATGGTGAAGTAGGCAGGTCCAGTTGCCGAGTCGGTGAGGCCGGCGCGGTTGCGGTGGCGACCGGTGGTAGGGAAACAGCGATGTCGCGACGGTCGACGGCTACGGGGAAGTAGCGTCGGGACTCTGGACGGATCTGAAGTTGGAGCCGCTCCGGCACCGTGAACAACGGTGGGGGTGAATTGGCTCTGGTACG
Source organism: Aegilops longissima (assembly GCA_021605205.1). Taxonomy (NCBI): domain Eukaryota; kingdom Viridiplantae; phylum Streptophyta; class Magnoliopsida; order Poales; family Poaceae; genus Aegilops; species Aegilops longissima. Next base: position 32,566,024 of record CM038679.1, on the reverse strand, counting down.
GTTCACGTGGCCATCGTCAAGGCAGCTCCAGCAGCACGGAGTAAGAGGCACACGGCCCAGTGCACGACGGCAAATGGACAGCGTCTCCGGCATTAGGGAGGAGGGCGGTTGTGAAATTGGTGCGGTGGGGGGCGCCATGGAGGAGGGGCTGAGGTTTCGCGGCTCGGGAGAAGGGAGCTTCCTGGGGAGAAGGTGATTTGGCGCCCACGAGGTATGAATGGGGGGAGGGGGGAATTGGGAGGGGAGTGGAACCATGTCTTACGGACGCATTTGTCTGAAATGTGAGAGGGAGTTACAGTTCTACCCCTGCCTTTAGGCTTCACAGCTTGGGTCTGTGTATTGAGGGTCGGGGATAGCAGAGTAACTTTGCTTCTCCCCAAATAGTGGGCGGGAGCGATTTCGGGCGAGGATGGCGTCTTTTGAAATATAGTGGGCGCGAGCGATTTCGGGCGAGGAGAGCGTGTTTTGAAATAGTGGTCGCGAGCTATTTTGGGCGAGGAGAGCGTGTTTTGCCGACCATGGTTTATGAATTATTCGGCACATGTCATTTCGGCCGAGGAGAAGGCGCGCTTGGATGAAGTTACGAACCTACCCTCGATGTACAACGGGCCAATTGATGTGTGTCCCACAAAGGACGGTAATTTCGCGTCTCCTATTTATTTGCTCGGGCGAATTCCACTGACCAGAGGATGTTTAACGGTTCGTTCAAATTTTGGGAGAACGAGCATCCACGTCTACCTTACCAAGTCGATTCGAATCAAATTTTGAAATATTAGCTTGCCACTTCTTTTTTAGATGGAGACATGATGCTCGGGAGTAATGTGTTTTTACATGCTCGTTGCTAGCGATTTACTATATGACAAATAGTTGACCCACTCAAAAACGCGAATAAAACCCAAAATGAAATATCTCGATTCAATGAAATAGCTCGTTCACTAGGTTAAAATAGTGAAGTAAATCCAAAATTGAACACCTCAATCGAGTAGCATGTTGTACAGTATTATAGTACTCCAAGAACATGTTGAAAGTCAAATTAATGAACTTGTTTGATATACGCATATATCCGTTCATGTGTGGATTGCAGACAACATGTTCTCCAATTTAAATATTTGAATGCAAGTTTATATCGAAACATGGTTTATATCAGTCTTTGATACATAAAACGCGACCTCCCCCTCTCCCGGACTCTCTCTATCTCTCTCTCTCTCTCGCTCTCTCTCTCTCTCTCTCTCTCTCTCTCTCTCTCTCTCTCTCTCTCTCTCTCAGACAATCTTCAATTCTGTCGCACGCATCCGACACACAAACCTTGTTGGTCCCTCTCCCTTTCTCTCCATCTCTCTCTCTTTTTGTGTGTGTGTGGGGGGGTCTCTCTAGTTCCCATGCATATATACTCCATCTATAGGTCTCTCTCGCACACTATGTATGATACTCTAGCTAGTCCAAGCTAGATATCTTGGGTGCACTCATCATACGCACACAAATTCCTTGGCTTGTTGCCCGTAACTCTCTCACGCACCACTCTGTCGTCTCGGAGCTCTCCCCCTTCTCTCTCAAACTCTCCATCTACCTGAGTCACACATACACATGCATATCTCACTCGCACTCGATAGGCCCATCTAAAACTGTATCTCTCTCCCTCGTTCTCTCTCCTTCTCACACGCACACACACACAATATCATGCCTAGCTAGCCAAGTATGATGGTCTCTCACTCAATTGTAGGCACACGCAGTCCCCCCTATATGTATATGACTAGCTAATCTTAGTCTCCATCACGAACATGTGCATGGTCTATCTCGATTTCTCTCGGGGCATCTTTCTATCGCGCACGCACCTCCCTCGATCTCCCACCCATATAGTCCCCTCACGATCTCGAGGGGATCTCTCTATCACAAACACACCCTCTCTCCCTTCCCATGCGTCCATGTCCTCCATGTGTCCCTCTTGACCTTTGTTCCTTGTTGGCCAGACCTCTATTGGACATGTGCTACAGGGGTGTCTCTCTCTCTATTGTAAACAATCACACACTAGCTATCTTCGTGTATCTCCTCGCCTCGCTTTTCTATCTCGGAGATGAATGCGTGATATGTTCGCGTAAGAAACGAAAAAACACACTCTCTCTCTCTAATTTATCGTTTGTTGTCACTTTCTCTTTCACACACATACTCTTTTTGCACACTTACTCATTCTCCTTCACACGCACTTGATCTGTCTCGACTTAGGCACTCTCCTCGGTCCATAGCATATAGATTATTGAAAAGTCAAACATCACAAAGTTTGACCATGTACGTGGAGAAAAACAATTACACCTAGAACGGCAAACATATACCATTAGATTCACCATGAGATGTAGTTTTGTATGATGTATATTTGGTATTGTAGATATAAATAACATTTGCGTAAACCTGATCAAAGTTTCCAAAGTTTGACTTCTAAAAAATTTACATGCATTGCATTATCGAGCGGATGGAATATCTCTTTCCCCCTCTCAGCTATCTGATGCACCACTCAGCCTTATCGGGGCTCCTCAATCTCTCTCAAACTTTATTGGTCAGTTTGGTTCGTGACCTGACCATCATGCCTTGATGGCCAATACTGCTTGGTGTGGACGTGAGATGTAAAATATTTCGGCCTGGCCAGGCTTTTGTGGTGCTGAAGCATTTGGTTCATGCTTGGGCCAGGCAAAGCATCAACGTCCCATCAATCAGTCCATGCAGCAATTATTTAATGCAAATATCCATCCAGGCTGATGTTAGCCTCGTGGCCGCATGACTAGGCACGGCTAGGCGTTCGAAATCGGTCGCCTGGGCCAGGCTACTTGCAGTGTCTGGAGTCCAGCCAGGCTAATTAAAGTGCAAGGGAATCCAGGCCAGGCGGGCTTTCTTTTTCACAGGGTAGCAACCAAACAAGCGTGCATTAAATCCAGGCACAACCCCAGGCCAGGCAAAAGATGCTCAGTACGCAAACCAAACTGACCTTATATCTCCCTGGTTCACACATACACATGTCTCGCTCGCGCTATACATATAGACCCATTCAACACTCTTCGCCCTTGTTCTCTCTCCATGTGACACGCACCCCCCTAAGTACCATAATCCCTCACTCCATCATAGGCGCAAGCACTCCTCCCTCCTAAGTATGATTATATCTCACTAGCCATCAGGAACACACGTATTGTCTCCTTCCATCCATACGTCTATCTCGATATCTCTTGGGGCATCTTCGATTGCGCACACACCTTGTCACTCGATCTCCCACCCATGTAGTCCCATCACGATCTCCAGGGGATCTCTCTATGACAAACATACACTCTCTCCTCCCCATGTCTGCATTTTCTCCGTACATCTCTCTCGACCTCTCTCCCTTGTTTGTCAGACCCCTCTTGGCCACGTGCTAGGGGTCTTGCTCTCTCGGTTCCAAACAAGCACACACTATCTCCTCACCTTGCCTCCGTTGTCGAAGATGCATGTGTGATATGTTTGCATAAGACACACACGCTTTTTCTCTACTTTTATCGTGTGTTGTCCATGTCTCTTTCACACACGCACACACACTTTTTTCACTCACTCTCTCTCTCTCTCTCTCTCTCTCTCTCTCTCTCTCTAGTTAGGGACTCTATCACGTCCATAAGCATATGGATGTTTCGAAAAGTCAAACCTCAGAAAAGTTTGACCAGGTAGATGTGGAGAAAAACATTTACATCTGGAACGATCATTAGATTCATCACAACATGTACTTACTTCATACTATCATTTATCTTTGGTATTGTAGATATAAGTAATTTCTTTATGAACTTGGTCAAAGTTTCAAAAGTTTGACTTTAAAAAAATGTTGGAACTACATTATCGAACGGAGGGAGTAGCTCTTTCTCTCTCTCTCTCTGCTATCTCTCACGGGCCTCCCCTCTCACTCGAACTCTCTATACCGACGGATTATACGCTCACTGTGTCAGCGTATAGCTTCGTATATTGTTTAGTTGACCGGTCAACCAGTCCACATGCTGCCTTGTCAGCTCGTGTTCTGTATCTTCGTGTGCTGGCCCATGTGGCAGTGGGTGAAATAAGTAAACTAGAGGCCCATATGACACGCGATGAAGTAAACAAAGTTGAAACCACTCGGGGTATTACCCCGCACGCTAGTAAATTGAGGGTGCATTGAGGACACACTTCTTGCGCGTGAAGGATGCACTCGCGCACAATTCACCACTGCACGGAGGCATGCATGTAGGACGACTTTTCACCCAAAGACACAACACACACACACCAGCACACGTGTACACCGGCGTCGCCGCCGTTGAGATGGACGACGAGGCAGCCAACAAGCGGAGGTGGCTCGAGCCAAAACCGCATCCAGTGAGCCTGGACTTCATCAGCAGCCTCCCTGATGACATGCTGCTCGTCATCATCGGCCTCCTCCCCACCAAATCTGCCGTGCGGACCGCCCTGCTCTACCGGCGGTGGCGCCCTCTCTGGCGCCGCATACCCCTCAACCTCACCGTCGACAGCTGCCTCTGCAATGGGGATTGCAAACGCATGGCCGTGGTCTCCAAGATCCTTTCATCGCACCCTGGGCCAGCCAGACGCCTTGACATCCGCATGTTCAGTACCAACTGCAAGGTCCAACCCAATTTCGACGAGTGGCTCTTATCCCCCGCCCTAGATCAGCTCGAGGAGCTCAGCTTTGAAGCTGGATGATGTCGCTCTCTGCCGCCGTCCGGCTCCGCCACGCCAACGCTGCGTCGCGCCAGCTTCAGCTCCTGCTATCTTCCCCAGATTAATGTTGCGCCCGCCCTTCTTCTCCCTCAACTCAAGCAGCTCGACCTCTTCGACGTTGTCATCTCAAAGAAGGTTATGGAGCACCTGCTCTGCAGCTGTAATGCGCTCGAGTACCTTCATCTTGAGTAGATCCACGTGTTCATTAGCCTCCACATCGCCTCGACGAATCTCCAATGGATTTATGTGTCATGCTGGCCCCGCAACAAGACATCAATTGGGAAGATATCACTCCAGCTGTTCCACGTTATGGTCATTGAGAATGCACCTTTCCTTGAGAGATTGCTTGTATCGGATCTAGAAGTTCCAACAAAAATGAGAGTCATTGACGCGCCGAAATTGACAGCGTTGGTGTACTCGTCTGCCAAATTCTCCGAACTCTTTATTGGATCCGTAATTGTTCATGTACAACACTCATCTTCTTCTCCGTCTTCTTGAAATTCGCATTTTTTAATTTCTTCTTGATGTATTTATGACCGTCTTCTAGAAAATGATTCCCACAAGCTTGACCCAGTCCATGCGCACAGTAAAGATCTTGGCACTAAAATCTATCGGCCCCAATCTGTATCAAGTTGTTGGATTCCTTACATGCTTTCCGTGCACGGAGAAGCTACTCATCGAGGTGAAACTTCTTTCCTATTAGTAAACGGTAATCACAACATAGCTCAATTTTTTCGTAATTTTTCCAAATTACGATGACAAGTGTCGTGTCAAAACTGCATCTATGCACTGCACCAAAAGAAATGTTTTTAGTATTTTTTTTCTCAAGTGATCACCTGCATCGTTTTTATGCTGTACTACTATAGTAGCCTAGGCTAGTCATAGTGGAAAGTAACTTAGACTACTCTAGTAACTCCATGGTTACCCTAAGAGCAAGTACTACCTCCGTCCTAGTTTACTCTTCCTATTTTGTAGTATCAAAAATTTGACCATAGATTTATGTAACTAAGAACTATATCGTTGGATTCGTATTTGAACATAATTTCAAATGGTGTAATTTTTAGTGACATGCATTGGCATTTTCTTAGGTAAATATATGGTCAAAATTTATACTAAATACGAGTAGTATTTTTCCGTCTCAAAATTCTTGTCTTACATTTGTTTAGATACGGATGTATCTAACACTAAAATGTAACTAGATACATCCGTATTTAGACAAATTTAAGACAAGAATTTTGGGACAGAGGGAGTACAAAAGTGGGCTATGTAGGCCAAATCACGTGCCAAATTCACTTGTGATGCATTTGGCATCGATGCCCCTCCATTGCTCACCTGGTGCCCCAATCTGGATCACCTACTTTGCTCAAGTGCCAAATTGACTCAAGCAATGAAAAAACACTTGCGTGGGAGAGAGAGAGAGGATTCAGGCAATAAAAAAACACTTGTTTGGGAGAGTGAGAGGCTGGTGTAGTTGGTTTGATTGATTTGTTTATACATGTGGGTCTTTGTGCACAACGGTGCCAACTCTCTCACATCGCGAGAGCGGTGCCAAAATCTTTTGATTTGACATTGATGCGTATTATGTGGCATACTTTTGCGAAATATGGCATCAGCCACATAGTGGAAGGCAACAAATGCCCAAGCTCTTCACGTGCTCCTAGTTAAATGAGAGGAAACAGAAGAGAGAGAGAGAGAGAGAGAGAGAGAGAGAGAGAGAGAGTGAAAAAATATCACTAGCCAGCCAACCCTATCGTATGAGCGACTGATATTGGTACCTCTTGATGACATGGCAATCTTATACAGCTAGCTGCTCTAATATGTTCTCTTCTTTTGCAGATAAAAAAAGACCCGAAAGTGAAAAATGTGCTGCACTATAACAATCTCATCGAATGCCTTGATCTCCATCTTACAGAAATTGATTTGATCAACTACCGAGGCAGCACATCTGAGATTAAATTGGCTAGGTTCTTTGTTCTGGAGGCAAGTGTGCTCAAGGTAATGAGGTTTGGCGTTCTCTGGCGCAACAATGAATGGTGTGCTGATCACCGCAAGCGTCTAAGCCTAAATGACAAAGTCTCCGCAGAAGCTGAATTTGTTTTTGAAACATCAAGTGGCCAGAGACTCGAAAACTTATTTGCCCATTAGTGACTTGTCAGGGCGGTGGATTTCAGTTTGTACGATAATGCTGCATCCACCTAAAGTAATGAAAGTTCTTACGTAAACTTCCTAGTAATTCCCTCTTCTTAGGTGCAGCATTACTCCTAACATTTGTAGTATCAGTTTGAAACTTGTAATATTATCGTGTCCTATTCCTGCGTTTTCAAAATCCTGCGAATCAAATAGGTCCTAAGTCGGTGATGATGTTGTGCCTCCCATCTTTCACCAATAGCCGTCGGATCTAGATCTGACGCATACAAACCAAACTTCTCCATTTTTGCAAAAAGATGCCGGCACTTGTTCCCTATTTACAAACAACTCCTTGTCTCTCACAATCAGCCTTATCTCCTCCCCACCACATCTAGAAGGCCGTGGAAAAATCTGGCGCGATGGCCGCTGCCGGCGCCGTCCACCCCCAATCTTGGTGTTTCGTGCAATGCACGGGCATCTACGCACGGGAAATTATGTCGAACAGGGCTAGTTGTAAGCAGGCTAGCTCTACAGCCATGATGATAGTGACTGCAGACGGTGAAAGCTGACTATGGTATGCCGAACAGGACGCCTATACTCAGGTGTCATCTCCGGCGCATGGTCTTGTCACTTCACTGTGAGGAGCAGCACATAATAATTTGACCAACGGGTAGTACAATGCTAGTACTACTACTACATTGGTAGTACTACTACTAGTACTAGTATCACCACCGTCTGGATTTAGGAGTACTACCATGTCCATCTGGATTTTAGTATTTGACTAGCAATATCTAGTAATGCATGTCACAAAAAATGTACTACTCCCTCTGTAAATAAATACATGGTGTATTGTTTTATTCCTATCGGCAAGAGAACTTAATGTCTTTTTGCTAATTAATAGGATTACATGCAATGAACTAAACACTGCATGCCATGTTTGGTAGTCTCAAGTCATTGAAAGCATGCACGTCCCACATCTCTCATTGGTTGATATGTCACGAAATAAGAAACGAGGAGGGAGTTAATGTACAGTGCCTAAGTGTTTTGGGATTATTTGGTTTTCGTAAGGTGACTTACACAACATTTTTCTTTACATGCATTAACATTTTATTAGTTAAATCAAAGGTCACAACTTGGCGCAAAATGCAAAGGGGACCAATAAACCAGTAAACATCAAACTTCTCTCGTTTTGCCCCAACTAGAGGTCCGGTGAGATGACTATACTGCACCGGCACGGAGGGGTACGCAGCTTCATTGACTTACTGCAACTGCCTTTGGGTGAATGACACGTGGGCCCAATGGGTGGCTGGCCCACCTATCATACAGCCAAAGGCAGGTGTGCAGTAGAGGGCCGAGGAGTAGTACGGAATCCTACGCACCTACGCACACTAACCAAGGGCAAGAGTGATCACTCGAATCGCAAGATCAGTTGACTAGAAGCTAAGCTAGACCCATGGAGGCGATGAGCGCGAGCATCACCGATCGCGCGGATGGTCCACAACGCTGGCCCGCGTCCCGCACCAAGGAACGCCTCGTGTATTGCTTGAGGCCGCCAGAGCGAGGGGCCGCTGGACGATAGCCGTCTCCTTGTTCGACGAGGTCCTCGCCGCTTTCTCGACAAGTTCACCGTCGTCAAGAAGCTCTCGGACGACTTTGACGTCGCCCACCGACGCTACCAGCTCTGCGATGCCCACCACCCTCAATGGCCACTATGGTGACAACCTCTTGGACGCACTGGTGGCCCTGCGACTGCCCGCCGTCGCGTCGGAGAATGTCCGCCTCGAGGTCGCGCTCGCCGCACAGCGCCTGGTGCAGCAAGATACCATCGACATAATCACTCACGTCTACGCGCAAATCGTCCACAAGGACTACTACATGCAAGAGGAGGATGATAGGACGCTGGCCTTCTTGGACCGCAGGGCAACGTTGGATGGCATTGTTCAGAAGCACGTTGAGCTCGTCGCCACACCGCTGCTCCTCACACGTCGGTTGGTGACCCGGCGCACTAGGGCGTGAGGATGTCGTTGATGGATCCGTATGTATTTTTATCTTTCTGTCAAATCCATGTAGTAGTATATGGTACTACTAGTAATTATCTTACCTTTCGCATCAACTTCATAATTTTCGTACGTACTCCATGCATGAACGGCGCCAGAACCAAACCTCTCATTACTCTAGGGAAAATCGTTATTTTCTATCTGTTGGTCGCGCCATGGAGCAGAACCAAATTTTACAAGTTACAAGTTCAAAAGGAAAAGCCTGCCGTGTTCGCGTCGCACCCCCACATGATTGGTCCGGCACGCCGCTCAAGGGGGAATGCGCGCGGTGTTGCATTTTCACTTACAAGTGGGACCGCGGTTGAGCAATCCGACTATCGGCAAACCCCCACCCCGCCCACCGCGCGATGGCTGAGAAAACAGGAGGGAGTAGAGATGGTTGTAGCACGGAGTCCAAGAAAATTGGTGTCGGATGGGACTCGTGTGGGTGGCGTGTGCCATACTGCTATACGTGAATGCTAGTTATGGCGCATGCCACCCCACTATATCGAGCCTATATCGAGGTGCTGGTTACGTAGAACAAATTTCCTAGAGTCCGTGCTCAGACCTCCTCTATCTCTCTTCTCAACAAGCCAGCGGATGCGCGGATCCCATTGTCTATTTGCTCATATGCGGTCCCACATGTCAGTGAAAACGCAAGAGGACCCACTAAACCTGCACATCTTTCACCTCGACGTGCTGGTGATGAAAAACAAATCCAATAAAGATCTTCGGTGGCCGCTTTTGGAATTACTCAAGAATAGTAAGATTCTATTTACAGTTTAACCCAAGATGCACATCACGTGGCTTCAACTACCACTCTATTTTCTTGCATGACACGACTTGGATGCTGGATGTCCCACGTATCGGCAAAAGGAGGAAGAACCCGACCAAATCTTCGGTTGTGCTCTCGGATTAGACTAGTTATGCTAACTTAAAAAATTTATTGTGTAGAATGGATGCAAGTTTTGGTATTGGGAAGAAGAGTACATCGATATATTGATAGAGCGCAATTTAGTAGATCTTCTAGCACTTTTAGCTAGCATAGAGGCTAGAGATGAGACTCACTTGTTGATACTAGAATAGAGGCTAGACATGAGACTAGATGCGAGGAAGCAACGTCTACTTCTTTACACTCGAAGAAGAAAGAAGCACGCAAGATCGAGCCTCCGTAGATCAACAATGAATGCATCGAGAAGGCACTAATCCAACTTACAGGAGCAGTTATGGAAGTTGGATATCTTCTAAAATGTATTCTTGTGGTTCTTGTTTTCTTTGGTCTTGCTTTTCTAGTCAAAATTATCGTTGGAGTTTGTGCAAAACGGAGGTCCGTTTGGGGTCGTGCGTTGGAGTTGGCCTTACAAGTGGGACCAAAGTTGAGGAAACCGACTATCGGCAAACCCCCACCTTGCCCGCCACGCGATGGCTGAGTTAGAGAAACGACGAGGTTGAAGAGATTGCTCTAGCACAGACTCCAAGAAATATGGTGTCAGATGGATGTCGTCTTTGGTGGCGTGTCCGCACTCTCGGGCGTGAATGCTTGTTCGGCCCATGCCACCCTACTACTCCTACTACTTATATAGTACTAGTAGTATCGAGGATTCGAGGTGCTGGTTACGTACAGCGAACACATTAACATATGGCCCACCTCACACTGTGGCCAAATTTCCTGGAGTCTTTGCTAGGTTAAAAAGTGTTCTTTGTGAGGGTGGGTGGTTGGTCTCAAGTTTAAAACTTGTTGTATTACGTATACGTAGACGTAGAGATAGTGCAGCAGTTCTGAAAGTTTGAACCCAAACATCAGAATGCAATTTCTACTGGACTCATCCGAGGACCTAGGATGATGGGATTCACAGCTACAGTAAAAACACTCGCCCGACGCGCGAAGCATGTGAAGCTAGTACAAATAGTGTACTAATATTGTTGATTGGCCTCTTACGATATCGGAAAATATATTTTTGCCGTGTCGCAGCACTCACTCAGAGAAGTGACTCGAAAGCCATTCATAAATTTAGTAAGTTTATCACAGGCATATCATTTTATTACATACAACAGGTCAGCAACCCACATCGACAACAAGGATACATTATAAATACTAAAGTTTTCATCACACAACAAATAACAAGCAATGAAGTGAACTTCAACTCAAACAATCCTCGGCGTTGGAAATGCTTGCTTTGAACCACAAGTGATTCTCTGGGAAGGTCCATCCATTGTCGATCTAGAGACCAACGCAGGACTGATCATCCAGGCTGAAGCGGCCTACTGTATCAGTACCAGGGTAGGGAACCACCAAAATATCCGAGGTATAGATACAGTTGCTTCTCGTAAATGGTAGTAATGTTGTGTCAACAGCAGTTGGATCGCCTTTCACCATCATTGGATAGTTTTGTCCAAGGAAGAGCGAGTTTTCTCCAAGACTATCAATTCTGTACCAGGGAGAAGGTGTTGGCGCTAGCACACTAGTATCCATCCCGAATACCATGCAACGGATGTTGGAATAGGTCCGGAGAGTGCGACCATGGGAGACAACACCTGCTTCCTTAGTAGTAACATCAGCAGTGGGCTGTATACAGACAAGAAGAGGTGATCCATCAGAATTAGTTGCCAGGCGCCACTGAGTATATGGGCGCTGCTCGTCCTCATGCTCGTCATCATCACCATCGTCATCTCCTTCTTGGTTATAAAAAATTTCAAGTATAGGTGGTGGAATGTTCACAGGGCCTTGGAACACACAAGTAGAAGGTTAATTAGTAAAGGGAAACTTGCTAACCCGCATGCATGTGGATGAAACAATTATAATTACGGTGGAAGAAGAATGTACCGAAACTACGAGGATCCCATGCAAAAACAGTGCCATGAGTGGTGGAAGCAAACACAAGACCCTCGTATTGAATTGCATCACAGTACTCTTCCGTGTACAGAAACTGATTTTTGAGCAATATCCATCCAGTCGAACCACGAAGGACAGCAACAAGCTTGGTGAAGATAGAAACAACTACATAGTTCTTGTAATTCCAAGAGCGGTTGGGAACTCGACAAATTGCTATCTTCCATAGAAGACAGTCACCATGATCGTATTTGGACGTGCGTAGAATACAGGTGTGCTAAACCTCTGGGCAGTCTGCTGAGATTTTTGGAAGTGGAACCCGGTGACGAGTGTACACATTCACAAGTTCCCACTCGCAGTTGGACCCAATATAAACAACCCAATCTCCATTTGCGCCTGCCCAAGCCTTACCCTCAAGCGATGGCATCTTAACATCACATGTATCATTATCAAGCGGCATCAACTTGCACAAGGCGAGGCCTCCGTCGTCCCCACGCCAGTCATCAGGGTCACGGCGAAGAAGATAGGGGAGATCAGACCGCTCCTTGACCCTTGGGTTCCTTGTAATGATGTTATTAGTTGAGTCGAGAATGGTCTTGAACGAACCTGCCATGCTAGACGAGGTGATGACATCACACCGATCAATGAGTTCCTCCACCACGTCATCTTTCAGATCGGGGCAAGAATAACAGGGTCGTTTCTGGCCTGTTCCCTCCATGGAGAAGACGATCGAACAATGGCAGAAGGAAGGGTGAAGGAAAATGGAGGAGGGAGGAAGAGCGTGCGACAGCAGTTCCAAATCAAGAGGGAAAGGCAAAGAGTCGGTGGACGGTTGCCAGTTTGCCACGGTACACGAAGAGGCGCCCCGGCCTACACGTCCGTTCAGAAATATTAGTAGAAAAGGACTCATCGTCGTCTCACTGATATATTGGAACGGGACCACATGTCAACGCAACATGGTGTGTAATTTCTCGTGCAAAATGCGATCTGGCCGCGTTGGCCTGAGGTGCCGCATTAGTTATCGACCTTTATTTTTTAATGGCTTGCCGTTCAGTTTTGAAGCACGACTAACTGGTACTGTATGCAGAGAAAATATAAACTACTCTACCACTACTCCACCTCTAGTACTAGTAGTATAAAAAATATATATAGGTTGGAGCTTCAGCGCTTTCTTGCTAAGGGCTGCCCACTTGCTTCTCACACTATCACCCTCTCTCTAGATCTAGAAAAGACGGACTCTCTCGCCCTCCTCACCGGTGGTCACAGATCCACCGGGGAAGAAAAGGACATGCAGCATTGACATACTCATCATCGGCCAGCGAGGTCACGCACTGACGACAAGGCCGTCCTCTCAGACCTAGCGCCCGCGTGGGATGGCCTCCGTCCCCAAGCTTGCTGCCGTAGTGTGTGCGGAGGACGACGACCACGAGCGAAGCCAGTTCTCGCCGACCCTCAGGTATGCTACCTCTTTTTGAACCATACCCTTGTTCTATTGCCCCATCTGCCACGTCGCTGCATGTGGATCTTTTTCCACTCCACCATCTTCCCAATTTGCTATCCTCTGCTCTGCTGGCCATGCAGACGAAAACCTTAATTTTCACTATTAAAGGAAACCCTACTTCATGCAGACTAATCCATGTCTGGGTTGAATAAGGAAAGCAAGGGAGACTATATTGTCCAAGAGAGTAGGCATCGAACCCGCATCTAGGTTGAAAAGGGGAAAATCAGTAGCTAAGGAACGAGTCTCGTGTCTCTTGGTTGAAGAAGGGTATAAAGGCATGACAACGCAATAGAGAATGACCAGGTCGATCGGTTTGCTATCCTCACATAGGAAAAAGGTGGCTAAAGAGAACAAAAATGGGACGTACTCCACATATGCTGCCCGGATATTTGTTGCTCGGGCAACCATACCTCCTCACCACTCAGGTCCGTGGAGGTACATCGTCTCGGTGCGCCCACTATCCTAATGGGCCTCCCATGCTCTTATTGCCACTTTTTGTCATTAGTATAACGCCAAGAGCAAGTCAAGCAATGCTACTGCTAAAGTGATGCCACATTTCACTAATGCCGCACCCAGTCTAATGCCACCGATAAATTTAAGCAATGCCATTTAATGTCACTCGATTATTTCAGGGTTAGCTATTGATTGTGGATGTATTAAAGATTTTTTCAGCTAAGGCATTCTAATGTTGTTGCACAACCAGTATACCAACGATGAAACTTGTTACTACCTTCAGATTTTTGCACTATTAATGCTTATCAATTACATACTTCACTTTCATGAGATAAGTTATTTTTTTTTATACAGTGTCACCAAAATTCCAAGGTGCTGATGTCATTTTATTTTGGTTAAACTGCACAAAAAATTATGAAGACAAGAGGAAAGGTCAAGAGTGGACACCTCCTCCTCCGGCTGTTCTCTTGATTCGTTTGATCAAGTTTTTATGTTTGATCGATTATCAAGATTGGGATAGCAATTTTTAAGGTCCCCACGAGTTCGAAATGATATTTACCTTGGAGGTACATGGTTTGCAATTTTTTTATACTGTCATTAGTTAATAATGCTAGTTACCTTCAGACTTTTGTATTTGGTTTAATGCTCATGCACAGCTAGTATACCAATGCTGAAACTTGTTACCTTTACATTTTGTATTGTTAATTCTTATAGAAATCTTCCAGTGCTAGAGTTTATTGAAATCTATTCAGTAAAACCATTATACTGTACCCTGTAATAAACTAACTACTCTACTATTGCACTAGCCACTGGATTAGTGTATATTTGTAGTATTCGAATGGTGTTGCATTAGCGTATGGACATAAATAAGTGTGGCAAGCTTTCCCAGATATGTGCTCAAGAAAACTACTACCTGTTTTTCTAAATACTAGATGTTTGGGTACTTTAAATTGAACCACGAAAACGTCTTATATTAAGGAATAGAGGGTGTAGAGTTCACTCAAATTATCCCGGTTAACCTAGTCACACCTTTGTTAAAATTAATGTTCATTATGTTATCTGAGGAGGTCTGTATGTTTGTCTCTAATGCATGTCGACCACATACCTGACATCATGATGTAATGTTAAGTCATTTCCTTTTGTACAGTGTCACTGAATTGTCAAGGCGGTGATGGCATTTTATTTTAGTTGAACTGCACAAAATATGCTTAAAGAAGAGGAAAGTTCAGGAGTCGATCATTCTTTCAAAAAGAATTATATATGCCTTTCTGACATCAGCCGTTGGTGCCTTATTTATTCCTTCAAAAATGTGGTTAGAAACAGTCTTGCTACCTTTTCCATTAAGAAATTGGAATGCTTATATTTGTGAGTCTATGCTTCAACTAGTGTCGTTTTTACAGTAATCACACTTTCAATATCTATGCAAACAGGGATGCTCAATTTTAGTGGAACTGCACAAAAAGTCCAACTGGTTCAACATTAGGAGCATGTTTTCTTCCAAACCTTTATATCCAATTGGTGGCACTATGAGCTATTCATTATGAAGGTACATGGTTTGCTACTATCTTGCTACTCTTTTTGTACTGTCATTAGATAGTAATACTAGTTGTTTGCATGTGAATTTATTGGCAAGGTGGACCTACATTGGAGGTGCAGGACAGGATTCAATGATTGGATGCTCAATTTCGGTTGTATCGATTTCATCTCTTCCATCACTGCGAACATGGATATCCTTGGTCTGATAAAGAATAGGCGCTATATTTCTGCTCTGAACCAGCAAATCAATTCAGTATGAAATTGTCCAGGGCAAAATATATGTATCAAATTGTCCAGTGCAGAACATGACAAATGTTAAGCGGAAGAGACATGTTTAAACCGAAAATATGGTATATGTTTACTAGCTGCTTGATATTTGTGCAGACAGAGATGTCTGCCTGTTGCTATTTGGCAAACAAACAAAGTGACCGCAATTTTGGTTGAACTGCACAAGAGAATAGTATAGTCATCGCATGCGATGCCATTTGAAAATAGACACGTAAAGATTGGATAGTCACTTCATGGACTGCAGAAAAGTAGTATTGTACTATTTATTGGCCAACACTAGGTGCTTCATTGCTTTGGTCCGATTATACAATGGGCATCATTTTGCCTAAGTTAAAGTTTGTATTCAAAATAGTCTCGCCGCAGGATCGAGAGAAGACCAAATCATACCGCAGTGGATGTTCCTCCATCATGTGTGGTTCATTCTCATGGTTCCAAATGTTGGTGAAACTACTTACGCTTGTAAGAGGAATTGTAGACTTCACAAACAAATTTGTCTTTCAATCATCTTCAATGTTGGCCAAGAGAAGCATCCATGTTAGTAGGAAGAACAGATGTTTTCTAGATCTTTGCTTTTGGAAGTACATATTTGTATATGATTTGTGAATCATTGAAATGCATTAACATGTTGATCTTATGTATGGGAATTGTACTAGTTGGTTTTAGTTGCGCGCAAGATCCAAGTGGCTGATCTTTGCTTTTGGAGCTACATATTTGTATATGATCCGTGAATCATTGAGATGCATTAACAGCTACTTATTTCTGTTCGCTCGTTGTTTACAAGTTACCGATCGGTCACTAGCTAGCCTACTAATGCGCTCTGGCAGTTTTATTTATGACGCAAGATCCGGCGGCGGTTTTTTGAATAAAAATGCCTACCTGTGAATAAACCGACAAGCTACACTATCCTACCTACTCGATCCTACACGGATAAATAGCGGATCACGCACGCATTACCTCCTTTCCAGCTTTGCGGGGCTCAATTCAAGAAACGACCTACCGATCCTACACTAATAAATAGCGGATCACGCACGCATTAGTACCTCCTTTCCGGTTTTGCGTGGCTTAATTCAAACCTCTCACCAACCAAGGTACTCCCTCCGTCCGGGTTTATTAGTCCCATGAGAAAAGCAGCAAGACCAAGGCATGGCAATAATTAACGGCATGTAGAAGTTTAAGCCTAATTAATTACAGCGATTTAAGTGGCTACATGCGTGCCCTCGACCGCGATTCGTTGCATGCTGCTCTGCATACTGGCTGCGAGCGATTCTGAGTGCCTGCATGCAGTCGGCCGTAATTAAGCAGCTAACTGATGCGAAAAAAGATGTGCTATAATTGTTGCGGGCTTTTTAAATCCGTGGAATCATTATTGACAATGAGGGAGATGATTCGAGTGCACTCGTTTGACCGTCATGCCGGTGTGCGACCCATACGGGACGGGACGACATAGTCATAATTTCAGTTTCTCTAGTTTTCCACGGCAAGATGGCGCGCTAAGCAATGCCTGCTTATGCATTGAATTCTGATGACTGTCGCGCTACCTTCTGCCTATAAGTACTGTTTCCTGGCCTTCTCCGGTGGCACCGTGACCCAACTCGCCATATCCTCATAAGCTCCCACCGCCCGACGTCGCCGCCACTTATCTCGCCGCCACGCCCGCCATGCCCCGCCCGTCGGGCGGTAGGCGAGGCCGAGGCGGTCACCGCCGAACTAGTGTTCGTTTTTCACCGAAGGCGACGGAAGGAGGAGGCATTCTATCTGTCTTTAGATGGCAATGCGAGATCGAGGATTTGTTGAGCGCGATCGCTGGCGGAGGAGCATGAGTTGTTGAGCGCGACCGCTGGCGGAGGAGCAGCGACGCCGATTTGCGCCACCAGCGGGACATGGAGCAGCAGGCACGATGCTCGAGTCGTGAGCAGAGCGCCAGAATCGGGCCGACCACGGAAGGCCGCGCCCGCAAATAGCCCCGAGGCTGTCAGCACGCACGCGCTTGCGACGCTGATTTTACTACCAGCTCGCCAAGTGGGTTTCCCGCCAGAAGCCGGCTTCGGCGGACCACGCCGCATGGAAAGGGCCAACACGCGCGAGCAACGCTGCTTCTATCGCACCTCCGCAAGTCCGAGGTGAGGCGGAGGACGAGGTGCCGGTTTAGCGTGTACCGCAGATGGCGGCCGCATCGCCTAGTTAGCTAAGAGTAAGTTAGTACTTGTACGCTACTAGAGTATTAGTGGGAGTAGATAGTTAACTTGGATATGACGCTTGTCAACATGGAAGTTCAAGACTTATATGTGGATCGACTGCACTTTGCTCAATGTTGAACTTTCCGCTTGAACGTATGGAACGGGCTGTTATTTTTTAAATGGGTTGTATTTGTCCTCCACGGGTTTAGAGGCTGACTTGTGGGCCTACTAAGTTGACGATACACAATCGGGAGATGATTGTACATGGAGAGGATGACAGCAGGGACCCGCCAAGGTCATGGCAGTACACAAGCAAGTGCCTCCTTATTTCAAGCCAATAAAAAAATGGCTCCTCCTAATGGATTTCTGACATCTTTGTCCCATGCCATTGTCAACGAGTCAATAAACGAGAGAATTGCACAACGAAAGCGGCCGACACCAGGACCCAAAGAGCTCGCCCAGCTTATTTTTGTTTTGGGTTAATTTGATAAATGCCACTCCAAATCTGGTATTTTCGAGAAATGCCACTGCAATTTCCAGACTTTGAAAAATGCCATTTCATGCCATTTCTAGTGGCATTTTTTGAAGTCTAGAGTGGCGTTTTTCAAAGTTTGCAAATTACAGTGGCATTTTTCAAAGTTTGCAAAAATTGCAGTGGCATTTCTAAAAGTTTGGAAATTGCAGTGGCATTTTTATGAATCGCCATAATTGGAGTGGCATTTATCTAATTTGTTTTTGAGATGGAAGTAGGGTGTCAACTGGGCTGTGCGGGACACTCTGGCCTATCTAGACAACCTTTTCTTTTATGTTTACCACAGACCAGCCCAGTAGTTTTTTTTTTCTGAAAATGGCTAGCCTAGTTTTTTTTTGTGATTTGTCAAGTAAGTTGCTTTGTCAGGCCTGTTGGGCTGCAAATCTTTCAAGAAGAGGAGAGCTTCATTCGGTTGGCCGAGAAAATGGCCTATGAGTAATGAGAAATGGGTTGTACATTTTTGAAACACATCAAACCGACAATTAGTTTCAAATATCTTTTTTTCATTTCGAGATTTTAAATTGCATTGATTTTTATGCGTGGACAATTTATTGGATTTTATATTGATATACATTTATTTTTAAAATCAGTCGTAATGTGACTCAAAATTTCGGATTAAAATAGTTCAGATCCGCACCGACATATGCAAAATTTCATATAATTTTTAATCGTGGCCACAATATGGGCTGTAATGCTAACAAAAGAATATGGGCTCCAAAAACCATAAGAATTAGCAAATGGGCTGTAAATTATTAGAAATAATGGCAGATGGCTCAGATGCTGTTTTCCATAGATTTGAGGCTTTCCTAAAAAGGTTGACGACAAGCAAAGGACTATTGGATGTCCATCCAACGGCCGTCGTGCTTCTTCAATCTCGTTCTTCCTACTCCACCCGCCAAACAAGCGCCGGCAGACTGCTCGCTCCCTCCTCATGGCCGGCCAGGTTGCCACAGCAGCCTTACCGCCCCACCGCATTCCCATTGCTGGCCTAGCCATCCCTCCACTCACCCACACCGCTGTTATTCTCCGGCGACGGCAGATTTAACCAAGAAACCTCAGACAACAGGTTCTCCGCTCGCGTGGGCAACAACCGCCGAGTCTTCCTCGCTCCGTGTCATTCCTTCCTAGGCCTCGCCGTCGCCCACCGCCTGGTGCTCTCGGCGTGGCATGGTCAACGTGGTCAATGAACGACATGCATCTAAAGTGGACTGTACGTGGAGAGGCTAGCAGCTGAGTCCACGGCCGCACGCAAGGAAATGCCTCCTTATTACGCGCAAAATAATGATTCCTCCACCTAACATCTGGGACCCACCGAAAGGGCCTCTGTATTTCGCGAAAAAATCGTTATCGCCGCTGACAGCTCGGACCCACCAGCTATATCTTCGCACGCAAGGAAGTGCCTCCTTATTACGCACAAAAAATGAATACTCCCCCTGCTAGCTAGGACCCAGTATAGTGGGCCTACTAAGATGACGGGGACGGAGGGCTTTGTCAACTTAGTCAATATGCACGATTCTAGCTCGAGTGACCGTACGATGTCCATCCAACGGTCGTAGTGCTTCTTCAACCTCTAGTCTTCTTGCTCCAGCCGCCCAAAGCAGCGCCGGTCGTGCCGCCTGCTCCTGCCTCCCGTGGCCGGTTGTGCTGCCGCGGAGGCCTCACCGCCCCCATACTACTCCCACCGCTAGCCATGCCATCCCTCCACTCCACTCACCCACACCCCTGTTATTCTCATGGCGACGGCAACAAGAGTCAACCAAGGAACCTCGTATTCTCTCCCGTGGGCATCTATCGCCGCTGTCTTCCCGGCTCAAGATCGTCCCCTTCCTAGGCCTCGCCGTCGTCCACCGTCGTGGTGCTCTCGGCGTGGCGTGGTCAATGTGATCAACGACCGACTTCCATCGAAAGAGTACTGTACGTGGAGAGGCTGACAGCTGGGTCCACAGCAACCGCAAGGAAGTGCCTCCTTATTATGCGAAAAATAATTATTCCTCCACCTGACAGCAGGGACCCACCGGACGGGCCAACAGTATTTCACGAAAAGAACGTTTCCCCCCTGACTGCTGGGACCCACCGGACGGGCCACCGTATTTTGCAAAAAAACGTTCCCCCCGCTGTCAGCTCGGACCCACCGGAAGTGCCTCCTTATTATGCAAAAAAATGAATACTCCCCCTGCTAGCTGGGACTCACCTTGATGGGAGGCTAACTTGTGGGCCTACTAAGAGGACTGGGACGGAGGCCTTTGTCAACTTTAGTCAATATGAACGATTCTAGCTCCAGTGACCGTACGATGTCCATCCAACGGCAATAGTGCTTCTTCAACCTCTGGTCGTTCTTACTCCAGCCGCCCAAAGCAGCACCGGTCATGTCGCATGCTCCTGCCTCCCGTGGCCGGATGTGATGCCGTGGAGGCCTCACCGCCTCCTACTACTCCCACCGCTGGCCAGGCCATCCCTCTACTCACCCACACCCCCTGTTATTCTGCGGCAATGGCAGCCTCACACCGCAACCGAACCAGTGAACCCTCGTACTCCTCTCCGCATGGGCATCCACTGCCGCGTCTTCTCCGGCTCCGCGTCGTCCCCTTCCTAGGCCTCACCATCATCCACCGCCGTGGTGCTCTCAGCTCGGCATGGTCAATGTGGTCAACGACCGACTCCGTCCAAGAGTATCAGACATGGAGAGGTCGACACCGGGTCCACGGCGCCGCAAGGAAGTGCCTCCTTATTACGCAAAATAATTATTCCTCCACCGACAGCTGGGACCCACCGGACGGGCCACCGTGATGCGCAAAAAAGTTTCCACCCGACCGTTGGGACCCACCACTACATCTTCGCATGCAAGGAAGTGCGCCTCGGCAAAAAGAACGATTCGCCTCGACCATCGGGACCCACCAGCTACATCTTCGCACGCAAGGAAGTGCGTCTGGGCAAAAAAAACGATTCGCCCCCCTGACTGCTGGGACCCACCAGCTACATCTCCGCACGCAAGGAAGTGCCCGATACCGGGACCCGCTGGTCGAGCGCACGTAGCATTGTCATTCTGGTCGCGAACGTATGCGCATATACCGGTCGATGTAGAGGCGCCGACGCAGTCGTAGTAGAGGCACGCACGTAGCATGTACACATACGCATAGCGCCAGCAGTGCAAGAAAGAAAATACGGCCATGTATGTACATACAGGTGGGGTCTCGGACGCCTACTCGCGCATACGTACGGCCAGGGCTCGCGTACATGACTGGGTCGAAACGGAGGAACAGCGTCGTCGTCGTGTTCATGGGGAGCCAACCGGCTGGGTCGGAACGGAATGCATCGTCGTGTTCATCAGGAGGGCTTGGACGGAACAGGTGATGGAAACGAGGCCTGGCGTACTGCAGAAAGGAGGAAACGGCCTTGTGTTCGACCGAACACGTTCGAAACGGGATCATGTTCATCGGGAGGGGTCTGGCGTACCGCAAAACGGAGGAAACGGACTTGTGTTGGACCTCCTATGGTCGAAACGGGGTCCTGTTGATCGGGACGGGTGTGGCGTAACCTTCGACCTCCTCCATCCTCCACGGGCTACTGTTCTTCCACCGTCGACCTCCTCCAGCCTTCACCTGCGACTGTTCATCCATGGGCTCCTGTTCAGCCAGCCTCCACCGCGCGCTATTCCACAGGCTACTGTTCAACCACCCCTCTCCACGGGCTCTGCTCAACCACCCTCCACAAAGCTATCGCTCATCCACCCTCCACCGCTCATCGCTCATCCAGCCTCCACGGGTCGCCCTGCTCATCCAGCCTCCACGGGTCCTGTTCATCCAGCCCCAATCGACTCGACGATCGGGGTCCTGCTCATCCAGAGGCAACATCACGGGTCCTGTTCATCCACCCCCACCGCCACTATTCATCCAACCCCCCCACAACGCCATCGCTCATCCAGAGGCGATCGATCGGCTTCGCTAGCGCAAGAGCGGCGAATCGCCGATCGGGTTCGATTAACGACCATCGATCGATCGCTCGGGTTCAAGAACGCGTAGCTCGCAGCGGCAATCGCCGTTCGATTAGATCTCAACGCCGCACACGAGCGTGCGTACGAGAAACGCGCATCGCTTCAGCCCCGACCACCCATCAGAATCGGAACTCGCCAAATTTTCCTCGCCTCACTTCTACCATGGTTTTTCCGTCATGGACGGCCCAAAGAATGTCATGCAGCTGCGTCTCCGGCCCGCCCAGACGAAAAGCCCATTTTCTATCATGATTTTTTGTCATAGAAGTAGGACCCCACCACATCTGTGATGATACCGGGTTTTGTCACAATTATCGTCATAGAAGTGTCATAAGTATGACAGAATTTTTTTTCGTTCTGCCCAAAATGTCACGGATGGGTCTTTTTTTGTAGTGGGTGCACCAAATACATTCCAAGGGGCCATGTACTGCTCTTTATCACATGAACCTGGAAATGCTAAGACACTTTGCACTTGTGTTCTTTGATGACATTCTGGTTTTCAGTAAGACACTGGAGCAGCACTTACAACATATGAAGAGGGTGCTTGATGTCTACTACGCAACTTGTTCTTGTAGACTCGTGTTGGGCCTCCAAACACAGAGTTTTGTAGGACCGTAGTAAATTTCCCTCAAGTAGATGACATAAGGTTTATCAATCCGTGGGAGGCGTAGGATGAAGATGGTCTCTCTCAAACAACCCTGCAATCAAATAACAAAGAGTGTCTTCTGTCCCCAACACACCCAATACAATGGTAAATTGTATAGGTGCACTAGTTAGGCGAAGAGATGGTAATACAAGTGTAATATGGATGGTAGAAATATATATTTATAATCTGAATAAGTAAAGACAGCAAGGTAGCAAGTGATAAAATGGAGCACAAACGGTATTGCAATGCTTCAAAACAAGGCCTAGTGTTCGTATTTTCGCTAGTGCAATCTCTCAAAAATGCTAACATAGTTAGATCATATGGCAATCCCTCAACGTGTGATAAAGAATCACTCCAAAGTTATTATCTAGCGGAGAACATAAGAGAAAATTGTTGGTAAGATACAAAACCACCTCAACTTTATCCTTTTCAATCAATCTATCCAAGAGTTCGTACTAAAATAACACCAAGTTATCCTTTTAGATCAATCTATCTAGGAGTTCGTACTAAAATAACACCAAGTTATTCTTTCTAATCGATCTATTCAAGAGTTCATACTAAAATAACACCATATGATACACATCAACCAACTCTAATGTCACCTAGATGCTCCAATGTCACCGCGAGTATCCGTGAGTTGATTATATGATATGCATCAAATAATTTCAGATTCACACACAAAGAACCTCAAAGAGTGCCCCGAGATTTCTACCGGAGAAATAAAGAAAAGAATGTGCATTGACACCTATGAATAGATTACCCCAATGTCACCTCAGGAATCTGCGAGTTCAGTGCCAAAACACACATCAAATGCATCAATATGATACCCCATTATCACCACGGGTGTCGGTGTCAAAACCGGTGGATCTCGGGAAGGGGATCCCGAACTGTGCGTCTAGGTAGGGCTGGAAAAAAAGCTCGAAGCTCGCAAGCTAAACGAGTAGCTCGTGACTCGGCTCGAATCGACTCGAACTCGAAGAATAACGAGTCGAGCCAAGCTTTAGTTTAAGATCGCTTATAGACCAAGTTAAACGAGCCAATCTCACGAGTACTCGTGTAACTCGCTAGGCTCGGTACAAAAGATCAACCACTCCCAATACAAAAAAGATCAGCCACTCATCACCCTATGTCCCAGGCACAAAACATAAGGCCTAGCCGTTAAAGGCCCAGCCGCATAGGAGAATCATGCGTTACAAGGAAATTACTATTGTTTAGTGATATATATATATATATATATATATATATATATATATATGTTTAACATATACATAATCATTTTTACAATATTTGAGGGTTTTATGTTCATATCTTTAACGAGCTTAACAAGCTAAATGAGCCAGCTCGCGAGTTATACGAGTCAAGCCAATCTTGGATTTGAGCTCATTATAATAAGGAGTCGAGTCGAGCTAGCTCGTTAACGAAACAAGCTCTAGCGAGTCGAGCCGAGCTGGCTCGACTCAGCTCGAATTCCAGCCCTACGTCTAGGGCTGATGGTAACAGGAGGCGGGGGACACGATGTTTGCCCAGGTTCGGGCCCTCTCTATGGAGGTAATACCCTACTTCCTGCTTGATTGATCTTGATGAATATGAGTATTACAAGAGTTGATCTACCACGAGATCGTAATGGCTAAACCCTATAAGTCTAGCCTATATGATTATAATTCTGCCCTATGGACTAATCCCTCCGGTTTATATAGACACCGGAGTGGACTAGGGTTATACAAAGTCGGTTACTGAGAAAGGAATCTATATATCTGAATCACCAAGCTTGCCATCCACGCAAAGGAGGGTCCCATCCGGACACGGGAAGAAGTCTTCTATCTTGTATCTTCTTAGCCCAACAATCCGGCCCATGTTAATAGTCCAGCCATCCGAGGACCCCTTAATCCAGGACTCCCTCAGTAGCCCCTGAACCAGGCTTCAATGACGAGGTGTCCGGCGCGCAGATTATCTTTGGCATTGCAAGGCGGGTTCCTCCTCCGAATACTCTAAAATAGTCTTCGAACACAAGAATCGTGTCCGGCTCTGCAAAACAAGTTCCACACACAATCATAGAGAGTATAATATTTCACGAGTCCAATCCGCTGACAACTTTTTTGCAGCATGACATCATGTCAATGCTCGGCCATTATTCGAACCGTTTTTTAGCCTGCCGCTTCATATTTCGAGATGTGGTTTTATTGGCACGTCTTGTCAAAGAAGAGATCGTGTCCCCTTATTGCGGGATTCTCATCAATACGGGTGTTGGTAACTCAACCATTCCGTTGGCATGATTCCTGGGGAATAGGCATGTTTTAAGGCCTAAGAGGGGATGTTTGATATTCATCACCTTTATAAAGGGGCTAAGACTCATCTTTTTTCCTTTACGCCAAGCCTTTTCTCAACCTCTCCCACCTCGAGTTCCAGCACCCAAAGTTCAATCCAATTGCTACGCTTCCCAATCATGTCCGGCCCAGCCTTCAAGGTCGTGGGTGGCCTCCTCACACAGAGGAGGATATCGCGAAGCTCCGGAGGCAAGATACTTGATCGGAAATCCTCCACAGTGCTTCCTGCTCAAGGGCAGGTTATTCCTACTCCTGATCCAATGAGAGGGTTGTATTCGCCTCCCACTTCCTCCGAGGGCTAGGATTCGCTTCTTCATCCCTTGGTCCGAGGGCTCATGTTCTATTACGGGTTAGATTTTCATGATCTAGCCCCGGATTCTTTCCTTCACATCTCGTCGTTCATTATCGTGTGCGAAGCCTTCCTCCGTATTTCCCCACACTTCGTTTTGTGGCTCAAGACCTTTAATGTGAAGCCGAAGGTAATCGACGGGAAACAGGCGGAGTGCGGTGGTGCTGCGGTGAGCAAGCTCGCCAATACTACTTGGCCGAAAGGCTCCTTCACAGAAACTTCCGACCTGTGGCAGCAGAAGTGGTTCTACATCACCAAACCCCGTGGTACCAGGTAGGCAGCTACTCCTGCGTTCCGATCTGGCCCTCCGTTACAGCTCGCGTCATGGATTTATAAGGGGTTGGACTGGGGATCCATCGATGAAGTGCAGACGCTGCAAAGCCACATTCGGAGCCTCATTGAAAAGGACACCAGTCTCATCAACGTAATCCAAGTAATGTTGGTCCGAGAGGTCCTACCGTGCCAGCGACGGCCTCTCCGCATGTGGGAGTTTAATCCAGAAGGACCACGAACCCTTCAGCACCTCCCTGGCACGACGCTCAGAGGTATGTGGAAATCATTCTTTGGGACGCGAAAACAGTGGCCGAGTACTACAGAGGATATCGGCCTTGACTGCAACCATCCGGATACCTTGGTAAGTACTCGACTTCTGAACACCGTTTAGTCAAATTCCTCATAACAATATACTGAGAAAATCATACATGGCCAGGGCTGGATAAAGAAGGCAGAGAGAATTAGGTGTTCGACCCCTCTTCCTGAAGATTCAGCCAATCCGGTGTTAACAAGGATGCTGGGTCCGGCACCCCACCAAGTGTCGGTGAGGGAAGACAAAGAGGAGAGCGAGGAGGCCCAAGGTGGCCTCCATTCTAGAGGCACGCCAGGCACCTTGTCCGGGGAGATTGGAACTTCCACTTCCGAAGGTGGAAGGGAAGGGCAAACTGACATCCCTTCTCCTCATGGGAAGAAGAGGACCGCCTCCGAAGACTTGAAGAGAGAAGCTTCTAAGTGGGGGAAGATATCCCGGTCAGGGGGTTCTGGTTCTGGAGGTGACGTTGACACACAGTCTCTCCGTAAAGATGGCCCTTAGCTGAATCGTAAGTGAACAAGGGTGTTATAAACATATCCCATTTTTTCTGGCTGTAAGGATAACATTTAAAATATATGTTTGCAGTCCGGCACGCAGCCTTCCTCAACAGTCCTCCTCTTCGGGGGCTCTTCTTCCGAAGATGATGGAGAGCGAGACGCCTCCACAGATCTCCCTGCCTGATAAGGCAGACGACGCCGAGGAGTCGTCCCGGAGGATCTCTCCCGATCAACAAGCGGTGTGAGAGACAGTGAAGACCGGGCCCAAAGGTGACACTTCGGCCGCCCAGGGTCCCGGGTGTGTGGCCCCTACGGGGACCAACAACAAAGGTCCCGGACTAAATAAGTTCCGAGGGACGACGCAATCTGCTCCGGATCCAGAGGCGCCGGATACATTGATGGACATATTGCGACATGCATCCGTCTTAGAGGAACATCGTACCTTGATGGGTACGGTGGTTGAGAGGGTTCAGTCCGTGAAAAGCGGATTGAATGAAGCCTTTACGAGCCTGCTAAGAGGCTTCGAGGTACATAATGTAATATTTTTAATTGTGTTATAAACGCAAAATGCGCCTGTGTATAGACAGTAGCCCCTGAGACTCTGGTTGGCGTCCAAAGGGAGGCGATCAGAGGATCAAGAAATATATACCCAGGAAATGATCTGACTAATTGAAATACAGGCTGTTGCATCCCTGGCGACTACCCAAACTTCAGAAATTACACATCTGAAGCAGAAGGTTGATGTGGCGGATGATGACATCATGCTTATTAACAGGCGACTCGACGAGGCACAAGGTATGTTTTTGGGGCACTTAGTGTATGCAAGTACTATAGTATGAGCATGACGCTGAAAATTGTACACTGATATATGCATTACTACAGACAGTGCCGCCGCAGTTGAGACCCTTCGAGCTAAGCTTGCCCGGGCCAAAGAGCAGGCAAGGATGAGTAATGCAGCTGCCGAAAAGGCAGCTACTGAATTAAAGGCCGAGCAGGCTGCTCGGCGCCAGTGCGAGGAGAGAATATCTACTATGGCGCTTGAGCTAAAGGATGCTGCTAGCCGATGTGACCTTCTCAAGAGAGATAACAAAACCAAAACAGCTAATCTTGACAAGGCCTTACAAGAGGCGCGGGGAGCACGGTCCGAGTCTAGAGCGACTCGGGAGGAGATCCGACAAGCTGGGGAGATTGCGGCTGGTAAGCCCTTCTTATTGCAAACTAAATTTGGCGATCTGAAGTATGCCCCTCTTAATCAGATGTGGAGTTCTCCAGACACATTATTGGACCTGCCGAAGAGTGTGTCCGATGCAATGCAGTTTTTTCAAGCACAAGAAGGACATGCGACGGAAAAGCTTTTCTGGTCGCAATTAAGCATGTCAAAGTGTCCACTGTTGCTGAACGAACAGATGGCCCTGTGGTCCGAGCTCCACAAGTTATCCGGATCCGCCATGGAGGACGTCATAGTCCGGCTGTGGCCGACTGAGCGAATTCCGAATAGTTATTTCAGTTTGGTGCGGCGACTTGTTGATGCGGTGCCGCGTATCGACACTGTTAAGCGGTCAACGTCCATAGAAGGTGCACGAATGGCCCTTGCCCGTGTCAAGACGTACTGGGTGAAGATGAAGGCCACCGATATTGCAGTGACAAGTCCACCCGAAGGCAAGGACCATGACATGCCGGAACATTATTTTGAAGATGTCCTAGAGTGTGCTCGCTTGATAGAGGGTTAGTGCTCGAAAGATATTATGTTCGAGTGAAGTGTACTAAAATTGTAAAAACAATATTATGATATATTTAAGGCTATGTTTTTATACTTTTGCCTAGAAAGCTTTTGGTGCCTCCTGTGCGGCCGTTTTTTCCATAATATGAAAGTTTGCCACTCGTCGGCTTCTACCCCCTCGCGTATAACGCGGGGGTGTTCGGAAAAGCACTTGATCACTCTTGATCCAACGTCTTGGTCCATTAAGGAGGTGTCAATGCGGCGAACCAGGCAATCGGTGAAGGAAATATGCCCTAGAGGCAATAATAAAGTTATTATTTATTTCCTTATATCATGATAAATGTTTATTATTCATGCTAGAATTGTATTAACCGGAAACATAATACATGTGTGAATATATAGACAAACAGTATGTCACTAGTATGCCTCTACTTGACTAGCTTGTTAATCAAAGATGGTTATGTTTCCTAACCATGAACAAAGAGTTGTTATTTGATTAACAAGGTCACATCATTAGTTGAATGATCTGATTGACATGACCCATTCCGTTAGCTTAACACTTGATCGCTTAGTATGTTAATGCTTTCTTCATGACCCATACATGTTCCTATAACTATGAGATTATGCAACTCCGCTTACCGGAGGAACACTTTGGTACTACCAAACGCCACAACGTAATCGGGTGATTATAAAGGAGTACTACAGGTGTCTCCAAAGGTACTTGTTGGGTTGGCGATTTCGAGATTAGGTTTTGTCACTCCGATTGCTCTGGAGAGGTATCTCTAGGCCTTCTCGGTAATACACATCACTTAAGCCTTGCAAGCATTACAACTAATGAGTTAGTTGTGAGATGATGTATTACGGAACGAGTAAAGAGATTTACGTAACGAGATTGAACTAGGTATTGGATACCGACGATCGAATCTCGGGTAAGTAACATACCGATGACAAAGGGAACAACGATGTCGTTATGCGGTTTGACCGATAAAGATCTTCGAGAATATGTAGGAACCAATATGGGCATCCAGGTTCCGCTATTGGTTATTGACCGAGAATGGTTCTAGGTCATGTCTACATAGTTCTCGAACCCGTAGGGTCCGTGACGCTTAACGCTTCGATGACAGTTCATTATGAGTTTATAAGTATTGATGCACCAAGGTTGTTCGAGTCCCGGATGTGATCACGGACATGACGAGGAGTCTCAAATGGTCGAGACATAAAGATTGATATATTGAAGCCTATGTTTGGACTTCGGAAGGGTTCCGAGTGAAAACAGGAAGTTACCGGAACACCGGGGGGTTACCGGAACCCCCCGGGGGGTATATGGGCCTTCATGGGCCACAAGGGAGAAGAGGAAGGGCCGGCCAGGTGGGCTGCGCGCCCCCCTCCCCCCTCTAGTCCGAATAGGACAAGGAGAGGGGGCGCGCCTTCCCTTTCCCTCCCCAATCCTACTCCAACTAGGACAGGGGGGAGTCCTACTCCCGGTGGGAGTAGGACTCCTCCAGCGCCCCCCAAGGCTGGCCGCACCCCCTTGGCTCCTTTATATACGGGGGCAGGGGGCACCCCATGACACACAAGTTGATCTACGGATCTTTCCTTAGCCGTGTGCGGTGCCCCCTTCCACCATATTCCACTTCGGTCATATCGTCATGAGCTTAGGCGAAGCCTCGCGCCGGAGAAGTCATATCATCGCGGAGCTTAGGCGAAGCCCCGCGTCGGTGGAGCATCAACATCGCCACCACGCCGTCGTCTTGACGGAACTCATCCCCGACACTTTGCTGGATCGAGTCCGGGATCATCATCGAGCTGAACGTGTGCGTAACTCGGAGGTGCCGTGACGCTCGGTGCTTGGATCGGTCGGATCGTGAAGACATACGACTACATCAACCGCGTTGTTATAACGCTCGCTTTCGGTCTCACGAGGGTACGTGGACGGACACTCCCCTCTCGTTGCTATGCCATCACCATGGTCTTGCGTGATCGTAGGAAAATTTTTGAAATTACTACGCTCCCCAACAAAGGGTATCGAGCCTGGTTTTATGCGTTGATGTCATGTGCACGAGTAGAACACAAGTGAGTTGTGGACGATACAAGTCATACCGCCTACCAGCATGTCATACTTTGGTTCAGCGGTATTGTGAGATGAAGCGCCCGGACCGACATTACGCCAGACGCTTACGCGAGACTGGTTTCACCGCCCGAGCACTCGTTGCTTAAATGTGACCGGCGGGTGTCTGCTCTCTCACTTTACTTGAACTGAAAAGCTACGCCCGGTCCTTGAGAAGGTTAAAACGGAGTCTATTTGACGAAGTATCGCTGTGGTTTTGATGCGAGGTAAGAACGGTTCTTGCTCAAGCCCGTAGCAGCCACGTAAAACTTGCAACAACAAAGTAGAGGACGCCTAACTTGTTTTTGCAGGGCATGTTGTGATGTGATATGGTCAAGACGTGATGCTATATTTTATTGCATGAGATGATCATGTTTTGTAACCGAAGTTATCGGCAATCGGCAGAGCCATATGGTTGTCGCTTATTGTATGAAATGCAACGCCATGTAATTGCTTTACTTTATCACTAAGGAGTAGCGATAGTCGAGAAGCAATAGTTGGCGAGACGACAACGATGCTACGATGGAGATCAAGGTGTCGTGCGGTGACGATGGTGATCATGACGGTGCTTCGGCGATGGAGATCACAAGCACAAGATGATGATGACCATATCATATCACTTATATTGATTGCATGTGATGTTAATCCTTTATGCATCTTATCTTGCTTTGATTGACGGTAGCATTATAAGATGATCTCTCACTAAAATTATCAAGAAGTGTTCTCCCGAGTATGCACCGCTATGAAAGTTCTTCGTCTTTGAGACACCACGTGATGATCGGGTGTGATAGGCTCTACGCTCAAATACAACGGTGCAAAACAGTTGCGCACGCGAATACTCAGGTTAAACTTGACGAGCCTAGCATATAACAGATATGGCCTCGAACACATAGACCGAAGGTCGAGCGTGAATCATATAGTAGATATGATCAACATAGTGATGTTCACCATTAAAACTACTCCATCTCTCGTGATGATCGGACATGGTTTAGTTGATTTGGATCACGTAATCACTTAGATGACTAGAGAGATGTCTGTCTAAGTGGGAGGTTTTTAATATGATTAATTAAACTTAAATTTATCATGAACTTAGTACCGATAGTATTTTGCTTGTCTATGTTTATCGTAGATAGATGGCTCGTGCTTTGTTGTTCCGTTGAATTTTAATGCGTTCCTTGAGAAGCAAAGTTGAAAGATGATGGTAGCAATTACACGGACTGGGTCCGTAACTTGAGGATTATCCTCATTGCTGCACGTAAAATTACGCCCCGGAAGAACCGCTGGGTGACAGGCTCGCTGCAGATGCTTGAGCGTAACTTGTGAACGCCCGCAAAGCGGCTGATGACTACTCAATAGTTCAATGTGCCATGCTTTACGGCTTAGAACCGGTCTTCAACGACGTTTTGAACGCCATGGAGCATATGAGATGTTCCAGAGTTGAAGTTAATATTTCAAGCAAATGCCCGGATTGAGAGATATGAAGTCTCCAATAAGTTCTATAGCTGCAAGATGGAGGAGAATAGTTCGTCGGTGAGCACATACTCAAAATGTCCGGGTATAACAATCACTTAATTCAGCTGGGAGTTAATCTTCCGGATGATAGTGTCATTGATGTAATTCTCCAATCATCGCCACCAAGCTACAAGAGCTTCGTGATGAACTATAATATGCAAGGGATGACTAAGACAATTCTCGAGCTCTTCGCAATGCTAAAAGCTGCGGAGGTAGAAATCAAGAAAGAGCATCAAGTGTTGATGGTCAACAAGACCACTAGTTTCAAGAAAAGGGCAAAGGGAAGAAGAAGGAAACTTCAAAAGAACAGCAAGAAAGTTGATGATCAAGAGAAGAAACCCAAGTCTGGACCTAAGCCTGAAATCGAGTGTTTTACCGCAAGCGATCGACATCGAAGCGGAACTGCCCCAAGTATTTGGCGGATAAAAGGATGGCAAGGTGAACAAAGGTATATGTGATATACATATTATTGATGTGTACCTTACTAATACTCGCAGAGTACCAGGTATTTGATACTGGTTCTGCTAATATTTGCAACTCAAACAGAACTACGGATTAAGCGAAGATTGGCTAAGGACGAGGTGACGATGCGCGTTGAAATGGTTCCAAAGTCGATGTGATCGCGGTCGGCACGCTACCTCTACATCTACCTTCGGGATTAGTTTTAGACCTAAATAATTGTTATTTGGTGCCAGATTGAGCATGAACATTATATCTGGATCTTGTTTAATGCGAGACGGTTATTCATTTAAATCAGAGAATAATGGTTGTTCTATTTATATGAGTAATATCTTTTATGGTCATGCACCATTGAAGAATGGTCTATTCTTGTTGAATCTCGACAGTAGTAATACACATATTCATAATGTTGAAGCCAAAAGATGTAGAGTTGATAATGAGAGTGCAACTTATTTGTGGCAATCGCCGCTTAGGTCATATCGATGTAAAGCGATGAAGAAACTCCATACCGATGGGCTTCGAATCACTTGATTATGAATCACTTGGTACTTGCGAACCGTGCCTCATGGGCAAGATGACCAAAACGCCGTTCTCCGAACTATGGAGCGAGCAACTGATTTGTTGGAAATCATACATACCGATGTTTGTGGTCCAATGAATGTTGAGGCACGCCGGGTATCGTTATTTTCTCACCTTCACAGATGATTTGAGCAGATATGGGTATATCTACTTAATGAAACACAAATCTGAAACATTTGAAAAGTTCAAAGAATTTCAGAGTGAAGTGGAAAATCATCGTAACAAGAAAATAAAGTTTCTACGATCTGATCGTGGAGGAGAATATTTGAGTTACGAGTTTGGTTTACATTTGAAACAATGTGGAATAGTTTCAACTCACGCCACCCGAACACCACAGAGAAATGGTGTGTCCGAACGTCGAATCGTATTTTACTAGATATGGTGCGATCTATGATGTCTATTTCCGATTTACCGCTATCGCTTTGGGGTTATGCTTTAGAGACGGCCGATTCACGCTGAATAGGACACCGTCAAAATCCGTTGAGACGACACCTTATGAACTGTGGTTTGGCAAGAAACCAA
The DNA here is from genome assembly GCA_021605205.1 of Aegilops longissima. Lineage (NCBI taxonomy): Eukaryota > Viridiplantae > Streptophyta > Magnoliopsida > Poales > Poaceae > Aegilops > Aegilops longissima. Next base: position 32,532,545 of record CM038679.1, on the reverse strand, counting down.
AGTTGTCGCTTAAAGTTTGGGGCTGCGATGCTTATGTAAAGAAACTTCAACCAGATAAGCTCGAACCCAAATCGGAAAATGTGTCTTCATAGGATACCCAAAGGAGATGTTGGGTACACCTTCTATCACAGATCTGAAGGCAAGATTTTCGTTGCTAAATTCGGATCCTTTCTAGAGAAGGAGTTTCTCTCGAAAGAAGTGAGTGGGAGGAAAGTGGAACTTGATGAGATAATCAGATCTGCTCCCTTATTGGAAAGTAGTTCATCACAAGAAATGGTTCCTATGACAACTACACCAATTAGTGAGGAAACTAATGATGATGATCATGAAGCTTCAAATCAAGTTACTACTGAACTTCGTAGGTCAACCAGAGTGAAATACGCACCAGAGTGGTACGGTAATCTTATTCTGGAAGTCATGTTACTTGACCATGGCGAACCTACGAACTATGAAGAAGCGATGGTGAGCCCAGATTCCGCAAAATGGCTGGAAGCCATGAAATCTGAGATGGGATCCATGTATGAGAACAAAGTATGGACTTTGGTTGACTTGCCCGATGATCGGCAAGCCATTGAAAATAAATGGATCTTTAAGAAGAAGACTGACGCAGATGGTAATGTAACTGTCTACAAAGCTCGACTTGTTGTGAAAGGTTTTCGACAAGTTCAAGGAGTTGACTACGATGAGACTTTCTCACCCGTAGCGATGCTTAAGTCTGTCCGAATCATGTTAGCAATTGCCGCATTTTATGATTATGAAATTTGGCAAATGGATGTAAAAACTGCATTCTTGAATGGATTTCTAGAAGAAGAGTTGTATATGATGCAACCAGAAGGTTTTGTCGATCCAAAGGGTGCTAACAAAGTGTGCAAGCTCCAACGATCAATTTATGGTCAGTGCAAGCCTCTCGGAGTTGGAATAAACGCTTTGATAGTGTGATCAAAGCATATGGGTTTGTATGCACTTTTGGAGAAGCTTCAGATTTACAAGAAAGTGAGTGGGAGCTCAGTAGCATTTCTAATATTATATGTGGACGACATATTATTAATTGGAAATGATATAGAATTTCTGGATAGCATAAAAGGATACTTGAATAAAAGTTTTTCAATGAAAGACCTCGTGAAGCTGCTTACATATTAGGCATCAAGATCTATAGAGATAGATCAAGACGCTTAATTGGACTTTCACAAAGCACATACCTTGATAAAGTTTTGAAAAAGTTCAAAATGGATCGAGCAAAGAAAGGTTTTTACCTGTGTTGCAAGGTGTAAGATTGAGTCGACTCAATGCCCGACCACAATGCAGAAGATAGAGAAAATGAAAGATGTTCCTATGCTTCAGCCATAGGCTCTATCATGTATGCAATGCTGTGTACCGACTGACGATGCTTAGCTGTAAGCTTGGCAGGAAGGTACCAAAGTAATCCAGAGTGGATCATCGGACAGCGGTCAAGAACATCCCGAAATACCGAAAAGGACTAAGGATATGTTTCTCATATATGGAGGTGACAAAGAGCTAGTCGTAAATGGTTACGCCGATGTAAGCTTTGACACCGATCCGGACGATTCTAAATCGCAAACCGGATACGTGTTTTTATTAAACGGTGGAGCTGTCGGTTGGTGCAGTTCTAAACAAAGCGTCGTGGCAGGATCTACATGTGAAGCGGAGTACATAGCTGCTTCGAAGCAGCGAATGAAGGAGTCTGGATGAAAGAGTTCATTTCGATCTAGGTGTCATACCTAGTGCATCGGGACCGATGAAGATCTTCTGTGACAATATTGGTGCAATTGCCTTGGCAAAGGAATCCAGATTTCACAAGAGGACCAAGCATATCAAGAGACGCTTCAATTCCATTCGGGACCAAGTCCAAGTGGGAGACATAGAGATTTGCAAAATACATACGGATCTGAATGTTGCGCACCGCTGACTAAGCCTCTTCCACGAGCAAAACATGATCAGCACCAAGACTCCATGGGTGTGAGGATCATTACTTTGTAATCTAGATTATTGACTCTAGTGCAAGTGGGAGATGAAGGAAATATGCCCTAGAGGCAATAATAAAGTTATTATTTATTTCCTTATATCATGATAAATGTTTATTATTCATGCTAGAATTGTATTAACCGGAAACATAATACATGTGTGAATATATAGACAAACAAAGATGTCACTAGTATGCCTCTACTTGACTAGCTTGTTAATCAAAGATGGTTATGTTTCCTAACCATGAACAAAGAGTTGTTATTTGATTAACAAGGTCACATCATTAGTTGAATGATCTGATTGACATGACCCATTCCGTTAGCTTAACACTTGATCGCTTAGTATGTTAATGCTTTCTTCATGACCCATACATGTTCCTATAACTATGAGATTATGCAACTCCTGCTTACGGAGGAACACTTTGGGTACTACCAAACGTCACAACGAATCGGGTGATTATAAAGGAGTACTACAGGTGTCTCCAAAGGTACTTGTTGGGTTGGCGATTTGAGATTAGGTTTTGTCACTCCGATTGTCGGAGAGGTATCTCTAGGCCTTCTCGGTAATACACATCACTTAAGCCTTGCAAGCATTACAACTAATGAGTTAGTTGTGAGATGATGTATTACGGAACGAGTAAAGAGACTTACCGTAACGAGATTGAACTAGGTATTGGATACCGACGATCGAATCTCGGGTAAGTAACATACCGATGACAAAGGAACAACGATGTCGTTATGCGGTTTGACCAATAAAGATCTTCAGAGAATATGTAGGAACCAATATGGGCATCCAGGTTCCGCTATTGGTTATTGACCGAGAATGGTTCTAGGTCATGTCTACATAGTTCTCGAACCCGTAGGGTCCGCACGCTTAACGCTTCGATGACAGCTCATTATGAGTTTATAAGTATTGATGCACCAAGGTTGTTCGAGTCCCGGATGTGATCACGGACATGACGAGGAGTCTCGAAATGGTCGAGACATAAAGATTGATATATTGGAAGCCTATGTTTGACTTCGAAGGGTTCCGAGGAAAACAGGAAGTTACCGAACACCGGGGTTACCGAACCCCGGGGTATATGGGCCTTCATGGGCCACAAGGGAGAAGAGGAAGGGCCGGCCAGGTGGGCTGCACCCCTCCCCTCTAGTCCGAATAGGACAAGGAGAGGGGGCGCGCCTTCCCTCTTTCCCCCCCCAATCCTACTCCAACTAGGACAGGGGGGAGTCCTACTCCGGTGGGAGTAGGACTCCTCCAGCGCCTCCCAAGGCTGGCCGCACCCCTTGGCTCCTTTATATACGGGGCAGGGGCACCCCATGACACACAAGTTGATCTACGGATCTTTCCTTAGCCGTGTCGGTGCCCCTTCCACCATATTCCACTTCGTCATATCGTCATGAGCTTAGGCGAAGCCCTGCGCCGAGAAGTCATATCGTCATGAGCTTAGGCGAAGCCCTGCGCCGGTGGAGCATCAACATCGCTCCCACGCCGTCGTCGTCTTGACGGAACTCATCCCCGACACTTTGCTGGATCGAGTCCGGGATCATCATCGAGCTGAACGTGTGCGTAACTCGGAGGTGCCGTCGCTCGGTGCTTGGATCGATCGGATCGTGAAGACGTCGACTACATCAACCGCGTTGTTATAACGCTTCGCTTTCGGTCTCACGAGGGTACGTGGGCGGACACTCTCCCCTCTCGTTGCTATGCCATCACCATGGTCTTGCGTGATCGTAGGAAAATTTTTGAAATTACTACGTTCCCCAACAATCGGACTATAGGGCTTTAACACTTTCACTTAGCCATAGGAGTTTGACGGTGGGTCTACGATATAGCCCCCGGTATGTACGGGGTTATCCGAATATGATGCGTTTGACATACATGACCGGAAGAACGGTCCTTCGTGTAATATGGAAGGAATCGCGAAGATTCTGATGAGTCATCGAGTGGTTGACAAGCTCTCGCCGGATCATGACAGTCAGTTTTCGGCTTTCTCTACTAAGGTGTTCATCCGGACGAACCAGGACACAATCGTAGTAGTTCTCCCTTTACTACCTTAGCCGATAGAGCGGAACGTAAGGTAGCAAGCACAGGAGCCGGGCAACCCAACTATTGACCAAAGACATGACTCGGAGCTGATGCATATAAGGCCAAACTCATGACGCCAACACTCCCTATGTTGGGGAACGAGGCAGAAATCAAAAAATTCTACGCATCACCAAGATCAATCTATGGAGTTATCTAGCAACGAGGGAAAACGAAAGCATCTACATACCCATGTAGATCGCGAGCGAAGCGCTCAAGAGAACGGGGTTGATGGAGTCGTATTCGCCGTGATCCAAATCACCGATGACCGAGTGCCGAACGGACGGCACCTCCACGCTCAACACAAGTACGGTCGGGAAGACGCTCTCCTTCTTGATCCAGAAGGGGAAGGAGAGGTTGATGGAGATCCAGCAGACGATGGCGTGGTGGTGGATGCAGCGGGATCTCGGCAGGCTTCGCCAAGCTCTGAGAGAGGAGGAGGTGTTGGAGAGGAGAGGAGGCGCCAGGGGCCAGGTGCGGCTGCCCTCCCTCCCCCACTATATATAGGGCCCTGGGGCGCCGCCCTAGGAGATGGGATCTCCAAGGGGGCGGCGGCCAAGGGGGTGGCTTGCCCCCCAAGCCAAGGGGGGCGCCCCCCACCCCTAGGGTTTCCTGCCCTAGGTGCAGGGGAGGCCCAAGGGGGCCGCACCAGCCCACCAGGGGCTGGTTCCCCTCCCCACTTCAGCCCATGGGGCCCTCCGGGATAGGTGGCCCCACCCGGTGGACCCCCGGGACCCTTCCGGTGGTCCCAGTACAATACCGTGACACCCAAACTTTCCCGATGGTCAAACTTGACTTCCTATATAAATCTTTACCCCGGACCATTCCGAACTCCTCGTGACGTCCGGGATCTCATACGGACTCTGAACAACTTTCTCGTTACTGCATACTAATATCTCTACAACCCTAGAGTCACCGAACCTTAAGTGTGTAGACCCTACGGTTCGGAGACATGCATATGACCGAGACGACTCTCCGCCAATAACCAACAGCGGGATTTGGATACCCATGTTGGCTCCCACATGCTCCTCGATGATCTCATCGGATGAACCAATGTCGAGGATTCAATCAATCCCGTATACAATTCCCTTTGTCAATCGGTACATTACTTGCCCGGGACTCGATCGTCGGTATCCCAATACCTCGCTCAATCTCGCATCGCAAGTCACTTTACTCGCATCAGTAATGAATGATCCCATGATCAACCACTTGGTCACATTGAGCTCATTATGATGATGCATTACCGAGTGGTCCCAGAGATACCTCTCCGTCATACGGAGTGACAAATCCCAGATCTCGATTCGTACCAACCCAATGACACTTTCGAGATACCCGTAGTGCACCTTTATAGCCACCCGTTACTTTGTGACATTTGGCACACCCAAAGCACTCCTACGGTACCTGGGAGTTGCACAATCTCATGGTCTAAGGAAATGATACTTGACATTTGGAAAAGCTCTAGCAAACGAACTACACAATCTTTGTGCTATGCTTAGGATCGGGTCTTATCCATCACATCATTCTCCTAATGATGTGATCCCATTATCAATGACATCCAATGTCCATAGTCAGGAAACCATGACTATCTGTTGATCAACGAGCTAGTAAACTAGAGGCTCACTAGGGACATGTTGTGGTCTATGTATTCACACATGTATTACGATTTCCGGATAACACAATTATAGCATGAATAATAGACAATCATCATGAACAAAGAAATATAATAACAACCATTTTATTATTGCCTCTAGGGCATATTTCCAACAGTCTCCCACTTGCACTAGAGTCACTAATCTAGTTACATTGTTATGAATCGAACACCCATAGAGTTCTGGTGTTGATCATGTTTTGCTCTAGGGAGAGGTTTAGTCAACGGATCTGCGACATTCAGGTCCGTATGTACTTTACAAATATCTATGTCTCCATCTTGAACATTTTCACGAATGGAGTTGAAGCGACGCTTGATGTGCTCTGGTCTTCTTGTGAAACCTGGGCTCCTTGGCTAGTGCAATAGCTCCAGTGTTGTCACGAGAAGAGTGTGATCGGCCCCACGCATTGGGTATGACTCCTAGGTCGGTGATGAACTCCTTCACCCAGATTGCTTCACGCCACGCCTCCGAGGCTGCCATGTACTCCGCTTCACATGTAGATCCCGCCACGACACTTTGCTTGCAACTGCACTAGCTATCGCCCGCCATTCAAAATAAACACGATCCGATTTGTGACTTAGAGTCATCCAGATCAGATCGAAGCTAGCATCGACGTAACCCTTTACGCACGAGCTCTTCGTCACCTCCATACACGAGAAACATGTCCTTAGTCCTTTTCGTGTACTTTAGGATATTCTTGACCGCTATCCAAAGTTCCATGCCGGGATTACTTTGGTACCTTCCTACCAAACTTACGGCAAGGTTTACATCAGGTCTGTACACAAAGATGGCATACATAATAGACCCTATGGCTGAGGCATAGGGGACGACACTCATCTTTTCTCTATCTTCGCCGTGGTCGGGCATTGAGCAGTGCTCAATCGCACACCTTGCAATACAGCAAGAACCCCTTCTTGACTGATCCATATTGAACTTCTTCAATATCTTGTCAAGGTAATGCACTTTGTGAAAGACCAATGAGGCGCCTCGATCTATCTCTATAGATCTTGATGCCTAATATATAAGCAGCTTCTCCAAGGTCTTTCATTGAAAAACACTTGTTCAAGTAGGCCTTTATGCTTTCCAAGAATTCTATATCATTTCCCATCAACAAGATGTCATCCACATATAATATGAGAAATGCTACAGAGCTCCCACTCACTTTCTTGTAAACACAAAGCTTCTCCATAAGTCTGTAAACCCAAACGCTTTGATCATCTCATCAAATCGAATGTTCCAACTCCGAGATGCTTGTACCAGCCCATAGATTGAGCGTTGGAGCTTGCATACCTTGTTAGCATTCTCAGGATCGACAAAACCTTCCGGCTGCATCATATACAATTCTTCCTTAAGAAAGCCATTAAGGAATGTCGTTTTGACGTCCATTTGCCATATCTCATAATCATAGAATGCGGCAATTGCTAACATGATTCGGACTGACTTCAGCTTTGCTATGGGTGAGAAAGTCTCATCGTAGTCAACCCCTTGAACTTGTCGATAACCCTTAGCGACAAGTCGAGCCTTATAGATAGTCACATTACCATCTGCGTCTGTCTTCTTCTTAAAGATCCATTTATTTTCTATGGCTCACGATCATCGGGCAAGTCACCAAAGTCCATACTTCGCTTTCATACATGGATCCTATCTCAGATTTCATGGCTTCTAGCCATTTGTCGAATCCGGGCCCGCCATCACTTCTTCATAGTTCAAGGTTCACCGTGTCTAACAATATGATTTCCAAGACAGGGTTGCCGCACCACTGGGTGTGGAACGTGTCCTTGTGGACCCACGGTTCAAGAGGAGCTTGATCTCAAGTACCTTGATCATCATCATTAAGCTCCTCTCTAGTCGGTCCAGCACCACAAAGAACATCTTCTTGAGCTACGCTACTTACCGCTTCAAGAGGTAGTACTTCATCAAGCTCTACTTTCCTCCCACTTACTTCTTTCGAGAGAAACTCTTTCTCCGTAAAGGACCCGCTCTGGCAACAAAGATCTTGCCTTCGGATCTGAGGTAGAAGGTATACCCAATGGTTTCCTTAGGGTATCCTATGAAGACGATTTTTCCGACTTGGGTTCTAGCTTTTCAGGTTGAAGTTTCTTGACATAAGCATCGCATCCCCAAACCTTTAGAAACGACGACTTAGGTTTCTTCCCAAACCATAATTCATACGGTGTCGTCTCAACGGATTTCGACGGAGCCCTATTTAAAGTGAATGCGGCTGTCTCTAGAGCGTATCCCCAAAATGATAGCGGTAAATCGGTGAGTGACATCATGGATCGCACCATATCCAATAGAGTGCGACTACGACGTTCGGACACACCGTTACGCTGAGGTGTTCCAGGCGGCGTGAGTTGTGAAAACGGTTCCACGTTTCCTTAAGTGCATACCAAATTCGTGACTTCAGTATTCTCCCCCACGATCTGATCGTAAGAACTTTATTTTCCTGTCACGTTGATTCTCAACCTCACTCTGAAATTCCTTGAACTTTTCAAAGGTCTCAGACTTGTGTTTCATAAGTAGACATAACCATATCTACTCAAGTCATCAGTGAGAGTGAGAACATAACGATATCCTCCACGAGCCTCAACACTCATTGGACCGCACACATCGGTATGTATGATTTCCAACAAGTTGGTTGCTCGCTCCATTGTTCCAAAGAATGGAGTCTTGGTCATTTTGCCCATAAGGCATGGTTCGCATGTGTCAAATGATTCATAATCGAGAGACTCTAAAAGTCCATCAGCATGGAGCTTCTTCATGCTTGATACCAATGTGACCAAGGCGGCAGTGCCACAAGTATGTGGGATGTGATGCCCTCGATTCAATCATACACTAATCATACACGCAAATGTGTACGATCAAGATCAAGGACTCACGGTAAGATATCACAACACAACTCTAGACACAAATTAAAATAATACAAGCTTTATATTACAAGCCAGGGGCCTCGAGGGCTCGAATACATAAGCTCGAAAACACAAGAGTCAGCGGAAGCAACCATATCTGAGTACAGACATGAGTTAGACAAGTTTGCCTTAAGAAGGCTAGCACAAAAGCAGCAACGATCGAAAAGGCAAGGCCTCCTGCCTGGGAGCCTCCTAACTACTCATGGTCGTCGGCGGCCTCCACGTAGTAGTATACATCGGCGGTGGCATCTGACTTCTGGGCTCCAACATCTGGTTGCATCAACCGGAAAGAAGAAGAAAGGGGGAAAAGGGGGAGCAAAGCAACCGTGAGTACACATCCAAAGTACTCGCAAGCACGGATCTACACTACATATGCAACATTATCAAAGGAAGGTTGTATATGTGGACCGGGCTGCGTAAATGCCGTAATAGAGAGAAGGCCTAGTCCTATCGAAGACTAGCATCTTCCGAAACCACCATCTTCACAAAACAGAGGGAGTAGACTAGCATAAAGTAAAGTAGTAGTAGTGTTATCAACCTCGGCCAGAGATCCTTTCTCGACTCCCTGCGAGAAAGAAAACCCAGAGCCATACTATCCAGCTTATCATCACAATCCAGTTCTCATCACCATCCAATTCTCATCACAAGTATCCAGTTCTAGTTGTATCGATCGATACAACTCCAAGTGTCCGCTATCGTGGGACAGGCTATCGATAGATGTTTTCTTCCCGCAGGGTGCACCAACTTACCCACCACGCCGCTTAACTCCGCCGACACACTTTCCAGTGGTCATGCCCGCCTCGCCAAACAATACGCCGCAACCCGACCTAGGCTTAATAGAGAGGCCAGACGCGGGACTAAACCTATGCCCCGTGGGTCATGGGCCATCTCCCGGAACTCCTGCACGCTATGCGACGCGCCGGTGAGCAGACCTAGCTACCTCCTTCAACAAGGCAGGTGCTTACGCAGTCCAACCCGCCAGCCGCCGATCGCCGACGCCTATTAATCTTCGGCTGATGTATACGACGCAGAACGCCCATACTATGCCCACGTGATGGTTAGTGCTATCAGGCCAGAGGCCCCTCGGATCAAATATCCAAATCGTAGTGGATTAGGAACGCGCGGTAACAAGCAGAGACTCACGAAAGATGTGACCCTGTTGCCCCATCTCGAGGACTTGCGGCAAGGGCTAGGAATGCCCGGCCATGCCTCATAATTATCTCGCGGGCACCCTCCAGGTCAACCCGACTCCACATCACTCGCAATTAAACTCGCGCGGGCACCCCTCAGGGTCGACCCATCTTTAGTAACATGGCTCGTGTAAAGTCATAGTAATCAAAGTAACGTGTGTCTAAACATCAAGGGAAAACCCGAGGAATCACCCCGTGAATTCCACTCGTTGTAGTCATCAAGGTGAACGAAGAGGATTCACCCTCGAGGTCCACACTTGAGGGTTGCACGACAGACTCAGATCGAAGTGGTTAAAGAGGAAATCACCCTCGATGACCACGAATCGGATAGCTATACTACAGGTTAATATCGGTGTCTTGTAGAGGTTTCACCCCGGTACTCGATAGTAACCCAAGAGTGTCGAGCAACTAAGGGAAGTGATGTGCGGTGTCGGGCCTGGTCTTCGATCCCATTGATCGGGTCTTCGATTATTCAACAAGCGCCGACAGAGTGGGGTCACCGATGGATCTCTACAACCTATACTAAGCAGTTTAGGATAAGGTAAGGTACAATAGCGATACAAAAGCAGGCTATGCATCGTAATAGGTGCAAACAATAACAGTAGCAAAATCTAATGCAAGCATGAGAGAATGGAATGGGCGATAACGGGATGATCAAGGGGGGGGGGCTTGCCTGGAAGCTCTGCTGAAAGGGAAGAAGGGTCATCGTCGACGTAGTCGATCACCGGGGTATCGGCGGCGGTCTCGAGGTCTACCGGAAAGAAAATAACAGAGGGGGAACACAAATAAATAATAGAGCAATCAAAGCAACACAAAGCATAACATGGAAATACACGGTGCTAGGGGTGACCTAACGTAGTAGTAGGCGATACCGGCGAAGGGGGGAAACACCCGGGAAAGCATTCTGGTGTTTGACGTTTTCGGATAGAAGAACCAGAGGTGGATTGTTGCATGTTCGCTATGTTAGGTCCGTGTGGTGAACGAACGAACTGCGTATTCAGATTCGTCTCGTTTTTCTGATCAACTTTCATGTAGAAAGTTTTTCGATCCGAGCTACAATTTATATATTAATTTTCTAAGTTTCAAACATTTTCAGAATTTAGCTTAATTAATAAATTCGAATGAAAACAGTGTAATAACTTTTTATACGCAGCGGCAGCTAGCCACCGTGTATATGACAAAGGGGTCGGGGGTGGTCCAACAAAGGGTCAATAGCAGTTGACCAAAGCATGTTGACTAGTCAATCTGGGTCAAGCGGACCCACATGTAGTGTCACTAGAGCTAATAAAAGTACCTAGACTAAATAATCTAGAAGGGCCACATGTCATTTGTTGTTATACTAATTGAGCACTAAAGTATTACCAACTAAACTAAACAAGGGCGGCCTGGTGGCACAGCCGTGAGGCTGGTTGTGCACACACGCACGCACCACACACGACACGCAACACACTATGCTAGGTGTTAATTATGTTCTCTATTGACCGAAGGTAGCAATTTGTGATTTTCAAAGCATTTAAACCGCACATCAAATGGATTTGGTCCAGTGGGGTAAAATGAAGTTAATTAACAGCAGTTTAGAGGCTGTCTAGGAGGTTAGTCAGTGTAAAATTCCTAAAGCTAGCCATATAGCTACAAATACATTCAGCAGCAGCAGACATTCAGAGAGCAGCAACTGCATGCACACGAAGCTGGGCGGCAGCGCGGCGCTGCACGGCGACGCGTGAGCACGCAGAACGGGCCGTGGCGGCGAAGCCGGAGCTCGGTGAGGTCGAGCGCAGGGGCAAGGGGGTTCATGGGGCTGCGTCGCGCGCACGCCGGGCTCCTTGAATCGCAAGAGCTCGACGGTGAGCTCGTCGCGCCGCGATCGCTGGCCGAGGCCACGACGGCGAACTCGCCGGCGGTTGCAGGTTCGACCATGGCGGCAACGAGGTCTACAGCACGGAAACGACAGGAAGAAGGGGATCGACGTTATTGCTCACCGCGGACCTGCGCAGATGTGCATGAGCGGGCTCGGGAGGCTCGGTGCAGCAGAACGACGGCGGCGGCCTTCAAGGCCGGAGGTGGAAGAAGAGGGCCGCTCGACGATGGAAGGGGTTCCGCTCGCTTGCCTCTGTAGTAGACGCAGCGGACGACGGTGGTCTTTGTGGACGAACGGCGAGGCGAGATGTGCCTGCTGCCATGGCAGAGTGAGGCGAAGCGGCAACGACAAGGCCAGCGATGGATCTGGAGGAGGTGACGAAAGGTGGGCAAGAGAGAGCGCGGGGGCGCAAGTGGGGAGCGGTGAGTGGATGGGAGGGCTCGAGGCGCCGAGGGACGGCGCCTTATCCTCGGGCGGCGCCATGAGCTGGTCCAACGGGACGTGTCCTGTGGCGGTCGCGCCAGAGAACAAAGAGGCTAAGGCGACCGATGGGGTAGGTGGGCTGGCGACACGCTGGGCGGCTGGGTGGGCTAAGGCCCAAGGGGACAAGGGGTGGGCTGTTTTTTTTTACCTTTGTTTTTCAATTTCGTGGCTGTTTGTTTTGAGCTCCTGTTTTGCATTTAGTTGACTCACCAAACAATTTTTGTAAAATGTGAATCATGTCATATAAATACTAGACAATGTCCTTAGATGGCAGAAAAAGTTTGTCTCAAATAAAATAGTTCAATATCTTATAAATTAGAAAAGGCATTTCATTAATTGTTAAACCCACTTTATATTCACAAAAGGGCATTTTAATACTTTACAAAAGTGTGGGGTCACCACCATAATTAGTTATGGAATATTTGCCACACTTTGAACATTTTAGTTTGCAGGTTTGATAAATTTGAATTTTGGACTTGATGTTTTGAACAAGTGGCAACTAGCAAGGTAATCATGATGACATGGCATGATTAGTGGGAGATTACGTGGCATGAATCTCGGTGTTACAAATCTCCTCCATTACAAGAAATCTCGTCCCGAGATTTAAGTGGGAAGTGATGGGTAACTTCAGAGGACTAATCTTTATAGGGTTAATCATCTCGTGAACAATTCAGGAATATGGCGTAAGTATCTCTCGAGTCAAAACTTAAGAAAACATCAAGAGCAAAGTATGAAGGTACAATAGGAAGTTTTATGTGAATGTACAAACGATCGATACCTGAACAGAGTATGAGAAGGGGGGCTGAGAGCATTGGGAATAGATCATCTCTCATAGGGTGGCTCATGATAACACACAAGGTTAAGAGCAAAGGATATTTCGAATTAAGGATGTACAGAGAGTTAGGTTTCATCCAAAGGAACTGTGGTTATGGGCCCACCATGTGGGTTAAATGCGGGAGGTGGTGACATCTTGCACGATCATGAGGGAAAGGCATGTCACGGATAGCCTGTCAGATATGTTGGCAACAAAGTTTGGTACCAAGGGCGTGGGACAAAGAGAACCATTTTCCTGCTCGTTAATTCGAGGCGGACCAATAGGCAAAGTTCTCGTCCATCGGTGGTTATCGGAATGTCAACAGCAATAATAACAAGGTCTTACAGACAAATTGTACACCGAGGTGTTTTCATAAGCAGGGAACTATTTCTGCTTAGATCTCATAAACCACAAGAAAGTTTAAACAAAACAATGGAAAAGAAAAGGTGATCATTAGATTAATCAGAACATTGGAAAGGAAAATGTGTTTACACTCAAGAATTGGGAGTATATCCTTCCCAAGGGGGAAGCGGAGCAGGATATACATGATATGACAAAGAAGTTCAAACGCATTTAGATAAAGGCGAGGGAAGAATCATGATATTACCCATACAACGGTGTTTGGATAGGTGATCAATAAACATATAGCGTTGCGCCTCCAATGTTCTTAATGATGTTCGGAGTATCTCAGCCATGCTTCGGGATCGCATTGACATGGTCATCAGGTAAAGATCGGACCTTGGGAACACAAAGGATCCATCAGGAATTTCTAGAACTTCTCATGCAATTTCCCTTTTCAGGAAAAAGATGAGGATGTGGCCGATGGGTTAAGCAGCAATCCATCAACATGTCAAAAAGATGTGTTTCCAAAATTTTATATGAACAAGTTTTTGTCGGGGGGAAGGCAAGAATGAAGGTCAAGGATGGTATTTCTCATCATGAATTCGATTGATATCCTAGAAGAGCTCAGAATGTTGATGATGATCACGAAACATTTGTCGAGAGATTTCGTGAAGATGTAATCGATCGGCGATGACATCAAGTCAAAGGAATGATGAAGCGAAAGGTTATTGGAACCACAGGTACGACACAAACTCGAAATTAAGCTTGCTATTCAAGACAAAATGATATGACGAGGAAAGTCGATGTAGGCTTAGCTCATCGTCAAAAATTCTGTTCCAGAAAGAAGGACCAGGTAGCACAGTTAAAATTTAGCATGATAATGACATAGCCGGCCAGGCTAGGAATGACTAGAAGGATTATTAAACTTGTAAGTAATGAAATTTACTTAGAGTTATAGAATCGGAGTGCGGAATCGATTCAATCGATTCACTTATCGGTGTCCTCGAGTGATTAATAACTCAGATCTCGGGGAATCAAATCGGTGAGAAGCACTACCGATGAAGACTCATAGGAAGCAACGCAGTTCTTTGATATTCTCAAGGTACCGGAGGGTAATACTCGAAGGAAGATAAAAATAGAGGTTGTGGAGATGCATTGATCTGCAGAAGACAAGTGCTTGAACTTGTCCGAGAAATGGAATTAAAAGGGGGAACAATCATGGTCAAAACCACGGTTGCAAAGGACCAAACATAGATACCGTATGAACTTATAATAAGGGGATTATTATATCGCAAGAAGCTTCCATGATAAGATCTACATCGTGTCCACGGGCATGAACACAAAGTTCATGGTCGACTCCCACTTCTTCAATGCATATCATTTCATTTACTTCTCGCTTTCGATGAAGTTGTAGTGTTGAAATTATATCTGGCAAAACACCAGAAGAGTAAGACTCGTGAAAACTCTCGGGTTCACACGGATTAGGGAAGGCATAGGTCCAACCCATAGTGGCATCTTAGGAACATATACCACAAATCTCAGGAGTAATATAACACAAGCTCGAAGGCAGAGCTTGGTTGAGAAGGCAGAGGATACAATTTACCAAAAACATTATGTATCCGAGGAAAGGCTCAAAAGGTCATTGAATATGAAGGACGTTGTCGGATAAAATCCAACAAAGGATCTGGCGGTCCACATAGGGTCTGATGTGAGTATCGGTACTCAACCAGAAGAAGAAAGAATGCAAAGGCTTCGGATAATAGAAACATCTGAATAATTCGATGCTTAAATCAAAGAAATCATGATTTCAAAAATAGAAGATCAGAAGCAGACGCTCTGATCAAAAGATAAGTTGAATAGCCTTAGGGATACAATCGACAACAATTTGATTGGTCGAGAAACAGCTCTTGGTCAAATGACGTCCAAGCCGGAAGGATGAATTCTATGATCCGACTGAGGATTGCGAGCATCCGCAACATATTGAATCAACGGACTCCAAAGGATAGTGACAAAGGATGCCAAAAAGATTACTAGACTTATGGGATTATCCATAATGCAAACAAGCAAGAATTTTAAGAACAACAGGCTGTTGAGGATTAGCGAAAGATCGAATAGTATTTCAAAGACTTCATGAAACATATGAACAATCGGGAAAAACAAATCCTCGATATGTGTGAGGATTAATTTGTCGGTGTATTCAGTGACAAGGAACTGCAAGGCAGTAGGCACAAAAGGTTTCTCGGAACAACGACAAGATTTCGGGTATCTTGTAATAACAACAACAGAATCGGGATGAAGGTATGAGCGACAAGGATATGCGCTTAGTCATAGGGGCTTATCGGTGGTAGGGAATTGCAAACGCGATGAGCACAAGTTATCGCGATAACATCGGAGAGTGTCTTCGAATCTTCCGTGCAGCAGGTGATCATCTTTAATGTCGGGCTCTCCGTGAGGAAGTGGGTACGAGAACCTAATGTCGAGTCAAGAAATGTTTAACCCGAATAGACGAGATTAGAGTCCCATAGTATAGACGAGGAATAAAATATTCTAATACCACCCAATGGCGACGTGGGCCCGTAAGACACACATCCATGTTAGTAAAAGTTTTGTAGTGACTAGACTCGACTTCGGCCAAGGAGTTGGAAGGGGGCTACCTACAGGCAGTCGGCTCTGACACCAACTTGTGACGCCCTCGATTCAATCGTACACTAATCATACACGCAAATGTGTACGATCAAGATCAAGGACTCACGGGAAGATATCACAACACAACTCTAGACACAAATTAAAATAATACAAGCTTTATATTACAAGCCAGGGGCCTCGAGGGCTCGAATACATAAGCTCGAAAACACAAGAGTCGGTGAAGCAACCATATCTGAGTACAGACATGAGTTAGACAAGTTTGCCTTAAGAAGGCTAGCACAAAAGCAGCAACGATCGAAAAGGCAAGGCCTCCTTCCTGGGAGCCTCCTAACTACTCATGGTCGTCGGCGGCCTCCACGTAGTAGTATACATCGGCGGTGGCATCTGACTTCTGGGCTCCAACATCTGGTTGCATCAACCGGAAAGAAGAAGAAAGGGGGAAAAGAGGGAGCAAAGCAACCGTGAGTACTCATCCAAAGTACTCGCAAGCACGGATCTACACTACATATGCAACATTATCAAAGGAAGGCTGTATATGTGGACTGGCCTGCAGAAATGCCGTAATAGAGAGAAGGCCTAGTCCTATCGAAGACTAGCATCTTCGAAACCACCATCTTCAAAAAACAGGAGGAGTAGACTAGCATAAAGTAAAGTAGTAGTAGTGTTATCAACCTCGCCGAGATCCTTTCTCGACTCCTGCGAGAAAGAAAACCCGAGCCATACTATCCAGCTTATCATCACAATCCAGTTCTCATCACCATCCAATTCTCATCACAAGTATCCAGTTCTAGTTGTATCGATCGATACAACTCCAAGTGTCCGCTATCAGAGGACAGGCTATCGATAGATGTTTTCTTCGCAGGGTGCACCAACTTCGCACCACGCCGCTTAACTCCGCCGACACACTTTCCGTGTTCATGCCCGCCTCGCCAAACAATACGCCGCAACCCGACCTAGGCTTAATAGAGAGGCCAGCCGCGGACTAAACCTATGCCCCGGGGGTCATGGGCCATCTCCCGAACTCCTCGCACGTTGCGTCGCTGCCGGTGAGCAGACCTAGCTACCTCCTTCAACAAGGCAGGTGCTTACGCAGTCCAACCCGGTCTTGCGCGCTCGCCGCCGACGCCTATTAATCTTCGGCTGATGTATCGACCGTAACGCCCATACTATGCCCACGTGATGGTTAGTGCTATCAGCCGAGGGCCCTCGGATCAAATATCCAAATCGTAGTGGATTAGGAACGCGCGGTAACAAGCAGAGACTCACGAAAGATGTGACCCCGTTGCCCCATCTCGAGGACTTGCGGCAAGGGCTAGGAATGCCCGGCCATGCCTCATAATTATCTCGCGGGCACCCTCCAGGTCAACCCGACTCCACATCACTCGCAATTAAACTCGCGCGGGCACCCCTCAGGGTCGACCCATCTTTAGTAACATGGCTCAGTGTAAAGTCATAGTAATCAAAGTAACGGTGTGTCTAAACATCAAGGGGAAAACCCGAGGAATCACCCCCGGTGAATTCCACTCGATGTAGTCATCAAGGTGAACGTAAGAGGATTCACCCTCGAGGTCCACACTTGAGGGGTTGCACGACAGACTCGTATCGGAAGTGGTTAAAGAGGAAATCACCCTCGATGACCACGACCGGATAGCTATACTACAGGGTTAATATCAGAAGTCTTTGTAGAGGTTTCACCCTCGGTACTCGATAGTAACCCAAAGAGTGTCGAGCAACTAAGGGAAGTGATGTGGTGTCGGGCCTGGTCTCGATCCCATTGATCGGGTCTTCGATTATCCAGCAGGCGTCGGACAGAGTGGGGTCATGATGGATCTCTAAGCAACCTATACTAAGCAGTTTAGGATAAGGTGTAAGGTACAACAACAGATACAAAAGCAGGCTATGCATCAGAATAGGTGCAAACAATAACAGTAGCAAAATCTAATGCAAGCATGAGAGAATGGAATGGGCGATAACGGGATGATCAAAGGGGGGGCTTGCCTGGAAGCTCTGCTGAAAGGGAAGAAGGGTCGTCGTCGACGTAGTCGATCACCGGGGTATCGGCGGCGGTCTCGAGGTCTACCGGAAAGAAAATAACGGAGGGGGAACACAAATAAATAATAGAGCAATCAAAGCAACACAAAGCATAACATGGAAATACGCGGTGCTAGGGGCGACCTAACGTAGTAGTAGGCGATACCGGCGAAGGGGGGAAACATCCGGGAAAGCATTCCGGTGTTTGACGTTTTCGGATAGAAGAACCGGAGGTGGATTGTTGCATGTTCGCTATGTTAGGGCCGTGTGGTGAACGAACGGACTGCGTATTCAGATTCGTCTTGTTTTTCTGATCAACTTTCATGTAGAAAGCTTTTCGATCCGAGCTACGATTTATTTTATATTAATTTTCTAAGTTTCAAACATTTTCAGAATTTAGCTTAATTAATAAATTCGAATGAAAACAGTGTAATAACTTTTTATACGCAGCGGCAGCTAGCCACCGTATGTGATTAAGGGGTCGGGGGTGGTCCAACAAGCAGGGTCAATAGCAGTTTACAAAGCATGTTGACTAGTCAACTGGGTCAAGCGGACCCACATGTAAGTGTCACTAGAACTAAGAAAAGTACCTAGACTAAATAATCTAGAAGGGGCCACATGTCATTTGTTGTTATACTAGTTGAGCACTAAAGTATTACCAACTAAACTAAACAAGGGCCGGCCTGGTGGCACAGACGTGAGGCTGGTTGTGCACACACGCACAGACCACACACGACACACGCAACACACTATGCTAGGTGTTAATTATGTTCTCTATCGATCAAGGTAGCAATTTGTGATTTTCAAAGCATTTAAACCGCACATCAAATGGATTTGGTCCAGTGGGGTAAAATGAAGTTTGTCAACTGTACTTTCTACCTATATTTATTTTAGTCTTGTCAACAGTTAATTAACAGCAGTTTAGAGGCTGTCTAGGAGGTTAGTCGCTGTAAAATTCCTAAAGCTAGCCATATAGCTACAAATACATTCAGCAGACAGACTACATTCAAGAGAGCAGCAACTGCATGCACACGAAGCTGGGCGGCGGCGCGTGCTGCACGGCGATGCGTGAGCGCCAGAACGGGCTGGGGCGGCGAAGCCGGAGCTCGGTGAGGTCGAGCGCAGGGGCAAGGGGGTTCATGGGGCTGCGTCGCGGCGCACGCCGGGCTCCTTGGAATCGCAGGAGCTCGACGGTGAGCTCGTGCGCCGCGATCATGGCTGAGGCCACGACGGCGAACTTCGCCGGCGGTTGCAGGTTCGACCATGGCGGCAACGACGCCTACAGTGCACGGAAACGACAGGAAGAAGGGGATCGACGTTGTTGCTCACCGCGGACCTGCAGATGTGCATGAGCGGGCTCGGGGAGGCTCGGTGCAGCAGAACGACGGCGGCGGCCTTCGTGGCGGAGGTGGAAGAAGAGGGCCGCTCGACGATGGAAGGGGTTCCGTTCGCTTCGCCTCCGTAGTAGACGCAGCGGACGACGGCGGTCTTTGTGGACGAACGGCGAGGCGAGATGTGCTGCTGGCCATGGCGAGTGAGGCGAAGCGGCAACGACCGCACTCGGCGATGGATCTGGAGGAGGTGACGAAAAGGGTGGGAGAGAGAGCGAGGGGCGCAAGTGGGGAGCGGTGAGTGGACGGGAGGGCTCGAGGCGCCGAGGGGACGGCGCCTTATCCCTCGGGGCGGCGCCATGAGCTGGTCCGACGGGACGTGTCCTCAGAGCGGTCGCGCCAGAGAACAAGAGGGCGAAGGCGACCGATGGGGTAGGTGGGCTGGCTGACACGTTGGGCCGGCTGGGTGGGCTAAGGCCCATGGGGACAAGGGGGTGGGCTGTTTCCTTTTGCTTTTTTTTACCTTTGTTTTTCAATTTCGTGGCTGTTTGTTTTTGAGCTCCTGTTTTGCATTTAGTTGACTCACCAAACAAATTTTTGTAAAATGTGAATCATGTCATATAAATACTAGACAATGTCCTTAGATGGCAGAAAAAGTTTGGCTCAAATAAAATAGTTCAATATTTTATAAATTAGAAAAGGCATTTAATTAATTGTTAAACCCACTTTATATTCACAAATGGGCATTTTAATACTTTACAAAAGTGTGGGGTCACCACCATAATTAGTTATGGAATATTTGCCACACTTTGAACATTTTAGTTTGCAGGTTTGATAAATTTGAATTTTGGACTTGATGTTTTGAACAAGTGGCAACTAGCAAGGTAATCATGATGACATGGCATGATTAGTGGGAGATTACTGTGGCATGAATCTCGGGGTGTTACAAATCTCCTCCACTACAAGAAATCTCATCCCGAGATTTAAGTGGGGAAGTGATGGGTAACTTCAGGAGGACTAATCTTTATAGGGTTAATCATCTCGTGAACAATTCAGGGAATATGGCAGAAGTATCTCTCGAGTCAAAACTTAAGAAAACATCAAGAGCAAAGTATGAAGGTACAATAGGAAGTTTCATGTGAATGTACAAACGATCGATACCTGAACAGAGTATGAGAAGGGGGGCTGAGAGCATTGGGAATAGATCATCTCTCATAGGGTGGCTCATGATAACACACAAGGTTAAGAGCAAAGGATACTTCGGAATTAAGGATGTACAGGAGAGTCAGGTTTCGATCCAGTGGAACTGTGGGTTATGGGCCCACCATGTGGGTTAAATGCAGGGAGGGTGGTGACATCTTGCACGGTCATGAGGGAAAGGCATGTCAGCGGATAGCCTGTCAGATATGTTGGCAACAAAGTTTGGTACCAAGGGCGTGGGACAAAGAGAACCATTTTCCTGCTCGTTAATTCGAGGCGGACCAATAGGCAAAGTTCTCGTCCATCGGTGGTTACCGGAATGTCAACAACAATAATAACAAGGTCTTACAGACAAATTGTACACCGAGGTGTTTTCATAAGCAGGGAACTATTACTGCTTAGATCTCATAAACCACAAGAAAGTTTAAACAAAACAATGGAAAAGAAAAGGTGATCATTAGATTAATCAGAACATTGGAAAGGAAAATGTGTTTACACTCAAGAATTGGGAGTATATCCTTCCCAAGGGGAAGCGGAGCAGGATATACATGATATGACAAAGAAGTTCAAACGCATTTAGATAAAGGGGCGAGGGAAGAATCATGATTTTACCCATACAACGGTGTTTGGATAGGTGATCAATAAACATATAGCATTGCGCCTCCAATGTTCTTAATGATGTTCGGAGTACCTCAGCCATGCTTCGGGATCGCATTGACATGGTCATCGTGTAAAGATCGACCTTGGGAACACAAAGGATCCATCAGAATTTCTAGAACTTCTCATGCAATTTCCCTTTCAGAAAAAGATGAGGATGTGGCCGATGGGTTAAGCAGAATCCATCAACATGTCAAAAGATGTGTTTCCAAAATTTTATATGAACAAGTTTTTGTCGGGGAAGGCAAGAATGAAGGTCAAGGATGGTATTTCTCATCATGAATTCGATTGATATCCTGGAAGAGCTCAGAATGTTGATGATGATCACGAAACATTTGTCGAGAGATTTCATGAAGATGTAATCGATCGGCGATGACATCAAGTCAAAGGAATGATGAAGCGAAAGGTTATTGGAACCACAGGTACGACACAAACTCGAAATTAAGCTTGCTATTCAAGACAAAATGATATGACGAGGAAAGTCGATGTAGGCTTAGCTCATCGTCAAAAATTCTGTTCTGGAAAGAAGGACCAGGTAGCACAGTTAAAATTTAGCACGATAATTACATAGACGGCCAGGCTAGGAATGACTAGAAGGATTATTAAACTTGTAAGTAATGAAATTTACTTAGAGTTATAGAATCGGAGTGCGGAATCGATTCAACCGATTCACTTATCGGTGTCCTCGAGTGATTAATAACTCAGATCTCGGGGGGAATCTGAAATCGGTGAGAAGCACTACCAGATGAAGACTCATAGGAAGCAACGCAGTTCTTTGATATTCTCAAGGTACCGGAGGGTAATACTCGAAGGAAGATAAAAATAGAGGTTGCGGAGATGCATTGATCTGCAGAAGACAAGTGCTTGAACTTGTCCGAGAAATGGAATTAAAAGGGGAACAATCATGGTCAAAACCACGTTGCAAAGGACCAAACATAGATACCGTATGAACTTATAATAAGGATTATTATATCGCAAGAAGCTTCCATGATAAGATCTACATCGTGTCCACGGGCATGAACACAAAGTTCATGGTCGACTCCCACTTCTTCAATGCATATCATTTCATTTACTTCTCGCCGATGAAGTTGTAGTGTTGAAATTATATCCGCAAAACACCGTAAGAGTAAGACTCGTGAAAACTCTCGGTTCACACGGATTAGGGAAGGCATAGGTTCAACCCATAGTGGCATCTTAGGAACATATACCACAAATCTCAGGAGTAATATAACACAAGCTCAAAGGCAGAGCTTGGTTGAGAAGGCAGAGGATACAATTTACCAAAGACATTATGTATCCGAGGAAAGGCTCAAAAGGTCATTGAATATGAAGGACGTTGTCGGATAAAATCCAACAAAGGATCTGGCGGTCCACATAGGGTCTGATGTGAGTATCGGTACTCAACCAGAAGAAGAAAGAATGCAAAGGCTTCGGATAATAGAAACATCTGAATAATTCGATGCTTAAATGCAAAGAAATCATGATTTCAAAAATAGAAGATCAGAAGCAGACGCTCTGATCAAAAGATAAGTAAGTTGAATAGCCTTAGGGATACAATCGACAACAATTTGATTGGTCGAGAAACAGCTCTTGGTCAAATGACGTCCAAGCCGGAAGGATGAATTCTATGATCCGACTGAGGATTGCGAGCATCCGCAACATATTGAATCAACGGACTCAAAAGGATAGTGACAAAGGATGCCAATAAGATTACTAGACATATGGGATTATCTATAATGCAAACAAGCAAGAATTTTAAGAACAACAGGCTGTTGAGGATTAGCAAAAGATCGAATAGTATTTCAAAGACTTCTGTGAAACATATGAACAACTGGGGAAAAACAAATCCTCGATATGTGTGAGGATTAATTTGTCGGTGTATTCAGGTGACAAGGAACTGCAAGGCAGTAGGCACAAAAGGTTTCTCGGAACAACGACAAGATTTCGGGGTATCTTGTAATAACAACAGCAACTGGGGATGAAGGTATGAGCGACAAGGATATGCAGTTAGTCATAGGGGCTTATCGGTGGTAGGGAATTGCAAACGCGATGAGCACAAGTTATCGCGATAACATCGGAGAGTGTCTTCGGAATCTTCTGGTGCAGCAGGTGATCATCTTTAATGTCGGGGCTCTCCGTGAGGAAGTGGGTACGAGAACCTAATGTCAGAGTCAGTAAAATGTTTAACCCGAATAGACGAGAGATTAGAGTCCCATAGTATAGACGAGGAATAAAATATTCTAATACCACCCAATGGCGACGTGGGCCCGTAAGACACACATCCATGTTAGTAAAAGTTTTGTAGTGACTAGACTCGACTTCGGCCAAGGAGTTGGAAGGGGGCTACCTACAGGCAGTCGGCTCTGACACCAACTTGTGACGCCCTCGATTCAATCGTACACTAATCATACACGCAAATGTGTACGATCAAGATCAAGGACTCACGGGAAGATATCACAACACAACTCTAGACACAAATTAAAATAATACAAGCTTTATATTACAAGCCAGGGCCTCGAGGGCTCGAATACATAAGCTCGAAACACAAGAGTCAGCGAAGCAACCATATCTCGAGTACGCATATAAGTTAGACAAGTTTGCCTTAAGAAGGCTAGCACAAAAGCAGCAACGATCGAAAAGGCAAGGCCTCCTGCTGGGAGCCTCCTAACTACTCATGGTCGCCGGCGGCCTCCACGTAGTAGTATACATCGGCGGCATCATCCGACTGGCTCCAACATCTGGTTGCATCAACCGAAAGAAGAAGAAAGGGGAAAAGGGGAGCAAAGCAACCGTGAGTACTCATCCAAAGTACTCACAAGCATGGATCCACACTACATATGCAACATTATCAAAGGAAGGCTGTATATGTGGACTGGGCTGCAGAAATGCCAGAATAGAGAGAAGGCCTAGTCCTATCGAAGACTAGCATCTTCTGGAAACCACCATCTTCAGCAAACAAGAGGGAGTAGACTAGCATAAAGTAAAGTAGTAGTAGTGTTATCAACCTCGGCCAGAGATCCATTCTCGACTCCCTGCGAGAAAGAAAACCCAGAGCCATACTATCCAGTTATCATCACAATCCAGTTCTCATCACCATCCAATTCTCATCACAAGTATCCAGTTCTAGTTGTATCGATCGATACAACTCCAAGTGTCCGCTATCGTAGGACAGGCTATCGGTAGATGTTTTCTTCCTACGCAGGGTGCACCAACTTACCCACCACGCCGCTTAACTCCGCCGACACACTTTCGTGGTCATGCCCGCCTCGCCAAACAATACGCCGCAACCCGACCTAGGCTTAATAGAGAGGCCAGACGCCGGACTAAACCTATGCCCCGGGGTCATGGGCCATCTCCCGAACTCCTCACGCTATGCGTCGCGGCCGGTGAGCAGACCTAGCTACCTCCTTCAACAAGGCAGTGCTTACGCAGTCCAACCCGGCCAGCGCCCGCCGCGACGCCTATTAAGCTTCGGCTGATGTATACGACGCAGAACGCCCATACTATGCCCACGTGATGGTTAGTGCTATCAGGCCAGAGGCCCCTCGGATCAAATATCCAAATCGTAGTGGATTAGGAACGCGCGGTAACAAGCAGAGACTCACGAAAGATGTGACCCGCTGCCTGCCTCGAGGACTTGCGGCAAGGGCTAGGAATGCCCGCCACGCCTCGTAATTATCTCGCGGGCACCCTCCAGTCAACCCGACTCCACATCACTGCAATTAAACTCGCTGGCACCCTCGTGGTCGACCCGTCTTTAGTAACATGGCTCAGTGTAAAGTCATAGTAATAAAAGTAACGGTGTGTCTAAACATCAAGGGGAAAAACCCGAGGAATCACCCCCGGTGAATTGCACTCGATGTAGTCATCAAGGTGAACGTAAGAGGATTCACCCTCGAGGTCCACACTTGAGGGGTTGCACGACAGACTCGTATCGGAAGTGGTTAAAGAGGAAATCACCCTCGATGACCACGATCGGATAGCTATACTACTGTGGTTAATATCGGAAGTCAGAGGTTTCACCCTCGGTACTCGATAGTAACCCAAAGAGTGTCGAGCAACCAAGGGGAGGTGATGTGCGTGTCGGGCCTGGTCTTCGATCCCATTGATCGGGTCTTCGATTATTCAACAAGCAGTCGGAACAGAGTGGGGTCACCGATGGATCTCTAAGCAACCTATACTAAGCAGTTTAGGATAAGGTAAGGTACAACAAATAGATACAAAAGCAGGCTATGCATCAGAATAGGTGCAAACAATAACAGTAGCAAAATCTAATGCAAGCATGAGAGAATGGAATGGGCGATAACGGGACGATCAAAGGGGGGGCTTGCCTGGAAGCTCTGCTGAAAGGGAAGAAGGGTCGTCGTCGACGTAGTCGATCACCGGGGTATCGGCGGCGGTCTCGAGGTCTACCGGAAAGAAATAACGGAGGGGGAACACAAATAAATAATAGAGCAATCAAAGCAACACAAAGCATAACATGGAAATACGCGGTGCTAGGGGTGACCTAACGTAGTAGTAGGCGATACCGGCGAAGGGGGGAAACATCCGAGAAAGCATTCCGGTGTTTGACGTTTCCGGATAGAAGAACCGGAGGTGGATTGTTGCATGTTCGCTATGTTAGGGCCGTGTGGTGAACGAACGGACTGCGTATTCAGATTCGTCTCGTTTTTCTGATCAACTTTCATGTAGAAAGTTTTTCGATCCGAGCTACGATTTATTTTATATTAATTTTCTAAGTTTCAAACATTTTCCGAATTTAGCTTAATTAATAAATTCGAATGAAAACAGTGTAATAACTTTTATACGCAGCGGCAGCTAGCCACTTGTGTATGACAAGGGGTCAGGGGTGGTCCAACAGCAGGGTCAATAGCAGTTGACCAAAGCATGTTGACTAGTCAACTGGGTCAAGCGGACCCACATGTAAGTGTCACTAGAGCTAATAAAAGTACCTAGACTAAATAATCTAGAAGGGCCACATGTCATTTGTTGTTATACTAATTGAGCACTAAAGTATTACCAACTAAACTAAACAAGGGCGGCCTAGTGGCACAGCCGTGAGGCTGGTTGTGCACACACGCATGCACTACACACACGACACGCAACACACTATGCTAGGTGTTAATTATGTTCTCTATCGATCAAGGTAGCAATTTGTGATTTTCAAAGCATTTAAACCGCACATCAAATGGATTTGGTCCAGTGGGGTAAAATGAAGTTTGTCAACTGTACTTTTACTTATATTTATTTTAGTCTTGTCAACAGTTAATTAACAGCAGTTTAGAGGCTGTCTAGGAGGTTAGTCGCTGTAAAATTCCTAAAGCTAGCCATATAGCTACAAATCACATTCAACAGCAACAAGACATTCAAGAGAGCAGCAACTGCATGCACACGAAGCTGGGCGGCGGGCGCGCTGCCAGACGGCGACGCTGTGAGCGCTGCCAGAACGGGCCGGGCGGCCAAGCTAGAGCTCGGTGAGGTCGAGCGCAGGGGCAAGGGGTTTCATGGGGCTGCGTGCGGCGCACGCCGGGCTCCTTGGAATCGCAGGAGCTCGACGGTGAGCTCGTCGCCGCGATCGCTGGCCGAGGCCACGACGGCGAACTCGTCGGCGGTTGCAGGTTCGACCATGGCGGCAACGAGGTCTCAGAGCACGGAAACGCACAGGAAGAAGGGGATCGACGTTGTTGCTCACCGCGACCTGCAGATGTGCATGAGCGGGCTCGGGAGGCTCGTGCAGCAGAACGACGGGCGGCGTCCTTCGTGGCCGGAGGTGGAAGAAGAGGGTCGGCTCGACGATGGAAGGGGTTCCGCTCGCTTGTCTCCGTAGTAGACGCAGCGGACGACGCAGTCTTTGTGGACGCAACGGCGAGGCGAGATGTGCTCGCTGCCATGGCAGAGTGAGGCGAAGCGGCAACGACATCAAGGCCGCGATGGATCTCGAGGAGGTGACGAAAAGTGGGCAAGAGAGAGAGCGAGGGGCGCAAGTGGGGAGCGGTGAGTGGACGGGAGGGCTCAAGGCGCCGAGTGGATCGGCGCCTTTATCCCTCGGGCGGCGCCAAGAAGCTGGCCCGGACGGGGGCGTGTCCCTCAGAGCGGTCGCGCCAGAGAACACGAGGCGAAGGCGACCGATGGGGTAGGTAGGCTGGTGACACGTTGGGCCGGCTGGGTGGGCTAACGCCCATGGGGACAAGGGGGTGGGCTGTTTCCTTTTGCTTTTTTTTTACCTTTGTTTTTCAATTTCGTGGCTGTTTGTTTTTGAGCTCCTGTTTTGCATTTAGTTGACTCACCAAACAATTTTTGTAAAATGTGAATCATGTCATATAAATACTAGACAATGTCCTTAGATGGCAGAAAAAGTTTGGCTCAAATAAAATAGTTCAATATTTTATAAATTAGAAAAGGCATTTAATTAATTGTTAAACCCACTTTATATTCACAAAAGGGCATTTTAATACTTTACAAAAGTGTGGGGTCACCACCATAATTAGTTATGGAATATTTGCCACACTTTGAACATTTTAGTTTGCAGGTTTGATAAATTTGAATTTTGGACTTGATGTTTTGAACAAGTGGCAACTAGCAAGGTAATCATGATGACATGGCATGATTAGTGGGAGATTACTGTGGCATGAATCTCGGGGTGTTACATGGGACTATCGTTATCAACTTTACATATTTTGGTATTCACATTATGAATATGTGTAACATTATGCTCGAGGTTCATTAAGAATAAACCATTCACCAGCGGGGCATGACCATAAAACATATATCTCATATAAATAGAACAACCATTATTCTCGGATTTAAATGAGTAGCCATCTCGAATTAAACGAGATCCCGATACAATGTTCATGCTCAAAGCTGGTACTAAATAACAATTATTGAGGTTTAAAACTAATCCCGTAGGTAAATGTAGAGGTAGCGTGCCGACGGCGATCACATCGACCTTGGAACCATTCCCGACGCCAAGATCGTCACCTCGCCCTTCGCCAGCCTCCGCTTATTCCGCTGGTCCCGCTTTGAGTTACAAATATGAGCAACCGCACCGTATCAAATACCCGGAGCTACTACGAGTAATCGGTAAGGTACACATCAATTACATGTATATCACATATACCTTTAGTGTTGCCGGCCTTCTTGTCCGCTAAGTATTCGGTGCAGTTCCGCTTCAAGTGACCACTTCCCTTGCAATAAAAGCACTCACCTCTGCTTGGGTCCATTCTTTGGCTTCTTCCCAAGAATCGGCTTACGGCGCCGCAACTCCCTTGTCATCCTTCTTGAAGTTCTTCTTACCCTTGCCTTTCTTAAACTTAGTGCTTTTATTCACCATCAACACTTGATGTTCCTTTTTGATCTCCACCTCCGCTGATTTCAGCATTGAATATACCTCGGAATGGTCTTTTCCATCCCCGCATATTGAAGTTCATCACAAAGTTCTTGTAGCTCGGTGGAAGCGATCAAGGATCCTGTCAATGATCGCGTCATCCGGAGATTAACTCCCACTGAGTCAAGCGGTTGTGCAACCCGCACATTTTGAGTATGTGCTCACCGCTGAACTATTTTCCTCCATCTTACAAATGAAGAACTTGTCGGAGACTTCATATCTCTCGACCTGTGCATGAGCTTGGAAAACCATTTTCAGCTCTTCAACATCTCATATGCTCCGTGTTGCTCAAAACGCTTTTGGAGCCCGGTTCTAAGCAATAGAGCATGCCGCCTCGAACGAGGGAGTAATCATCAAGACGAGACCGCCAAGCATTCATAACGCCTTGGTTCTCTGGATGGGTGCTTCACCTAGTGGTGCTTCTAGGACATAATCTTTCTTGGCAGCTATGAGGATGATCTCGTGTTCGGACCCAGTCCGTATAGTTGCTGCCATCATCTTTCGCTTGGTTTTCTAGGAACGCGTTGAAGTTGAGGGCAACATTAGCGTGGGCCATTTGATCTACAAGACATATTGTAAAGATTTTAGACTAAGTTCATGATAATTAAGTTCATCTAATCAAATTATTCAATGAACTCCCACTCAGGTAGACATCCCTCTAGTCATCTAAGTGAAACATGATCCGAGTTAACTAGGTCGTGTCCGATCATCACGTGAGACGGACTAGTCAACGTCGGTGAACATCTTCATGTTGATCGTATCTTCTATACGACTCATGCTCGACCTTTCGGTCTTCCGTGTTCCGAGGCCATGTCTGTACATGCTAGGCTCGTCAAGTCAACCTAAGTGTATTGCGTGTGTAAATCTGGCTTACACCTGTTGTATGCGAACGTTAGAATCTATCACACCCGATCATCACGTGGTGCTTCGAAACAACGAGCCTTCGCAACGGTGCACAGGTAGGGGAACACTTTCTTGAAATTATTATAAGGGATCATCTTATTTACTACCGTCGTTCTAAGCAAATAAGAAGCAAAACATGATAAACATCACATGCAATCAAATAGTGACATGATATGGCCAATATTATTTTGCTCCTTTGATCTCCATCTACGGGGCGCCATGATCATCTTCGTCGCCGGCATGACACCATGATCTCCATCATCATGTCTTCATGAAGTTGTCACGCCAACGATTACTTCTACTTCTATGGCTAACGCGTTTAGCAATAAAGTAAAGTAATTTACATGGTGTTACTCAATGACACGCAGGTCATACAAAAAATAAAGACAACTCCTATGGCTCCTACCGGTTGTCATACTCATCGACATGCAAGTCGTGATTCCTATTACAAGAACATGATCATCTCATACATCACATATGTCATTCATCACATCCTTTGGCCATATCACATCACAAAGCACTTGCTGCAAAAACAAGTTAGACGTCCTCTAATTGTTGTTGCATGTTTTTACGTGGCTGTTATAGGTTTCTAGCAAGAACGTTTCTTACCTATGTAAAACCACAACGTGATATGCCAATTTCTATTTACCCTTCATAAGGACCCTTTATCGAATCCGCTCCAACTAAAGTGGGAGAGACAGACACCCGCTAGCCACCTTATGCAACTAGTGCATGTCAGTTGGTGGAACCTGTCTCATGTAAGCGTACGTGTAAGGTCGGTCCGGGCCGCTTCATCCCACGATGCCGCCGAAACAAGATAAGACTAGTAGTGGCAAGAAAATTGACAACATCTACGCCCACAACTGCTTTGCGTTCTACTCGTGCATAGTAACTATGCATAGACCTAGCTCATGATGCCACTGTTGGGGAACGTAGCAGAAATCAAAAAAATTCTACGCATCACCAAGATCAATCTATGGAGTTATCTAGCAACGAGGGGAAAAGGAGTGCATCTACATACCCTTGTAGATCGCGAGCGGAAGCGTTCAAGAGAACGGGTTTGATGGAGTCGAACTCGTCATGATCTAAATCACCGATGACCGAGTGCCGAACGGACGACACCTCCGCGTTCAACACACGTATGGTTGGGGAAGACGTCTCCTCCTTCTTGATCTAGCAAGGGGGAAGGAGAGGTTGATGGAGATCCAGCAGCACGACGGCGTGGTGGTGGATGCAGCGGGGATCTCGGCAGGGCTTCGCCAAGCTCTACAGAGAGGAGGAGGTGTTGGAGAGGGAGAGGAGGCGCCAGGCTAGGGTGCGGCTGCCCTCCCCCCCCACTATATATAGGGCCCCTGAGGGGCGCCGCCCCAGGAGATGGGATCTCCAAAGGGGCGGCGGCCAAGGGGGTGGCTTGCCCCCCAAGCCAAGGGGGCACCCCCCACCCCTAGGGTTTCCTGCCCTAGGTGCAGGGGGAGGCCCAAGGGGGGCGCACCAGCCCACCAGGGGCTGGTTCCCCTCCCCACTTCAGCCCATGGGGCCCTCCGGGATAGGTGGCCCCACCCGGTGGACCCCGGACCTTCCGTGGTCCCAGACAATATCGATGACCCTCGAAACTTTCCGGATGGCCGAAACTTGACTTCCTATATATAAATCTTTACCTACGGACCATTCCGGAACTCCTCGTGATGTCCGGGATCTCATCCGGGACTCCAAACAACTTTCGGGTTACTGCATACTAATATCTCTACAACCCTAGCGTCACCGAACCTTAAGTGTGTAGACCTCGGGGTTCGGAGACATGCAGACATGACCGAGATGACTCTCCGGTCAATAACCAACAGCGGGATCTGGATACCCATGTTGGCTCCCACATGCTCCTCTATGATCTGATCGGATGAACCACGATGTCGAGGATTCAATAATCCCGCATACAATTCCCTTTGTCAATCGGTACGTTACTTGCCCGAGACTCGATCGTCGGTATCCCAATACCTCGTTCAATCTCGTTACTGGCAAGTCACTTTACTCGTACCATAATGCATGATCCCGTGATCAACCACTTGGTCAAATTGAGCTCATTATGATGATGCATTACCGAGTGGGCCCAAAGATACCTCTCCGTCATACGGAGTGACAAATCCCAGTCTCGATTCATGTCAACCCAACAGACACTTTCGGAGATACGCCAGAGTGCACCTTTATAGCCACCCGATTCGTTGGACGCTTTGGCACACCCAAAGCACTCCTATGGTATCCGGAGTTGCACAATCTCATGGTCTAAGGAAATGATACTTGACATTTGGAAAAGCTCTAGCAAACTAACTACACGATCTTTGTGCTATGCTTAGGATTGTCTTGTCCATCACATCATTCTCCTAATGATGTGATCCATTATCAATGACATCCAATGTCCATAGTCGAAACCATGACTCTGTTGATCAACGAGCTAGTCAACTAGAGGCTCACTAGGGACATGTTGTGGTCTATGTATTCACACATGTATTACGATTTCCGGATAACACAATTATAGCATGAATAATAGACAATCATCATGAACAAAGAAATATAATAACAACCATTTTATTATTGCCTCTAGGGCATATTTCCAACACCCTATAGGTGTTCGGACTTTTCAAAGTATACCGGGCCGAATACAGCCCCTGTTAATGGACCCTGGTGTCAAGGCACTTGTGGCAATCTGACATGGGGAGAGAACGCAGGTGATGAGAGAGTAAAACTCCAAACCAAATATGGACCAAACTGCTTCTATAATATCCCTTTCTAGTACGGCGAGCCGTGTACTTACAGATAGTGTCGATAACTTCCTAGGACATTGTTCATGCCAGAAAAGTATAAAACAAAAGGAGATAAAAAAGGTTTGCACAGGGTCTTAATCTAAAAAGAAACCTTAGTGCGGGGCCCTGCTACACGTCCGCGTTGTTTTCTCCTTTGCGATGTGTCCTTCAAGGGGGTAGTGTGATGGCCATCTGTAAGAAAAAAGAAAAACCCTGGAAAAGAAAATCCATTGTGGTCGTAAATAAAGCTGGTTCGTTTAATGAACCTTGAAACATAACCGTAGAGTTCGAATAGGGCCGAGCCGAACTATGGACTATTTGTGTGCAGTGTGCCCCCAGCGCTGCCCAAGGGATTTTAAGGGTGTACTTGTGTATACGAGGTATGTATGCTATCGCCTTACGGGGTAGTCGATGGGGGCGTAACTGCTAATCGAGCTCAGGTTTGTCTGAGCTGCCGCACTGAGGCATGCTCCAGACACGTTTAGCTGTGTCCGCAGTCCTCACGACCGCTGATCTATTCGGCTTGAATAGGCCGTTTTGGACTTCGGCTGCTAAGGCTACAGTGTCCTTCTCTGTACGGAGAGAGCGCTCCATGTTTCCACTGACCGTAATGACGCCACGTGGTCCAGGCATTTTGAGCTTTAAATAGGCATAATGCGGGACTGCATTAAAGCGGGCGAAGGCCGTTCTTCCGAGTAGTGCATGATAGCCACTTCGGAACGGAGCTATGTCGAAGATTAGCTCTTCGCTTCGAAAGTTATTGGGAGAGCCGAATACGACTTCCAATGTTAAAGATCCCGTGCAGCGGGCTTCTACGCCCGGTATAACTCCTTTAAAGGTCGTGCTGCTTGGCTTGATTCTTGATGGGTCTACCCCATCTTGCGGACAGTGTCCTGATATATCAGATTTAGGCTGCCGCCGCCGTCCATGAGGACTCGAGTGAGATGGTATCCATCGATTATTGGGTCGAGCACTATGGCAGCCGAACCCCCATGATGGATATTAGTCGGATGATCCCTGTGAACAAAGGTGATCGGACAGGCTGCCCATGGGTTGAATTTGGAGGCAGCGGGCTCAACGGCATAGATGTCTCGGAGTGTGCGTTTGCGCTCCTTCTTTGGTATATGAGTGACATAAATCATGTTCACTGTTTTGATCTCCGGTGGAAATTTCTTCTGTCCCCCTGTGTTCGGCTGGCGAGATTCATCCTCGTCTTCGCTCTGAGGTCCCTTCCCCTTGTGTTCGGCGGTGAGCTTGCCAGCCTGCTTGAAGACCCAACAATTGCGGTTGGTATGGTTCGCGGGTTTAGCAGGGGTGCCATGGATCTGGCAGTTCCTGTCTAATATTTTGTCTAGGCTGGATGGACCATCTTTGTTTCCTTTAAATGGTTTCTTCCACGACCGGTCCGGAGCCACCGAATACGGCGCATCGCAGTATCATCCGGCTTCCAAAGATTGTTTAAACGTTTGTTTTTGTTATGCCGTGGCTTTCCATTGCCATCCCTGACTTCGGATGTGCCAGGCTCGTTGGTGCTGCTGCGGGCTAACCAGCTGTCCTCGCCCGCGCAAAAATGGGTCATGAGCACAGTTAGGGCTGCCATTGTCCTTGGCTTTTCTTGGCCAAGGTGTCTAGCTAGCCATTCGTCCCGGACACTGTGCTTGAAAGCTGCTAAGGCTTCGGCGTCCGTACAATCGACTATTTGGTTCTTCTTAGTGAGAAACCGATTCCAAAGCTTACGGCTGATTCCCCGGGTTGTTGGATTATGTGACTTAGATCGTCAGCATCAGGGGGGCGGACATAGGTCCCTTGAAAATTGGCCCGAAAAGCATCCTCAAGTTCCTCCCAAATTCTAATGGAATTTTCAGGGAGGCTTTTCATCCATTCTTGAGCTGGTCCTTTCAGCTTGAGGGGTAAGTATTTGATGGCGTGGAGATCATCTCCGCGAGCCATGTGGATGTGAAGAATAAAGTCTTCTATCCAGACCGCAGGATCCATCGTTCCATCATATGCCTCGATGTTTACGGGTTTAAACGCTTCTGGAAATTTGTGATCCAGCACCTCATCGGTGAAGCACGGGGGGTGCGCGGCACCCCTGTATTTGGATGTGTCGTGGCGTGGGTTAGACAGTTGTAATGTTCGATATCGGCTCCGAACTGGTATATGACCGGCATATTTGGTTTGATAGCCACAGTCCCGTATGGGGGCACGGTCCCTGGATCCATAGATGGATCTGGCCTTACCAGCCTTTTTATCCAGGTCCTCACGTAGATCGTGTTTCTGGTCCTGAGCTGCAGCATCCCTTCCTTTACGGGGAGGGGGTGCGGGCTTGTGTACGGCATTGCTAGCCACTCTGTCTCGTCCACGAGGTGGTCAGTTCGGCCTGTCGGTAGTACTATTCTTCGGCAATATAGGTGCAATAGCCTCGTCGTCGCATTTGGGCAGCAGTTTATGCTTAGGGTAGCCCTTTGTTTGGCGATTACAGCCATATTTTTCCTTAGCATCTAGCACTTCATTCCATCTATCATTGAGCGTATCCTGTGTGGCTGTGAGCTGCTGCTTCCGTTTCTTCAGGCTCCTTGCAGTGGTGATAAGCTTTTGATGGAAACGTTCTTGTTCTAAAGGTTCTTCTGGGATGACAAATTCATCGTCTCCCAGGCTGACCTCCTCTTCGGAGACAGGTTGATAATTGCTATCTTCGGCATCGCTGTGGTCGGACAACGGCCCCGGACTGCGTTTGCCATCCTCTCGCTCGTCCTGCTCCAACGCTGGATCTGTGGGGTCCTCAGTTTGGTCCGGATTATCACCGTCATTAGTGACAATGTTGATGTTTTTCCTTTTGCCTGATCGAGGTCGGCGCTTCTGACGCTGACGCTTGGGAGGTTCATCGACGGGCTTATCATTATCACCGTCGGCCTCCTTCTCTTTAAGTGTGTCCACCATGTATATATCGTATGAGGATGTAGCCATCCACCGCCCTATGAGCGGTGGTTTTTGTGCCTGCTCCTCTCCGGCATCATCGTTCATACCGTCGATGTCTTCGGAGCCGTAATCGAGCGTGTAGGTTAAGTCTTCGACAGTGGCTATGAAGTGGGTAGTGGGTGGGAAGCGAAATTCTTCGTCATCAGCTTCCAATTCAAACCGGATATAGTTCGTTTGTGAGTCCCCTGACAAGGAGAGGGCTTTTAACGAATTTAGCACATCGCCTAAAGGTGAGTGCCGGAAGATGTCCGCGGAGCTGAACTTGACGATCGGTGCTTGATCAGGTTCGATGGGCGCGGATGTACGCTGTTCGAAACTTATGGCCGGAGACGGATCCGAGGTTCCGAAGACACAGGCCCCGCCAAGGTTGGATCTGTAGCGGCTCCAACGCCGCCGAGTCTGCAGCCTCTATGGCGGGTTAAGCATCCCATCCTCGGATGGCGCGATCGCCCGGATCTAGGGCCGAGTGGTTATAGGTGTTATCTCCCGAGTACGGTCCGATGACGATTTAGGTCATGTTCATCATGGTGGCGGGGAGCAGCTGTCATGGGCTAGAATCCGTCGAAGATCAAGTCTCCGCGATATCGCCACGTAATTCAAGCTTTCAATCGACCGATGGCAAGGGCGTAGCTTTCGATCTGCTCTAGATGGCCAAGCGAGTTGGCCCGCGGTACGAAGCCGTCGAATACGAAGATCTGTCTGGGAAGGAAAACCTCCCCCTGGACTGCATTGTTGTAGATGATTGACGGAGCCATCAAACCTCTTGGTGACGACACAGCGGAACTCTCAATGAAAGCACCAACATCGGTGTCGAAACCGGCGGATCTCGGTAGGGGGTCCCGAACTATGCGTCTAGGGCTGATGGTAACAGGAGGTGGGGGACACGATGTTTATCCAGGTTCGGGCCCTCTCTATGGAGGTAATACCTACTTCCGCTTGATTGATATTGATGAATATGACTATTGCAAGAGTTGATCTACCACGAGATCGTAATGGCTAAACCCTAGAAGTCTAGCCTATATGATTATGATTCGCCCTATGGACTAAACCTCCGGATTATATAGACACCGAGGGGACTAGGGTTATACAAAGTCGGTTATCGAGAAAGGAATCTATATATCCGAATCACCAAGCTTGCCATCCACGCAAAGGAGAGTCCCATCCGGACACGGAAGAAGTCTTTTGTCTTGTATCTTCTTAGCCCAACAAATTCAAATTCCCATGTTAATAGTGCGGCCGTCCGAGGACCCCTTAATCCAGACTCCATAACGGGTATTCATAGCAAGACATACATCAAGTGTTCACAAATCCATAAAAGTATTCAATCCGATGAAATCCCAAAGAGAAAACTCAATTTATCACAACAAGATAGAGAGGGAGAAACACCATATGATCCAACTATATTAATAAAGCCCGCGATACATCAAGATCGTGTCATCTCAAGAACACGAGAGAGAGAGAGAGAGAGAGAGAGAGAGAGAGAGAGATTAAACACATATCTACTGGTACAAACCCTCAGCCCCGAGGGTGGACTACTCCCTCCTCATCATGGTGGCCACTGGGATGATGAAGATGATCTCCGGTGATGATTTCCCCCTTCGGCAGGGTTCTAGAACGGGGTCTAGATTGGTTTTTCATGGGTACAGAGGCTTGCGGTGGCGGAACTTCTGATCTAGGGTCATTTCTAGGTGTTTCTGTATTTATAGAATTTTTTGGCGTCAGTTTCACGCGAAGATGGCCTTCAAGGGGCCCGCCACCCACTGTAGGCGCTTAGGGGGCTGGCGCGCCGGGTCTCTTGTGGGCAGCAGGGGGGCCCTCTAGTGGTTCTTTGCTCCATTATTTCTCTTTTCTTTCAAAAATTATCAAAAAGTTTCGCTGCATTTGGAGAACTTTCATTTCTGCACAAAATCAACACCACGGTAGTTCTGCTGAAAACAGCGTCGATCGGGTTAGTTCCATCCAAATCATACCAAAACCATATAAAACTGTTGTAAACATGGCATGAATATTTCACAAATTATAGATACATTGGAGATGTATCAGTCTTTAAAGTTTGACAAAAGGATAAGTGGTATGTTAAATTTTCCAAATGTGAGTTTGCCTCTCAAAAGTTGCTCTACCTTGGTCATGTCATTAGTAAGGATGGAGTTTCTACTGATCCTGGTAAGATAAGCATCATTGAATAGTGGCCTGCTCCGAGCCAGCTTAAGGGGTCTAAAGTTTTCTTGGGGTGACAGGTTATTATCGGAAATTCATTCACTATTATGGAGTTATTACCAAGCCTCTCACCAATTTGTTGTGCAAAAGTACTGCTTTCTATGGATGAGGTTGAAGAAACAGCTTTTCAAACTCCAAATCTGCTCTAGTGTCTCTATTATCCCGACTCTCCCAAATTTCCGTAAGCCCTCTCGATTGAGACAGATGCAAGTGATCGTGGCATTGGTGCAGTGTTAATGAAGGAGGGCCATCCCTCACTTTTGTGAGTAAAGCCTTGGGGCCAAGCAACCAAACACTCTCTGTGTACGAGAAGGAATTTCTGGCAGTCTTGTTAGCAGTTGAACAGTGGCGTTCTTATCTGCAACTTAAGGAGTTTACTATTCTGACCGATCAGCGAGCTCTTGTCAATTTATCTGATCAACTTCTGCACACAGCCTGGCAGCAAAAAGCTCTTACTAAACTCCCTGGTTTAGACTATAAGATAATTTATAGAAAGGGAACATATAATAGGGCTGCTGATGCCTTATCGCGTCGCCCTCATGGTAATCAATCTCCTGACATTTATACCATTTCCTCGGTTCAGCCAGCTTGGTTGCAAGAGATCATACTGAGCTACTTGACCGTAACACACCGGCTATTCTCGCGAAGTTGTCAATTGACCCAATGGCGAGCCCAAGTTTACCTTGCATGGTGGTCTTTGATACAAAAATCACATTTGGGTGGGTGCGATACCCAACTACAGAGCAAGATTGTTAGCAATTTGCACGCCATTCTGCAGTGGCCATTCGGGTTCCATGTAACTTACAAAGGATCTCTCACTATTCCACTAGAAAAACATGAAACCAATATCAAAACATTCGCAACACCGTGAAATCATCAGTTGGCCAAGCCGTAGCGAGTGTCGATCCGGTATTTTACAACCATCGCTAGTGCCGTCTACACCATGGGAAATGATGATAATGGACTTTATCGAAGGCCTTCCCAGCTCTCAACAACACAATTGCATACCGCTTGTTATGGATAAGCTATCCAAGTATGGCCATTTCATAGTTCAAGCATCCTTACACCGCTAGCAAAGTGGTTGAAGCCTTCTTGGACCGTGTTTACCGCCTCCATGGCTTACCTCTCTCACTCATCTCGATCATGATCCGATCTTCACTAGTTTATCCCGAAGGATCGTCAGCAACAGACTGGTATCAAACTCCGCATGAGCTCGTCAAGATCCTCAAACGGAACGTGTCAACCAGCGAGATGGAAGGTTATTTATGTTGTTTCTCAGCTCTCATCCTCATCGCCGGTATCAATGGCTGCCCTGTGAACTGTGGTATAACACAAATTGGCATTCTTCCACCGGCCTTTCTCCTTTTGAGATTATCTACGATCATGCTCCTCGCTATTTCGGTATCTCTCTCTAGTGGACGCCACCGCAAATTCTGACATCAACCAGTGGCTGGAAGATCGTCGGGTGGTAATGGAGTCAGTTAAACAACACTCATTACGAGCGCAGCAGGTATGAAGTTCCAAGCCGATAAATATCGTATTGAATGGATCTTTCAGGTAGTGGATACAGTGTTTCTCAAAATGCAGTCATACATCTAGGTATCTATTGCTCCAAGGGCAAACCACAAGTTGGCTTTCAAGTATTTTGGGCCATTCAAGATCACGGTGCGCGTCGGCGTAGTTGCTTACCGATTGGAATTACCAGCACAATGTCGGGTGCATCCAATCTTCCATGTTTCGCTCCTTAAGAAACATCTGAAGCCGGATCAACAGGTATTACCCATGTTTCCGTCTCCTGACATTCGATTGCATGTGCCAGCCCGGATCCTAGACAGAGGCTGATTTCAGAGGTGACAAGACAGTTGCCCAAGTGTTGGTCAAGTGGAGCCGTTCGCTAGAATCCATGGCCACTTGGGAGGACCAGGAGTTTCTTAAGCAAAATTTCCTCATGCTCAGGCTTGGGGCAAGCCGTTTTAAATCAGGGAGATTGTCAAGAGCAATGATCCGACAATAGAGAAAATGCTACAGAAGCAGCGACAAGTGAGAAGCAGCCCAGGCCTGGGAGAAACAAGCAGGCCCCTGCGCATAGTCGGCCGGTGGAGCCAAAGGAACCGCTATTCTATATATGCAACAGTTAGAATGACTGAAAGGGGTAGGAGGGAAGGAACGGCTTCGGCCGGATGGATAGTCTTGTGTGTGTGGCTAGCTAGCTCTTGCTTCTTCTTCCTCTATGTATGATGAATTCGAATTCCCTCATGTACTGAGAATTGGTTCGTTAATAGATAGATCGAGAGAGAAATTCAGTGCTTACAATTAGCTAGCTCTTGCTTCTTCTTCCTCTCTGTATGCTGAATTTGAATTCCCCATGTACTGAGAATTGGTTGGTTAATAGCTAGATTGAGAGAGCAATTCGATGCTTACAAAGGAGGCAAGAGAGATCAAGGGTATTATGTACGCATGTGTGAGACAAAGAACTGACTCCACGTGTTGACAGGAGGCTCGGTTGTTTTCATTGTCATCACTGCTTGCAAGTTCTCTCGCCATCAGTATGTTTAGCGATGTGACCTGTCCGAATAGCTCGATGTCGATTAGGTACGGAAACAGCGATGGGTCAAGCCGTGGTACGAGAGAACTCGAGGAAATTTCAACGGACTACGTGCTTCACTAGGGACCTTGGAGATCGACGGTCCTCTTCCAAGTCGATGGTCCTGGAAAAGGTCATAGTGAAATGTATGTATGACAAATGCTAAAGACATGTACTCCCTCCGTCCCAAAATAAGCAGAGTATGTTTCTAAGTATGCCAGAGAGGTTTCGCGCGTCAATGGTGCAAGAACCATGATAACCATTGTCCCTTAGAGGTAGTTCGATGTGTCTCTCAGATCATGATAGCTAGTGAGGAATTTAGCAAGAACCATGATATAGCGGAGCTGATCAATTCAGTCGTTCGATAGATAGTGATGTTTTTTTGTAACAAAACCCAACAACTTTTCTTCAAAATTAATTCTCGAAATAGGCTTTACCCCCACTTTATGAATAAAGCCATCATCCCGCCCATACACAAGGTTTAAATACAGCAAAGTAACATAGACCGTTAGGACAACAACACAAACACGTCCAAGGAAAAAAAAAAAAAAACAAAAAACACGTCCAAGGAAAGTGTAAAAGAAAGAGAGAGAAAGACCATCAAATGGCCGTAATCTCATAGGCCCTATTGTGAGGCGACTCGACACGTGGTAGCAGTCCTGGCATCCATCATAAGTCCCAGGCGACCGCAATTCCGCTGTCTAAATAGCATGTGCCAGTGCTGCAAAAACGCAAGGAATTTGAAGATTGAATCAGAGGCCCACCAAGAATGGCCTGCTCAATCATCATCTTATTGCACGTCGCTCACATAATTCATGCTAACGCCGAAAATATCATCCAAAAGAGGCGCTCCTCCCTGATTTGGTTGGCACGAGCTTGACGGAGCTCGTCCAGGTCCAAGGCCTCCCAGTCAGGCTCAAAACCTCATGGACAAAATACAACAAAACTCGTGTCGCCGAGTAGAAGAAGAGGATGTGAGTCCCCATCTTCGGGTGTCCGGAGCGACATGAATGGGCGGCAGGATGATGGTTAGGCCGGTGGTGGATGACGGACTTGCGACAATGGTGAGATCTAGTTGGAATCGACATGTGGTGGCGGAGAAACTTCAAGAGGCGGTTCACGTTCGTGTGGCTGAGTCTTGGCTTTGCGGCAGTCGGCAGTGGTGTTGCAAATTTGCAACACTTGGAGCTAAAATTCAAAGTTGCTACTAGTATACTTTTTTGGCACCAAATAAAGATACATCATCTCGAGCAGTATTTTGGCCCCAAATGCCTCAAACGATAAATTTTGGGCACAACCGCTGTTTTATATCGTCTGTTCGAGTTGCTTTAATGGCGTGATAGCATATCAATACAAAATGTACCTACCCAGATAAAAAGGAAATGCACCTACGGAAGATCATCTGCAGGAGCATCTCCAACAAGCGCCAAGGGCGCGCAAAAAACAGCTTTAAGCGCTACCATCGCTTTGGTTTGATAGCATGCATGCACCCGCTTTCAAAGAATCGCGCTAAAATGCAGCGCGCACACAACATTTTATTTTTATTTTTGAAAGCATAGATAATAAAAACTAGATAGATTGCATAAATAAAAAATGATACAAAGGTATTTTACATCGATGCAACTAGATACATAGTTCGAAAGCATAGATAAAACTACGGCGCAACTAGATAGAAACTACTCCAAGTCGCTATCATCATCACCATTATCATCCTCGGCGGTGTCGTCCGAGGTGTCTAGCCAGATGTCCAGCCACCGATCATCGTCCGGCGTGAAGAACGACTGCCCACCTGCTGCAACGATGTCGGACTGCGCATTCGCCAACGCCTTCCCCGACGCTTTTCCAACGCGTCTCGCGGCGCCTTCGCGTGTCCTCCTCGCGGCGCTTTGCCCAAGAGGGGCCTGCTCGAGGCGACGCCCTCCGGTGGCGCTGGCGCCACTCGCCATGACCCGCTTCGTCCTCTGGTGACGAGAGGCGGCGTTGCCGCTTCGGCGTGCTCCGCACGGTCTTCCGCCGTGTTCAGACGAGCGGCGGCGCGACGTTGAGCGCTTGCTGAAGCGTAGACATCTTGAAGTTCATCGGCCGCTGCGCCTTAGGCGCCACGCCGCTGCGTCGCTGCTGGCGGCTCGCGCGCCGTCAGACGAAGCCGAGGCCGAGCCGAGATCGCCGGAGCGTATCTTCGCGAGTAGCTGCCGTTAGCGCAGCGGCGGCCGCGTAGCCGGACGCTCGACGGCGCGGGCGCATGGCGGCGCTGCTGGCGGGCGCTGGAGCGCGCGCCGGTGGCGGGCGCTGGAGCGGCGTGGCGAGAGGAAGAGGAAGCATGGAGAAGGCGCGAGCTGGCGCTTTCGCTGCGTATAATCGGTTTCATGCGCGAAGTTTCCCGCTGGACTGCCGGAGCACGGTAAAACGCGCTTAAAAGCTGGGTTTACAGCGCTGCTTGACGCGCCGCTGGAGATGCTCCTAAAGCAACTCCAATAGTCCCCTTAAAAATCTTTCCATAAAACTGACTGTAAATTTTAGTTGGAGTTGGGAGCAACCTTTTCAGTTCCCATAGACTCCTCCCTAAATATGTTTTTAATTTACTTTTATTAACAAAACTAGATAATTGTTTAGGGCCCACAGTCAATGACACACGGTCGGCCTCCGCGAGGAGCGGCGCGAGGTAGTGCGTTTCCGCCGCAGAGGTGATATGGTGAAGCGGGCGGCACGGCTGTGGTGGCCTGGCATGGCGCCGTGGCACTGCGGTGCGTCGACGAGGCGGGAGGCGGCGGCGGTCTAGCTAGCCATTCGTCCCGGACATCGTGCTTGAAAGCTGCTAAGGCTTCGGCGTCCGTACAATCGACTATTTGGTTCTTCTTAGTGAGAAACCGATTCCAAAGCTTACGGCTGATTCCCCGGGTTGTTGGATTATGTGACTTAGATCGTCAGCATCAGGGGGGCGGACATAGGTCCCTTGAAAATTGGCCCGAAAAGCATCCTCAAGTTCCTCCCAAATTCTAATGGAATTTTCAGGGAGGCTTTTCATCCATTCTTGAGCTGGTCCTTTCAGCTTGAGGGGTAAGTATTTGATGGCGTGGAGATCATCTCCATGAGCCATGTGGATGTGAAGAATAAAGTCTTCTATCCGATCGCAGGATCCATCGCTCCATCATATGCCTCGATGTTTACGGGTTTAAACGCTTCGAAATTTAGGATCCAGCACCTCATCGGTGAAGCACGGGTGCGCGGCACCCTGTATTTGGATGTGTCGTGGCGTGGGTTAGACAGTTGTAATGTTCGATATCGGCTCCGAACTGGTATATGACCGGCATATTTGGTTTGATAGCCACAGTCCCGTATGGGGGCACGGTCCCTGGATCCATAGATGGATCTGGCCTTACCAGCCTTTTTATCCAGGTCCTCACGTAGATCGTGTTTCTGGTCCTGAGCTGCAGCATCCCTTCCTTTACGGGGAGGGGGTGCGGGCTTGTGTACGGCATTGCTAGCCACTCTGTCTCGTCCACGAGGTGGTCAGTTCGGCCTGT
Source organism: Aegilops longissima (assembly GCA_021605205.1). Taxonomy (NCBI): domain Eukaryota; kingdom Viridiplantae; phylum Streptophyta; class Magnoliopsida; order Poales; family Poaceae; genus Aegilops; species Aegilops longissima. The sequence continues at coordinate 32,488,984 of CM038679.1, read as the reverse complement.
CGGTAGTACTATTCTTCGGCAATATAGGTGCAATAGCCTCGTCGTCGCATTTGGGCAGCAGTTTATGCTTAGGGTAGCCCTTTGTTTGGCGATTACAGCCATATTTTTCCTTAGCATCTAGCACTTCATTCCATCTATCATTGAGCGTATCCTGTGTGGCTGTGAGCTGCTGCTTCCGTTTCTTCAGGCTCCTTGCAGTGGTGATAAGCTTTTGATGGAAACGTTCTTGTTCTAAAGGTTCTTCTGGGATGACAAATTCATCGTCTCCCAGGCTGACCTCCTCTTCGGAGACAGGTTGATAATTGCTATCTTCGCATCGCTGTGGTCGGACAACGGCCCCGACTGCGCTTGCCATCCTCTCGCCGTCCCCGCCCAACGCTGGATCTGTGGGGTCCTCGCTTTGGTCCGGATTATCACCGTCATTAGTGACAATGTTGATGTTTTTCCTTTTGCCTGATCGAGGTCGGCGCTTCTGACGCTGACGCTTGGGAGGTTCATCGACGGGCTTATCATTATCACCGCCGGCCTCCTTCTCTTTAAGTGTGTCCACCATGTATATATCGTATGAGGATGTAGCCATCCACCGCCCTATGAGCGGTGGTTTTGTGCCTGCTCCTCTCCGCATCATCGCTCATACCGCCGATGTCTTCTGAGCCGTGTCGAGCGTAGGTTAAGTCTTCGACAGTGGCTATGAAGTGGGTAGTGGGTGGGAAGCGAAATTCTTCGTCATCAGCTTCCAATTCAAACCGGATATAGTTCGTTTGTGAGTCCCCTGACAAGGAGAGGGCTTTTAACGAATTTAGCACATCGCCTAAAGGTGAGTGCCGGAAGATGTCCGCGGAGCTGAACTTGACGATCGGTGCTTGATCAGGTTCGATGGGCGCGGATGTACGCTGTTCGAAACTTATGGCCGGAGACGGATCCGAGGTTCCGAAGACACAGGCCCCGCTCAAGGTTGGATCTGTGTGCGGCTCCAACGCCGCTGAGTCTGCAGCCTCTATGGCGGGGTTAAGCATCCCATCCTCGGATGGCGCGATCTGCTCCGGATCTAGGGCCAGAGTGGTTATAGGTGTTATCTCCTGAGTACGGTCCGATGACAGATTTAGGTCATGTTCATCATGGTGGCAGGGAGCAGCTGTCATGGGCTAGAATCCGTCGAAGATCAAGTCTCCGCGGATATCGGCCACGTAATTCAAGCTTTCCAATCTGACCTGATGGCAAGGGGCGTAGCTTTCGATCTGCTCTAGATGGCCAAGCGAGTTGGCCCGCGGTACGAAGCCGTCGAATACGAAGATCTGTCTGGGAAGGAAAACCTCCCCCTGGACTGCATTGTTGTAGATGATTGACGGAGCCATCAAACCTCTTGGTGACGACACAGCGGAACTCTCAATGAAAGCACCAACATCGGTGTCGAAACCGGCGGATCTCGGTAGGGGGTCCCGAACTATGCGTCTAGGGCTGATGGTAACAGGAGGTGGGGGACACGATGTTTATCCAGGTTCGGGCCCTCTCTATGGAGGTAATACCCTACTTCCTGCTTGATTGATATTGATGAATATGACTATTGCAAGAGTTGATCTACCACGAGATCGTAATGGCTAAACCCTAGAAGTCTAGCCTATATGATTATGATTCTGCCCTATGGACTAAACCCTCCGGATTATATAGACACTGTAGGGGACTAGGGTTATACAAAGTCGGTTATCGAGAAAGGAATCTATATATCCGAATCACCAAGCTTGCCATCCACGCAAAGGAGAGTCCCATCCGGACACGGGAAGAAGTCTTTTGTCTTGTATCTTCTTAGCCCAACAGTCCAGCCCATGTTAATAGTGCGGCCGTCCGAGGACCCCTTAATCCAGGACTCCCGCAACGGGTATTCATAGCAAGACATACATCAAGTGTTCACAAATCCATAAAAGTATTCAATCCGATGAAATCCCAAAGAGAAAACTCAATTTATCACAACAAGATAGAGAGGGAGAAACACCATATGATCCAACTATATTAATAAAGCCCGCGATACATCAAGATCGTGTCATCTCAAGAACACGAGAGAGAGAGAGAGAGAGAGAGAGAGAGAGAGAGATTAAACACATATCTACTGGTACAAACCCTCAGCCCCGAGGGTGGACTACTCCCTCCTCATCATGGTGGCCACTGGGATGATGAAGATGATCTCCGGTGATGATTTCCCCCTTCGGCAGGGTTCTAGAACGGGGTCTAGATTGGTTTTTCATGGGTACAGAGGCTTGCGGTGGCGGAACTTCTGATCTAGGGTCATTTCTAGGTGTTTCTGTATTTATAGAATTTTTTGGCGTCAGTTTCACGCGAAGATGGCCTTCAAGGGGCCCGCCACCCACCAGGGCGCGCTAGGGGGGCTGGCGCGCCCTGGTCTCTTGTGGGCAGCAGGGGGGGCCCTCTAGTGGTTCTTTGCTCCATTATTTCTCTTTTCTTTCAAAAAAATTATCAAAAAGTTTCGTTGCATTTGGAGAACTTTCATTTCTGCACAAAATCAACACCACGGTAGTTCTGCTGAAAACAGCGTCAGTCCGGGTTAGTTCCATCCAAATCATACCAAAACCATATAAAACTGTTGTAAACATGGCATGAATACTTCACAAATTATAGATACATTGGAGATGTATCAGTGCTGCAAGTTTGACAAAAGGATAAGTGGTATGTTAAATTTTCCAAATGTGAGTTTGCCTCTCAAAAGTTGCTCTACCTTGGTCATGTCATTAGTAAGGATGGAGTTTCTACTGATCCTGGTAAGATAAGCATCATTGAATAGTGGCCTGCTCCAGTTTCAGTTAAGGGGGTCTAAAGTTTTCTTGGGCTGACAGGTTATTATCGGAAATTCATTCACTATTATGGAGTTATTACCAAGCCTCTCACCAATTTGTTGTGCAAAAGTACTCTGTTTCTATGGACAGAGGTTGAAGAAACAGCTTTTCAAACTCCGAAATCTGCTCTAGTGTCTGCTACTATCCTGACTCTCCCAAATTTCCAGAAGCCCTCTCGATTGAGACAGATGCAAGTGATCGTGGCATTGGTGCAGTGTTAATGAAGGAGGGCCATCCCTCACTTTTGTGAGTAAAGCCTTGGGGCCAAGCAACCAAACACTCTCTGTGTATGAGAAGGAATTTCTGGCAGTCTTGTTAGCAGCTGAACAAGTGGCGTTTTATCTCGCAACTTAAGGAGTTTACTATTCGACCGATCAGCGAGCTCTTGTCAATTTATCTGATCAACTTCTGCACACAGCCTGGCAGCAAAAAGCTCTTACTAAACTCCCTGGTTTAGACTATAAGATAATTTATAGAAAGGGAACATATAATAGGGCTGCTGATGCCTTATCGCGTCGCCCTCATGGTAATCAATCTGCTGACATTTATACCATTTCCTCGGTTCAGCCAGCTTGGTTGCAAGAGATCATACAGAGCTACTTCGCTGACCAGAACACACTGGCTATTCTGCAGAAGTTGTCAATTGACCCAATGGCCGAGCCCAAGTTTACCTTGCATGGTGGTCTTTTGATACAAAAATCACATTTGGGTGGGTGCAGATACCCAACTACAGAGCAAGATTGTTAGCAATTTGCACGCCAGTTCTGCAGGTGGCCATTCTGGGTTCCATGTAACTTACAGGCGGATCTCTCAGCTATTCCACTAGAAAAACATGAAACCAATATCAAAAACATTCTGCAACACTGTGAAATCTGTCAGTTGGCCAAGCCAGAGCGAGTGTCGTATCCAGGTATTTTACAACCACTGCTAGTGCCGTCTACACCATGGGAAATGATGATAATGGACTTTATCGAAGGCCTTCCCAGCTCTCAACAACACAATTGCATACTGCTTGTTATGGATAAGCTATCCAAGTATGGCCATTTCATAGCTCCGAAGCATCCTTACACTGCTAGCAAAGTGGTTGAAGCCTTCTTGGACCGTGTTTACCGTCTCCATGGCTTACCTCTCTCACTCATCTCAGATCATGATCCGATCTTCACTAGTTTATCCTGGAAGGATCTGTGCAACAGGACTGGTATCAAACTCCGCATGAGCTCTGGTCAGCATCCTCAAACGGAACGTGTCAACCAGCAGATGGAAGGTTATTTGCGTTGTTTTCTCAGCTCTCATCCTCATCGCTGGTATCAATGGCTGCCCTGTGTGAACTGTGGTATAACACAAATTGGCATTCTTCCACTGGCCTTTCTCCTTTTGAGATTATCTACGATCATGCTCCTCGCTATTTCGGTATCTCTCTCTAGTGGACGCCACCGCAAATTCTGACATCAACCAGTGGCTGGAAGATCGTCGGGTGGTAATGGAGTCAGTTAAACAACACTCATTACGAGCGCAGCAGGTATGAAGTTCCAAGCCGATAAATATCGTATTGAATGGATCTTTCAGGTAGTGGATACAGTGTTTCTCAAAATGCAGTCATACATCTAGGTATCTATTGCTCCAAGGGCAAACCACAAGTTGGCTTTCAAGTATTTTGGGCCATTCAAGATCACGGTGCGCGTCGGCGTAGTTGCTTACCGATTGGAATTACCAGCACAATGTCGGGTGCATCCAATCTTCCATGTTTCGCTCCTTAAGAAACATCTGAAGCCGGATCAACAGGTATTACCCATGTTTCCGTCTCCTGACATTCGATTGCATGTGCCAGCCCGGATCCTAGACAGGAGGCTGATTTCCAGAGGTGACAAGACAGTTGCCCAAGTGTTGGTCAAGTGGAGCCGTTCGCTAGAATCCATGGCCACTTGGGAGGACCAGGAGTTTCTTAAGCAAAATTTCCCTCATGCTCAGGCTTGGGGGCAAGCCGTTTTTCGTCCAGGGGAGATTGTCAGCAGCAATGATCCGACAATAGAGAAAATGCTACAGGAAGCAGCGACAAGTGAGAAGCAGCCCAGGCCCAGGAGAAACAAGCAGGCCCCTGCACGCATAGTCGGCCGGTGGAGCCAGTGAACCGCTATTCTATATATGCAACAGTTAGAATGACTGAAAGGGGTAGGAGGGAAGGAACGGCTTCGGCCGGATGGATAGTCTTGTGTGTGTGGCTAGCTAGCTCTTGCTTCTTCTTCCTCTATGTATGATGAATTCGAATTCCCTCATGTACTGAGAATTGGTTCGTTAATAGATAGATCGAGAGAGAAATTCAGTGCTTACAATTAGCTAGCTCTTGCTTCTTCTTCCTCTCTGTATGCTGAATTTGAATTCCCCCATGTACTGAGAATTGGTTGGTTAATAGCTAGATTGAGAGAGCAATTCGATGCTTACAGTGAGGCAAGAGAGATCGAAGGGGTATTATGTACGCATGTGTGAGACAAAGAACTGACTCCACGTGTTGACAGGAGGCTCGGTTGTTTTCATTGTCATCACTGCTGGGCGCAAGTTCTCTCGGCCACTGTATGTTTAGCGCATGTGACCTGTCCGAATAGCTCGATGTCGATTAGGTACGGAAACAGCGATGGGTCAAGCCGTGGTACAGAGAGAACTCGAGGAAATTTCAACGGACTACGTGCTTCACTAGGGACCTTGGAGATCGACGGTCCTCTTCCAAGTCGATGGTCCTGGAAAAGGTCATAGTGAAATGTATGTATGACAAATGCTAAAGACATGTACTCCCTCCGTCCCAAAATAAGCAGAGTATGTTTCTAAGTATGCCAGAGAGGTTTCGCGCGTCAATGGTGCAAGAACCATGATAACCATTGTCCCTTAGAGGTAGTTCGATGTGTCTCTCAGATCATGATAGCTAGTGAGGAATTTAGCAAGAACCATGATATAGCGGAGCTGATCAATTCAGTCGTTCGATAGATAGTGATGTTTTTTTGTAACAAAACCCAACAACTTTTCTTCAAAAATTAATTCTCGAAATAGGCTTTCGCCCCACTTTATGAATAAAGCCATCATCCCGTCCATACACAAGGTTTAAATACAGCAAAGTAACATAGACCGTTAGGACAACAACACAAACACGTCCAAGGAAAAAAAAAAAAAAACAAAAAACACGTCCAAGGAAAGTGTAAAAGAAAGAGAGAGAAAGACCATCAAATGGCCGTAATCTCATAGGCCCTATTGTGAGGCGACTCGACACGTGGTAGCAGTCCTGGCATCCATCATAAGTCCCAGGCGACCGCAATTCCGCTGTCTAAATAGCATGTGCCAGTGCTGCAAAAACGCAAGGAATTTGAAGATTGAATCAGAGGCCCACCGAAGAATGGCCTGCTCAATCATCATCTTATTGCACGTCGTTCACATAATTCATGCTAACGCCGAAAATATCATCCAAAAGAGGCGTCTCCTCCCCTGATTTGGTTGGCACGAGCTTGACGGAGCTCGTCCAGGTCCAAGGCCTCCCAGTCAGGCTCAAAAACCTCATGGACAAAATACAACAAAACTCGTGTCGCCGAGTAGAAGAAGAGGATGTGAGTCCCCATCTTCGGGTGTCCGGAGCGACATGAATGGGCGGCAGGATGATGGTTAGGCCGGTGGTGGATGACGGACTTGCGACAATGGTGAGATCTAGTTGGAATCGACATGTGGTGGCGGAGAAACTTCAAGAGGCGGTTCACGTTCGTGTGGCTGAGTCTTGGCTTTGCGGCAGTCGGCAGTGGTGTTGCAAATTTGCAACACTTGGAGCTAAAATTCAAAGTTGCTACTAGTATACTTTTTTTGGCACCAAATAAAGATACATCATCTCGAGCAGTATTTTTGGCCCCAAATGCCTCAAACGATAAATTTTGGGCACAACCGCTGTTTTATATCGTCTGTTCGAGTTGCTTTAATGGCGTGATAGCATATCAATACAAAATGTACCTACCCAGATAAAAAAGGAAATGCACCTACGGAAGATCATCTGCAGGAGCATCTCCAACAGGCGCCGAAGGGGGCGCGCGCAAAAAACAGCTTTAGCGCTACCATCGCTTGGTTTAGCATGCCCGCTGCACCGCTTCCAAGAGTCGCGCTAAAATGCAGCGCGCACACAACATTTTATTTTTATTTTGAAAGCATAGATAATAAAACTAGATAGATTGCATAAATAAAAATGATACAAAGGTATTTTACATCGATGCAACTAGATACATAGTTCAAAGCATAGATAAAACTACGGCGCAACTAGATAGAAACTACTCCAAGTCGCTATCATCATCACCATTATCATCCTCGGCGGTGTCGTCCGAGGTGTTCAGCCAGATGTCCAGCCACCGATCATCGTCCGGCGTGAAGAACGACTGCCCACCTGCTGCAACGATGTCGGATCGCGATTCGCCAACGCCTTCCCCGACGCTTTTCCAACGCGTCTCGCGGCGCCTTCGCGTGTCCTCTCGCGGCGCTTTGCCCAAGAGGGCCTGCTCGTGGCGACGTCCTCCGGGTGGCGCTGGCGCCACTCGCCATGACCCGCTTCGTCCTCTGGTGACGAGAGGCGGCGTTGCCGCTGGCGCAGCCCGCACGGTCTTCCGCCGTGTTCAGACGAGGCGGCGGTGCGACGTTGAGCGCTTGCTGGAGCGTGTAGACATCTTGGAAGTTCATCTGGCCGCGCGGCCGGCCTAGGCGCCACGCCGCTGCGTCATACGCGCGGGCGGCCTCGCGCGCCGTCCCAGACGAGCGAGGCCGAGCGGAGATCGCCGAGCGTATCTTCGCGAGTAGCTGCCGTTAGGCGCAGCGACGCCGCGTAGCCGGACGCTCGACGGCGCGGCGGCATGGCGGCGCGCGCGTCGCTGGCGGGCGCTGGAGCGCGCGGTCGGTGGCGGGCGCTGGAGCGGCGTGGCGAGAGGAAGAGGAAGCATGGAGAAAGCGCGAGCTGGCGCCTTTCGCAAGCAATCGGTTTCAGCAGCGAAGTTTCCCTGCTCTTTGGAGCACGATAAAAGCGCCCAGCTTAAAAGCTGGGTTTACCGCGCGCGCGTCGTTTGACGCGGCCGTTGGAGATGCTCCTAAAGCAACTCCAATAGTCCCCTTAAAAATCTTTCCATAAAACTGACTGTAAATTTTAGTTGGAGTTGGGAGCAACCTTTTCAGTTCCCATAGACTCCTCCCCTAAATATGTTTTTAATTTACTTTTTATTAACAAAACTAGATAATTGTTTAGGGCCCACAGTCAATGACACACGTGTCGGCCTCCGGCGAGGAGCGGCGCGAGGTAGTGCGGTTTCCGCCCGCGAGAGGTGATATGGTGAAGCGGGGCGGCACGGCTGTGGTGGCCTGGCATGGGCGCCGGTGGCACCGCGGTGCGTCGACGAGGCGGGAGGCGGCGGCGGCGTTCCAATGAGGCATAGGCAGCACGCCACGAAGTTTTAGACAGCTACTAACCCGCCAAAACTTTACAAAAAGATCATAGGCCAATTTTACAGGATCCTCTGAAGTTACGGTCACTTTACAGAAACTATTGGACTCTTTTTTGCTCCAAGTTCCAATAAACGATGGTTAGGGAAACTGCCGGAGATGCTCTTAGAAATGGTGATATGGAAGCTTATGAATGAAAATAGGGTGAGGGAAGGGGTCACCCCGATGAAAATAGGGTGCCGTCTGCTCAGCGCGGTGCTCCTCAAGGAGCAGGAAAGAGCGCGTATGGAGGAGCGAAGGCAACGGCGACTGCGACGTGATGTGGGGAATGGCACCGTGGTACTGACGGTTGAGGCCGCGCAGGAGGTGGAAGGCCTGGCGTGGCTCCGACACGGGCTGGCCGAGATCGCGAAGCTGGTCGGCATACGTCTTCAATTTGGTGCAGTACTGCATGACCGTCATGTCACCTTGCACGACGGCGTGGTACTCAGCGTCGATGTACACCGCCCGGGCGAGTTGGTTGTCGCGGAAGAGCCCGTCGATGGCGGTCCAGACAGTGAGGGCCGTGTCCTCGTCCGCCATCACCGCGTCGAGGAGATCAGGTGCGACAGTGGCGTTGAGCCAGTGAACCACCGCGTGATCCGCCATGGCCCAGTCGGGATCATCAAAGCGCGGGGTAGCCGCGGCGTCCACGTGATCGCGGAGCCCGAACATGTCGATCGCCGTGTCGAAGTGGCGACGCCACTGCGCGTAGTTGCCGGTGAGGAGGTCGAGGGTGGTCGGAACGTGACGACGGATGTCAATGGTTTGCAGCACCGTGGGAGAAACGGTTGTCATAACCGGAGCAGGAGCCACCGGTGCGGCCGGAAGGAGAGCGGGTGGGGGTGGCACGACCACGGCGGCGGGAGCGCCGGAGCCATCCGGAGCAGGGGAGGAGGGGGAAGGCGGGTTGTTCTCCATAGCGGCGGAAGCGGGATCGTCGACCGGAGCAAAGGGAGCGAGCCGGTCGCCGGTATCTGATACCATGAAGAGGAGAGAGTAGCTATAGGAATCAACGCACGTCTATTAGCTCTGCTGGCTGAAACTATATACAGGTTACAGAGATCCTTGTGCGCCACTACCTGGCTGATCGTGGGCGACATGCCCACTACTCACACGCATGCACTGACCGCAGGTCGTGCTCTATACGCGTATACATACACTCTACACTCTCTATACTCTAACAGCTCGGAGTAAAGCGAACTGAAAGGGTTCTTCCAACTGGAACTTCATTTACTGTTGTTGGTGAGGTAATAACCTTAGATTTCATTGAGTTTCAAGGTACTGTGAATTTTTGTTGACATAGCTAAATTTTTAGTCCCTTACTTTTGTTCTGCATTCTTATGCTGTATGACCAGGCCATTAAAGATGATGTTGGAACTATTCGGATTCAGCGGCCACACAAAGGACCATTTTATGCATCTCCAAAAAGCATCGATCAACTTATCTTGAATCTCGGGAAATGGGCCAAGTAGGGAGATTTTGTACAACATTCTGTGTATTTATTTAGGGATCTTGCTGCTAATTGCATGTCTTTGTACAACAGGTTATACCAACTTGCTTCCATGGGATTTGCAGCTTTTGGTGTATTTCTTCTTGCTAAGCGTGCGCTTGATCATTTTCTACAAAGAAAGCGCCAGCGTGAATTTCACAAGAAGTATGGACAAACATCAGTTCATTTTATTTAGAATAATAAGGGGGGTCTTTGAAAGCAATTTCTTTCTTTTCTGTTCAATTGTTTAGGGGGGTCATTCATCTGTGCTTGACATCATTAGAATTATGTCCCTTTTTATCTTGATCACCGAGTAGTATTTTAATGTCTTGCAAAAACTGCATTGTCCACCTGCAGCTAATATATTTCTCTAAAGGTCACATGCAGTTGAAAAAAAAAATGCAGTGAAGACACTGTATGTGAAATGTTTTACTTGCGGAACTATTTTTATTTTCAGTCAGTACCACAAATTAGCAATCATGTATGGGACTGAGTACCAATATACTTTGGAAGCACCAAACATTTTCTTAATTTGTTCGGAACATTGGTGTTATGTAAACTTATGTATTCATTTTGTTTATACAGGGCTCGTGCTGCTGCAGCACAAAGGCAGGCTAGGGACGCTGAAGGTGATTTTCTTATAGATTGATTAGTCTGTCTTGTAAATACTAGTTCCTGTCTTATGATATCTTTTACTATTATTATGTGAAGGGGGCAATGGCACATCAGACGGAGAGCCTAAGAAGGATCAATTGGTATTAGAAATATGTGTCATATGCCTTGAACAGGAATATAATGCAGTTTTTGTGCCGTAAGTACCTTATTTTATACTCACATTTCATCATATGATTTTACATGTTAATAATGAAGCTGTTTCTTGTTTGACATTTCCATTGTGGATAATCCTGAGCATATTGTAGTAAACATATGTAGTGTTTATTGTTTCATTTTGGTCAAGAACTGGACCTCGACCAGTTGGCTAGAGGCACCTGGGTGTGAGTGCAGCCTGCTATCCTCGTTTGAGCTTCTGTGCTCCACACAGGGTGCCTCATGGTTGTCTCCCTCTATTTTAAAAGCCACAGGGATTGCATGTGGGTCTATTTTTTTGGTGGAATGTTTTTTTTTTTGGGCGTGTTTAACACCTTGCATTTAACTTGACTACCACTCTAAATAATTAAGCAAGTTAGTAAACAAGATATTAAGTTACGCATGTCAATTTTAGCTGGAATCAAATATTTGAACCATGGGTTGTTTTGCCTTTGACATTCCAGGCTTCATTTACATTTTTTAGCTCTGTTCATTACGAAGATGTTTTTCTCCTGAATCATCTCCAGCTATGCTTGTTGATAAGCATCTTTCCCTGCTACCTGTGCTCTTATTATATTGTCGCCACCAAAATGTTCATGAGCGAGTCATAACCGACCGTTACGCAGGTGTGGCCACATGTGTTGCTGTATGAACTGCTCTTCTCACGTAACAAACTGTCCACTCTGCCGACGAAGAATTGACCAAGCTGTCAGAACATTCCGTCACTGATGACACTACATGATGCAAAATCCTGCGCCTGATAACACCAGGTGGACCTCATCTTTCGAAACCACCTGATACTTCCAAGTTCCGGTCGCCGTGGCCGCCAGCGTGCCGATATCTGGAACCCCGAACTGAGCTGGAGCTTGTGAATTGGAGTTTTGCTTTACTGACGAAACTTCAAGCAATGGAGGCTCATAGTTCGCGGTTGACGCTGCGCCAGTTGCTGATCTTCCTTGTACTTTACAGTTGTGTACAGAGTGTTCTTGTGTAGCGCCTTGTTTCTAACAGCGCTCTGATTGACAGCATGGATGCTAGTAGTATTTACTGGTGGATCAATTGGTTCTATCCAACGGAAATGCTATATTGTTTGACATTGTAAAGGATAATCATTTCTTCTGATATATATCGGACACCGCCTCTTGATGTTCTTGTGTGCTCACTGCTCGTTTGATTTTGTCTAGCCACATAAGAAGAAAATATGTAAAAATGTCGGTGCTTTCTCAAGCTTGCTTTCTTGTATGCATAAACTCGGTGCTGTTATCAACGGTCAAGATTCTCGACACCAGTTTTTTTTTTTTTTTTTGAGAAGGATTATGGCAAATCCAACGTTCCTCTCAAGTATCTCTCCTGTATCGCATATGGAGACACTTGTAAAAGGATTCTCCCTTGAATTTTCTTCAACTCCAGCAGCTCTCCTTAAACATTGTGCCATGGTTAAGATCGAATTAGATTGAGCGTTCAAAAGAGTTCGCTGTGGCTACAGGCTTACAGGCTTTGGTGCGTCAGGGATTGGGATTACCACCATTGCCAAACAACCTCACGGGAAATCGTAATCCGAAGCCCATACCCTGACACACCGCGTGGCGACGTGGATGAGGATGAGGTACATCGGGAATAGCCGATCTGTAGAGTGAAGACTCCCAGTCCCAGCTGCGCGTGTAACCCTAGTCCGGCACTCCTCCCCCCTCCCCTGCCCCGGATTCCCAATCCCAATCCCATATTCCCCCGCCGCCCCGCCTCCGCCGTCTCTCCGAGCCACCGCCTGCTCCGCCGCTCCCGAGGTATCACCCCCGCCCCCTCCCTCACTCCCCAGACAGACGACGGCGTCTGAAACACTCTCTCACTTTCTTCCGCCCCGGATTCGTACCTATCTCTTCCGCGTCCTGCTTCAGATTACCTCTCCGGTCTCCGCTCGCACCTTAGAGTTCGCCGTCGCACCGCATTGCGGCGGCGCGCGATCCATCCTCCACGTACGTGTCTGCATCCACTTCATATCAGTCACTGATTTTTCCCCTTTAAGCACGCCATTGCTCTGCTGCGTGACTAGTGATCCACCTTTGTTTCGATGAGCTCATCACTCTGCTGCGTGTCTTCTTTGACAGGGATGGATCAGAGCGAGGGCTCCGCCAAGATCGTGCGAGGCAGAGGCAGGAACAAGAGGAAGTGGACAATGGACGAGGACGAGGAGCTGGTCAGGGCCCTCTGCGAGGTGTCCATCGACGCCAGGTTCAGGGCCGAAGGAGGGGGCTTCAAGAACTGCTACACCCAGGGGATAGAGGGCCTCCTCGCGCAGCGGCTGCCCGGCCGCGGCATCAGGGCCAGCCCACACGTCGACTCCCGGCTCAAGGTGCTGAAGCGCAAGTTCCACGCGATCAAGGAGATGCTCGCGTCGCCGGGGTTCTCCTGGGACGGCTCCAGGAAGGTCGTCCGGTGCGAGAAGCAGCGATACGACGAGTACTGCAAAGTGAGCCATGTTTTAGTTAGTGAAGTTGGCATTGTAATGAGCCTTTCTTTGTGATGTGCCTTTGTAGTTTGTACTGACTTGTTTCGTCTCTGCAGGATAATCCTAGAGCTAGGGGGATGTATGGTGTTCCATTTCCGCATTTCGATGTGTTTGATGCGGTGTATGGCAAGGATAGAGCCGCTAGGGAAGTGGTGGAAGTGTCCGAGGAAGCAACCGCCGACATGGAGAATGGGAATACGAGTGAAGCCGAAGATGATGAAGCGGAGGAAGATCGGACGTCCAATGGACCGTCTGGCCGATCCTTGGATGCTACATCAAGCTATAAAAAACAGGAAAGATGCAAGAATGGCGGTAAAAGGAAGAGGGCCGAATCTAATCGCCTGTCTCCGGACACGTTAAGGGATGTGCGTGGTCACTATCAACGCGCCAGCCAGCATGTCGACACGATGGCAGAAGCGATGGAGCTGTTCAAGGATGTGCACCGTCACTTCCAGAGTGTTGTTCAGCATGCCGGCGCCATGGCAGCAGCAATGGAGGCGTTCAAGGGCGCATATGATCAATTTCAGAGTGTTGTTCAGAATGCGAGCACAGCCACAACAGCCATGGAACAGTTCAAGGATGCACATGATCAGTTTCGAAGTATCATCCAGAATGGCAGCGCGACTGAAGCAGTTATTGAGCCTCATGCTGATCTGCGAGAAAGGTTGTCGCCTGAGATGCCCCAACAGGATGCCAGAGTAAGAGCCATTGCCGAGATGCAAAAGCTTGGGTTTACCGGAAGCGAAGTGGTCAGCGCTGCGAGTGTTTTCGCAAAGGAACTGGACCAAATGGGCATGTTTTTAGCACTACCCGAAATCTACAGGAGGGAGTACATACTCAAGATGCTCAATGGTATGTTAACTGATCCTAAAATCTTGTATGTGCGCATTGCCCTCCATTGTAAGAAATGTTTAAGGTTTGGTTATTCTGAATGTTTGTGTCCAACATTGGCATTTTGGATACAACAAAGTAGAACCTGTATCCTAGATTCCTATCAAGACTTGCATATTTAGGCCTCCAAGTTCATAGGATAGGAATTTTATAAGAATAGGAAAATCATAGGAAGTGAGATGACATGCATCTCAATTCCTATAGAGAAAGAGATGTTATTTGGTGCATAGGATAGGAATTTTTTTCCATTGAGTCTAGGCTAATGTTTTTTTTCCTCCAAAATGTGAAGGATTGATTCTTATCCTACATAGGAATAGGAATCCGTTCCTATAAACCAAAGGGCTTCAAAGGAAATTTTCCTTTGCAAATCCCATCCTATAGAGTTCCTACAAAATTCCTACAATCCAAAGGAGGCTTATTCATTTTTTGTCTATGAGCATTGCTTGTACTCAACTTTGTACTAAATCAGCGACACCTATTTTGGGACAGAGGGAGTAGTATTTAAGGATAATTATCAATCTCTATACAAGCTCATGCCTGGAACTGCTGAACTACCATAACCAACATTTGCGGAGTGCTAGTTTCTACTATGAGGGTACTATCTATGCTATCAGCAAGAACACACTCTTGCACGTATTTAAAAGGCCATCTGATAACTCTGTGTGCTTGTTTAGAAGGGGTAAAATGGTCTGTATCTGTTTGTCATGACTCCCATTCTGTGCATAGGGTTTTTTCTTGTTTGTTTATATTTTCTGCCAAACTTTTTCACACTTGACGTTTATATACTGCCAATCTTCTTGTTCAGACTTAACAGAATCAAATGATCTGAAATGTTTTTCCTTTCCGGGTGAAGCTTATTCATGGTTTATTCCCTTTTCAGGTGGTCAATCTCTCCGATTTTAGCTTAAAGCAACATGGAATGAGTGAAGTTCTAGGAGTACAAATTTAGTTTGGTTGCAGCAATGACTGTTGAAATTTTAGTCGTACATATGTAAATGGTTGCATATCTAGCATGTTCTAATTGTTAGGATTTTTTTTTAAGGGAAAAGCCTTGTGGCATTTTATTTAATCCTATTAATCCCTGCTTTTCCTAACCGAGGCGGTTGCCTCGCATCCCTTAGGTCATACCCCTTCGGGGGCTATATATATGTGTAAATGCCATCATCAATGAGAACAAGGATTCACTTTTACTTCTTTGTCTCCCTCCCTCTCGTTTCTCTTTAACACATTATCAGCCACGCTACACTCTGAGGCAGAGCCAGAAGGCCACGAACACAAAACGCCGCCGATGGCTCGCTGGAAAAGAAGAGCGAAAAGGATGAACTCTGCAGCGGAGCAATTCTATCGGCGATTAGTCCGGCGCTCGGGCACAACACGAGGCGTGCACGCACAAACCTCCTCAACGCCTCGCGTGATTCCCAGCGGTACCGGCGCTCTCCGGCGCGGCGGACTGCAGCATCAAGTCTTGGCGCAGATGGCGACATCAGTCACGGCGGGGCCCACATCTGTACTCGCGATGACGACTCCATTCAGCGCGCACGGCTTCCGCACAGGAGAATTCCTATCGCTGGTGATTCGATCTACCACAACCCCGTCCACGAGAGGGCGAGATGGATCGATCGCTACTCAGACAGAAACAGGACGAAATCTTTGAACAAGGAAGACGCGCAGAGCAGGAGACGGGCGTTGGCATCCACGATCAATTGATTAGTAACTGCCCCCTTCACGGCAAGACTTGGAACGGCGCCTCAGGCCATTCACCAAAAAGACAGACAATGCATCAGTTTGCATGCATCCGTACAAGAAATTGATTCGGAAGAATCAACTTCGTTGTCTTTTGTGATTATTATCACAGATCTAATCATGTATATATCTTCTACTCATCTTATGCATGTACTACTCGCCCGGATCGAGCATGTGAGCATGGAGACACCGATTGCTACTCCAAGCAGGATTCAGGAGAAATTTTTCATCGGCGATGGCGGCAAGCACGGCCGATCTCCTCATAGAGATGCGGAATCAGATCCGTCAAATGGATCGATGGTTATCCCGGTTTGCATATCCACTCACTAAATTAATGCATGAATTGATTGGTTTTGACCACGTACTAGTTTTGAACGGATGAACTAACCATTGCGTACTAGTCTTGGTGGTTGCTGATCGGGACGGCGACCCATCGCGATGGAGCGCTACCCTAAGCAGGTCGCGGAAGCGGCGGCCTCAGCGCAACGCGCGCATCGGCGGCTCGCGGCTCGCGGCTAAGCGTCCAGTGCACGGCGAGACGCAAACTCGTCCTCCCAGACCAAGGCGACGGAGCGGGGGGCATCCGCGGCGCACTGGCCCTCCAGACCGGCGTCGCGCGAGCATGGCCGTCGGCCTGGCCCTCCCACTGTCCCACTGCGCACGCCGCAGATGGCCGCCTCGGCGACCGTGAGGGCTGCCTCCAACCACGATGCGGCATGGAAGACCGAGGCCGGCGACGCTCCCGAGCGAACGACGCGGCCCTCGACTCGCATCCGTGCAGATCGGCGGGGCCCGAGGCAATGGCCCTCTACTGACCACGTTAGCGTCGCAGTCCGGCACATGCCAGCACGATGCCCTCGACGCGACGGTGACCTTGGCGCCACCGACCCACTGGAGGCACGGCTAGCGCCAGCGCGCATGGTGGCCCCAGGCTGAATCAATGGTCCAGACCAATATTTGCACAGCCTTCAATTTCAAAGACTTCGCAAATTGGTTATGTTAACAGTGCTATTTACTACTGTAGCATTCATCTGTTTTAGACCCTTTTCAGTATGGTAAATGTTTGGAGACGGTGCGCCGGCGCAAGCTTCGGCCGGTCCAGTCCACGCGCGACCCACTCGCGAGCAACCACGTGGCGCGGTGGACCCGAGTTGACTAGTCCTCCTGCGTTATCCCGCGGATCTCGCCTCATCCCCGTCTCGTAGCTCCACAGATCTCGCCCCATCCTCGTCTCCTGCCTCCGCCGTTGCAGCACGCAGCGCCGACGCCCGCATCTGCTGCCTCCATCGCTGCAGCTCGTGAGTAGCTCGCCGTCGGCCATGGAAGATCGAATCTCCGCCGGCCATGGATGTAGATCTCATCCCGCCACGCTTGCAGCCCGCTCGCCATTGGATGCAGCAAGGTCGTTGACCAATCCCATTCTCGTCGGTTGCAACTCCCACGCGCCCCGTGCTTCTGCCTCGCCGCCGACGAGCCGGGCGGCAATGCACGACACGGGAGGCTTCTGCAGAACCGTCGCACCCCCTCATGTTGCAACTGTTTAAAAAAAAGCTTCATCCCCCTAGCTAAAAAGCTTCAACCGGATGTAGAGAAAGCTACAAGCGGCCAGCGCCATCGCCGGAAAGCTACAACCGTTGACATGAAATGCTACCACCTTCGATGGAAAAAGCTTCAACCGAAACGAACACAAAAAGCCTTGACCAAGCGTTGCTAAAAAGAAAATAGCTACGACCTTTAGGTAAAAATGCTTCAACGGTTGTTGGAAAAAGCTCCAACCATTGAGAGAGAAAGCTACAACTAGACACTATGAAAATAAGAAAGCTTCAACCAGGGACGGCTGGAGGTGGAAGAAGATGATAAAAACGCTGCAGTTTTGCTACATGCTTCAACCGGCATAGATTTTGCTACAACCGGCATAGCATTTTGCTACGACCGGCGTCACGTTTTGCTACAACACATAGCCGGTTTTGCGTTTTGCTACAACTAGCATCGCTTTTTGCTACAACCGGCATAACGTTTTGCAACATCCATCACGGCTGAGCTGCGAGGCTCGAGGACGACGACGGCGGCGACGTTTCTTTTGCTGCAACCGTGTCTCCATTTTGCTACGACCGACACGAAAAATGCTACAACGGGCATTTCTATTTGCTGGAACTAGTTAATCGCCGGCGAGACGAAGCTGCATCCATGGCGTGCGCGGGCGGGATCCGTCCATGGCGAGCGCGGGGGTGGCGAAGTTGTATCGGTGGGAAGCGCGGGCGCCGGAGCTGCATCTAGGGGGTGCGAGACACATTGAGATGCAAAGGCAGAGCTGCATCTGGCGAGTGCCCCGGCGAGCTGCGGCGGCCGGCGAGGTCTTGCCAAGCGGCGGCCTCGGCGACGAGGACGGCCGGCAAGGGCGCCAACCGGCGACGGGGACGCCGTGGTGGTTCTTCAAGCTTGGTCGCTGGGGGTGTCGAACGTAGTTGTGGCGGGGGATAACTAGGAGGAAGACGAATCAGGGATCAGATCTAACGGCCCTTAATCATTTTATCGGGTGGCTATGGCTGGGGTTGGACCGGCCGAACAATTCGGCCGGCGCACCGGCGCCTGTAAGCGCCCTTTCAGTATTTGTGCCTTCAAATACTGTACTCTCTGTTGAGCAATGTGTACTCCAGAATGAGATTGTGATCTAAATAATTTCCATGTTCACGACATGTTCAAATTATTTATCTTCACTATTTGCAATTGAGATTTTTAATCTCTTGCAAAGTAAACTCAGTACTTCCATAGTACTCTTTCTTCATTGAGTATGATGTATTCCGGGATGTTTCTATGATGTATGTATCTCTATGTTCACTACATGTCAAGAATAATACATCTATTTGCAATTGAGATTTTCAATTTCTTGCAAATACATATGCAAAATTCAAGGTGTCATCCTTAGCAATTTGAGATTCGCACTTATGATTTCGAGCCACATTCTTGAAATCTATTAATTTTGCAACATTAAGATGTATTTATATTACGCAATATGTAACATAAATAAATTACCGGTTTTTCACCGGAGATGATATGTTCTATGTGTTTACCACATTGCCATTCTTCACGAACATGTCACAGCGGTCGAGATTGATTTCTCCCGCACAACAAACTTGTAAAATTTTGACAATAACATCTCCCTCATTATATTAGGAAAACACAAGGTAATGAGTTGGATCTACTACCCATGTGCAGATTATCTCTATTACTGCCAGATCTATATGATCTTCAATGTCTTATGTTCCCATAATTGAGGTTGAGCATTTTCAAGTTATACACTTGAGTCAAAATTTTGCATTCTTATTACAAAACCATGATGGTTTTTAATTTACTTCTTGTAAATTAATCATCTCTGGCTTGCCCCTATAAGTAATCGATGGCTAACAATTTGAGGCTCTTGCCCTCAATGGCCACAACTTACTTAAGCGGGTCCTGGACATCAAGATCAGTCTTGCATATCCCATGGGCTATCGCGTGCAATCCAAGCCATGCCACCGGGACGCAAAGGACCTCAAGGGTAATGGTTTGAAACTCACTTCAAACCCTCAACCTGACACCATCAAACTGTCACGAGACCCTATGAGCATGGAGATCATGATGGTTGAATATGCATCAACCGACATGTTTCGAGACTATACATTCAGTCCCTTAGTCTCCTTAGTGATCTATTTATTTATGTCCATTTATGATTTTTTTTAATAAGAACATGATTATTGTTATCATCATATATTGTATATCACAATATATTGTATCAGCACTTTGGTACAAATATATTTGTATGTATTCTATATATCTTACAGTGATTTTCTTGAGAATCTTCATGTCTATATATATAGATTTCTACGAGGGTCGATCTGATGAAAGATGATTTGTGCCTTGTGGACATATGCACCATGAACTCTATACTCGGGGAAGTGAAATGTTTCCACTCTCGTTGAGAGAAAGGAGATATTTTAAAATCGCTAGACGTGATGAGGTATTTGTTGGCTCAACTCGAGTCATATTTACTGTCCCTGTGGGTACTCGGGTAACGCCAGGATGCTTTATTGCTTCCGGGTTTAACTTTATCCGTCAAAATAGTTTCCATAGTGAAACTTATGATGACAACAAAGAGGAATATCTTCTCTTTACCATACGCAACGGATATGGCAAGCACATTCTGTATGTATCATCATGGTTGTAT
This sequence comes from Aegilops longissima, assembly GCA_021605205.1. Taxonomy (NCBI): domain Eukaryota; kingdom Viridiplantae; phylum Streptophyta; class Magnoliopsida; order Poales; family Poaceae; genus Aegilops; species Aegilops longissima. Next base: position 32,469,014 of record CM038679.1, on the reverse strand, counting down.
TACACATACTACAAAACCCGTAGCACATGTTGCGTACGAGGTAGTTTTCAGAGTGTCTTTTGCATGACAACCTTGGCATTCCCGCCTTGGTCATCGAGACATTGGGTTGAAACTGAAACTATCAGCAATTCCAATAGTTTATGCTTATTATGATGCTAAATTCTAATAACATTTGGATTTTATGCACACTACAAGTGACACAGGGAAGCTAATTTTAAGGCTCGCACACCTTAAAGTTTACGCTGAACCACTCAGACTCCTTGAATGCATCAAGTTAAGGTAAGTGGTTCTTCCCATCCATTGACTAGACTATCCAGGTATTCCATGGTTCTAAAAGACATATCTACATGATAGTCTTAAGTATGTGTTTTATTCACACAAAACCATTGGATCATTATCGTGACATAGATTTCAAGCAAATCAAATGGATAGCATTGCAGAATTCTCCTTGGGTGCCTTCTCTATGGACCTCGGATTGAAGTTTAGCAATTTGTCCTAATGCCTAGACTCAAAATGGTTTGGTAGAATCTCATCCAAAGAATTGAGCTCATTGCATGATCTTTACTTTGAAATTGCAAATTACCAACTTTACGTTGGAGTCATGTAGTTTTACATGCTCATGACCAAACTGCATAATATTATTCTCCTCTGTCTTTGATACATGGAAATCTACCAAGTATTTCCTATCTGCGGTAATTCGGTTGCATACCGGTATCACCACCATGCATACATCATTGGCCCCTCAATAGATAGTTGGGATCTATGTGAGGAATAACTGTATTTCCGTCAATACCTCAAGCCCCTCGCATGGGGAGTTATTCAAGGCCAATATGTTGATTCAATGACGAACATTTCCAGGCATTGGGGGGAGATTTCAAGTACCATAAAAATGCCAGGAAATTAATGGAATGTTCAACACATTTCTGCCTCAAATCCATGTACTCAAAGATTTGAACCATGCATTCAGAAGATTTGCTACACATTACAAATAATCTGCCAGATTCATTTACTGACTATAAAGGTGTCACACAATCCTACAATCCTGCAAAAGTACGCCTGAGAGAGTGGAGGTACCAGCAAAATCCACTCCACTCCTCGTTCAAAGCAACAGGGGGAGATGTATGGCAGAAGTACACCAGGATTCAGCTTCTCTCAAGCAAGGATATCAAGGCCTGTAAATCAGTAAATGCAAGTCAACTTCACGTTGGCAGACACCTGATGGGTAGTACACACCCAGTGGACGGGAAACCTCCACCAACCCAGGTCATAATGCACACGATGACCGGGACATCGGAATACCCGACTCAATCGCATTGGGAAATCGCGAGAAGTCACTACGGGTAACGATATTTTCATCAACTATATATTGATATATAGATTCTGGAGAATCATATAACCGGAAGTCTACAATTGTCGACATACATTTCTCAACTAGATTGCAAAACCTTACAAATGATTCAGATCCAAAGACCATAGCCATGGCAAAGTGTGATCAACACTCGGACTGAACTCAAGCAAAGGGTTTATTCTAGGTAGAAATGATCTTGCTCAATAATGGGAAGGTATTCATAAGCAATACCTACACCAGTTTTCTTCTGGAAACAGAATTGAGAACATTGAGGTGGTGAAACAAAGAGCAAGTATTGTAGCACAAGGGTTCACGCAGATACCCAACTATTCTCCAGAGGTGGAATCTCTTTTTGATAACTCATATCATTAGCAGTTCAAAATCATCTATCTCTGCAGTTGATAGATGTAGTGATCACATGTCCATGTGGATCACTAGATTCAGACATATATGGTTGATTCCCGATGGAATCTCACTTCTGAATCGAAATGCAATACTTAACATACATTGTGTAAAATCAATAAGTCACTATATGGCTTATTGTTGTCGGTATATTTGGTATAACCGACGTAGTGAGTTCCTTATTCACAAGGATTACTCCTACAATGGTACAAGGGTCCATGTTTGTGTGCCTGCAATAATGACACATGTAATCATCTAAATGACGGAGTTTAAAATGAAGGATTTGGGTAAACCAAACGTCGCTCGTTACTACAAAGTGAGCACCTTCATTCATACATTATGGTATACTATGTTGTCTATATCCATAATATATTGGAGAAATTCATTGTGGACAAATCTTATCCATCCATAACTCTCATGGTAGTTCATTCTCTAGACGTAGAGAAAGATCTATTTAGACCAAGAGATGATGGAAATGAGATACTAGGACTCAACGTTCCATAATGCCATTGGATCCACCAAACACAATTGGTTGGTACTCAAGAATATCTTCCGATATCTCCAAGGCATCAAACATCTTGTCCTGGTTTTTCAGTTTCACAGAATGTGAACACCGATATCATTGGATACATCGATCAGATCCCCACTATGTCAAATCATAGACAAGCTTAATGTTCCTACTAGGTGTGGTAGCCCTCTGATGAAGAGTCTTCGAAACAGACTTCATGGCTACATCCACCAACCATTATCTCAATGATAATGTTTCTTGTGTTGCCCAGATGCAAACAGGTTACATAATAAGCAATATCACTATATTGCATATCTGGCAAGTCAAATCATGCGACTGATTTGTTCACCAGGCCTCTACCAACTTCTATGTTCCAGAAATGTGTTCGTGGAATTGGTATATGACGACTTCAGAATATGCAAGAATCAAGGGGAGTATCTTCCTGAATTGTTCCTGTTAAAAGCATCATATTATACTCTTTTTCCCTTCATAAGTTTACTTTATAGGTTCTCATAAAGGTTTTTAATAAGGTAATATCAACACAAGACCATATGTCATATTTTCTGTTTTCCTCACCGGGGTTTTTAAGAAAGTATATGTGATATATTTATTGTCCTCTAAACTCTATGAGTTTTCTCGTATTGAGTTAAAGAGACAATAACCATTATATGTTGCATCATTTTTTCCTTTATTTTTCACTGGGTTTGCAGGAGTTTTAGCAACATATCAAACACATATATCCTCATTTTTCCTACATGGTTTTGGAGGAGTTTTCAAGATGATTATGCTTATACTAACAAGCATGGATTAGGGGGAGTGTTAGGATTTATTTAATCCTATTAATCCCTGCTTTTCCTAACCGAGGCGGTTGCCTCGCATCCCTTCGGTCGTACCCCTTCGGAGGTTATATATATGCGTAAATGTCATCATCAATGAGAATAACGATTCACTTTTACTTCTCTGTCTCCTTCTCTCTCGTTTCTTTTCAACACTAATGCGCTGTGTTGGGGAGGTTATCCTATGACCGAGTAAAGCTCGGCGTTCCTCGCTTGAAGATGGTCCCAGTGAATCCATGCTTGAAGATGGTCCCAGTGAATACTCAGTCATTCATTTCCTTACGCCAAGCATCTGTACTGCTAGTGATTCCATGCTTGAAGATGGTCCCAGTGAATCCATGCTTTTAAGTAGGTACGGCCCAAGGGTAGTGGGCAATCTGTCCCGTTCCAATTTATTTTTTAAATAGGTTTTTAAGCGGTTTCCCTCAAATAAACCGAGCAATCTGTTTTTCTTTCTTCTTTTTTGGCACTTGCCTTTTTGCGGTGCATTCCTCCTTTGGAGGTGTTCTTGTAATACCTCCTCTTTCTAATCAATGAATTTGGCAGCTCTCTTGCCAAGCTAGACTAGACCTAAACCACCACAATACATACAAGACACCAGAAAAAAAAACCACGCCTTTGCTGCTACAATACATACACGAACACCCTACAAGACACCGAACACCCTACAAGACGCCGGAAAGCACTCGAGATACAAGAATGCACACCGACAAGAGTGCACACCGACAACCGCAACTATTATACCGGGCGGCCACAAGCATATCCATAAACCTCGAGGCACACCGACAACCAGGACAACAGAGACGAACAATAAGTCCAAAAGAGCAAAAACCTATGCCGCTCCAATCCCACCAGGCTAGCAGACATAACTCACCGAACGCTGCTTGCTTGTGAAGGGTGTTCGTGTTGCTTTCATCATTAACCAAACAACCAGCTCCAAACGGAAGCACAAAATAACATCCACCTAAAACTGCACTTCAGGTGCACAGCATGGAAATGATTTAGGAAAGAATTTAATGAAATTACATTTTGCTTCCAGCTAAAAGGGAGTTTTTCTTCCCAGAATCAGGCTGATAGCTTGAGCTATTTATGCTACACCCTTTGTTAACAAAATTCACAATTCTGCAAAATAACATCATGTCTTGCATTTTTAGATGCAACTACTCAGATTTGTTTCTTCTGCACATGCAACTATTCAGAGCTTCAACCTGAAACTGTATGAAGTTGCTGCATACCACACAAATCATGAATTCACACAAAGCAAGAAGGTATGCCACGAATGGGCATGCACGGAGAAAGCACCGATCAAAGAAAACAAAACGTAGAGCAGAAATAATGCAAAGTGGACGATGCTGATGTTATAGCATCATCATTGCAAGTTTAGCAAGCATCCACAAATACCAACAAAAGAGAACATGAAATGGACCCGAGTCTTTCTCTGACAATATTATTTGCAAACGAAGATGACATCATAGCTTGGGCAGTATTGCTTCCATGCCGCTTACTGAGATACTAGCAAAACCCACAGAAATTCACTCCTTTTTCCCGATCCCATTAGACATGTTGTAGATCCCACGACCCTGATTGTTAATCAAGAAGACATGTCAATGACTGAGAGGAAGCAATATCAAAGAGCACAAGTAACCAAGGCATCAGATGGGATTTTGAACTTACAATCATGAACAAGCTGGTGCCAGGGCCAAATTTCGTGTTTTGACCCTTTTTAGAAAGGATTTCAGGATCTGACCCCGGTTTGAAATTTTTTCAAGATTTGACCCTTTTGCCTACCGCCAGGGCATCTGGCGGTAGGGTTAGATAGCCTACCGCCAGGTCCCATGGCGGTAGGAAACTTATCCACGCTCGCTGGCGGAGACGGCGCCGTCCTCTCTCCATCGCACTTACCGCCATGGGCCTGGCGGTAGGCTGTCTCACCTACCGCCAGGGGCCCCAGCGGTAGGGTCCGGCAGTTATTTGCCCCAAACCCCGCGCCCTGCCCATCTCCCAACCCCTCACCTCCCTCCCTCCGTCGCAGACCTACCGCCATGGGCCTGGCGGTAGGCTGTCTCACCTACCGCCAGGGGCCTCATGCGGTAGGGTCCGGCGCTTATTTGCCCCAAACCCCGCGCCTGCCCATCTCCCAACCCTCACATCCCCTCCCCCCGTCGGCAGCTTCTTTCCTTTCTCCCCAAGTCGCCTCTCTCCCTCTCTCATCTCCTCCACTCCTTGGATCTTCACCGATTCTTCACCATTTTGGCGGATCGAGATGGCCCCGAGGAGAGAACCGTAAGCTCCTCCGATCCCTCCAATTAGTTTTTGCAAACTTGCTACCGATTCGACGATTATTTGCTTGAAATCCTCATGTTTTTGAACTTAGATTGATTTTTTCCACCTAAGATTGATTGTAGTTGTAGTTCTTAGTTCTTTAGTAAGTAGTGGTATTGGATATGTACTCTAATCAATAGTTCATATGTTAGTGTGAAGATGAACCCTAGTTCATAATTTTTTTTGTTAAAAAAATTATGATGTATTGTTGATAAAGGGATGAACCCTAGTTTGATGATGCATGTTCATATGATGATATGCTCTAGTGTGAAGATGAACCCTAGTTTGATGATGCATGTTGATATGATGATATGAAGATATTGTTTGGAAAATTTTGTTTAAAAATATGAAGCTATGATGTATGTTGGAGGTTTTTTTTGATATGATGCATGTTGATATGATTTGATCCATCATGTGTAGTAGATGTTGTTGGAGGAATATGCTTAAAATTTGATCTTGATATGATTTGAGTTCATTGTTTGTTTATGTATGCTTATGCTTATGGTGCTTTTGTTTATGAAAAAGGCGGCCACCTCTTGCGGACAACATCGGCTCACGATCGCATGTTGGATCGGGCATTCGACAAGGGTCATCGTGCCCGTTTCATAGAGAACGGAGAGGTAAGTGATATGAAAGAAATTTTGATCAAAGTTCTCGGATTGATGAAAATGATTTCCTAACTTTTTGGCGTTCACTTTTGACAGACGCCCACCCATCGCGCATGAGGGGTCACGGGTTCATGGGCATATGGATTCACGACGAGCGCTACGCGCCGTTCTTCAAGAGAGCCCGTCTGTTGGGTTTCGTCTGCAGTTCAGCGTCCACCGCCGACGCTTGTCCACGCTCTCACAGCTTTGATCGACCGTTGGAGACCGGAGACCCATTCTTTCCATCTCGCCATGCGGGGAGATGACGGTGACCCTAGAGGATCGGGGATGATTATCGCAATGCCGATCGAGGGTCATGCACTCACCGGTCGAGTGGAGAGGGCTAATCGGCGGAGAGGTCACCACCTCATCGGCGATCGCCCCATCGCCAAGAGTAACCAGACATCCGGTGTCTTGCCGCTCAGCTCTCGAGCACCGGAGGACATGCCCCAAGGCGCAGATGAGGCGATCGTGGAGTTGTACGCGAGGGCCTATCTGTGGTATATTCTCTCGAGGTCGTGTTTCCGCACAGCTCGGAACTCGCCAACTGGCGATTCGTTCTTCCTAGCGGACTAGGATGCAGAATGCAGCTTGGGGCGGCTCTCGCCTACCTATACCGTTCGGTAAGAGAGTGTCTAATTGCGTACCTACCTACGAAAGTATGTCCATGACATTTTCTTATATCGATCCTCATTTGATGTTTTGCGACTTGACGACGCAACGCAGAGGACGGTAGACAAGTCCAATATGGGTGGCTTTGTCCGGCCTTCTCCATTTGGATGTGGGAGCGGTACGTCGGTGGGGTGTCCGGAGAAGTTGCCAAGACGCCCATGGGAAGACTATGGCGAAGAAGGCGATTTAGACTCAAACCCCACCGTAGCTTACAAGTGGGGCGTTGTCAAACTCTACACGGCCTAAACAAGACTTCGTACAAGACCTACACCAACGAGTTGGGCGCTTTGACGACACGCAGTATATGAACTCGCCAAAGACCTTTCTCTTTGATTCCGCTTATCGACCGAGAGTGCGAACTTACCAAGGTATATGTAATAGGTAATCTGGTGGCCGTATCGACAAGAACAAGAGTGGGACTTTGATCTGAACGTGATGTGCAATGCGGACCGTGGTCTCTGGCGGTGCATCGTGCCCATGATATGTGTGTACACCGTCGAGTGGCATTTGCCACAACGCGTGGCCACGCAGTTTGGGATTTATCAGCATACCCCACCGGCCAGCCACCGACACGGCGCCAAGCGCTCCACCTGTGAGCTCTTTGTTCTCCGTGAGATTATCATGTTTCTTGTTGCTTATGATGATCTCATTGCGCTTATGATGATTCTTGTTGATTATGCCTTGCGGCATGAGCCGGCGAAGAATCACCGATCACTGATCGGGAGAGGAGCATAAGACTCATGTGACGGAGTGGAACCGACGGAGGTGGCGTAAAGGCGTGGAGAGGAGAGTGACTAATCGGGATGATTACCGGGCCGACACATGAGGTGGTACGATGATGGCGAAGCACCGTCTTCGTCTCAGCCTCGATGGATGGCGAAGACATCGCGAGTGGAGTGGGCTGACCCCGATGAACAGCATACCGCACCGCATCGAGACATGCACGCGATGGATTTAGGGAGTTTGCACCCTCATCAACAGAGCGGTACGCTTGAACCGACGGTCGATTTAAAATATTTTATTCACAACGGATCGACTTATGCCGTTGCGGTCCGGTGAGTGAACAGATGCATCTTTGAAGCCTCGGATGCACTAGGTCATCTTCCGGGGCGTATAATCTAAGACCAGTCGGGGGCGATGAAGGTACAATTCGGTCTCCTCGAACAGATGCATCTTGTTCACTTGCGGTCGAATGATCTGAACTTATTATGACCTTGCTTCATTGTGAGTGCGAAGTTCAGGCAGCGTTGTCGCAAGTCGGTAGGGCTGCTTGGGTGTCTTTGGGCTGGGTCGATTGAAGCTCATCACCAGAGCCACACAGGTATCATCGCCTCATCGAGCCATGCTCCTCGCTCGCCTAGGTTGGTTGGGGAGGAGGATGAGGAGGAGGAGGAGGAGGAGGAGGAGGCCATATATGAAGAAGGGAGGAGGAGGATGAGAGCAACGAGGAGGAGGAGTACGATGAAGAATATGGACCTCCAAAGAACTCAAACGCCTCAAGCATCTCATTTGCCAAGAAGAGGAATCAAGAAGAAGGATTTCTTGAGTCCCACCCTTTCGAGACCGGTTCCTCGACGGCCCAAAGAAGACCAAAGAGAATCGTTCAAAGAGTAACGAGGACCGTACCTCCAAGAGGGGAAGGAGCAACTGATTATGCTCTTCGATAGTTGGCTCTTTTAGTTTCGTTGAACTTCGTTTGATTGAACTATTCGGATGGTTATGAAGCTACGTGAAACTATGTGTTTACTATTTGTGGATCTATGTGTTTGCTATTTGTGAAACTATGTGGAACTCCGTTTACTAATTAGTTGAAGTTCGTTTGAAATGTTCTATGCACTTCAAATTTGTTAATGTGTATGTGATGCCCAAGTTTAATTGTTTGAGATCTGTGATATTGTTGTCATATTTGTGAAAATTGCTATAATATTATTGTCATATTGAATTTGAAAATAAGCAAGCAAATGAACTTAAATTCATAAAACACAGGACCCTACCGCCAAGGCCCCGGCGGTAGGGTCGACACCTTCACCGCCAGGCAACTCAATTCTTCACATTCTGTAATCGTTACACTAAAAAACAAAACCCTACCATTAAGGCCCTGGCGGTAGGGTCGACAACTCTGCTGTGGCAACTCAATTCTTCGTTCTGAGAATCGTTACATCGAGACAGACCCTACCGCCAGTGCTCTGGCGTGAGTTTGACAGCCTCGCTGAGCCTCCTGGCGGTAGGTACTATCCACGCCGGCGCTCAAGCGGCCCGTCCCCTCCGTCACCCCTACCGCCATGGGCCGTAACGGTAGGCTATCTAACCCTACCGCCGTAGGCCCTGGCGGTAGCAAAAGGGTCAAATCACGAAAAAATTTCAAACAGGGGTCAGATCCTGAAATCCTTTCCAAAAAGGGTCAAAACACGAAATTCGGCCTGGTGCCAGCAAGCGCAAGGGGAATGGCAACGGAGGTGACCACATCGTAACGGCCTTTAAGGTGGATATGCTTGCTCAGCTTCTGGAAATACTGCTGCTTCTGAACGAGCTTCTCGCGTGGGTAAAATGGTGCTTCTTCTAGCGTCATCCTGCATACGAAAACTACTCTTTCAATCCTAACCCTTAGAGGGAAGAGAAATTGCCATAGATAGTTCTAGTATAATAATTGCATTAAGGCTGTGAAAATCTCAAGATTCAGCAACAACGGCCTTTGAATTCTGAAACTGTTTTTAAACTCCTATGCAGGTTTCTAACAGTTGTTCAGCTACTCTCACAAGCAACTACCTAAATGGGGAATGATTACTTAATGTACAATCCATTACGCTACTTCATCTACCAGGCATTTTTTTAATCCAACTGTTCTTTCTGAGCACCTCAATGTATTTGAATTTAGCACATTAAGAACAACAATTCAATGATCAGCAACTACCTAAATATGGCACTTTCAGGCTATCATTGATCATGACCAGAACCTCGCTCATACCATCGAATCAGGAACCCAAAAAATTCATGTGCGTTCTCCAATTACAGCAAACAGAATAAACCAAGGAAATTTCGTTGAGCTCGCACGGTAATACAGCTAACCTAGCTACAACATAATTACTCCAACGAAAGACATTTCAACCAGATCAGCCCAATCTGAAACCAGGTTAAACAAACACTGGTAGACCACATCGAACCGAGTCCAGAGTTCTAGAAGACAATTACCGATCCTAAAGCTCAAGAGCATATGCATCGAAATGACTGCGCCACCAGGCGAATCTCCCAGGCCAGTAAAACGCATCGAGGGGGTCACCAGCGCGTCGCGGACCAACGACTAGATCCCCCACGCATACTCGTGAATCTAAGAAATCGCACGAACGCGTACGACGGCTCGTTCGCCTCACGTCGCGTCGAGGACGCGGGGCCCCTCGTCCCCTCGTGCTGGGTTACGAGAGATCGTGGGGAGATCGGGGTAGGACGGGAGAAGGGAGATCGCCGCGTACCTGGCTGGCTGGGGCGCGCGGGGGCCGGGAAGCGACGGGGGTGGCCGGCGGCGGCGGGTGGATCTGGAGGCAGAGGATTTGGGGGTAGCGTTGTGACCTGGAAGGGACGAGGAAGGGAAGGGAAGAAGGGGTCGAGCCGGGTGCCGGGGGTTGTTGGGTCAGTTGGGCCTCTTCGTCGGCCCATCAAAGACCTGGGAATTTATGGTAGGTCGTAAAGAATGCAGGGAGTTTTTTTTTTCCTTTTAAAGAATGCAGGGAATTTTTGCTTTCTTTTCTTTCCTTTTTCAAGAGAAATACAATTCAATGCTTAACCTTGGGGATTACAATCGTTTTCATACAGAAAATCAATCTCATGGGGGCCTGCTCTCAGCCACACATCAATTCGCATGTTTTGGTGATCTAATTGAGCAAGACAGTGGGCAACACTAGTACCAGCATGACGAGCTATGCCAATGTAGTATTGTATATCTTGCTGAAGAAGACTCTTTCTCTCGCCGATGATGGAGGCATTCAGGGATAGATCTGTGTCTAGCTTCTTGATCATAGTAGCAGCCACCTCGGATTCGGTTTCGACAATGAATGGTTTCATGCTCCAATCGTAGTCCAAGGCAATACATGCATCCAACCTTACCTCTAGCAGGCTATTGCAAAGTATGCAAGTGACGACACAACACAAAGGCGATTGATCCTTCTTCGTCTCGAAGATCAAGCCAACAACCCCCTCCGTGTTTGCATTTGCGTCATAGGCCCCATCAACATTCAACTTGTTCCAGCCTGCGAGCGGATTAATCCAATAGTATGGTGGCCTACCAATGGTCCGAGCCATACCCTGCTACTGCTTCTTCTTGTTTCTAGCCCCATTATTGTATGTGACCACCATTTTCCATCGACCAATATGCCCGGTGGGGTTCTGTTGTATGCACAAGAGGGACCCGAAGTCGCTGCATAAAAATTGGTTGGAGGCTTCCACCAGCGGCGGTTGCTTGTGATGGACGATCTTATTTCTCACATGTTGTATCCTCCAGAGTGTCATTGGCAAAGGGATGCCCTCTTGTTCATCGCAGTTGGCCATCAGGTGGACCAACCAATCCACCCCAGTGTCGATAAACGTCTTTGACATTTGTCATATGAAACTATTTCCCCATTGCTCGCCATAGTTGGACAGCTAGAGGGCATATACAAAAGGCATAGAACGTATCCTCCTGGTCCATTTCACATAGTAAGCACACATCAGATTTTGCAAGCTTGCGAATAACTTTATTTTCCATCATAGCCAACGAATTTGTTGCAAGTTTCCAATCAAAAGCTTTGGCTTTTTTTTATAGCTACTCCCTTTGTCCCATAATATAAGAGCATTTTTTACATTACACTAGTGTCAAAAACGCTCTTATATTATGGGACGGAGGGAGTACTAAATTGTTTCTATCTGCTAGGTTGTTTTTTCATGTTCATGGACTCAGCAGGCGGTTTAAAAGGTTACTGAAACTTCACTTGCATCTTAAGCTCCTACTCCATTTTCCCCTCATAGTAGGGGTTTTCTCCTCTGGGAAGCGACAACCGACATAGGTAATGGCGGAGCTATATAGGGGGCAAAAACCGGGTAATGGCGCGCCCAACCCAGGAAAAAACCAATGAAGAGTGTGGGTTGAATTGGGCAATTAGGACAAATTTTGCGCGCTTTTTAGTAATTTAGCTCATCTAATTGAATTTTTTATCAAAAAAATGTAACTAAAAATTTTGGTTCCCCAAAAGAAATCCAATTGAATATTTAGCTCAAACCGGGTAGGAGCTCTGCCATGCAATATAAAAACGAACCCCATGTTTAAAGCAAATAACAAAGCAAGTGATTAGCATTTTATTTGTCTTTTTTGTCACTTCTTCACTACTAGTGGCTAACCCATGCTCCTCTCTTGGCCAGTGGCGCGACTTTGCCACCATTTGATTCGCCTCCGTCCAACGATGCGCGAGACGACACAAATGGCAACAGATTGGCGTCAGAGATAAACTTGGTTGTGATTTTTCCTATTTTTCAAAGTCTACGGTTGTTTTGTAGGAGATGAACTCATTTGCAATAGAGATGCAGCACAGGTGTCCTTGTTAGACCTTTGTCTAACATTTCAAATGGTCTACCTTAGGGTTGATTCTGATGTTTGTATTTAGCACATTGTCTTTGCAGTGTGCACCATAATAATGTTGAGAGGCCGGCCTTTCCCTGTTTGAAAAAAGAAGTTAGAAGGCTGTGTTAGGATTTTTGTTTTTAGAAATAGTTTGGATTGCTTAGCACATGTGACATGTGATGGGTGTGTTAGGACATAGAGTCGGGTGTTTACTAGATCCATATATCACATATTTATAGATGTAATTCACGTTATATCACTTGAGACGAAATGACCACAAGACGACAATAAAATAAAGTACCTCATGCACGACACTGCAAATAAATACAATGAGCATCATGCACAACATGCATGCGCACGTCCATCTCTGTATGTATTTTACTAACTCTGTTACTAAATATAAGTTTTTTTAAAAGATTTCAGTGTAAACTAGTATATATGAATGAATATAAATATATTTTAGAGTGTATATTCACTCATTTCCTTCATACGTAGTCTTTTATTGGAATTGTATAAAAACTTATACTGTATTTAGGAACGAAGGGTGTACTTCGCTGCGCCGAGCGCCGCCTTCCACTTGACGGCGACCTGCTTGAGCGCCCGACGCGAAGGCCCCTCCGGCGACCACGCACGTGTTGCCGCTTTCTGCAGGTCCTCGACCCGGCGCCGCACCTTCTGATCGCCCTCCACGAGCTCCTTTACAGCTCTGGCGATCTCGTGGCGCGTCACCAAGCATCGACCCTCCTCTCGTGATGGCGGCACCCGCAGCGCCATCCCGAGCATCTCTTCCAGGAGAACGGCGTTCATCCTCTGCTCCGCGTCTGGCGCCACGCGAAAGCATGGGCACGCCGCACTCCACGCCTCCAGCGCCGAGTTCCACCCACAAGGCGACACGGCGGCGCGTCGCGGGTGAGCCAAGACGCAGCGTACTGGCGCCCACGCCGCCACGGCTAGGCCCCTGCCACTTGTCCTGCCAAGAAGCCCTCGGGGAGCCACGCCAACGGATCGTCGCCGCCAGCGCCACACTGGCCGTCGTCGGTGCTTGGCATCCGCACGACCCAAAGAAACCTTTGGCCGCTCGCCTCCAGCCCGGCCACGAGCTCGGCCGTCTGCTCCACAGAAAGTGCTCCGCCGCTCCCGAAGGCGACGTACACCACAGAACCGGCCGGCTGACGATCAAGCCACTCCAAGCACGGCGACAACGCGCCGGCGGTAGTTTCATAGTTATCTGGCCGCCTAACGGATGGTCCCACGGGGAACACCGGTGGGAAAAAGAACGCACCTGAACCTTGTTCCGGTACCGCCAGCCGCTTGAACGCTTCCGCGGTGCCAAGTTCCATCTCGTAGAACGTGTTCACCAACAGGCCATCGGCAAGGCAGTAGCTCCGTCCCGACTCGACAATTTGCGCGTAAACCTGGTGCTCCGGGAGGTCCGCGCCGCATAGCGAGACGCCGCCGGGAAGCTCGAGAGGCACCACAAGATCACGGTATTCCCGGGCGGCGCGCCGTTGAGCTCAACGATGTGGCGCATGAGGGCAACATAGGTCAGGTTGCTAGGGACAAAGAGGTATCCCGGACGCCGAGCTCGGCGGCGATGGGCAGCACATCGGAGCGAAGAAGTCGGCACCGGTAGCGGCGAAGCGGGCTGTACCGGAGTTGCTGATGGAGCGGACGAGGGCGCGGATATTGGGGAGGAGCGGCGGTGAGCTCCACGAGCACGCCGCCGTTCGCTGCGTCGGTACCGAGGTCGCCGATCCGACGGCGGGAAGCGCGGCCGTGGCGACGGAGGCGGGGAGGCAAGCAAGTTGATCTGGGGCGGAGAAATTGCTGAATGTGACAATCGTGGCCGCAAAGCCATGGAGCTCGACGAGCCGCCGCGCCAGCTCGGCCAGGGGGGTGAGGTGGCGGCGCGGGCTAGCTGAATACGATGTCGGAAGGCGCTACCAGCCGCTCGGCAGGTGGCGCTGCGGCCGCCGAGCCCATGCTGCTCAACGACTTCATCCGCCGGCTATGCCTATGCTTGTGTGACTTCCATGCCGTGTACATATATACTCCTAGGAAGGAGGGAGAGGAGCACACAGCGTGTTACGGGTGATACGAATGTGTGCTACTCGTGATACCAATGCCGACATGTACTTGGCCATCAGTGCACTAGTGTGCAACTATGTATCCGTACCTATATTGTCATTTGTGTCAAATCTACTCCATACGATTTAACCCCCCCCCCCCCCCACCCACACATACACCCCAAAGAAATTCATTTTCATAAGACACATACATTTTTCTAATTTTTAAATTTGAACAAACATATATGGCAAATCTTATCTGGGCACGTCAGATTTTTTATGTTGAAAAATTGCGCGGTATTAGCACATCCTCGGCCGTTCCTCTCTGCATCTAGATTAGTGCTACTTTTTTCTGCAGAAGATGACAATCCTTTCCCTTCATGAATACACATCAATACAAATAAACAGGGGTTCACGCCTGCAGCTTTTTATGTCAGGTAAGAGCATCTTCAACAGGCGTGCAACCATGCGGCGCGCTAAAACTGTTTTACAGCGCCGGAATGGCATTTTTTTGCGCTCATCAAGGCGCTGGCTCCAACGGTCGCTGCAAAAGATGTCGCGCGCGAGCAGCTCCAGCAGACCACTAATCTATAGCGCGTGAGCAGCCGACGCTTGCAAATATGATTTTACATGTCCATTTGATAATATGAGATGTTTCAAACATTAAACAAATGTGCAAAATAAAGACATATCATAGTTCAATTGCACGGCATAGTTCAAAATCACCCAAACAAGTACATGATAAATAAAAGTTCACACAAACAAATGGCACATCAACATCATGCTGCATCATCATTGTCTTCTTCTTCCTCCGATTCTTCCTCCTCATCCGAAGACGATTCTTTCTCCCCCTCTTCATGTGGGGGCTGGACAGCAACAATGCTGCACAAATTCACCGGCACGACAAATATGCACACTACACAGCCCCCTCCACTTGTGATGAATTTTGAGGACAGCTTCAACCAACAAGTAAGCAGCGGAATAACACAAACAACATGCACAAGTGACACAGGATATAACGTGGAAAAACCTCCTCAACTTGAGGAGTAAAAAACCACGGCTCTGGACCGATCGGTCCACACAACTTCACTATGAGAATGATGAGTACAAAGTCTTCTCTAGAACCTCTAGAGAAATTTACAACACACTCTCCACGTTGCCAACCGGCAACAGCAACAACAACCACAAGAGGCAAGATTTCAGCAAAGCAGAGTTTACACAGCTTCTGCACCCTCCAGTGTTTTGCAAACTGCTCATAAACCGCTGAACCAAACAACACCAAATTTGGCAGACAAGTAGACACACGAGTTCCTGACATCCTCTCCAAATTTCAGCTCAATCGGACATTGTTTGCCTACCCAAATTGTTCGTCTCCCAAAACTACTCTGTTCTGAAACTGCAGCAGTCAGAGCTGACAAAACCACGCTCAAATCTGATGCTCCACTGACCCAATCCTCAAACCAGCTAACCAAATCGAAGTACTCAAAGTAAGGAACGAGCTCACCAAGTTTGGGGTCGATCCAAGCACGTTTGAGCCTCCAATCACCAGCTTGAACACTGTCTAGTCAGATGCAGCAAATCTGGACAGAACCTCTGCTTCTTCTTCTTCCTCTCTCTCAGGTTGTGTTTTCTCTTATGTGCTCTCTCTCTCTCTCTCACTGTCATGAATGGCAGCCACCACCAGCAAGGGGTGGAGTGGCTAGGGTTTTCTTCTTGCTTCACTTTCCTTGGAAGCGCTCTCAACCGTTGGATGCAGCGAAGATCAACGGCTGACATGTGTTGGACTTATGGGCTGATGTTGGGCTGCCAACACACCTCCATGTAATTATCCCCATCAAGCAAACCAACCGAGACAATATTGAGACGAAGTGCCTCAACATGCCTCACAGATTTGAGGACTAACCTTGTACCATTTGCGGTCTCCAAATGCACATCTCCTTTTCCAATGATGGCTGTTCTATCATTGTTCCTCATCTCACAACACCAAAATCACCTGATATATAGTTAGTGAAGAGCTCTCTGCGAGATGTAGCATGAATGGTAGCACCGCTGTCCGGTATCCAAATCATCTCGTCACCATCCATAAGGTTGACGGTTTCATCAGAAACAACAGTGATCCTCTCCTCAACAGTGGAACCAAATCTGCCCTCATTTTCTTCATGCATAACAAGCATGATGTCCTCTTCATCGCAGAACTTCGGTTGCCCTCTGTGTCACTATCACCGCCAACTTGCTTCGATCTTGTTTCTTCTTTTTCTTTTGTCTTTCTTCCACTTGTCACATTGCCACTTAATGTGGCCCTTCCGATGGCGTGATGGCACTCATAATCAAGATACTTACTTTTGATTTGCTCCTACCTCTTTCTCGCCCCTTTACGGACCTCTGCTCTTGCTTCTTCCCCGGACTGAGTGACTAGCACCTCTGAATGTGAGGAAGAAGTGGCTTCACCACCTTCTCGACTCTTCATTTAGTACCTGGTTTTCACAAGATTCCAAGTGACAACTCCATTAGGTGCTGAATTGCAAACCGTGACCTTAAAGGTCTCCCACTGTCCAGTAATGAGCCTAGTAGCAGCAAAGCTCTCACTTCATCCTCAAATGTTATTCCCATTGAAGAAAGCTGATTTATAATGCCTTGGAATGTATTCACATGATCTGCAATTAGAGTGCCCTCTTTGTACCTCAAGCACATCAATTGTTTGATCAAGAACATCTTGTTTGTACCTTCTTTCCGGGCAAACAACTCTTCCAATTTCTGCCATAAGGTGCGTGCATGTGTCTCATCAATGATATGGTTCAAAACATTGTCATCGACCCATTGCCGAATAAACCCACAAGTTTGGCGATGAAGTACCTTCCATTGACCTTCCTCAATGCCCTCCGGCATCTCAGTGGAGAACACTGGCTTCCAGTATTCTTTCACATACAACAAGTCCTCCATCTTTCCCTTCCATGCTTGATAATTTGTACCATTCAAAGATATAATCCTGCTAGTATTCACTTCCATCTTTCACCACAAGAAACTCAGCAATTTGCACAAGCAAACCAAGGCTCTGATGCCACTTTGTGGGGGCTGAACAACAACAATGTTGCACAAATTCATCGGCACGGCAAATATGCACACTACACATCCC
Organism: Aegilops longissima; assembly: GCA_021605205.1. Taxonomy (NCBI): domain Eukaryota; kingdom Viridiplantae; phylum Streptophyta; class Magnoliopsida; order Poales; family Poaceae; genus Aegilops; species Aegilops longissima. Next base: position 32,451,496 of record CM038679.1, on the reverse strand, counting down.
CCTCCACTTGTGATGAACTTTGAGGACAGCTTCAACCAACAAGTAAGCGGCGGAATAACACAAACAACATGCACAAGTGGCACAGGATTTAACATGGAAAAACCTCCTCAACTTGAGGAGTAAAAAACCACGGCTGTGGACCGACCATTCCACACTACTTCACTATGAGAATGATGAGTACAAAGTCTTCTCTAGAACCTCTAGAGAGATTTACAACACACTCTCCACGTTGCCAACCGCAACAAGAATAACAACCACAAGAGGCAAGATTTCAAAAAGCGAGTTTACACAGCTTCATGCCCTCCAAAGTTCTGAAAATGCTCTTAAACCACTGAACCAAACAACACCAAATTTGGCAGACAAGTAGACACATGAGTTCCTGAGATCCTCTCCAAATTTCAGCTCAATCGGACATTGTTTGCCTACCCAAACTGTTCGTCTCCCAAAACTACTCGTTCAAAACTGCAGCAGTCGAGCTGACAAAACCACTCTCAAATCTGATGCTCCACTGACCCAATCCTCAAACCAGCTAACCAAATCGAAGTACTCAAAGTAAGGAACGAGCTCACCAAGTTTGGGGTCGATCCAAGCACGTTTGAGCCTCCAATCACCAGCTTGAACACCGCCTAGTCGATGCAAGAAATCTGGACCAGAACTCAGTGCTTCTTCTTCTTCCTCTCTCTCAGGTTGTGTTTTCTCTTGTGTTCTCTCTCTCACTCTCACGAATGGCAGCCACCACCAGCAAGGGGTGGAGTGGCTAGGGTTTTCTTCTTGCTTCACTTTCCTTGGAAGCGCTCTCAACCGTTGGATGCAGCGAAGATCAATGGCTGACATGTGTTGGACTTATGGGCTGATGTTGGGCTGCCAACACACCTCCATGTGGAGGGACTTAGCCCAACAAACTCCCCCTCCCGACATCATGGAGGGTCTTACTGCCTTCCGGCAGCCATGCTAGCGAGCCGGCGGCATACTTCGAGCTTCTTCCTTGTCACCACTTTAGTCAACATATCAGCCCCATTATCATCGGTGTGAACCTTCTCAAGTTGCATTTTCTTGGAATACAACATATCTCGAATCCAATGATAACGGACTTCTATATGCTTAGACCTTGAATTAAAACTTTCATTCTTACTCAAGTGGATAGCACTTTGGTTGTCACAAAACAACACAGACTTGTCTTGCTTAAAGCAAGCTCACAAGCCAACCGTTTCAGCCACAATAGCTCTTTGCTCGCCTCTGTTACAGCAATGAATTCAACTTCAGTTGTATTCAGTGCCACACACTTCTACAGCCTGCTTTGCCATGACACCGCTCCCCCTGCATAGGTAATCAAGTAACCTGAAGTGGACTTCCTTCTGTCAACATCTCCAGCCATGTCAGAATCTGAAAAAGCAATCAGCTTGCCCTCACCGTCACCGAAGCAAAGTTTCAGATTTGTGCTGCCCCGAAGATATCTCAAAATCCACTTCATGGCTTCCCAATGAGGTCTTCCTGGATTGGACATAAATCTGCTCACAAGACTAACCGCATGGGCAATGTCGGCCTTGTACACACCATAGCATACATCAAACTCCCAACCGCGAAGCATAAGGAACATGATGCATTTCCTTTTACGCTCATCGATGGTAGGACATTGCTTTCGCTCAACTTGAAATGGGCTGCTAGTGGACAACTTACAACTTTAGCATTTTCCATCCCGAACTTCAAGTACCTTCTCAATATACTTCTCTTGAGACAAGTACAACTTGTTGCAATTTCATCTTGCTCAATTCTCATTCCGAGAATGTTCTTTGCTGGACCTAAGTCTTTCATAGCAAAACATTTGCTCAACTCCTTCTTCAACTTAGCAATCCTAGAGACATTCTTGCCAACAATCAGGATATCATCAACATAGAGCAATAATATGATGAAATCATCACCTGAGAATCTCTGAATAAACACATAATGGTCTGAGCTACACTTCTTGTAACCTTGCTCCCCCATGACAGTTTCAAACTTCATGTACCATTGTCTTGGTGCTTGTTTCAGGACATAAAGACTTTTCTTCAGCTTGCACACATAGTCTTCTTTGCCTTTCACAAGAAACCCCTCAGGTTGCTCCATGTATATTTCTTCCTCCAACTCACCATGAAGGAATGCAGTCTTCATATCCATTTGCTCAACCTCCAAGTTGAGACTTGTTGCCATGCCAAGGATTACTCTTATGGATGTCATCTTCACAACCGGAGAAAAGATCTCATCATAGTCAATGCCTTTCCTCTGGACGAATCCTTTTACAACTAGCCTGGCTTTGTACCTTGGATGTGATGTGTGCTCTTCTTGCTTGATTCTGTAGACCCACTTGTTCTTCAAAATTTTCTTGCCCTTGGGCAACTTCACCAACTCATAAGTATGATTCTTATGCAAGGAATCCATCTCTTCTTGCATAGCCTTTTTCCACACCTTCTTGTGCTCATCTTCCATTGCATCTGCAAAGCATTCAGGTTCTGAACTGTCAGATAATAACACCACATATTGATCTGAGGGATACCTGCTGGAAGGAATTTGACCCCTGTTGGATCTTCTGAGTGGAGCAGCTGGTGGACTTTCGGTGTTGGTGCTTCCTGCTGATCCGGATCATCAAATTCAGCATCATACTCTTGTTGCTGTTGGGGAGCATCTTCTTCACCGCACCACCATGTATATCATCTTGTACGCCTTCTCGCATCTACTTCAACTTGCACAGAGCTGGAGCTGCAGGAACTGGGTCGAATCAATCATGTCTTGTCAGCTGCCGAGGAGGAACCTGCCCCTTTGTCTTCACAATATCCTCAATTGTTTGGTCTTCAACAAACACAACATCACGGCTTCTCACAACTTTCCTTGCTATAGGGTCAAACATCTTGTAGCCAAACTCATCACCACCATAACCAAGAAAGATACATTGTCGTGTCTTCGGATCAAGCTTTGACCTTTCATCTTGAGGAATATGAACAAAGGCCTTGCACCCAAAAACCTTTAGGTGGTCATATGAGACGTCCTTGTCACACCAAACCCTGTTAGGAACATCTCCCTGCAAAGGATAACTTGGTGAGAGATTAATAAGATAAACTGCAGTCATCAAAGCCTCACCCCAAAAGTGTTTATGTAGCTTTCCACTTGACAACAAGCATCTAACTCTCTCCACAATTGTCCTGTTCATCCTCTCAGCAAGACCATTCAGCTGTGGTGTCTTCGAGGGAGTAAATTGATGCCTAATACTTTGCTGCTTGCAATATGCATCAAATGGCCCAATGTACTCTCCTCCATTATCGGTCTTGAATGCACTTGATCTTCTTCTCGCTCTCTCAACCGAGGCTTGGAATTGCTTGAATACACCTAGTACTTGATCTTTGGTCCTCAAAGTGAAGGCCCAAACTTTCCTGGAAAAGTCATCAATAAAAGTCACAAAGTACTTAGCACCACCAAGAGATCTTACCGACATTTTGCAAACATCGGAATGTATCAAGTCCAGCTTCTCGGGCTTCTTCTGAGGAGGTAGAGTCTTGAAGGCAACTCAGTGTTGCTTCCCTGCTAGACAATCTGAATATTTCTTGATGTGAACTCCTTTCACACCCTTCAACAATTTTTTCTTCACTAGCACTGTCATCCCCTTCTCACTCATGTGCCCAAGTCTCTTGTGCCATAAAGCACAATGATCATCCTTCTCTAGTGCATTGCCAGAAACACTAAAGAGCTTAGCATGAACATGATACAAAACTGAGACCATTTTACCTCTTGCAACAATCATGTTGCCTTTGGTGAGCTTGTACTGCCCTTTTCCAAAACTGCTCAAGTAATCATCTCCATCAAGCAAACCAACCGAGATAATATTGAGACGAAGTGCCTCAACATGCCTCACAGATTTGAGGACTAACCCTTTACCATTTGCGGTCTCCAAATGCACATCTTCTTTTCCAATGATGGCTGCTCTATCATTGTTCCCCATCTTCACAACACCAAAATCACCTGATATATAGTTAGTGAAGAGCTCTCTGCGAGATGTAGCATGAATGGTAGCACCGCTGTCCGTATCCAAATCATCTCGTCACCATCCACAAGGTTGATGGTTTCATCGTAAACAACAAGTGATCCTCTCCTCAACAAAGGAACCAAATATGCCCTCATTTTCTTCATGCATAACAAGCATGATGTCCTCTTCATCGCAGTAACTTCGGTTGCCCTCGTGTCACTATCACCGCCAACTTGCTTCGATCTTGTTTCTTCTTTTCTTTTGTCTTTCTTCCACTTATCACATTGCCACTTAATGTGGCCCTTCCGATGGCAGTGATGGCACTCATAATCAGCATACTTACTTTTGATTTGCTCCTACCTCTTTCTCGCCTTTTACGGACCTCTGCTCTTGCTTCTCCCCTGGACTGAGTGACTAGCACCTCTGAATGTGAGGAAGAAGTGGCTTCACCACCTTTCGACTCTTCATTTAGTACCCTGGTTTTCACAAGATTCCAAGTGACAACTCCATTAGGTGCTGAATTGCAAACCGTGACCTTAAAGGTCTCCCAGCTGTCCGGTAATGAGCCTAGTAGCAGCAAAGCTCTCACTTCATCCTCAAATGTTATTCCCATTGAAGAAAGCTGATTTATAATGCCTTGGAATGTATTCACATGATCTGCAATTAGAGTGCCCTCTTTGTACCTCAAGCACATCAATTGTTTGATCAAGAACATCTTGTTTATACCTTCTTTCCGGGCAAACAACTCTTCCAATTTCTGCCATAAGGTGCGTGCATGTGTCTCATCAGTGATATGGTTCAAAATATTGTCATCGACCCATTGCCGAATAAACCCACAAGCTTGGCGATAAAGTACCTTCCATTGACCTTCCTCAATGCCCTCCGGCATCTCAGTGGAGAACACTGGCTTCCAGTATTCTTTCACATACAACAAGTCCTCCATCTTACCCTTCCATGCTTGATAATTTATACCATTCAAAGATATAATCCTGCTAGTATTCACTTCCATCTTTCACCACAAGAAACTCAGCAATTTGCACAAGCAAACCAAGGCTCTGATGCCACTTTGTGGGGGCTGGACAACAACAATGCTGCACAAATTCATCGGCACGGCAAATATGCACACTACACATCCCCCTCCACTTGTAATGAACTTTGAGGACAGCTTCAACCAACAAGTAAGCAGCGGAATAACAGAAACAACATGCACAAGTGGCACAGGATTTAACATGGAAAAACCTCCTCAACTTGAGGAGTAAAACACCACGGCGTGGACCGACCGGTCCACACAACTTCACTATGAGAATGATGAGTACAAAGTCTTCTCTAGAACCTATAGAGAGATTTACAACACACTCTCCACGTCGCCAACCGGCAACAGCAACAACAACCACAAGAGGCAAGATTTCAGCAAAGCAGAGTTTACACAGCTTCTGTACCCTCCAGTGTTTTGAAAAATTCTCTTAAACCGCTGAACCAAACAACACCAAATTTGGCAGACAAGTAGACACACGAGTTCTTACGATCCTCTCCAAGTTTCAGCTCAATCGGACATTGTTTGCCTACCCAAACTGTTCGTCTCCCAAAACTACCCTGTTTTGAAACTGCAGCAGTCAGAGCTGACAAAACCACTCTCAAATCTGATGCTCCACTGACCCAATCCTCAAACCAGCTAACCAAATCGAAGTACTCAAAGTAAGGAACGAGCTCACCAAGTTTGGGGTCGATCCAAGCACGTTTGAGCCTCCAATCACCAGCTTGAACACTGTCTAGTCAGATGCAGCAAATCTGGACAGAACCTCTGCTTCTTCTTCTTCTCTTTCTCAGGTTGTGTTTTCTCTTGTGTGCTCTCTCTCTCACTCTCACGAATGGCAACCACCACCAGCAAGGGGTGGAGTGGCTAGGGTTTTCTTCTTGCTTCACTTTCCTTGGAAGCGCTCTCAACCGTTGGATGGAGGGAAGATCAACGACTGACATGTGTTGGACTTATGGGCTGATGTTGGGCTGCCAACACACCTCCATGTGGAGGGACTTAGCCCAACACTTCATTTTGAAGCGCCACATCGTCATAGAGAGCTCATAAGGTTTTCGCAAGATCTCCAACGGCATCATGCCAAAGTATGTGAGGCACATCGGAAGACATGCATCCACCCATATCACCCGGAGGTGCTTCCATATCTCCCATGAGAGACACAAAACTCATGCCTCCCATGGTAGCTCTGAAGCCACCCATGCCTCCCGTAGGTGCTCCCATGCCTCCTATGGTAGCTCTAAATCCACCCATGCCTCCCATGGTAGCTCCGAAGCCACCCATGCCTCCCATGGTAGCTCCCATGCCTCCCATGCCTCTCATGGGCATGGCTCTTTTTTGGACCAAGACTTCTTCACGGGAAAGATTGGCGTACTCCTTTTGCTTCTCATGGAGGGTAGATGTGTCCATGAAGAACAAGTACTTCTCCCATTTCAATAATCTAGATCGCTCCTCCATGGCCAATTTCTTCTCCTCCAATGCCACCTTCCTCACCTCGGTCGCCACACTCCTCTCCTGCCCGCCTTATCTTGGCTCCTTGCCATCATCCTCATCTCGTTTGCTTCCTTTCTTGCCTTCACAATAGCTTCCATAGCATTCTTCAAATCATCTTCTCCTCTCTTCTTCTTCTTCTTCTTCTTCTTCTTCTTCTCTTTTCCATCTTTGTTGCCTCCATTTGGTCTTTTACGACAAATTTTGCACGCTTTTTAGTATTTTACCTCATCTAATTGAAATTTTTATCTCAAAAAAATATAACTAAATTTTTTGGTTCCCCAAAAGAAATCCAATTGAATATTTAGCTCAAACCGGGTAGGAGCTCTGCCACCAATATAAAAACGAACACCATGTTTAAAGCAAATAACAAGGCAAATGATTAGCTTTTTTATTTGTCTTTTTGTCACTTCTTCACTACTAGTGGCTAACCCATGGTCCTCTCTTGGCGATGGCGCGACTTTGCCAATTTCCACCATTCGATGCGCCTCTATCCAACGATCGTCGGACGACACAACCGGCAACAGATTGGCGCGGAGATAAACTTGTTGTGATCTTTTTTCGAGTCTTCTATTGTTTTGTAGGAGATGAACTCATTTGCAATAGAGATGCAACACAGTGTCCTTGTTAGACCTTTGTCTAACATTCGAATGGTCTACCTTAGGGTTGCTTCCGATGTTTGTATTTAGCACATTGTTTTTGCAGTGTGCATTATAATAATCTTGAGAGGCCGACCTTTCCATGTTTGAAAAAAGAAGTTAGAAGGTTGTGTTAGGATTTTTATTTTGGAATAGTTTGAATTATGTACCACATGTGACACGTGGTGGGTGTGTTAGGACTTAGAGTCGGTATTTATCGATCCATATGTCACATATTTAGGACAAGATAACCAAGACCTAAACCGAGCTCTCTCACGCCCTCAGTGATTTTGGCCGTTAGATTTCGCGTTGAGGTTGTTTCTGGCCGTCAGATCTAAGTTTCAGTTGCAATTTACCCGCGACCAAGCCGGGCTGTCCTAATGGGCTGCTACTCCCGTGACCTTTTCCAAGGCCTGTGGTTACTTGGGCTTTATTGGGCTGCTATTTGTTTCTGTCTCGCTTGGCTTGTACGAAAAGTACTGTTCGCGATGCAGGCTAGGCGATGCGGTCTCCGTCCATCTAGCCGATGCACAAGTGGGTGGGATTGGGAATCGATCGGGCGCGGGAGGGAGGCGAGGCGCACGAGGGGTCGGGAGGGAGGCGTGGATGCGGACATCGAAGGGGCAGCGATCCCCACTCACCGCCGATGAATCTCTCCGACCGGCGGCGTCAGGGGGGCACTCTCAGAAGGTGCAGCCAGGGGGCTGGTCTCAACTGCCAAGGAAGGATCGTTTGCAGCAAAAAAAAATAGAGAAATCACGAATCTCAGTGATGGATAGGAGGTACGATCAATTTTACTTTTCGCCTCCTCTTCACATACATCCAACCAAGATCCATGTCTCGAGGCCTCTCGATCCATCAGTTCGATCATTTGTGGTTCGCAAACTCGATCCGTGTCAGATCACACTGCTACATGGGCGCATGTTCTTGCCTCTCTAGAATCCATGATCACTCTTGTCTGTTCGTACTGCTTGCTTGCGCGCAGGTCAGCAGGTGGCTATATAAACTTTGCTACTGCGGGTCTTAGCTAGGGGCTGGGGATCGGTTTGCGGTGTGAGTGGTGGAGATGATGGGAGGAGGGGTGACGATGATGGATCGACAGAGAAAAGGGTTCAGGAATACTTCCCCGTGGCTTTTCCTCTGGTGCAGATCATTCCATTCCCTTTGTCTTTGATGCTCTGTACTTTCTCCTGATTTGGATTTCTACTTTCCACATGGATCACAGAGTCAACGCTGTCGGTGCCCTTGTGCTCAAAATTGATATACTCCCTCCGTCTTAAAATTCTTGTCTTCGATTTATCTAGATACGGATGTATCTAACACTAAAACGTGAATAGATACATCTGTATGTAGACAAATTTAAGATAAGAATTTTGGGACGGAGGGAGTACATGTTAATCCACGTATGGCTGCCTAGGATTGAACTTTGGTTCTTTTTTCAAGGAGAGCACTTTGGTTATTTTTTTCCTGTTTTCTACTGTACAATCTTTGCGTTTTAAGTAATGTTGATCCGATATATGTTGAGAAATATCACCTGGGTGTTAGTTACGTGGTTGTTAAGTTTAGACTAGATCATTGCTGGCGCGCGTTGCCGCACCCATCTTTTTTTTTTACTATAGTATGAAGTGCTAGGAATTTATGTAAAAACATGGAGTTGTTTATCAGCAAATTTTTTGTTTTCTTTCCAAACTTGAGTCCATAATGAATGTTTAATCATTTTCAATGGGTTAGTTATGCACCTTATTTGTAGATACTTGGAAGACATGCTAATATTTGTAATATAAATATGAACAATAGGAAACTGATAGACACAGTGCATATTTCTCAATCTAACGCTGGATGTATCCAAATGGTCGGTGTGCTAGCCGGTATCGGCAAAACTGGATCTTAAAACAACTATATCTAAAGGAAATCGTTTACAACATCCACTATCATTGTTTAATTCAACTATAATAAAACAAAATCACAAAATACAAATCAAACTGACGACAAATTAGCATAGGTACTTCCCCAAGCCATAGCACTAAACTTTAAGAAGCAATGTGTCATCCTCGGTCAGCTACACGCATATACATGCACCATCAGCACGAGCACAATACTTCCATCTCCGTTCGATGCTCTATTGGTAGCTCGCATGGTAGCTCGCAGACAGGTTGGCACCTACTAAGTTATAAAATAGCAAGTCTTATTTCTTTAATAATCACAACATTCAGATTATGGGTGTGAGATGTTAGATGATAATACTATTTCCTTTTAAATTTTAAGGAAATATATGAATTAGCAACAATGCTAAATAAAACATCAACACTGGTAATGAGTCTTTGATACATGAACATGAAATATCCCAAGCCATGCTAAACAAAACATCAGCACTGGTAATGAAAGTGAAATCCTCTAGTGGAAATGAAAACTATAACGCAGGAAGTAAGATCAGATTTCAACTTTATCAATCTAAATAGTGAAGTTTACTTTAATGACCTCAACAGTCAAGATCCCCTCTTCCAGTATCCTTGAAACAAAAACATAAAACTACTTTTAACTTTGTACTGCATGAAAATGGGATCACAAAGGCAGAGGAGGAAATAATATAAGACTCATTAACTCAGTCTGGCAGGAACATTTGGGTTAACACCAGCATCTAGTAAGCAGTTCATCATACCAGGTAGGACACTGTTCATTGCTGTCATCAAGTAATGCCCATATAGTCAATTTTATTCACATCAGCACTAGCCTGTATAAATAAATTATAATTTATTTGAGCAAGTGCTTGAGATGTCATCTATAGAAAATGTATGGACCAATAAATAAAGTTGCATCTATAGACTACAGACTGAAGGAAGCTCCATAAATAAAAATTGTGAAGTGATGCCTCATAAAAATAGCAAGAAGGATTCGAATAGTATACTCACATATATAACGAAAACCATGTTTTTTATTCATTTCTTCAATCTATTGAAATAAAATTGCTAACTGTAGATCCCCCTTTATGACGGGCTTGTTTCTAACTATAATTTATTTATTTTAAGGAAAGATATCTTTGTAAAGCTAGGAATGGACATCAACATTTGAGAATTGCGGAATGGCTGCTCTGTGATGTTTGATTCTAAGAGCGAACAGGTTCCGTAGTGTTTTCCGGGTTAGTGGATAACTACAAAAAAATTGACCTAGCATCCATACACACGTCTGGTGGCACCCATTTCCAATAAGGAGGTTAGGTGTTACTACTAAAAACATGCGTTCTTCTAATTAGATTTTACCTTTGCTTCTTGGAGAAGATATATATTCCCTGGACATCTTTGTGTATGCTCACAAGACATAACAGAAAAAGGAACCAGAACATGAAGTAATTCTTAGAGAAAATCTGCTTAATTGCTACTCTAGCGTCGGTAATCATCTGCCTTGACCAATCATTTACTTTAGAGAAAATCTGCACAAATCCATTTAACTTGGAGCATGATGGAAAACTAAATCAACAAATAGAGAACTTTAAAACAAAATTAAGTGCCGCTATCCACCGGGGGTGGAAACTTAAGAATTCCCAAAATGCGCTAGTAATAACCTGTCCAATGGCCATTTGAGATTGAAGACTAAAAGATTCCCCAAATCAAAATGCCAGAACCAGTCTCCAAGATTTACACAAAACAATTGACTCCAACCAGTATGGACACCACCTGCACAAAATAAGGATTGGTAAGATATTAGAACATTGTAATCATTGCGTGGAAGAGGGGTTGTACACAAAAGAAACAAATGTAGATAGAGAGTAACCAAGCCAAGAACCATGCTGCTAGAGGTTCTGTTGCTGGAGTAGTAAGGGTGATCGGAGAGTGCCAGGTGAGGTAAGCTTATATGCACAGATGCTTGTACTAAAGAAAACAAAAAGTCACACCTACTGCATTATGCATCACAGGCAAGTGGCACATATCATCCACCATGAGTCAACCAGAAACTGAAGATTGAGTACTTCCGTCAAACTACAACAGATCGGTTTTGCCCGTCGAACAGACAAACAGTCGAGCGCAGTTCGTACAAACCTGATCGGCGTGAGGTCCGTGAGGCCCGAAGCAGGGACGTGTCGCCCTGCTAACCTCTCTGCAAGTAACCTGGTCTTGTCATGACTCCACATTTTAACAGTGAATTATAAAATCCCCCCTGAAAGAAATGGTTATGCAGTCGGTCCAGGACGTCTGTATATGGACGTCACATAAACTCAATATAACATGCAGTATTCTCAGGTGGATCAACGATATTCAGGTACTCAAGTTTGACAACTTTCGATTCAAATTTCTTGAAGTCTCTAATATACTGACCACCTTCTGTTGACCAATTTATTCTACTCTAGAAGTCAGATGATTTTAGCAACTTCGCTAAATCTGCTGGAATAATTGTACATCTCACTCCTTTGCAACAAAGTCTTCTTCTTTGGCAGGTTCTTTGAAAAAGTGGTGCAAGAAGAAAAAGCCTCTTCAGCAAGAACTTTTGGAACTTGAATCAAGTATCAATCAGATTCAACAGCTTCCTTTGCAGCAGCAAAATCATACTTTGGAAGGCTCTCTCACTCTTAGGTATGAACAAACTCTTTCCAAACTTAATCAGTTTTACAAACAAAGAAGTAAAAGGGTTGGGCCACGGTGGTGATCGCAAATACTAAATTTTTCATCAGCCGTGATCAAAAGAAGAAAAAGGAATCTTGTTTGTTCTCATTATGATGAGAATGATGTGATTCATTTTAAGCCTAGTGCTATCACTAATACTTTTGTCAACTATTTTAGATACATCTTCTCCTCGCCTAACAATGACATTGGAAGACCTTTTCTCAATACTCACTTGCCTATCAACTCTTTGGATCCTACTTATTTTCTACCGATAAAATGAAGTTTTGCGATTCTTAAAGAGATGAAGTTGAACGCTTCTCCGTGTCCGGATAGTTTTAATGTGGAATTTTATTTGGCTGCTTGGGATTGGATAGGGAGGGGTCACTCAACTTGTGATTAACTTTTATCAAACTGGTATTTTACCTCCCACATTAATGATACTAATATTGCTCTAATCCCAAAGAAGTTAGTTCCTCAGGTTCCTCTGGATTATTGTCCCATTAGCCTTTGTAATGTTGTCTATAAAATCATTGCAAAATCGCTAGCTAATAGAATTAAGCCTCATCTTCCGGACTATATTGATCCTGCTCAGCAAGCCTTTATTGAGGGTAGAAGAATTAGTGACAACATTATTATTGCTCAAGAGATTACTCACTCTTTCTCTCTTGCTTCGTGGAATCATCATGCTTTCATGCTAAAAATAGATCTGGCTAAAGCTTTTGATCGCATAGAGTGGAACTTCATTGTGTCTACACTTGCACATAAAGGGCTGCATCGTCATTTCATTAATTTGGTTTATCGTGCATTTCTTCTCCTACTTTCTCTCGTGCTTGTTAATGGGCAGCCTTAGCATAAATTTAGAAGTTTCAGAGGTATTCGTCAAGGCTGTCCCATGTCGCCTTATTTGTTTGTTATTGCTATCAATGAATTGTCTATTGCTCTCAATGAAGCTCTTGCTGCTCAAAATCTTCAAGGAATTTCGCTTGGACCAAATTGCCCTTCTATTCATTCTCTGTTGTTTGCAGATGATTTGTTGGTTTGTGGTCAAGCCACTATTCAGAAGCCAATGCTATGGCTCACTCATTCACCACTTTTGTTCTATTTCAGGTCAAACTCCAAACTGGGCCAAATCTGCCATTCTTTTTAGTTCTCGAGTTAGCCAACCTACAATGCAGGAGATTAAGCAAGTTTTTCCTGTTTCCTCCTTGGATACCAATTTCACCCATCTTGGTCATCCGCTTATTCTTCCTGCTAAAAATAGAACTGCCGCCTATAACTTTGTTCTTGATAAATTTATGAATAAATTGCACCTTACAAAGCCAACATGCTTTCTCATCTTTGAGGCTTGAATTGATTCGCTCTGTTTTCTCTGCTATTCCTGTTTATTATATGGCTAACATCTTGTTCACAAAGAAGTTTATTGCAAAGCTCACTGCTGTCATTAGAAATTTCTGGTGGACAGGTGTTAGGGAGAATGATTCTACAAGGAGTCTTTGTCTTTGTGCTTGGAAAGACATATGCAATTCTAAAGAAGAAGGTGGACTGGGCATAAGAAATTTGAAGGCTATCAATGAGAGTCTTGTTCTTGCAGCTGCTTGGAGAATTGCTAAATCCCCCTTTTCTCAGCTGTATTTAGTTCTTAAGGCTAAATATTTTCATGACTCCTCCATCTGGGTTGCTCATTCTTCTGCTCCTAAATCTGCTTTTTGGGCTTCGGTATTAAAAATGATTCCTAAATTGAAAGCTCATTCTTTTTACCAATTAACTCAAGGTAATATCTCTATTTGGAGCACACCAAGGTGCTTTAGATATCCTTCCATGGAGATATCCCTCCATCCATGATCATCTCGTTATTCAAGAACCGGGCTTTAGATATCCTTCTTTAGTAAAGGATCTTTGGCTCCCTGGACAAATTTTTTGGAATAATGAGCTTGTTCATTTACTTTTCCAGCAACCTATGGCCTCAATTATTCTCCAAACTGATATTATCAATGATGATGGTCCAGATTTGCTTTGTTGGGATCTCACTCCGAATGGTATTTGTTCTTCCAAATCTGCTTATAAGCTTTGTTTGCAGGACATTCATGCAGGTTCCTGTGAATGCTCATACATTCTTTCTTTGGAATTGAAGAATCTTCTCAAGATGGTTTGGAAACAAAAGTAGGTTTTTCCTAGGGTACAAACTTTTGCGTGGAGGCTTCTTAGAAGGGCTTTGCCTACAGGTTTGCGAGCTAGTCGATTCTCTGTGCATATATCTAAAAACTGTTGTAGGTGTGGCCATCAGGAGGATGAATGCCATTTATTTTTTCTTTGTCCCTTTGCTCGTGCGGCTTGGTTTGACTATCCTTGGTTTATTAGGTCTAATGTTTTAATCCAAGGTCATACTTCCATGCATTATATCCTTATTGCCTTGCTTCAAATGGGACATCCTAATGGTTCTATCTCTAACATTCTTAATTTCTTATGGTGTCTTTGGAAGGCTATAAATGATTTTCTTTTTGACAGGAAAAAGGCTCTTCCTCATCATGTGCACATTGCTACTATGGCCTTGTCCTCTGATTCTTATAATGACTTGCCTCATTTCTCTAAGATGCAGGTGATGCCACAAGTTCTTTCTCCTCCTGATCATCTTCCTACGCAGGGTCGAACTCTTAAGTCGGATTTGCTCATTACGGGGACCAAAATATTTTCTAACGCTGCTTTCAAAAGTTCAAAAGTTCCTGGTCTATTACAGGGAGCAGTTGCTACTGGAATAGGGGTCTATCTTGTTTTGCCTCAAGATCGTTTTGAAATCAATGTGCAAATTCAAGCATCGGCTCCTCCTACTACTTCTCCTCTACATGCAGAAGCTCTGGCTCTTTCTTTTGCAGCTCAAGTGGCTAGTAAGCTCAATATTCTACAGCCAACCTTTCTCATGGACTGTCTCTCTTTATCTTTGGTGCACCTTTCTGAGCAAGATTGTGGAATCTACCACCCCTTGGAGCATCGGGAAGCCTTTAGCTGATTTCTTCAAGCATGCTAACAGCTTGCAACCTCGAGTGTTTCACATTTCTAGGGAAATTAATGGTATAGCACACAATGTAGCTCACGAGGTTCTTCATTGTAGGGTTGAACCTCAAGTTTGTTGCTTCGCTTCAGCTCATAGACATAGTTCCTGTCCTGTGCTGTCTCTTCTCTCAAATTTTCAGGTTCAGGAGTTTGTAATTCATGATGTACACTGTTCCTGAGCTGAAATGAATTTGGCGCTTCGAGCGCCTTTTGTTGTTCAAAAAAAGAAAAAAAGAAGTCAGATGCAGAATAAATTGGAAGTTGCACTTGAAGGAACCTATCTTACAACCATTCCAGAACCTCAAAGTGATGCACGCCCCGAGCCCCTCTCAACCGAGAGGGCCCCCCAATTAGAAACTGGTCAGATGTTTGTACGTACCTCCGGTTGGTTGCTCGACGTGGTGGATCTGGCGGCGGCGTGCTGAGAACTCAGACATGGCTTGAAAAATCGAGCACATGCTCCAGGATTTAGTCGCCACCGATTTGGGGATGTAGCTCATCACCGCCTCAAGAAAAAGATGCTCCCTGCTGCACCTTTAGGGAATACAGGAGAAAGAGGACAACCGCGAGTGGCGTGCGTGAGCGGAGGCGCCCGCTCCGGCGGGCGATTGAGGAGCTGCGAGATGAAGACCATGGCGGCGGCACACCTAGGGTAGGCGAGGTAGGTCTTGTGCGAGAGTCGGAGAGACGAAAAGCGTCGTGGGGTGTGGCTGCACGGAAGGAGACATGTAAAAGCCCATTAGGCCCAATTTCACACCAGGGGTCCAAAATAGTCACCGGAGCAGCGGCCCAACAAGGAAACACTTAGTTTTAGCGAACACAACGATTCCAGGTGGGATTAAGACTAAATCTAATGGCCAAAAACATCCTAAACTGATGATCCAAAGGCTGAAAGTGCTAATAGCCCGAGAGGGCTGGAAAGGTGCTCAGTTTTAATATATTTAAATTGCTGCCTTTGAGTTCTTTATTTAGATATACAAGTATAACATTTTTGGTCGAGCTGAGGTGATTATAAAATGTGAGAGGATATGGCATTATTAATACCAGTAGTCAATTGATTCTTCTTTTCCTATAAATTTGGCAAAGTAAGGTGAAGGCTTCGAATTTTAGTGTCTATATTTACTCATTTCTTTTCTTTCCAGACATGGCCAGCTCAATTTTTCGGCAACTGATTTCTTCTATGTCTATGTTAGAAACTCAGTTTCTTCATGGTAAATTATGGCTTGCTTATCCACACAAGATTCTCATTGATCAAATCTTTTGCATGCCCCCACATTCAGGTTAATTTTTCTGCTTAATCATTTACTTAACCTGTTACCTTACGTCATGAATTATTTACACAGAGAATTTACATTTAATTTTCTTCTGCCTATTGAATATTTCCAGATATTGCTCATAGAAAATTCTAAAATTAGTGTCTACATGTGATTAATTCATCTCATTTACTCCAGCAGTTATTTGCAAAAGAAAAACGTTTTCTTGGTATGGCCGAGAGTTTGGTCATGTCTCCTATTTGTACTATCTTATTTTTAGCATATCAGTTTATATATACTAATATTGTCAACAAGATTTCTCATGATGATTTAAATTTCATAGTACTATAAATTCATATCTTCTGCCAACAGGTGAGTAAGTTCCACTAATTCAGCTTATAACTTGTTGTTTTCTAAACGTTTTTCCTATACAAAGCTAATTTGGAAATAACATGGGGTTCATGCATGGGTGGTTTCAGGCTTCAACTGAGGATTTTTCAAGGTTTTGTGGTTTTGGTGTCATGATATCAAGTTCATCCAACGATCTACCTTTCAAATAAGAGCATCCATCGGGAGAGATGTTATCGTATCTATATTCAAACATCGAGTCGCCAGAGGTAATAGGTTTGATTTTTAAGTATAATTAATACACATAGAGCATAAATCTGTTGAAAAAGCATATCATTTATGGACCTGTATCTTGTATTTCGTCAATCCTCACCACAGTCGTTGACCTACAATTCGTTACTGGCATATGTACATGCATGCATATACACGGAGTATGAACATAGGGAATTCCACTAATAAAATTGCTTCCCTCTATAGTGCTGGAACATAAGCCCATTTGCTAGAGAAAGCCACCAAGTTACGATCTAGGGCTTGAGAAGGTAGGCATTTGATTTCTGACCTGTTGTATATATTATCTTACCAGTAACGCAGTCATGTTTGTTAATGTAGTAAATAATCATTTTTGTAAATAACTTTTTTATTGCCTTTAGTTATATATTCTGTCTTCTCAATTCAAGATGAAGTTCTCTCTATAGCAGTACAATTTTTAAAATTTTGCATCATAAGCCACACCATGAAATGAATTAACATATTAACTTAATTTAACATGAAAAGTATTTGGCTCCACATATTTGTATCAACCACTAAAATTATAATGTCAAAATGCACGGGCACATCAACGCGCGCCATTAATGACCTAGTTCATAGATGTAATAAGCGTTATATCACTTCAAACAAAAAGAGTACAAGGCAACAACAAAATAAAGTACTTCATGCACGACACTGCAAATAAATACGATGAGTGGAGACCATGCACTACATGCATGCGCACGCCCATTCCTGCATGTGTTTTACTTCGTTGTGCCGAGCGCCGCCTTCCACTTGACGGAGACCTCCTCGAGCGCACGGCGCGACGGCCCCTCCGGTGACCACGCACGTGCTGCCGCTTTCTTCAGGTCCTCGGCCCGGCGCCGCAGCTTCTGATCCCCCTCCACGAGCTCCTTCACAGCTTTGGCAATCTCGTGGCGCGTCACCATGCATCGGCTGTCCTCTCGTGCTGGCGGCACCCGCAGCGCCATCCCGAGCTTCTCTTCCAGGAGAACGGCGTTCATCCTCTGCTCCGCGTACAGCGGCCACGCGAGCATGGGCACGCCGCACTCCACGCTCTCCAGCGTCGAGTTCCACCAGCAGTGCGACACGAAAGCGGCCGTCGCGAGGTGAGCCAACCGCAGCGTACTGGCGCCCGCCGCCCCTGCTAAACCCCCGCCACTTGTCCTCGCCAAGAAGCCCTCGAGAGCCACGCCAGCGGATCGTAGCCGCCGGCACCGCAATAGCGCCGTCAATGCTTGGCATCCGCCGACCAAAAAAACCTTTGGCGCTTCGCCTCGAGACCAGCCGCGAGCTCGGTCGTCTGCTCCACAGAAAGTGCCCCGCGGCTCCCGAAGGCGACGTACACCACAGAACCGACCGGCTGACGATCAAGCCTCCGGCGGTGGGTTCGTGGCGGTCTGGCCGCCTGACGGATGGCCCCACGGGGAACACCGGCGGGAAGAAGAACGCGCCTGAACCTTGTTCCAGTACCGCCAGCTGCTTGAATGCTTCCATGGTAGCAGGTTCCATCTCGTAGAACGTGTTCACCAGCACGCCATCGCCGAGGCAGTGGCATCGGCTCCACTCCACAGTTTGCGCACAACCCTGGTGCTTGGAACGGTACCCGTCCGGGAGGTCCGCGTCGCGTAGCGGGACGCCGTCGGGAAGCTCGAGAGGCACCACAAGGTCGCGGTATTCGCCGGGAGCGGCGCCTTCGTTGAGCTCAACGATGTGGCGCGTGAGGGAGACATGGGTCAGGTTGCTAGGGATGAAGAGGTATCCCGGGATGCCGAGCTCGGCGGCGATGGGCAGCGCGGTGGAGCACATGAAGTCCGCCACCAGCGCCCGAAGGCGGCTGTCTTGATGGAGTTCTTGATGGAGCGGACGAGGCGCGGATATTGGGGAGGGACGGCGGGTGAGCTCCACGAGCACGCCGCCGTTCTTGGGGAGGTCGTTCATCTGGACGGCGGGGAGCGCGATGGTGGCGACGGAAGCGAGGAGGCAAGCGAGTAGATCCCGGGCGGAGAAATTGGTGAACGTGACAATCGTGGCCGCGAAGCCATGGAGCTCGACGAGCCGCAGCGCCGGGCTAGCGGGCACGACGTCGCGGGCGCGCCGCCAGCCGCTCTGCAGGTGGCGCTGCGGCCGCCGAACCCATGCTGCTCAACGACGACATCAGCCGGCTATGCTTGTGCGACCTGCATGCCATGTACATATATACTCCTAGGAAGGAGCTGTTGGGGAACGTAGTAATTTCAAAAATTTTCCTATGCACACACAAGATCATGGTGATGGCATAGCAACGAGAGGGGAGAGTGTATGTCCACGTACCCTCGTGAGACCGTGTGCGAGCGTTATAACAACGCGGTTGATGTAGTCGTGCGTCTTCACGATCCGACCGATCCAAGTACCGAGCGCACGGCACCTCCGAGTTCAGACACGTTCAGCTCGATGGCGATCCCGGGCTCCGATCCGGCAAAGCGTCGGGGATGAGTTCCGTCGACAAGACGGCGTGGTGGCGATGATGATGCTCCACCGACGCAGGGCTTCGCCTAAGCTCATGACGATATGACTTCACCGGCGCGAGGCTTCGCCTAAGCTCATGACGATATGGTGAAGTGGAATATGGTGGAGGGGGCACCGCACACGGCTAAGGAACGATCCATAGATCAACTTGTGTGTCCATGGGGTGCCCCTGCCCCGTATATAAAGGAGGGAGGGAGGAGGAGGCCGGCCCTAGTAGGGGCGCCATGGGGAGTCCTACTCCCACCGGAGTAGGATTCCCCTTTCTAATCAACTAGGAGTCCTTCCATGTATTAGGAGTAGGAGACAAGTAAGGGAAGAGAGAAGGAAGGAAGAAAGGGTGCGGCCCTCCCCTAGTCCAATTCGGACTAGGCCATGGGGCGCGCGCCTGCCCTAGGCAGCCCTCTCTCTTTCCCGAGGCCCAATAAGGCCCAATACTTCTCCCGGCGAATTCCGTAACTCTCCGGTACTCCCAAAATACCGAATCATTCGTAACCTTTCCGAACTCTGAATATAGTCGTCCAATATATCGATCTTTATGTCTCGACCATTTGAGACTCCTCGTCATGTCCCCGATCTCATCCGGGACTCGAACTCCTTGGTACATCAAAACTCATAAACTCATAATATAAGCATCATCGAAACCTTAAGCGTGCGGACCCTACGGGTTCGAGAACTATGTAGACATGACCTAGAACTATTCTCGGTCAATAACTAATAGCGGGACTTGGATGCCCATATTGGCTCCTACATATTCTCTGAAGATCTTTATCGGTCAAACCGCATAACAACATACGTTGTTCCTTTGTCATCGGTATGTTACTTGCCCGAGATTCGATCGTCGGTATCCAATACCTAGTTCAATCTCGTCACTGACAAGTCTCTTTACTCGTTCCGTAATACATCATCTTACAACTAACTTATTAGTTGCAATGCTTGCAAGGCTTATGTGATGTGCATTACCGAGAGGGCCCAGAGATACCTCTCCAGACAATCGGAGTGACAAAACCTAATCTCGAAATCGCCAACCCAACATGTACCTTTGGAGACACCTGTAGTACTCCTTTATAATCACCCGATTCGTTGTGACGTTTGGTAGCACCAAAGTGTTCCTCCGTAAACGGAGTTGCATAATCTCATAGTTACGGGAACATGTATAAGTCATGAAGAAAGCAATAGCAACATACTAAGCGATCAAGTGCTAGGCTAACGGAATGGGTCATGTCAATCACATCATTCTCCTAATGATGTGATCCGTTAATCAAATGACAACTCATGTCTATGGCTAGGAAACTTAACCATCTTTGATTCAACGAGCTAGTCAAGTAGAGGCATACTAGTGACACTATGTTTGTCTATGTATTCACACATGTATTATGTTTCCGGTTAATACAATTCTAGCATGAATAATAAATATTTATCATGAAATAAGGAAATAAATAATAACTTTATTATTGCCTCTAGGGCATATTTCCTTCAGTCTCCCACTTGCACTAGAGTCAATAATCTAGTTCACATCGCCATGTGATTTAACACCAATATTCACATCTGTATGTTATAATACCCATAGTTCACATCGTCATGTGATCAACACCCAAAGGGTTACTAGAGTCAATAATCTAGTTCACATCGTTATGTGATTAACAACCAAAGAGTACTAAGGTATGATCATGTTTTGCTCGTGAGAGAAGTTTAGTCAACGGGTCTGTCACATTCAGAGCCGTATGTATTTTGCAAAATATTCTATGTCTACAATGCTCTGCACGGAGCTACTCTAGCTAATTGCTCTCACTTTCAATATGTATCCAGATTGAGACTTAGAGTCATCTGGATCAGTGTAAAAAGCTTGCATCGATGTAACTCTTTACGACGGGCTCTTTTATCACCTCCATAATCGAGAAATATTTCCTTAGTCCTTACTAAGGATGTTCTTGACCAATGTCCAGTGATCTACTCCTAGATCACTATTGTACGCCCTTGCCAAATTTAGAGCAAGATATACAATAGGTCTGGTACATAGCATAGCATACTTTATAGAACCTATGGCTGAGGCATAGGGAATGACTTTCATTCTCTTTTCTATTTTCTGCTGTGGTCGGGATTTTGAGTCTTACTCAATTTCACACCTTTGCAACACGAGCAAGAACTTTTCTTTGACTGTTCCATTTTGAACTACTTCAAAATCTTGACAAGGTATGTACTTATTGAAAAAACTTATCAAGCGTTTTGATCTATCTCAATAGATCTTGATGCTCAATTTATACATAACTTCACGAGGTCCTTCTTTGAAAAACTCCTTTCAAATACTCCTTTATGCTTTGCGAGAATAATTCTACATTATTTCCGATCAACAATATGTCATTCACATATACTTATCGAAATGCTGTAGTGCTCCCACTCACTTTCTTGTAAATACAGGCTTCTCCGAAAGTCATATAAAACCATATGCTTTGATCACACTATCAAAGCGTTTATTCCAACTCGAGATGCTTGCACCAGTCCATAGATGGATCATTGGAGCTTGCACATTTTGTTAGCTCCTTTAGGATTGATAAAACCTTCGGTTGCATCATATACAACTCTTCTTTAATAAATCCATTAAAGAATGTAGTTTTGACATCCATTTGCCAGATTTCATAAAATGTGGCAATTGCTAACATGATTCGGACAGACTTAAGCATCACTACAGTTGAGAAAATCTCATTGTAGTCAACACCTTGAACTTGTCGAAAACCTTTCTGCGACAAGTCGAGCTTTGTAGATAGTAATACTACTATCGACATCATCTTACTCTTGAAGATCCATTTATATAATATGGCTTGCCGATCATCGAACAACTCCATCAAAGTCCACACTTTGTTCTCATATATGGATCCCATCTCAGATTTCATGGCCTCAAGCCATTTCGCGAATCTGGGCTCATCATCGCTTCCTCATATTTCGTGGGTTCATCATGGTCTAGTAACATGACTTCCAGAACATGATTACCGTACCACTCTGGTGCGGATCTTACTCCGGAATACCTATGAGGTTTGGTAGCAACTTGATCTGAAGTTTCATGATCATCATCATTAACTTCCTTACTAATTGGTGTAGGAATCACTTTGAAACTGATTTACGTGATGAACTACTTTCCAATAAGGGAGAAGGTACAATTACCTTATCAAGTTCTACTTTCCTCCCACTCACTTCTTTCGAGAGAAAACTCCTTCTCTAGAAAGGATCCATCTTAACAACGAATGTTTTGCCTTTAGACCTGTGATAGAAGGTGTACCCAACAGTTTCCTTTGGGTATTCTATGAAGACGCACTTTTCCGATTTGGGTTCGAGCTTATCGGTGAAAACTTTTCACATAAGCATCACAACTCCAAACTTTAAGAAACGACACTTAGGTTTCTTGCTAAACCTAGTTCATACGGTGTCATCTCAACGGATTTAGATGGTGCCCTATTAAAACGTGAATGCGGCTGTCTCTAATGCATAACCCCAAAACGATATTGGTAAATCGGTAAGAGACATCATTGATCGCACCATATCAAAATAAAGTACGATTCTGACGTTCGGACACACCATAACGTTGTGGTGTTCCGGGTGGCGTGAGCTGTGAAACTATTCCACTTTGTTTTAATTGAAGACCAAACTCGTAACTCAAATATTCATCTCCACGATCACATCACAGAAACTTTATTTTCTTGTTACGATGATTTTCTACTTCACTCTGAAATTCTTTGAACTTTTCAACTATTTCAGACTTATGTTTCATCAAGAAGATATACCCATATCTGCTCAAATCATCTTGTGAAGGTTAGAAAATAACGATACTTGCCACGAGCATCAACACTCATTGGATCGCATACATCGGTATGTATTATCTCCAATTAGTCAGTATCTCGTTCCATTGTTCCGAACAACGGAGTTTCAGTCATCTTGCCCAAAAGGCACGGTTCGCAAGCATCAAATGATTCATAATCAAGTGATTCCAAAACCCATCAGATGGAGTTTCTTCATGCGCTTTACACCGATATGACCCAAGCGGCGATGCCACAAATAAGTTGCACTATCATTATTAACGTTGCATCTTTTGGCATCAATATTATGAATATGTGTATCACTACTATCGAGATCCAACAAAATATTTTCATTGGGTGTATGACCATTGAAGGTTTTATTCATTTAAACAGAACAACAATTATTCTTTGACTTTAAATGAATAACCGTATTAGAATAAACATGATCAAATCATATTTATGTTCAGCATAAGCGCCAAATAACATTTATTTAGGTTTAACACTAATCCTCGAAAGTATAGGGAGTGTGCGATGATGATCATATCAATCTGGAACTACTTCCAACACTCATCGTCACTTCCCTTCAACTAGTTTCATTCATTCTGCAACTTCCGTTTGAGTTACTACTCTTTAGCAACCGAACCAGTATCAAATACCGAGGGTTGCTACGAACACTAGCAAAATACACATCAATAATCTGTATATCAAATATACCTTTGTTCACTTTGCCATCCTTCTTATCCGCCAAATACTTGGGGTAGTTCCGCTTCGAGGACCAGTTCCATTGCAGCAAAAGCACTTAGTCTCGGGCTTAGGTCCGGACTTGGGCTTCTTCACTCGAGTAACAACTTGCTTGCCGTTCTTCTTGAAGTTCCCTTCTTCCCTTTGCCCTTTTCCTTGAGACTAGTGGTCTTGTCAACCATCAACACTTGATGTTTTTCTTGATTTCTACCTTCGCGATTTTAGCATCGCGAAGAGCTTGGGAATTGTTTTCATCATCCCTTGCATCTTGTAGTTCATCACGAAGTTCTAGTAACTTAGTGATGGTGACTAGAGAATTCTGTCAATCACTATCTTATCTGGAAGATTAACTCCCACTTGATTTAAGCGATTAAAGTACCTGCAATCTGAGCACATGCTCACTAGTTGAGTGATTCTCCTCCATCTTTTAGCTATAGAACTTGTTGGAGACTTCATATCTCTCAACTCGGTATTTGCTTGAAATATTAACTTCAATTCTGGAACATCTCATATGGTCCATGACGTTCAAAACGTCTTTGAAGTCCCGATTCTAAGCCGTTAAGCATGGTGCACTAAACTATCAAGTAGTCATCATATTGAGCTAGCCAAACGTTCATAACGTATGCATCTGCTCCTGCAATAGGTCTGTCACCTAGCGGTGCATTAAGGACATAATTCTTACGTGCAGCAATGAGGATAAACCTCGGATCACGGATCCAATCCGCATCATTGCTACTAACATTTTCAATACAATTTTCTCTAGGAACACATATAAAAACATAGGGAAGCAACAACGCGAGCTATTGATCTACAACATAATCTGCAAAATACTACCAGGACTAAGTTCATGATAAATTAAAGTTCAATTAATCATATTACTTAAGAACTCCCACTTAGATAGACATCTCTCTAGTCATCTAAGTGATTACGTGATCTAAATCAACTAAACCATGTCCGATCATCACGTGAGATGGAGTAGTTTCAATGGTGAACATCACTATGTTGATCATATCTACTATATGATTCACGCTCGATCTTTCGGTCTCCGTGCTCCGAGGCCATATCTGTTATATGCTAAGCTCGTCAAGTTTAACTTTGAGTATTCGCGTGCGCAACTGTTTTGCACCCGTTGTATTTGAGCGTAGAGCCTATCACACCCGATCATCACGTGGTGTCTCAAAGACGAAGAACTTTCTCAGCGGTGCATACTCGGGAGAACACTTCTTGATAATTTTAGTGAGAGATCATCTTATAATGCTACCGTCAATCAAAGCAAGATAAGATGCATAAAGGATAAACATCACATGCAATCAATATAAGTGATATGATATGGTCGTCATCATCTTGTGCGTGTGATCTCCATCTCCGAAGCACCGTTATGATCACCATCGTCACCGGCGCGACACCTTGATCTCCATCGTAGCATCGTTGTCGTCTTGCCAACTATTGCTTCTACGACTATCGCTACTGCTTAGTGATAAAGTAAAGCAATTACATGGCGTTTGCATTTCATATAATAAAGCGACAACCATATGGCTCCTGCCAGTTGCCGATAACTCGGTTACAAAACATGATCATCTCATACAATAAAATATAGCATCACGTCTTGACCACATCACATCACAACATGCCCTACGCATCAAAACCACAACGATAGTTTGTCAAGTTGGTGTTGTTTTAACCTTTGCAAGGACCGGGCGTAGCCACACTCGGTTCAACTAAAGTGAGAGAAACAGACACCCGCCGGTCACCTTTAAGCAACGAGTGCTCGAAGCGGTGAAACCAGTCTCGCGTAAGCGTACGCGTAATGTCGGTCCGGGCCGCTTCATCTCACAATACCGCTGAACCAAAGTATGACATGCTGGTAAGCAGTATGACTTATATCGCCCACAACTCACTTGTGTTCTACTCGTGCATATGACATCAACGCATAAAACCAGGCTCGATACCCTTTGTTGGGGAACGTAGTAATTTCAAAAATTTCCTCGCACACACAAGATCATGGTGATGGCATAGCAACGAGAGGGAGAGTGTATGTCCACGTACCCTCGTGAGACCGTGGCGAAGCGTTATAACAACGCGATTGATGTAGTCGTGCGTCTTCACGATCCGACCGATCCAAGTACCGAACGCGGCACCTCCGAGTTCAGACACGTTCAGCTCGATGGCGATCCCGGGCTCCGATCCAGCAAAGCGTCGGGGATGAGTTCCGTCGACGACGGCGTGGTGGCGATGATGATGCTCCACCGACGCAGGGCTTCGCCTAAGCTCCGCGACGATATGACTTCACCGGCGCAGGGCTTCGCCTAAGCTCCGCGACGATATGACCAAAGTGGAATATGGTGGAGGGGGGCACCGCACACGGCTAAGGAACGATCCGTAGATCAACTTGTGTGTCCATGGGGTGCCCCCTGCCCCCGTATATAAAGGAGGGAGGGAGGAGGAGGCCGGCCCTAGTAGGGCGCGCCATGGGGAGTCCTACTCCCACCGGGAGTAGGATTCCCCTTTTCCTAGTCCAACTAGGAGTCCTTCCATGTATTAGGAGTAGGAGACAAGTAAGGGAAGAGAGAAGGAAGGAAGAAGGGTGCGGCCCTCCCCTAGTCCAATTCGGACTAGGCCATGGGAAGCGCGGCCTGCCCTAGGCAGCCCTCTCTCTTTCCCGCAGGGCCCAATAAGGCCCAATACTTCTCCCGGCGAATTCCGTAACTCTCCGGTACTCAAAAATACCGAATCATTCGAACCTTTCCGAACTCCGAATATAGTCGTCCAATATATCGATCTTTACGTCTCGACCATTTCGAGACTCCTCGTCATGTCCCCGATCTCATCCGGGACTCCGAACTCCTTGATACGTCAAAACTCATAAACTCATAATATAAGCATCATCGAAACCTTAAGCGTGCGGACCCTACGGGTTCGAGAACTATGTAGACATGACCTAGAACTATTCTCGGTCAATAACCAATAGCGGGACCTGGATGCCCATATTGGCTCCTACATATTCTACGAAGATCTTTATCGGTCAAACCGCATAACAACATACGTTGTTCCCTTTGTCATCGGTATGTTACTTGCCCGAGATTCGATCGTCGGTATCCAATACCTAGTTCAATCTCGTCACTGACAAGTCTCTTTACTCGTTCCGTAATACATCATCTTACAACTAACTTATTAGTTGCAATGCTTGCAAGGCTTATGTGATGTGCATTACCAAGAGGGCCCAGAGATACCTCTCCGACAATCGGAGTAACAAAACCTAATCTCGAAATACGCCAACCCAACATGTACCTTTGGAGACACCTGTAGTACTCCTTTATAATCATCCAGTTACGTTGTGACGTTTGTTAGCACCCAAAGTGTTCCTCCGGTAAACGGGAGTTGCATAATCTCATAGTTACAGGAACATGTATAAGTCATGAAGAAAGCAATAGCAGCATACTAAACGATCAAGTGCTAGGCTAACGGAATGGGTCATGTCAATCACATCATTCTCCTAATGATGTGATCCCGTTAATCAAATGACAACTCATGTCTATGGCTAGGAAACTTAA
Organism: Aegilops longissima; assembly: GCA_021605205.1. Taxonomy (NCBI): domain Eukaryota; kingdom Viridiplantae; phylum Streptophyta; class Magnoliopsida; order Poales; family Poaceae; genus Aegilops; species Aegilops longissima. The sequence goes on along the minus strand of CM038679.1, from coordinate 32,424,250 downwards.
CCATCTTTGATTCAACGAGCTAGTCAAGTAGAGGCATACTAGTGACACTATGTTTGTCTATGTATTCACACATGTATTATGTTTCCGGTTAATACAATTCTAGCATGAATAATAAACATTTATCATGAAATAAGGAAATAAATAATAACTTTATTATTGCCTCTAGGGCATATTTCCTTCAGGAGCACGACGCGTGTTACGCGTGATACGAATGTGTGTTACTCGCGATACCAATGCCGACATGCACTTGGCCATCAGTGCACTAGTGTGCAATTATGTATCCGTACTTATATTGCCATTTGTGTCAAATCTACTCCATACGATTTAACACCCCCCACACCCACACATACACCCCAAAGAAATTCATTTTCATAAGACACACACAATTTTCTAATTTTTAAATTTGAACAAACATATATGGCAAATTTTATCTGGGAACGTCAGATTTTTTATGTTGAAAAATTGCGCGGCACAACCTCAACCGTTCCTCTCTGCATCTAGATTGGTGCTACTTTTTTCTGCATAAGATGCCGATTCTTTTCTCTGATGAATAAACATGAATACAAATGAACAGGGGTTCGCGCCTGCATCTTTTTATGTCAGGTAAGAGCATCTTCAACAAACGCGCAACCGCGTGCGCGCTAAATCTCTTTTACATGGCGCGCGCGAGCAGCTTGAGCAGACGCGCTAATTTACAGCGCGTGAGCAGCCGACGCTTGCAAATATGATTTTTACATGTCCATTTGTTAATATGAGATGTTTCAAACATTAAATAAATATGCAAAATAAAGACATAGCATAGTTCAATTGCACGGCATAGTTCAAAATCACCCTAACAAGTTCATGATAAATAAAAGTTCACATAAAGAAATGGCACATCAACATCATGCTGCATCATCATTGTCTTCTTCTTCCTCCGATTCTTCCTCCTCATCCGAAGACGATTCTTCCTCCTCTTCATTTTGAAGCGCCACATCATCATGGAGGGCTCGGAAGGTTTTCGCAAGATCTCCAACGACATCATGCCAAGGTATGTGAGGCACACCGGAAGACATGCGTCCACCCATGTCACCCGGAGGTGCTCCCATATCTCGCATGAGCGACCCAAAACTCATGCTTCCCATGCCTCCCATGGTAACTCGGATGCCACCCATGCCACACATGCCTCCCGTAGGTGCTCCCATGCCTTCCATGGTAGCTCCGAAGCCACCCATGCCTCCCATGGTAGCTTCCATGCCTCCCATGCCTCCCATGGCCATGGCTCTTTTTTGGACCAAGATTTCTTCACGGGAAAGATTGGCGTACTCCTTTTGCTTCTCATGGAGGGTAGATGTGTCCATGAAGAACAAGTACTTCTCCCATTTCAATAATCTAGATCGCTCCTTCATGGTCAATTTCTTCTCCTCCAATGCCACCTTCCTCACCTCGGCCGACACCCTCCTCTCCTGCCCGCCTTATCTTGGCTCCTTGCCATCATCCTCACCTCGTTTGCTTCCTTTCTTGCCTTCACAATAGCTTCCATAGCATTCTTCAAATCATCTTCTCCTCTCTTCTTCTTCTTCTTTTTCTTTTCTTTTCCATCTTTCTTGCCTCCCTTTGGTCTTTTTGGCTTCGAGTAGGGCCAAATTGGGCCGTTAGGACAAATTTTGCACGCTTTTTAGTATTTTACCTCATCTAATTGTAATTTTTATCTCAAAAAAATATAACTAAAATTTTTGGTTCCCCAAAAGAAATCCAATTGAATATTTAGCTCAAACCGGGTAGGAGCTCTGCCGTGCAATATAAAAACGAACCCCATGTTTAAAGCAAATAACAAGGCAAATGATTAGTTTTTTATTTGTCTTTTTTGTCACTTTTTCACTATTAGTGGCTAACCCATGGTCCTCTCTTGGCCAGTGGCGCGACTTTGCCACCATTCGATGCGCCTCCGTCCAACGATGCGTCAGACGACACAAATGGCAACAGATTGTTGTCGGAGATAAACTTGGTTGTGATCTTTTTTTCAGAGTCTTCTATTGTTTTGTAGGAGATGAACTCATTTGCAATAGAGATGCAACACATGTGTCCTTGTTAGACCTTTGTCTAACATTTCGAATGGTCTACCATAGGGTTGCTTCTGATGTTTGTATTTAGCACATTGTTTTTGCAGTGTGCATCATAATAATATAGAGAGGCCGGCCTTTTCCTGTTTGAAAAAAGAAGTTAGAAGGTTGTGTTAGGATTTTTATTTTTGGAATAGTTTGAATTGCTTACCACATGTGACACCTGGTGGGTGTGTTAGGACTTAGAGTCGGGTATTTATCAGATCCATATGTCACATATTCATAGATGTAATACGCGTTATATCACTTCAGACAAAAAGATCACAAGGCGACAACAAAATAAAGTACTTCATGCACGACACTAGAAATAAATAGAGTTAAATACACTACAGGTGCCCTAACTTGTCTGGCGCGGTCAGTTTGGTGCCTAAACATGAAAATACACAAAAGTGGTGTCCTAACTTGTCTAAGTGTTCAAATACGGTGCCTCTGAAAGTATGGTGCCGTATCGAGTGCCCGCGTGGCATGCTAGTGTGTTGCTGGGCCACATGTCAGTGGTTCAGGGCGCTGGACGGGCGTTATGAGCTAGCGTGTTGTTTTTTTTTAGAAAAATGCCCCTGGATTTTAATTAATTCTCACAAAAAATACCCCTCAATTTTAATTTTAATACTCGCAAAAAATACCAGGGAGCATGCAGGGAATTCGAACCAGGCGGCAACGCTCTGGTTTGCGCTTAATTATCAACAAGCAGTTTATCTAGATGATTGCACGTGCCGCTCTGCATATGATTTTACTGGAGTAATTTTCTTTTATTTATTTCAAGTTACTATGTTGTTTTTCTTGAGTGAAGTTTTTGTTTAATTTTCATGATACATAAATTTTTCCATATGAATAAATAAAATAATTATAAATATGAAATTACTGTTTATTTTATACCTCTATTCGATTTCCATTATTGTGTACTTTGAAGAGATAAACATTCTAAAATTAATGTGGATTTAAAAATTGAACGATATTAAAAGCACGGTGAGCATTTTTTAAATACACGTCCAAGTTTATGTTCACTTTTCGTTTTCATATTATTATAGAAAATGCTCAACATGTTTTATTTTGAAAATTATGAATGCGTATTAAAAAATTATTGTGTAATATTATTCTCAAATTCCAACAAACATGCTTAACATGTTAGTACATTTCTAGAATTTATTATTGTCACACAATAATATTTAATGCATGTTGAACTGTTTTAAAATACAACATTGTCAATTCTAAATAATTGTGCATTTTAAATAGAATGAAGATACACAATAATTGTTCGTGCTTATGGCCCTCAATGAAGATGCATAAATATACATAATAACTCTTAATATACGTTCAACTTTTGTGTCCACATAAATTTTAGAAAAAAATCATGTTTATCTCTTCAAGGTACATAATAATGAAAATAGAATAAAGATATAAAACAAACAATAATTGCCTATTGATAATTATTTTATTTTTGGACTGTGCTAACGACCAGTCGACTGGTCGTTAGCGACAGATCCGGACGATTGCTATGATTCCTTCGATCGTCCCGCTTTTCCAGTTTTCTTCGATCGTTTTCGGGTTTCCCGTTCGATTCTAACAGAAACTGGCCCATTACTGAAAGACTTTGTGGACCCGGGTAAGTGCAAGGCTTCGGACCAGGCCCAATTGACCTCATCGAGAGAAAAAAAAAGAAAGATTTCATCTAAAAATTTATATTCAAAACTTTTTGTAGCTCAAACCGTCGCTCCGATTAAAAAACTGTTTTCACATAAAAGATTCGTCACAACGAGACCTTCAAAACTAGATCCCATGTTGGTATGTTTCGATCACTTTTTTGGGTCAAAAGTTACCCAACCCGCACTAAGTAAGTTATCACATATATGATACATAAGTTACCATCTTATTTATATAGAAATTACCGGGGCATAAAAAGTGGTCCTCCAATTCTTCCCTATGCAAATGATTTAAAATACCAAAAAGTTGATGTCATCCTTGATTCCCCCTTATTTTCAAACTTCAAAATGTTTTGTAGCTCAAATCTTCGGTCTGATCAAAAAATCGTTTTCATAAAAAAAAACACCGCGAAGAAGGCGTCGAAATTAGATCATATGTTGATATGTTCCGACGACATTTATTTCGGATCAAAAGTTACTAGTTCTGGGCTAAGTAATTTATCACACATGTGCTACATATATTACCACGTTGTTTACACAGATATTACCGGGGCATAAACGTTCTAACCTTCTTATCAGCTTGGGTTAAAGTTACTGTGGTGATTGTGCATGTGTTATCACGTATATGATGCGTATAGTATCAAAACATTACACGAAAGCTGTCAGGGTATGTTATTAAACAACTCCTTTGCCAATGTTATCAGGATCGAGGCACATAAGTTATCAGGTCTGAGATATGTGAGTTACCATGCTATTCACACAAAAGTTACTAAGGAGATATTTCATCAACCCCTCCCCCCATGCCAAAGTTATCAGGACTGATGTACACAAGTTAGCAGGTCTATGATATGTGAGTTAACCATGCTATTCACCATGCCAAAGTTATCAGGACCGGGATACATAAATTATCAGGTGTGCGACGTGTGAGTTATCATGCTATTCACACAAAAGTTAACGGTGGTATATTCCATCAACCACCCCGGCCCTCCCCCCTGCCCCCACTAGCGGCAAAGTTACCAGGACCGGGGTACATAAGTTATCAGGTTTGCGATGAGTGAGTTACCGTGCTATTAACATTAAAGTTGCCGTGGGTACATTTTATCACCCTCTCGCCAAAGTTATCAGCACCGAGGCACATAAGTTATCGCTGCACTTTGCCTTGGGTGGTGCCGCCCCCACTTGGTGTGGGGTGAAATGCCGGGACGGACTTCTCACCAGCTGGAGCAGCACCGTTGGGTTTAATGGCTCTGTCCGGACGCGTACGTCGGTCCGGTCTCCATTTTAGTGACCCAAACATACAAAACGCGAACAAGAAGGACAAGATTTGTGTTTCCTGGTTGGAGTTGCCATGTACAAAAAACTATGAGTAGTACTTTATTCATCCCAATTTATTGGTTCCAAAGACCAAAACACGTAGTAATTAGCCTTATTAAATGGCCTGGTTATCCATCTGCACATAGATAAAAATGACTTACCTATGCATGGGCTCATGAAGCCGCATACGGCATGCATCCATGCCCACATAAAAAAGGCCAGCTCATGCAGTACCATGCAAACATGCATGTATGGTGTATCCCTAAAAAAGGTCATGTCATCTCATCCATCTCTCACGTCTCCCTCTCTCTCTCTCACTCTACAACCAGGCAGTCTGTCACACGGGGAGAGAGGCAACACTTGCATTCACATGGAGAGGGGGTGGGGGACCAATGGCCAACATGCAGGAGGTAGAAAGGTCACATGGTTAATTTTCATTTACATGACATCAAATGAGGTTTGGTGAGTTGGTTGTTCGCTTCAAACAAATACCAGCCGGGCTGGGTTCGATCCCCACCGGATGCGTCTTTTTAGCGCTCAAGGAAAAAAAACGCGGGAGGAGCGACAGGACCAGAAATAAAGATCGAAGGGAGAGAAGCAGGCGGGCGGGAGCAATCGTACGTGCCTGTCGCTAACTGCCAGTCGGCAGGAAAATAGCATTCTCGTTTATTTTTTCATATGAGAAAATTTATGTATCATGAAATTTAAACAAAAAAGGCGGGAGGAGCGACAAGACCGGAAATAAAGATCGAAGGGAGCGAAGCAGGCGGGCGGGAGCAATCGTACGTGCCTGTCGCTAACTACCAGTCGGCAGGAAAATAGCATTCTCGTTTATTTTTTCATATGGGAAAATTTATGTATCATGAAATTTAAACAGAAACTTCACTCGAAAGAAAAACAAAGTGGTACTTAAAATGCTGTAGAAAATATGTGCAAAGCGATACGTGGAATCGCCCATATAAGTAGTTTGAAATCCCTCCATGCCAACTTGTGGTTATATTTTTTGTGAGAATTAATGAAAGTACATGTGCGTTCAAAAAAAGAAAAAGAAAAACAGTGTACGTCCAGCGCCCGTAACGATTTTCTTCGAGAATTAACTTAAGTCCAGGGGCACTTCTATAAAAAAAACTACACGCACGTATCACTTGGCATGAGTGGTGAGCTATCTTAAAAACAATGGGAAAAAAAAAAACTACACGCACAGCTCACAACGCACCCGCAACCACTGACATGTGGCCTAGCGACACACTGGCATGCCACATGGGCACTTGATACGGCGGCATACGTCCAAAGGCACCGTATTTTAACGCCCAAACAAGTTATGGCATCATTTTTGTGTATTTTTCAAGGTTAGGCACTAAACTGAGACAAGTTAGGACACCTATAGCGTATTTAACTCAAATAAATACGATGAGCGCCATGGAGGCCATTCACTACATGCATGCGCACACCCATTCCTGCATGTGTTTTACTTCGTTGTGCCGAGCGCCGCCTTCCACTTGATGGCGACCTCCTCGAGCGCACGGCGCGATGGCTCCTCCGGTGACCACACACGTGCTGCCGCTTTCTTCAGTTCCTCGGCCCGGCGCCGCAGCTTCTGATCCCCCTCCATGAGCTCCTTCACAGCTTTGGCGATCTCTGGCGCGTCACCATGCATCGGTCGTCCTCTCGTGCTGGCTGCACCCTCAGCGCCATCCCGAGATTCTCTTCCAGGAGAACGGCGTTCATCCTCTGCTCCGCATACAACGGTCATGCGAGCATGGGCACGCCGCACTCCACGCTCTCCAGTGTTGAGTTCCACCGCGATGCGACACGGCGGCGGCCGTCGCGGGTGAGCCAGACGCACCGTACTGGCGCCCACGCCGCCACGGCTAGGCCCCTGCCACTTGTCCTCGCCAAGAAGCCCTCGGGGAGCCACGCCAACGGATCGTCGCCGCCGGCACCACAATGGCCGCCGGCGTCGCAATGGCCGCCGTCGGTGCTTGGCATCCGTACGACCCAAAGAAACCTTTGGCCGCTCGCCTCGAGACCAGCCGCGAGCTCGGCCGTCTGCTCCACAGAAAGAGCTCCGCGGCTCCCGAAGGCGATGTACACCACAAAACCGGCCGGCTGACGATCAAGCCACTCCAAGCACGGCGACAACGCTCCGGCGGTGGGTTCGTGGCGGTCTGGCCGCCTGACGGATGGCCCCATGGGGAACACCGGCGGGAAGAAGAACGCGCCTGAACCTTGTTCCGGTACCGCCAGCTGCTTGAACGCTTCCACGGTAGCAGGTTCCATCTCGTAGAACGTGTTCACCAGCACGCCATCGCCGAGGCAGTGGCACCGGCTCCACTCCACAGTTTGCGCATAACCCTGGTGCTTGGAACGGTACCCGTCCGGGAGGTCTGCGTCGTGTAGCGAGACGCTGCTGGGAAGCTCGAGAGGCACCACAAGGTCGCGGTATTCGCCGGGTGCGGCGCCTTCGTTGAGCTCAACGATGTGGCGCGTGAGGGCGACATGGGTCAGGTTGCTAGGGACAAAGAGGTATCCCGGGACGCCGAGCTCCGCGGCGATGGGCAGCGCGCTGGAGCACATGAAGTCCACCACCAGCGCCGCGAGCGGGGCTGTACTGGTGGAGTTGCTGATGGAGCGGACGAGGGCGCGGATATTGGGGAGGGACCGGCGGGTGAGCTCCACGAGCACGCCGCCGTTCTTGGGGAAGTTGTCCATCTGGACGGCGGGGAGCGCGACGGTGGCGACGGAGGTGGGGAGGCAAGCAAGTAGTTCTGGGACGGAGAAGTTGGTGAACGTGACAATCGTGGCCGCGAAGCCATGGAGCTCGACGAGCCGCCGCACCAGCTCGGCCAGGGGGATGAGGTGGCCGGCGCCGGGGCTAGCCAGAAGTACGACGTGCGGGCGCTCCGCCAGCCGCTCTGCAGGTGGCGCTGCGGCCGCGGAACCCATGCTGCTCAACGACTCCATCCGCCGGCTATGCTTGTGCGACCTCCATGCCGTGTACATTGATACATATAAGAAGAAAACCGCGTGTTACGCGTGATACGAATGTGTGCTACTCGTGATACCAATGCCGACATGCACTTGGCCATCAGTGCACTAGTGTGCAATTATGTGTGCGTTTTGTGCCACTGCTCACCATCTGTATATATTGTGATTTGTGTCGAATCTCCTCCATTCGATTAACACCCCCACCCACCCACCAGACACACACACACCAAAAACAATCATTTTCATAAGACACATACATTTTTCTAAATTTTAAATTTGAACAAACATATATGGCAAATCTTATTTGCGAGAATTTTATTCCCCATAACGCCTTAACTCACGTTGGATGGGTAAAGTGAAAAATTGCGCATCATATGGCAATCCCTCAACGTGTGACAAAGAGTCACTCTAAAGTTCCTATCGCGGAGAGCATAAGATGAAATTGCTTGTAGGGTACGAAACCACCTCGAAGTTATTCTTTCTGATCAATCCATTGAGCTATTTCTATAAGTTTCACAAACACCCCTAGAGTTCGTAGTAAAATAACGACATATGATACACATCAATCAACCCTAATGTCACCCAGATACTCCAATGTCACCACAAGTATCCGTGGGTCAATTATACGATATGCATCAAACAACTTCCGATTCATAATATTCAATCCAACATAAAGAACTTTAAAGAGTGCCCCAAGATTTCTACTGGAGAAACAAGGATGAAAACGTGCATCAACCCCTATGCATAGATTACCCCAATGTCACCTTCGGAATCCGCGTTGAGTGCCAAAACATACATCAAGTGAATCAATAGAACACCCCATTGTCACCACGGGTATCCCACGCAAGACATATATCAAGTGTTCTCAAATCCATAAAGTATTCAATCCGATAATAGTGAAACCTCAAAGGTAAAATTCAATTCATCACAAGAATATAGAGAGGGAGAAACACCATATGATCAAACTATAGTAAAAAAAGCTCGTGATACATCAAGATCGTGCCAAATCAAGAACACGAGAGAGAGAGAGACAGAGACAGAGAGAGAGATCAAACACATCGCTACTCGTACATCCCTCAGCCCCAAGGGTGAACTACTCCCTCCTTGTTATGGAGACCGCCGGGATGATGAAGATGGCCTCCGGTGATGATTTCCCTCTCCGGGAGGGTGCTGAAACGGGGTCTCAATTGGTTTTTGTGCTCTGAGAGGCTTGCGGCGGTGGACCTTCTCATCTAGGGTTCTTTTCGGAGGTTTCTATATTTATAAGAATTTTTAGCGTCGGAAACAAGTCAAGGAGGTTCCCGAGGGGCCCACAAGTCTTAAGGGCGCGCCCCCTGGCTTGTGGACTCCTTGGGACTCTTCTGGTCCAGCTCTGGTGCTTCGGGGGTCTCTTTTGGTCCATAAAAAATCATCATAAATTTTCAGCCCATTCCGGAAACTTCTATTTCTGCATAAAAAACGACACCATGGTAGTTATACTGAAAATAGCGTCGGTCCGGGTTAGTTCTAATAAAATCTTACGAAAACCATATAAGATTGTTGCAAACATGGCATTAATACTTCATAAATTATAGATACGTTGGAGACGTATCAAGGTGCAACAAGGTGTCCCAATCCTTATTATTGCTAAGGACAAGCCGGAAGTAATTCTTATAGTGATTTAAATCGTTCTCGAGGACACGCAGGAATTTCATCTGTTTACTTTCACCATGATTCATTGACTCGCGTTAATTGCTTTGATAAGTTGTCATGTGGGTGGACTGGAGCTAATGTGTTGTTCTTACATGAATAAACAACCTACTTATGATTACCCCCTCTCTCAAGCATCCGCAATTACAAGAGAAGGATTAAGGTACATCTAACCATAGCATGAAACATATAGATCCAAAACAACCCCTTACGAAACAGCTCATAAACTGGTGTTTAGGTTTCTGTCACTCCCGCAACCCATCATCTACAAACTAATTTCACAATGCCTTGTCCTAGGCCCAAACATGGTGAAGTGTCATGTAGTCGACATTTACATGACACCACTAGAGGAAGAACAACATAACACATCATCAAAACATTGAACGAAAACCAACTTCACAAGATTACTTATAACAAGACTTCTCCCATGTCTTCAAGAACAAACGGAACTACTCACAAATCATATTCATGCATGTTCATGATCAGAGGAGATAAATAATTGATGAACAATCTGAATATATAATCTTCCACCAAGTAAACCAACAAACATCAACTATAGGATGTAATCAACACTACTAGCATCCCCAGGTACCAATCTGAGGTTTGATACAAAGATTGAAAGCAAGGGAAGAAGTTTGGAGATGAGATGGTGCTGATGAAGATGTCGATGGATATGAGTCCTCCCACGACGAGAGGAGCGTTGGTGATGAAGATGGCTTCGATTTCCCCCTCTCGGAGGGAAGTATCATCGGCAGAATCGCTCTGTCTGAGAGCGAAAGTGCTTCGCCTCTGGTTCCACCTCGAGACAGCGGAGGCTGGTCCCGAAAGTCTCCTCCTTATTTTTTTTCCTAGGGCAAATGGCTTCATATAGAAGAAAATGGACATCAGTGGACCTCCGTGGGCCCCACAAGCTCAGACGACGCGCCCTGGGGGTGGGCGCCCCTGGGCTTGTGTGCCCACAAAGGTTCTTCTCTCGTATCTTTTTCTTCAATATTTTTTATATATTCCAAAACAAATCTCCGTAAATTTTTCAAGTCATTGGGAGCTCCGGAGTATAGCTAGCTCCATTAAAGCTTTTTTAGGCTCAGAATTCCAGCTACCGGCAATCTCCCTCTTGTGAAATAAGTTGTAACTTGAGAAAGAAAAGGCACTAGAATTGCATCATAAAGTGAAATATTACTCTAAGTAATTATAAATAACAGTAGGAAAACATGATAAAAAAATGGACATACCATCGCCATCACCATATCACCATCTCCACTGCCAGCACCGTCACCATCGTCGCCGCCATGCTCCGCTCCTCCACTGGCTCTGTGCCATCTTGTAACCTGCCTTCCCCCTCTATGTTGTTTGAGTAGTTGTATCAGTTTTCAGGATTTGGATGAACCCTTGCATGATTAATACTTTATTGAATAAGCGGTATGATCATTGTCTCTATATGTATTGTGTTGGTTGTCTCATGGTGTTGTGAAAAGCGCTCGCGAGCATTAGCCCCTTGTGGACTTGAGGCAATTCATGTTGGTGTGAATGGTAGTTGAAGATGTAGTTTAGTGATATGGCCTAATGAAGGAAATATGCCCTAGAGGCAATAATAAAGTTATTATTTATTTCCTTATTTCATGATAAATGTTTATTATTCATGCTAGAATTGTATTAACCAGAAAAATAATACATGTGTGAGTAAATAGACAAACAGAGTGTCACTAGTATGCCTCTACTTGACTAGCTCGTTGATCAAAGATGGTTATGTCTCCTAGCCATAGACATGAGTTGTCATTTGATTAATGGGGTCACATCATTAGGAGAATGATGTGATTGACTTGACCCATTCCGTTAGCTTAGCATTTGATCGTTTAGTATGTTGCTATTGCTTTCTTCATGACTTATACATGTTCCTATGACTATGAGATTATGCAACTCCCAGAGGCGGAGCCAGGATTTCTCAAAGCCTAGGGCTTAAACTAAGTGGCTATAAAAAAATTACAAATAACACGCATACTGATCATGTTTGAAGTACACCACAAATCCGCATTAACAATGAAATATGAATTCATTATTACCATGAGAACAAATTTGATAAAACATGTAAACAATTTAACGCATCATTGGAAATGTTGGTACCAAATTAATGAAGACTTTGTTCCCCTGAGGTCATTGTTTTTTCACCAGCAAGAGTAGAAGGACCTGGAGCTGCGAACATAAATCAAGTATTTGAAATCAAGACACTGGACATGGACTATATCAATTTTCATGTGAAATTTTGCAAAACAAGAACTTGTGGGTTTTTAACTAAAGTAATACGATTTTAACATCATTAAGTCCTTAATTTTGGCTGATACAAAGCAACTAGGGAAAAAAGTAGATGATACAATATCCAGCCGGTCGAGGAGATGGAGCATAATAGAACGGCTCGATGGGCTCCTCGCCTCCTCCAAACTCCAATGACGCCAGATGATCCAAGGTTCTGAATGCCAGCCGCCGGCCGCAGACGCGCAGGTTTAGACGTCCTGCCCGTCGAGTCGGTCGGTTGAGGGGAATTGGTGGCGCAACATGAACGAGGTCTTTTTTTATCGATCTGGCCAGACGATGGAAAACTAGAGAGCGAGCCTGCGTCATGTATCCTGGAGATAGCGATCAAACGAGAATGCGAGATGATCGAGATTCCTTTTCGGAGCGATCGTGCATGGTGGGCTGGTGCCGATGGAGAGCTCTCTTGGTCGTATATGGGCTGAGGCCTGGGAACGTATGTGCATGTCTGGGGCTGGGCTTTGTAAGTGCATACAGACACTAAAAATTCCTGCTGGATCCATAGTTACGACACAGGCACGCCTGGGCTATAGCCCAGCTTGCCCGAGCCCAATTCTGCCTCGGCAACTCCGTTTACGGAGGAACACTTTCGTGCTACCAAACGTCACAACAGAACTAGGTGATTATAAAGGTGCTCTACAGGTGTCTCCAAAGGTACTTGTTGGGTTGGCGTATTTCGAGATTAGGATTTGTCACTCCAATTGTCGGAGAGGTATCTCTGGGCCCTCTCTGTAATGCACATCACTATAAGCCTTGCAAGCATTGTGACAAATGGGTTAGTTGCGAGAAGATGTATTACGGAACGAGTAAAGAGACTTGCCGGTAACGAGATTGAACTAGGTATTGAGATACCGACGATCGAATATCGGGCAAGTAACATACCGATGACAAAGGGAACAACGCATGTTGTTATGCGGTCTGACCTATAAAGATCTTCGTAGAATATGTGGGAGCTAATATGAGCATCCAGGTTCCGCTATTGGTTATTGACCGGAGACGTGTCTCGGTCATGTCTACATAGTTCTCGAACCCGTAGGGTCCGCACGCTTAAAGTTTCGATTACAGTTATATTATGAGTTTATGATTTTTGATGTACCGAAGGTAGTTCGGAGTTCCGGATGAGATCAGGGACATGACGAGGAGTCTCGAAATGGTCGAGACGTAAAGATCAATATATTGGACGACTATATTCGGACATCGGAAAGGTTCCGAGTGATTCGGGTATTTTTCGGAGTACCAGAGAGTTACGGGAATTCGTCGGGGAATATATGGGCCTTATTGGGCTTTAGGGGAAAGAGAGAGGAGAGGCTGGGCGCCCCCCAAGGCCTAGTCCGAATTGGACTAGGGGGAGGGGCTGCGCCCCCTCCTTCCTTCTCTTCTCTCTCCCCTTTCCTTGACTCCTACTCCTACTACTTGGAAGGGGAGGGAATCCTACTCCCAGTGGGAGTAGGAATCCTCCTAGGGCGCGCCATAGAGAGGGCCGGCCCTCCCCCTCCTCCACTCCTTTATATACGGGAAGGGGGGCACCCCTTGGAGACACAACAATTGATCATTGATCTTTTAGCCGTGTGCGGTGCCCCCTCCACCATAATCCACCTCGATAATATCGTAGCGGTGCTTAGGCGAAGCCCTGCGTCGGTAGAACATCATCATCTTCACCACGCCGTCGTGCTAACGGAATTCTCCCTCAAAGCTCAGCTGGATCGGAGTTCGAGGGACGTCATCGAGCTGAAGGTGTGCTGAACTCGGAGGTGCCGTGCATTCTGTACTTGGATTGGTCGGATCGTGAAGACGTACGACTACATCAACCGCGTTGTGCTAACTCTTCTACTTTTGGTCTACGAGGGTACGTGGACAACACTCTCCCCTCTCGTTGCTATGCATCACCATGATACTGCGTGTGCGTAGGATTTTTTTTTGAAATTACTACGTTCCCCAACAGTGGTATCAGAGCCAGGTTTTATGCGTAGATGTCATATACACGAGTAGAACACAAGTGAGTTCTGGGCGATATAAGTCATACTGCTTACCAGCATGTCATACTTTGGTTCAGCGGTATTGTTGGATGAAGCGGCCCGGACCGACATTACGCGTACGCTTACGCGAGACTGGTTTTACCGCCGTGCTATGCACATAGGTGACTAGCGGAAGTAAGTTTCTCCAACTTTAGTTGAACCGAGTGTGGCTATGCCCGGTCCTTGCGGAGGTTAAAACAACACCAACTTGACAAACTATCATTGTGGTTTTGATGCGTAGGTAAGAACAGTTCTTGCTAAGCCCGTAATAGCCACATAAAATTTGCAATAACAAAGTAGAGGACGTCTAACTTGTTTTTGCAGGGCATGTTGTGATGTGATATGGTCAAGGCATGATGCTAAATTTTATTGTATGAGATGATCATGTTTTGTAACCGAGTTATCGGCAATCGCGAGAGCCATATGGTTGTCACTTTATTGTATGCAATGCAATCGCCCTGTAATGCTTTACTTTATCACTAAGCGGTAGCGATAGTCGTAGAAGCATAAGATTGGCGAGACGACAATGATGCTACGATGGAGATCAAGGTGTCGCGCCGATGACGATGGTGGTCATGTCGGTGCTTCGGAGATGGAGATCACAAGCATAAGATGATGATGGCCATATCATATCACTTATATTGATTGCATGTGATGTTTATCTTTTATGCATCTTATCTTGCTTTGATTGACGGTAGCACTATAAGATGATCTCTCACTAAATTATCAAGGTATACGTGTTCTCCCTGAGTATGCACCGCTATGAAAGTTATTCGTCGAGACACCACGTGATGATCGGGTGTGATAGGCTCTACGCTCAAATACAACGGTGCAAAACAGTTGCACACGCGGAATACTCAGTTTAAACTTGACGAGCCTAGCATATAACAGATATGGCCTCAGAACACTGAGACCGAAAGGTCGAGCATGAATCATGTAGTAGATATGATCAACATAGTGATGTTCACCATTGAAACTACTTCATCTCACGTGATGATCGGACATGGTTTAGTTTCGTAGTTATCTGGCCGCCTGACGGATGGTCCCACGGGGAACACCGGTGGGAAAAAGAACGCACCTGAACCTTGTTCTGGTACCGCCAGCCGCTTGAACGCTTCCGCGGTGCCAAGTTCCATCTCGTAGAACGTGTTCACCAACAGGCCATCGGCAAGGCAGTAGCTCCGTCCCGACTCGACAATTTGCGCGTAAACCTGGTGCTCCGGGAGGTCCGCGCCGCATAGCGAGACGCCGCCGGGAAGCTCGAGAGGCACCACAAGATCACGGTATTCCCCGGGAGCGGCGCCTTCGTTGAGCTCAACGATGTGGCGCATGAGGGCAACATAGGTCAGGTTGCTAGGGACAAAGAGGTATCCCGGGACGCCGAGCTCGGCGGCGATGGGCAGCACACTGGAGCAGAAGAAGTCTGGCACCAGCGCGGCGAGCGGGGCTGTACTGGAGTTGCTGATGGAGCGGACGAGGGCGCGGATATTGGGGAGGGAGCGGCGGGTGAGCTCCACGAGCACGCCGCCGTTGCAGGCGTCAGCTGGGAGGTCGTCGATCTGGACGGCGGGAAGCGCGGCCGTGGCGACGGAGGCGGGGAGGCAAGCAAGTTGATCTGGGGCGGAGAAATTGCTGAATGTGACAATCGTGGCCGCGAAGCCATGGAGCTCGACGAGCCGCCGCGCCAGCTCGGCCAGGGAGGTGAGGTGGCCGGCACCGGGGCTAGCCAGAAGTACGACGTGCGGGCGCGCTACCAGCCGCTCGGCAGGTGGCGCTGCGGCCGCCGAGCCCATGCTGCTCAACGACTCCATCCGCCGGCTATGCCTATGCTTGTGTGACTTCCATGCCGTGTACATATATACTCCTAGGAAGGAGGGAGAGGAGCACACAGCGTGTTACGCGTGATACGAATGTGTGCTACTCGTGATACCAATGCCGACATGCACTTGGCCATCAGTGCACTAGTGTGCAATTATGTATCCGTACCTATATTGTCATTTGTGTCAAATCTACTCCATACGATTTAACCCCCCCCCCCCACCCACACATACACCCCAAAGAAATTCATTTTCATAAGACACATACATTTTTCTAATTTTTAAATTTGAACAAACATATATGGCAAATCTTATCTGGGCACGTCAGATTTTTTATGTTGAAAAATTGCGCGGTATTAGCACATCCTCGGCCGTTCCTCTCTGCATCTAGATTAGTGCTACTTTTTTCTGCATAAGATGAAAATCGTTTTCTTTGATGAATACACATCGATACAAATAAACAGGGGTTCACGCCTGCAGCTTTTTATGTCAGGTAAGAGCATCTTCAACAGGCGTGCAACCATGCGGCGCGCTAAAACTGTTTTATAGCGCCGAAATGGCATTTTTTTGCGCGCATCAGGGCGCTGGCTCCAACGGTCGCTGCAAAAGATGTCGCGCGCGAACAGCTCCAGCAGACCACTAATCTATAGCGCGTGAGCAGCCGACGCTTGCAAATATGATTTTACATGTCCATTTGATAATATGAGATGTTTCAAACATTAAACAAATGTGCAAAATAAAGACATATCATAGTTCAATTGCACGGCATAGTTCAAAATCACCAAAACAAGTACATGATAAATAAAAGTTCACACAAACAAATGGCACATCAACATCATGCTGCATCATCATTGTCTTCTTCTTCCTCCGATTCTTCCTCCTCATCCGAAGACAATTCTTTCTCCTCCTCTTCATGTGGGGTCTGGACAACAACAATGCTGCACAAATTCACCGGCACGACAAATATGCACACTACACAGCCCCCTTCACTTGTGATGAACTTTGAGGACAGCTTCAACCAACAAGTAAGCAGCGGAATAACACAAACAACATGCACAAGTGACACAGGATTTAACGTGGAAAAACCTCCTCAACTTGAGGAGTGAAAAACCACGGCTCTGGACCAACCGGTCCACACAACTTCATTATGAGAATGATGAGTACAAAGTCTTCTCTAGAACCTCTAGAGAAATTTACAACACACTCTCCACGTTGCCAACCGGCAACAGCAACAACAACCACAAGAGGCAAGATTTCAGCAAAGCAGAGTTTACACAGCTTCTGCACCCTCCAGTGTTTTGCAAACTGCTCTTAAACCGCTGAACCAAATAACACCAAATTTGGCAGACAAGTAGACACACGAGTTCCTGAGATCCTCTCCAAATTTCAGCTCAATCGGACATTGTTTGCCTACCCAAACTGTTCGTCTCCTAAAACTACTATGTTTTGAAACTGCAGCAGTCAGAGCTGACAAAACCACTCTCAAATCTGATGCTCCACTGACCCAATACTCAAACCAGCTAACCAAATCGAAGTACTCAAAGTAAGGAACGAGCTCACCAAGTTTGGGGTCGATCCAAGCACGTTTGAGCCTCCAATCACCAGCTTGAACACTGTCTAGTCAGATGCAGCAAATCTGGACAGAACCTCTGCTTCTTTTTCTTCCTCTCTCTCAGGTTGTGTTTTCTCTTGTGTGCTCTCTCTCTCTCACTCTCACGAATGGCACCCACCACCAGCAAGGGGTTGAGTGGCTAGGGTTTTCTTCTTGATTCACTTCCCTTGGAAGCGCTCTCAACCGTTGGATGCAGCGAAGATCAACGGCTGACATGTGTTGGACTTATGGGCTGATGTTGGGCTGCCAACACACCTCCATGTGGAGGGACTTAGCCCAACAAACTCCCCCTCCCGACATCATGGAGGGTCTTACTGCCTTCCGACAGCCATGCTAGCGAGCCGGCGGCATACTTCGAGCTTCTTCCTTGTCACCACTTTAGTCAACATATCAGCCCCATTATCATCGGTGTGAACCTTCTCAAGTTGCATTTTCTTGGAATACAACATATCTCGAATCCAATGATAACAGACTTCTATATGCTTAGACCTTGAATTAAAACTTGCATTCTTACTCAAGTGGATAGCACTTTGGTTGTCACAAAACAACACAGACTTGTCTTGCTTAAAAGCAAGCTCACAAGCCAACCGATTCAGCCACAATAGCTCTTTGCTCTCCTCTGTTACAGCAATGAATTCAACTTCAGTTGTATTCAATGCCACACACTTCTACAGCCTGCTTTGCCATGACACCGCTCCCCCTGCATAGGTAATCAAGTAACCTGAAGTAGACTTCCTTCTGTCAACATCTCCAGCCATGTCAGAATCTGAAAAAGCAATCAGCTTGCCCTCACTGTCACCGAAGCAAAGTTTCAGATTTGTGCTGCCCCGAAGATATCTCAAAATCCACTTCATGGCTTCCCAATGAGGTCTTCCTGGATTGGACATAAATCTGCTCACAGTACTAACCGCATGGGCAATGTCAGGCCTTGTACACACCATAGCATACATCAAACTCCCAACCGCAGAAGCATAAGGAACATGATGCATTTCCTTTTTCGCTCATCGATGGTAGGACATTGCTTTCGCTCAACTTGAAATGGGCTGCTAGTGGACAACTTACAACTTTAGCATTTTCCATCCTGAACTTCAAGTACCTTCTCAATATACTTCTCTTGAGACAAGTACAACTTGTTGCAATTTCTCTCGCTCAATTCTCATTCCGAGAATGTTCTTTGCTGGACCTAAGTCTTTCATAGCAAAACATTTGCTCAACTCCTTCTTCAACTTAGCAATCCTAGAGACATTCTTGCCAACAATCAGGATATCATCAACATAGAGCAATAATATGATGAAATCATCACCTGAGAATCTCTGAATAAACACACAATGGTCTGAGCTACACTTCTTGTAACCTTGCTCCCCCATGAAAGTTTCAAACTTCATGTACCATTGTCTTGGTGCTTGTTTCAGGCCATAAAGACTTTTCTTCAGCTTGCACACATAGTCTTCTTTTCCTTTCACAAGAAACCCCTCAGGTTGCTCCATGTATATTTCTTCCTCCAACTCACCATGAAGGAATGCAGTCTTCACATCCATTTGCTCAACCTCCAAGTTGAGACTTGCTGCCATGCCAAGGATTACTCTTATGGATGTCATCTTCACAACCGGAGAAAAGATCTCATCATAGTCAATGCCTTTCCTCTGGCCGAATCCTTTTACAACTAGCCTGTCTTTGTACCTTGGATGTGATGTGTGCTCTTCTAGCTTGATTCTGTAGACCCACTTGTTCTTCAAAATTTTCTTGCCCTTAGGCAACTTCACCAACTCATAAGTATGATTCTTATGCAAGGAATCCATCTCTTCTTGCATATCCTTTTTCCACTCCTTCTTGTGCTCATCTTCCATTGCATCTGCAAAGCATTCAGGTTCTGAAATGTTAAATAATAACACCACATATTGATCTGAGGGATACCTGCTGGAAGGAATTTGACCCCTGTTGGATCTTCTGAGTGGAGCAGCTGGTGGACTTTCTGGTGCTGGTGCTTCCTGCTGATCCGGATCATCAAATTCAGCATCATACTCTTGCTGCTGTTGGGGAGCATCTTCTTCACCTGCACCACCATGTACATCATCTTGTACGTCTTCTGCATCTACTTCAACTTGCACAGGAGCTGGAGCTGCAGGAACTGGGTCAGAATCAATCATGTCTTGTTCTTCTTTGAGGAGGAACCCGCCTTTGTCTTCACAATATCCTCAATTGTTTGGTCTTCAACAAACACAACATCACGGCTTCTCACAACTTTCCTTGCTATAGGGTCAAACAGCTTGTAGCCAAACTCATCACCACCATAACCAAGAAAGATACATTGTCGTGTCTTCGGATCAAGCTTTGACCTTTCATCTTGAGGAATATGAACAAAGGCCTTGCACCCAAAAACCTTTAGGTGGTCATATGAGACGTCCTTGTCACACCAAACCCTGTTAGGAACATCTCCCTACAAAGGATAACTTGGTGAGAGATTAATAAGATAAACTGCAGTCATCAAATCCTCACCCCAAAAGTGTTTACGTAGCTTTCCACTTGACAACAAGCATCTAACTCTCTCCACAATTGTCCTGTTCATCCTCTCAGCAAGACCATTCAGCTGTGGTGTCTTCGAGGGAGTAAATTGATGCCTAATACCTTACTGCTTGCAATATAGTGATCCTCTCCTCAACAGTGGAACCAAATATGCCCTCATTTTCTTCATGCATAACAAGCATGATGTCCTCTTCTACTGCAGTAACTCAGTTGCCCTCTGTGTCACTATCACCGCCAACTTGCTTCTGATCTTGTTTCTTCTTTTCCTTTTTGTCTTTCTTCCACTTGTCACATTGCCACTTAATGTGGCCCTTCTGATGGCAGTGATGGCACTCATAATCAGCATACTTACTTTTTGATTTGCTCCTACCTCTTTCTGCCCCTTTACCTGGACCTCTGCTCTTGCTTCTCCCCGTGGACTGAGTGACTAGCACCTCTGAATGTGAGGAAGAAGTGGCTTCAGCCACCTTTCTAGACTCTTCATTTAGTACCCTGGTTTTCACAAGATTCCAAGTGACAACTCCATTAGGTGCTGAATTGCAAACCGAGACCTTAAAGGTCTCCCAGCTGTCCGGTAATGAGCCTAGTAGCAGCAAAGCTCTCACTTCATCTTCAAATGTTATTCCCATTGAATAAAGCTGATTTATAATGCCTTGGAATGTATTCACATGATCTGCAATTAGAGTGCCCTCTTTGTACCTCAAGCACATCAATTGTTTGATCAAGAACATCTTGTTTATACCTTCTTTCCGGGCAAACAACTCTTCAATTTCTGCCATAAGGTGCGTGCATGTGTCTCATCAGCGATATGGTTCAAAATATTGTCATCGACACATTGCCGAATAAACCCACAAGCTTGGCGATGAAGTACCTTCCATTGACCTTCCTCAATGCCCTCCGGCATCTCAGTGGAGAACACTGGCTTCCAGTATTCTTTCACATACAACAAGTCCTCCATCTTACCCTTCCTTCCTTGATAATTTGTACCATTCAAAGATATAATCCTGCTAGTATTCACTTCCATCTTTCACCACAAGAAACTCAGCAATTTGCACAAGCAAACCAAGGCTCTGATGCCACTTTGTGGGGGCTGGACAACAACAATGCTGCACAAATTCATCGGCACGGCAAATATGAACACTACACATCCCCCTCCACTTGTGATGAACTTTGAGGACAGCTTCAACCAACAAGTAAGCAGCGGAATAACACAAACAACATGCACAAGTGGCACAGGATTTAACATGGAAAAACCTCCTCAACTTGAGGAGTAAAACACACGGCTGTGGACCGACCGTCCACACAACTTCACTATGAGAATGATGAGTACAAAGTCTTCTAGAACCTATAGAGATTTACAACACACTCTCCACGTTGCCAACCGCAACAAAGAACAACAACCACAAGAGGCAAGATTTCAAAGAAAGCGAGTTTACACAGCTTCAGCCCTCCAAAGTTTTGAAAATGCTCTTAAACCGCTGAACCAAACAACACCAAATTTGGCAGACAAGTAGACACACGAGTTCTTGAGATCCTCTCCAAATTTCAGCTGAATCGGACATTGTTTGCCGACCCAAACTATTCGTCTCCCAAAACTACTCTGTTTTGAAACTGCAGCAGTCAGAGCTGACAAAACCACTCTCAAATCTGATGCTCCACTGACCCAATCCTCAAACTAGCTAACCAAATCGAAGTACTCAAAGTAAGGAACGAGCTCACCAAGTTTGGGGTTGATCCAAGCACGTTTGAGCCTCCAATCACCAGCTTGAACACTGTCTAGTCAGATGCAGCAAATCTGGACAGAACCTCTGCTTCTTCTTCTTCCTCTTTCTCAGGTTGTGTTTTCTCTTGTGTGCTCTCTCTCTCACTCTCACGAATGGCAACCACCACCAGCAAGGGGTGGAGTGGCTAGGGTTTTCTTCTTGCTTCACTTTCCTTGGAAGCGCTCTCAACCGTTGGATGGAGGGAAGATCAATGGCTGACATGTGTTGGACTTATGGGCTGATGTTGGGCTGCCAACACACCTCCATGTGGAGGGACTTAGCCCAACACTTCATTTTGAAGCGCCACATCGTCATAGAGAGCTCATAAGGTTTTCGCAAGATCTCCAACGGCATCATGCCAAAGTATGTGAGGCACATCGGAAGACATGCATCCACCCATATCACCCGGAGGTGCTTCCATATCTCCCATGAGAGACCCAAAACTCATGCCTCCCATGGTAGCTCTGAAGCCACCCATGCCTCCCGTAGGTGCTCCCATGCCTCCTATGGTAGCTCTGAATCCACCCATGCCTCCCATGGTAGCTCCGAAGCCACCCATGCCTCCCATGCCTCCCATGGTAGCTCCATGCCTCCCATGCCTCTCATGGGCATGGCTCTTTTTTGGACCAAGACTTCTTCATGGGAAAGATTGGCGTACTCCTTTTGCTTCTCATGGAGGGTAGATGTGTCCATGAAGAACAAGTACTTCTCCCATTTCAATAATCTAGATCGCTCCTCCATGGCCAATTTCTTCTCCTCCAATGCCACCTTCCTCACCTCGGCCGCCACACTCCTCTCCTGGCCGCCTTATCTTGGCTCCTTGCCATCATCCTCATCTCGTTTGCTTCCTGTCTTGCCTTCACAATAGCTTCCATAGCATTCTTCAAATCATCTTCTCCTCTCTTCTTCTTCTTCTTCTTCTCTTTTCCATCTTTGTTGCCTCCATTTGGTCTTTTACGACAAATTTTGCACGCTTTTTAGTATTTTACCTCATCTAATTGAAATTTTTATCTCAAAAAAATATAACTAAATTTTTTGGTTCCCCAAAAGAAATCCAATTGAATATTTAGCTCGAACCGGGTAGGAGCTCTGCCACCAATATAAAAACGAACACCATGTTTAAAGCAAATAACAAGGCAAATGATTAGCTTTTTTATTTGTCTTTTTTGTCACTTCTTCACTACTAGTGGCTAACCCATGGTCCTCTCTTGGCCAGTGGCGCGACTTTGCCAATTGCCACCATTCGATGCGCTCTGTCCAACGATGCGTCGGACGACACAACTGGCAACGGATTGGCGCCGGAGATAAACTTGGTTGTGATCTTTTTTTCAGAGTCTTCTATTGTTTTGTAGGAGATGAACTCATTTGCAATAGAGATGCAACACAGGTGTCCTTGTTAGACCTTTGTCTAACATTCCGAATGGTCTACCTTAGGGTTGCTTCCGATGTTTGTATTTAGCACATTGTTTTTGCAGTGTGCATTATAATAATGCAGAGAGGCCGACCTTTCCCTGTTTGAAAAAAGAAGTTAGAAGGTTGTGTTAGGATTTTTATTTTTGGAATAGTTTGAATTGCGTACCACATGTGACACGTGGTGGGTGTGTTAGGACTTAGAGTCGGGTATTTATCAGATCCATATGTCACATATTTAGGACAGTATAACCGCACCTAAACCGAGCTCTCTCACGCCCTCAGTGATTTTGGCCGTTAGATTTCGCGTTGAGGTTGTTTCTGGCCGTCAGATCTAAATTTCAGTTGCAGTTTACCCGTGACCAAGCCGGGCTGTCCTAATGGGCTGCTACTCCCGTGACCTTTTCCAAGGCCTGTGGTTACTTGGGCTTTATTGGGCTGCTATTTGTCTCTGTCTCGCTTGGCTTGTACGAAAAGTACTGTTCGCGATGCAGGCTAGGCGATGCGGTCTCCGTCCATCTAGTCGATGCACAAGTGGGTGGGATTGGGAATCGATCGGGCGCGGGAGGGAGGCGAGGCGCACGAGGGGTCGGGAGGGAGGCGTGGATGCGGACATCGAAGGGGCAGCGATCCCCACTCGCCGCCGATGAATCTCTCCGACCGGCGGCGTCAGGGGGGCACTCTCAGACGGTGCAGCCAGGGGGCTAGTCTCAACTGCCAAGGAAGGATCGTTTGCAGCAAAAAAAACAGAGAAATCACGAATCTCAGTGATGGATAGGAGGTACGATCAATTTTACTTTTCGCCTCCTCTTCACATACATCCAACCAAGATCCGTGTCTCGAGGCCTCTCGATCCATCAGTTCGATCATTTGTGGTTCGCAAACTCTGATCCGTGTCTGTATCTGCCTGCTACATGGGCGCATGTTCTTGCCTCTCTAGAATCCATGATCACTCTTGTCTGTTCGTACTGCTTGCTTGCGCGCAGGTCAGCAGGTGGCTATATAAACTTTGCTACTGCGGATCTTAGCTAGGGGCTGGGGATCGGTTTGCGGTGTGAGTGGTGGAGATGATGGGAGGAGGGGTGACGATGATGGATCGACAGAGAAAAGGGTTCAGGAATACTTCCCCGTGGCTTTTCCTCTGGTGCAGATCATTCCATTCCCTTTGTCTTTGATGCTCTGTACTTTCTCCTGATTTGGATTTCTACTTTCCACATGGATCAGGGAGTCAACGCTGTCCGTGCCCTTGTGCTCAAAATTGATATACTCCCTCCGTCTTAAAATTCTTGTCTTCGATTTATCTAGATACGGATGTATCTAACACTAAAATGTGAATAGATACATCTGTATGTAGACAAATTTAAGATAAGAATTTTGGGACGAAGGGAGTACATGTTAATCCACGTATGGCTGCCTAGGATTGAACTTTGGTTCTTTTTTCAAGGAGAGCACTTTGGTTATTTTTTTTTCCTGTTTTCTACTGTACAATCTTTGCGTTTTAAGTAATGTTGATCCGAGAAATATCAACTGGGTGTTAGTTACGTGGTTGTTAAGTTTAGATTGCTGCCTTTGAGTTCTTTATTTAGATATACAAGTATAACATTTTTGGTCGAGCTGAGGTGATTATAAAATGTGAGAGGATATGGCATTATTAATACCAGTAGTCAATTGATTCTTCTTTTCCTATAAATTTGGCAAAGTAAGGTGAAGGCTTCGAATTTTAGTGTCTATATTTACTCATGTCTTTTCTTTCCAGACATGGTCAGCTCAATTTTTCGGCAACTGATTTCTTCTATGTCTATGTTAGAAACTCAGTTTCTTCATGGTAAATTATGGCTTGCTTATCCACACAAGATTCTCATTGATCAAATCTTTTGCATGCCCCCACATTCAGGTTAATTTTTCTGCTTAATCATTTACTTAACCTATTACCTTACGTCATGAATTATTTACACAGAGAATATACATTTAATTTTCTTCTGCCTATTGAATATTTCCAGATATTGCTCATAGAAAATTCTAAAATTAGTGTCTACATGTGATTAATTCATCTCATTTACTCCAGCAGTTATTTGCAAAAGAAAAACGTTTTCTTGCTATGGCCGAGAGTTTGGTCATGTCTCCTATTTGTACTATCTTATTTTTAGCATATCAGTTTATATATACTAATATTGTCAACAAGATTTCTCATGATGATTTAAATTTCATAGTACTATAAATTCATATCTTCTGCCAACAGGTGAGTAAGTTCCACTAATTCAGCTTATAACTTGTTGTTTTCTAAACGTTGTTCCTATACAAAGCTAATTTGGAAATAATATGGGGTTCATGCATGGGTGGTTTCAGGCTTCAACTGAGGATTTTTCAAGGTTTTGTGGTTTTGGTGTCATGATATCAAGTTCATCCAACGATCTACCTTTCAAACAAGAGCATCCATCGGGAGATATGTTATCTTATCTATGTTCAAACATCGAGTCGCCAGAGGTAATAGGTTTGATTTTTAAGTATAATTAATACACATAGAGCATAAATCTGTTGAAAAAGCATATCATTTATGGACTTGTATCTTGTATTTCGTCAATCCTCACCATAGTCGTTGACCTAAAATTCGTTACTGGCATATGTACATGCATGCATATACACGGAGTATGAACATAGGGAATTCCACTAATAAAATTGCTTCCCTCTATAGTGCTGGAACATAAGCCCATTTGCTTGAGAAAGCCACCAAGTTACGATCTAGGGCTTGAGAAGGTAGGCATTTGATTTCTGACCTGTTGTATATATTATCTTACCAGTAATGCAGTCATGTTTGTTAATGTAGTAAATAATCATTTTTGTAAATAACTTTTTTATTGCTTTTAGTTATATATTATGTCTTCTCAATTCAAGAGGAAGTTCTCTCTATAGCAGTACAATTTTTAAAATTTTGCATCATAAGCCACACCATGAAATGAATTAACATATTAACTTAATTTAACATGAAAAGTATTTGGCTCCACATATTTGTATCAACCACTAAAATTATAATGTCAAAATGCACGGGCACATCAACGCGCGCTATTAATGATCTAGTTCATAGATGTAATAAGCGTTATATCACTTCAAACAAAAAGAGTACAAGGCGACAACAAAATAAAGTACTTCATGCACGACACTGCAAATAAATACGATGAGTGGAGACCATGCACTACATGCATGCGCACGCCCATTCCTTCCTGCATGTGTTTTACTTCGTTGTGCCGAGCGCCGCCTTCCACTTGACGGCGACCTCCTCGAGCGCACGGCGCACGGCCCCTCCGGTGACCACGCACGTGCTGCCGCTTTCTTCAGGTCCTCGGCCCGGCGCCGCAGCTTCTGATCCCCCTCCACGAGCTCCTTCACAGCTTTGGCAATCTCGTGGTGCGTCACTAAGCATCGGCTGTCCTCTCGTGCTGGCGGCACCCGCAGCGCCATCCCGAGCTTCTGTTCCAGGAGAACGGCGTTCATCCTCTGCTCCGCGTAGAGCGGCCACGCGAGCATGGGCACGCCGCACTCCACGCTCTCCAGCGTCGAGTTCCACCCGCAGTGCGGCACGAAGGCGGCCGTCGCAGGGTGAGCCAGCACGCGTACCTGAGGCGCCCACGCCGCCCCGGCTAGGCCCCTGCTACTTGTCCTCGCCAAGAAGCCCTCGGGGAGCCACGCCAACGGATCGTAGCCGCCGGCACCGCAATGGCCGCCTTCGATGCTTGGCATCCGCACGACCCAAAGAAACCTTTGGCCGCTCGCCTCGAGACCAGCCGCGAGCTCGGCCGTCTGCTCCACAGAAAGTGCCCCGCGGCTCCCGAAGGCGACGTACACCACAGAACCGACCGGCTGACGATCAAGCCACTCCAAGCACGGCGGCAACGCTCCGGCGGTGGGTTCGTGGCGGTCTGGCCGCCTGACGGATGGCCCCACGGGGAACACCGGCGGGAAGAAGAACGCGCCTGAACCTTGTTCCAGTACCGCCAGCTGCTTGAACGCTTCCATGGTAGCAGGTTTCATCTCGTAGAACGTGTTCACCAGCACGCCATCGCCGAGGCAGTGGCATCGGCTCCACTCCACAGTTCGCGCATAACCCTGGTGCTTGGAACGGTACCCGTCCGGAAGGTCCGCGTCGCGTAGCGAGACGCCGCCGGGAAGCTCGAGAGGCACCACAAGGTCGTGGTATTCGCCGGGAGCGGCGCCTTCGTTGAGCTCAACGATGTGGCGCGTGAGGGAGACATGGGCCAGGTTGCTAGGGATGAAGAGGTATCCCGGGATGCCGAGCTCGGCGGCGATGGGCAGCGCGGTGGAGCACATGAAGTCCGCCACCAGCGCCGCGAGCGGGGCTGTACTGATGGAGTTGCTGATGGAGCGGACGAGGGCGCGGATATTGGGGACGGACCGGCGGGTGAGCTCCACGAGCACGCCGCCGTTCTTGGGGAGGTCGTCCATCTGGACGGCGGGGAGCGCGACGATGGCGACGGAGGCGGGGAGGCAAGCGAGTAGATCTGGGGCGGAGAAATTGGTGAACGTGACAATCGTGGCCGCGAAGCCATGGAGCTCGACGAGCCGCAGCGCCCGGGCTAGCCAGAAGTACGACGTGCGGGCGCGCCGCCAGCCGCTCTGCAGGTGGCGCTGCGGCCGCCGAGCCCATGCTGCTCAACGACGGCATCAGCCGGCTATGCTTGTGGGACCTGCATGCCATGTACATATATACTCCTAGGAAGGAGCACACCGCGTGTTACGCGTGATACGAATGTGTGTTACTCACGATACCAATGCCGAGATGCACTTGACCATCAGTGCACTAGTGTGCAATTATGTATCCGTACTTATATTGCCATTTGTGTCAAATCTACTCCATACGATTTAACACCCCCCACACCCACACATACACCCCAAAGAAATTTATTTTCATAAGACACATACAATTTTCTAATTTTTAAATTTGAACAAACATATATGGCAAATCTTATCTGGGAACGTCAGATTTTTTATGTTGAAAAATTGCGCGGCACAACCTCTATCGTTCCTCTCTGCATCTAGATTGGTGCTACTTTTTTCTGCATAAGATGCCGACTCTTTTCTCTGATGAATAAACATGAATACAAATAAACAGGGGTTCGCGCCTGCAGCTTTTTATGTCAGGTAAGAGCATCTTCAACAAGCGCGCAACCGCGTGCGCGCTAAATCTGTTTTACAGCGCTGAAATAGTATTTTTTTTTTTTGCATGCATCAGGGCGCTGGCTCCAACGGTCGCTGCAAAAATTGGCGCGCGCGAGCAGCTTGAGCAGACGCGCTAATTTACAGTGCGTGAGCAGCCGGCGCTTGCAAATATGATTTTTACATGTCCATTTGTTAATATGAGATGTTTCAAACATTAAATAAATATGCAAAATAAAGACATAGCATAGTTCAATTGCACGGCATAGTTCAAAATCACCCTAACAAGTTCATGATAAATAAAAGTTCACACAAAGAAATGGCACATCAACATCATGCTGCATCATCATTGTCTTCTTCTTCCTTCGATTCTTCCTCCTCATCTAAAGACGATTCTTCCTCCTCCTCTTCATTTTGAAGCGCCACATCATCATGGAGGGCTCGGAAGGTTTTCGCAAGATCTCCAACGGCATCATGCCAAGGTATGTGAGGCACACCGGAAGACATGCGTCCACCCATGTCACCCGGAGGTGCTCCCATATCTCGCATGAGAGACCCAAAACTCATGCCTCCCATGCCTCCCATGGTAGCTCGGATGCCACCCATGCCACACATGCCTCCCGTAGGTGCTCCCATGCCTTCCATGGTAGCTCCGAAGCCACCCATGCCTCCCATGGTAGCTTCCATGCCTCCCATGCCTCCCATGGCCATGGCTCTTTTTTGGACCAAGACTTCTTCATGGGAAAGATTGGCGTACTCCTTTTGCTTCTCATGGAGGGTAGATGTGTCCATGAAGAACAAGTACTTCTCCCATTTCAATAATCTAGATCGCTCCTTCATGGTCAATTTCTTCTCCTCCAATGACACCTTCCTCACCTCGGCCGGCACCCTCCTCTCCTGCCCGCCTTATCTTGGCTCCTTGCCATCATCCTCACCTCGTTTGCTTCCTTTCTTGCCTTCACAATAGCTTCCATAGCATTCTTCAAATCATCTTCTCCTCTCTTCTTCTTCTTCTTTTTCTTTTCTTTTCCATCTTTCTTGCCTCCCTTTGGTCTTTTTGGCTTCGAGTAGGGCCAAATTGGGCCGTTAGGACAAATTTTGCACGCTTTTTAGTATTTTACCTCATCTAATTGTAATTTTTATCTCAAAAAAATATAACTAAAATTGTTGGTTCCCCAAAAGAAATCCAATTGAATATTTAGCTCAAACCGGGTAGGAGCTCTGCCATGCAATATAAAAACGAACCCCATGTTTAAAGCAAATAACAAGGCAAATGATTAGTTTTTTATTTGTCTTTTTTGTCACTTTTTCACTACTAGTGGCTAACCCATGGTCCTCTCTTGGCCAGTGGCGCGACTTTGCCACCATTCGATGCGCTCTGTCCAACGATGCGTCGGACGACACAACTGGCAACGGATTGGCGCCGGAGATAAACTTGGTTGAAAAAAGAAGTTAGAAGGTTGTGTTAGGATTTTTATTTTTGGAATAGTTTGAATTGCTTACCACATGTGACACCTGGTGGGTGTGTTAGGACTTAGAGTCGGGTATTTATCAGATCCATATGTCACATATTCATAGATGTAATACGCGTTATATCACTTCAGACGAAAAGATCACAAGGCGACAACAAAATAAAGTACTTCATGCACGACACTAGAAATAAATAGAGTTAAATACACTACAGGTGCCCTAACTTGTCCGGCGCGGTCAGTATGGTGCCTAAACTTGAAAATACACAAAAGTGGTGTCCTAACTTGTCTAAGCATTCAAATACGGTGCCTCTGAAAGTATGGTGCCGTATCGACTGCCCGCGTGGCATGCTAGTGTGTTGCTGGGCCACATATCAGTGGTTCAGGGCGCTGGACGGGCGTTATGAGCTAGCGTGTTGTTTTTTTTTAGAAAAATGCCCCTGGATTTTAATTAATTCTCACAAAAAATACCCCTCAATTTTAATTTTAATACTCGCAAAAAATACCAGGGAGCGTGCAGGGAATTCGAACCAGGCGGCAACGCTCTGGTTTGCGCTTAATTATCAGCAAGCAGTTTATCTAGATGATTGCACGTGCCGCTCTGCATATGCTTTTACTGGAGTAATTTTCTTTTTATTTATTTCCAAGTTACTATGTTGTTTTTCTTCGAGTGAAGTTTTTGTTTAATTTTCATGATACATAAACTTTTCCATATGAATAAATAAAATAATTATAAATATGAAATTATTGTTTATTTTATACCTCTATTCGATTTCCATTATTGTGTACTTTGAAGAGATAAACATTCTAAAATTGATGTGGATTTAAAAATTGAGCGTATATTAAAAGCACGGTGAGCATTTTTTAAATACACGTTCAAGTTTATGTTCACTTTTCGTTTTCATATTATTATAGAAAATGCTCAACATGTTTTATTTTGAAAATTATGAATGTGTATTAAAAAAATTATTGTGTAATATTATTCTCAAATTTCAACAAACATGCTTAACATGTTAGTACATTTCTAGAATTTATTATTGTCACACAATAATATTTAATGCATGTTGAACTGTTTTTAAAATACAACATTGTCAATTCTAAATAATTGTGCATTTTTAAATAGAATGAAGATACACAATAATTGTTCGTAATTATGGCCCTCAATGAAGATGCATAAATATACATAATAACTCTTAATATACGTTCAACTTTTGTGTCCACATAAATTTTAGAAAAAATTCATGTTTATCTCTTCAAGGTACATAATAATGAAAATAGAATAAAGATATAAAACAAACAATAATTGCCTATTGATAATTATTTTATTTTTGGACTGTGCTAACGACCAGTCGACTGGTAGTTAGCGACAGATCCGGACGATTGCTATGATTCCTTCGATCGTCCCGCTTTTCCAGTTTTCTTCGATCGTTTTCGGGTTTCCCATTCGATTCTAACAGAAACTGGCCCATTACTGAAAGACTTTGTGGACCCGGGTAAGTGCAAGGCTTCGGACCAGGCCCAATTGACCTCATCG
Organism: Aegilops longissima; assembly: GCA_021605205.1. Classification (NCBI taxonomy): domain Eukaryota; kingdom Viridiplantae; phylum Streptophyta; class Magnoliopsida; order Poales; family Poaceae; genus Aegilops; species Aegilops longissima. The sequence continues at coordinate 32,392,898 of CM038679.1, read as the reverse complement.
AGAGAAAAAAAAAGAAAGATTTCATCTAAAAATTGATATTCAAAACTTTTTGTAGCTCAAACCGTCGCTCCGATTAAAAAACTGTTTTCACATAAAAGATTCATCACAACGAGACCTTAGAAACTAGATCCCATGTTGGTATGTTTCGATGACTTTTTTGGGTCAAAAGTTACCCAACATATATGATACATAAGTTACCATCTTATTTATATAGAAATTACCGGGGCATAAAAAGTGGTCCTCCAGTTCTCCCCTATGCAAATGATTTAAAATACCAAAAAGTTGATGTCATCCTTGATTCCCCCTTATTTTCAAACTTTAAAATGTTTTGTAGCTCAAATCTTCGGTCCGATCAAAAAATTGTTTTCATAAAAAAAAACACCGCGAAGAAGGCATCGAAATTAGATCCTATGTTGATATGTTCCGACGACTTTTATTTCGGATCAAAAGTTACCAGTTCTGGGCTAAGTAATTTATCACACATGTGCTACATATATTACCACGTTGTTTACACAGATATACCGGGGCATAAACGTTCTAACCTTCTTATCAGCTTGGGTTAAAGTTACTGTGGTGATTGTGCATGTGTTATCACGTATATGATGCGTATAGTATCAAAACATTACACGAAAGCTGTCAGGGTATGTTATTAAACAACTCCTTTGCCAATGTTATCAGGATCGAGGCACATAAGTTATCAGGTCTGAGATGTGTGAGTTATCATGCTATTCACACAAAATTTACTGAGGAGATATTTCATCAACCCCTCCCCCCATGCCAAAGTTATCAGGACTGATGTACACAAGTTAGCAGGTCTGTGATATGTGAGTTAACCATGCTATTCACCATGCCAAAGTTATCAGGACCGGGATACATAAATTATCAGGGGTGCGACGTGTGAGTTATCATGCTATTCACACAAAAGTTAACGGTGGTATATTTCATCAACCACCCCAGCCCTCCCCCCTGCCCCCACTAGCGGCAAAGTTACCAGGACCGGGGTACATAAGTTATCAGGTTTGCGATGAGTGAGTTACCGTGCTATTAACATTAAAGTTGCCGTGGGTACATTTTATCACCCTCTCGCCAAAGTTAGCAGCACCGAGGCACATAAGTTATCCCCGCACTTTGCCTTGGGAGGTGCCGCCCCCACTTGGTGTGGGGTGAAATGCCGGGACGGACTTCTCACCAGCTGGAGCAGCACCGTTGGGTTTAATGGCTCTGTCCGGACGCGTACGTCGGTCCGGTCTCCATTTTAGTGACCCAAACATACAAAACGCAAACAAAAAGGACAAGATTTGTGTTTCCTGGTTGGAGTTGCCATGTACAAAAAACTATGAGTAGTACTTTATTCATCCCAATTTATTGGTTCCAAAGACCAAAACACGTAGTAATTAGCCTTATTAAATGGCCTGGTTATCCATCTGCACATAGAGAAAAATGACTTACCTATGCATGGGCTCATGAAGCCGCATACGGCATGCATCCATGCCCACATAAAAAAGGCCAGCTCATGCAGTACCATGCAAACATGCATGTATGGTGTATCCCTAAAAAAGGTCATGTCATCTCATCCATCTCTCACGTCTCCCTCTCTCTCTCTCACTCTACAACCAGGCAGTCTGTCACACGGGGAGAGAGGCAACACTTGCATTCACATGGAGAGGGGGTGGGGGACCAATGACCAACATGCAGGAGGTAGAAAGGTCACATGGTTAATTTTCATTTACAGGACATCAAATGAGGTTTGGTGAGTTGGTTGTTCGCTTCAAACAAATACAACCCGGGCTGGGTTCGATCCCCACCGGATGCGTCTTTTTAGCGCTCAAGGAAAAAAAAAGGCGGGAGGAGCGTCAGGACCAGAAATAAAGATCGAAGGGAGAGAAGCGGTAGGCGGGAGCAATCAGACGCGTGCACATCGCTAACTGCCACCGGCAGGAAAATAGCATTCTCGTTTATTTTTTCATATGAGAAAATTTATGTATCATGAAATTTAAACAAAAAAGGCGGGAGGAGCGACAGGACCAGAAATAAAGACCGAAGGGAGCGAAGCAGGCGGGCGGGAGCAATCGTACGTGCCTGTCGCTAACTACCAGTCGGCAGGAAAATAGCATTCTCGTTTATTTTCTCATATGGGAAAATTTATGTATCATGAAATTTAAACAAAAACTCCGTTCGAAAGAAAAACAAAGTGGTACTTAAAAAGCTGTAGAAAATATGTGCAAAGCGATACGTGGAATCGTCCATATAAGTAGTTTGAAATCCCTCCATACCAACTTGTGGTTATATTTTTTGTGAGAATTAATGAAAGTACATGTGCGTTCAAAAGAAGAAAAAGAAAAAACAATGTGCGTCCAGCGCCCGTAACGATTTTCCTCAAGAATTAATTTAAGTCCAGGGGCACTTCTATAAAAAAAACTACAAGCACGTATCACTTGGCATGAGTGGTGAGCTATCTTGAAAACAATGAAAAAAAAACTACACGCACAGCTCACAACGCACCCGCAATCACTGACATGTGGCCTAGCGACACACTGGCATGCCACATGGGCACTTTGATACGGCGGCATACGTCCAAAGGCACCGTATTTTAACGCCCAAACAAGTTATGGCATTATTTTTGTGTATTTTTCAAGGTTAGGCACTAAACTGAGACAAGTTAGGACACCTATAGCGTATTTAACTCAAATAAATACGATGAGCGCCATGGAGGCCATGCACTACATGCATGCGCACGCCCATTCCTGCATGTGTTTTACTTCGTTGTGCCGAGCGCCGCCTTCCACTTGACGGCGACCTCCTCGAGCGCACGGCGCGATGGCCCCTCCGATGACCACGCACGTGCTGCCGCTTTCTTCAGTTCCTCGGCCCGGCGCCGCAGCTTCTGATCCCCCTCCACGAGCTCCTTCACAGCTTTGGCGATCTCGTGGCGCGTCACCAAGCATCGGCCGTCCTCTCGTGCTGGCTGCACCGTCAGCGCCATCTCGAGCATCTCTTCCAGGAGAACGGCGTTCATCCTCTGCTCCGCGTACAGCGGCCACGCGAGCATGGGCACGCCGCACTCCACGCTCTCCAGCGTCGAGTTCCACCTGCAGTCGCGACACGGCGGCGGCCGTCAGGGTGAGCCAGCACGCAGCGTAGGCGCCCACGCCGCCACGGCTAGGCCCTCGCCACTTGTCGCCGCCAAGAAGCCCTCGGGAGCCACGCCAGCGGATCGTCGCCGCCGGCACCACAATGGCCGCCGGCGTCGCAATGGCCGCCGTCGGTGCTTGGCATCCGTACGACCCAAAGAAACCTTTGGCCGCTCACCTCGAGACCAGCCGCGAGCTCGGTCGCTCGCTCCACGTAGTGCTCGCGGCTCCCGGCGACGTACACCACAGAACCGGCCGGCTGACGATCAAGCCACTCCAAGCACGGCGACAACGCTCCGGCGGTGGGTTTGTGGCGGTCTGGCCGCCTGACGGATGGCCCCATGGGGAACACCGGCGGGAAGAAGAACGCGCCTGAACCTTGTTCCGGTACCGCCAGCTGCTTGAACGCTTCCACGGTAGCAGGTTCCATCTCGTAGAACGTTTTCACCAGCACGCCATCGCCGAGGCAGTGGCACCGACTCCACTCCACAGTTTGCGCATAACCCTGGTGCTTGGAACTGTACCCGTCCGGGAGGTCTGCGTCGCGTAGCGAGACGCCGCCGGGAAGCTCGAGAGGCACCACAAGGTCGCGGTATTCGCCGGGAGCGGCGCCTTCGTTGAGCTCAACGATGTGGCGCGTGAGGGCGACATGGGTCAGGTTGCTAGGGACAAAGAGGTATCCCGGGACGTCGAGCTCCGCGGCGATGGGCAGCGCGGTGGAGCACATGAAGTCCGCCACCAGCGCCGCGAGCGGGGCTGTACTGGTGGAGTTGCTGATGGAGCGGACGAGGGCGCGGATATTGGGGAGGGACCGGCGGGTGAGCTCCACGAGCACGCCGCCGTTCTTGGGGAAGTTGTTCATCTGGACGACGGGGAGCGCGACGGTGGCGACGGAGGTGGGGAGGCAAGCAAGTAGTTCTGGGGCGGAGAAGTTGGTGAACGTGACAATCGTGGCCGCGAAGCCATGGAGCTCGACGAGCCACCGCGCAAGCTCGGCCAGGGGGATGAGGTGGCCGGCGCCGGGGCTAGCCAGAAGTACGACGTGCGGGCGCTCCGCCAGCCGCTCTGCAGGTGGCGCTGCGGCCGCGGAACCCATGCTGCTCAACGACTCCATCCGCCGGCTATGCTTGTGCGACCTCCATGCCGTGTACATTGATACATATAAGAAGAAAACCGCGTGTTACGCGTGATACGAATGTGTGCTACTCGTGATACCAATGCCAACATGCACTTGGCCATCAGTGCACTAGTGTGCAATTATGTGTGCGTTTTGTGCCACTCCTCACCATCTGTATATATTGTGATTTGTGTCGAATCTCCTCCATTCGATTAACTCCCCCCACCCACCCACCAGACACACACACACCAAAAACAATCATTTTCATAAGACATATACATTTTTCTAAATTTTAAATTTGCACAAACATATATGGCAAATCTTATTTGCGAGATTTTTATTCCCCATAACGCCTTAACTCACGTTGGATGGGTAAAGTGAAAAATTGCGCATCATATGGCAATCCCTCAACGTGTGACAAAGAGTCACTCTAAAGTTCCTATCGCGGAGAGCATAAGATGAAATTGCTTGTAGGGTACGAAACCACCTTAAAGTTATTCTTTCTGATCAATCCATTGAGCTATTTCTATAAGTTTCACAAACACCCCTAGAGTTCGTAGTAAAATAACACCATATGATACACATCAATCAACCCTAATGTCACCCAGATACTCCAATGTCACCACAAGTATCCGTGGGTCAATTATACGATATGCATCAAACAACTTCCGGTTCATAATATTCAATCCAACATAAAGAACTTCAAAGAGTGCCCCAAGATTTCTACTGAAGAAAAAAGGATGAAAACGTGCATCAACCCCTATGCATAGATTACCCCAATGTCACCTTCGGAATCCGCGTTGAGTGCCAAAACATACATCAAGTGAATCAATAAAACACCCCATTGTCACCACGGGTATCCCACGCAAGACATACATCAAGTGTTCTCAAATCCATAAAGTATTCAATCCGATAATAGTGAAACCTCAAAGGTAAAACTCAATTCATCACAATCGGATTGAATACTTTATGGATTCACTATTATCGGATCGTGATACATCAAGATCGTGCCAAATCAAGAACACGAGAGAGAGAGAGAGAGAGAGAGAGAGAGAGAGAGAGAGAGAGAGAGAGAGAGATCAAACACATCGCTACTCGTACATCCCTCAGCCCCAAGGGTGAACTACTCCCATCCTTGTTATGGAGACCGCCGGGATGATGAAGATGGCCTCCGGTGATGATTTCCCTCTCCGGGAGGGTGCCGAAACGGGGTCTCAATTGGTTTTTTGTGGCTACAGAGGCTTGCGGCGGTGGACCTTCTCATCTAGGGTTCTTTTCGGAGGTTTCTATATTTATAAGAATTTTTAGCGTCGGAAACAAGTCAAGGAGGTTCCCGAGGGGCCCACAAGTCTTAAGGGCGCGCCCCCTGGCTTGTGGACTCCTTGGGACTCTTCTGGTCCAGCTCTGGTGCTTCGGGGGTCTCTTTTGGTCCATAAAAAATCATCATAAATTTTCAGCCCATTCCGAAAACTTCTATTTCTGCATAAAAAACGACACCATGGTAGTTCTGCTCAAAATAGCGTCGGTCCGGGTTAGTTCTAATAAAATCTTACAAAAACCAAATAAGATTGTTGCAAACATGGCATTAATACTTCATAAATTATAGATACGTTGGAGACGTATCAAGGAGCAACAAGGTGTCCCAATCCTTATTATTGCTAAGGACAAGCCAGAAGTAATTCTTATAGTGATTTAAATCGTTCTCGAGGACACGCAGGAATTTCATCTGTTTACTTTCACCATGATTCATTGACTTGTGTTAATTGCTTTGATAAGTTGTCATGTGGGTGGACTGGACCTAATGTGTTGTTCTTACTTGAATAAACAACCTACTTATGATTACCCCCTCTCTCAAGCTTCCACAATTACAAGAGAAGGACTAAGGTACATCTAACCATAGCATGAAACATATAGATCCAAAACAACCCCTTACGAAACAGCTCATAAACTGGTGTTTAGGTTTCTGTCACTCCCGCAACCCATCATCTACAAACTAATTTCACAATGCCTTGTCCTAGGCCCAAACATGGTGAAGTGTCATGTAGTCGACATTTACACGACACCACTAGAGGAAGAACAACATAACACATCATCAAAACATTGAACGAAAACCAACTTCACAAGATTACTTATAACAAGACTTCTCCCATGTCTTCAAGAACAAATGGAACTACTCACAAATCATATTCATGCATGTTCATAATCAGAGGAGATAAATAAGTGATGAACAATCTGAATATATAATCTTCCACCAAGTAAACCAACAAACATCAACTATAGGATGTAATCAACACTACTAGCATCCCCATGTACGAATCTGAGGTTTGATACAAAGATTGAAAGCAAGGGAAGAAGTTTGGAGATGAGATGGTGCTGATGAAGATGTCGATGGATATGAGTCCTCCCACGACGAGAGGAGCGTTGGTGATGAAGATGGCTTCGATTTCCCCCTCTCGGAGGGAAGTATCATCGGCAGAGTCGCTCTGTCTGAGAGCGAAAGTGCTTCCCCTCTTGTTCCACCTCGAGACAGCGGAGGCTGGTCCCGAAAGTCTCCTCCTTATTTTTTCCTAGGGCAAATGGCTTCATATAGAAGAAAATGGACATCAGTGGACCTCCGTGGGCCCACAAGCTCAGACGGCGCGCCCTGGGGGTGGGCGCCCCTGGGCTTGTGTGCCCACAAAGGTTCTTCTCTCGTATCTTTTTCTTCAATATTTTTTATATATTCCAAAACAAGTATCCGTAAATTTTTCAAGTCATTGGGAGCTCCGGAGTATAGCTAGCTCCATTGTAGCTTTTTTAGGCTCAGAATTCCAGCTACCGGCAATCTCCCTCTTGTGATATAAGTTGTAACTTGAGAAAGAAAAGGCACTAGAATTGCATCATAAAGTGGAATATTACTCTAAGTAATTATAAATAACAGTAGGAAAACATGATAAAAAAATGGACATACCATCGCCATCACCATATCACCATCTCCACTGCCAGCACCGTCACCATCGTCGCCGCCATGCTCCGCTCCTCCACTGGCTCTGTGCCATCTTGTAACCTGCCTTCCCCCTCTATGTTGTTTGAGTACTTGTATCAGTTTTCAGGATTTGGATGAACCCTTGCATGATTAATACTTTATTGAATAAGCGGTATGATCATTGTCTCTATATGTATTGTGTTGGTTATCTCATGGTGTTGTGAAAAGCGCTCGCGAGCATTAGCCCCTTGTGGACTTGAGGCAATTCATGTTGGTGTGAATGGTAGTTGAAGATGTAGTTTAGTGATAGGGCCTAATGAAGGAAATATGCCCTAGAGGCAATAATAAAGTTATTATTTATTTCCTTATTTCATGATAAATGTTTATTATTCATGCTAGAATTGTATTAACCAGAAAAATAATACATGTGGGAGTACATAGACAAACAGAGTGTCACTAGTATGCCTCTACTTGACTAGCTCGTTGATTAAAGATGGTTATGTTTCCTAGCCATAGACATGAGTTGTCATTTGATTAATGGGGTCACATCATTAGGAGAATGATGTGATTGACTTGTCCCATTCCGTTAGCTTAGCACTTGATCATTGAGTAAATAGCATAAAACTACTAGTTTACGGGTTAGGGTTTCAAAAAACTACCGGATTTATTTTTTTCACTGATAACTACCAAGTCACGGGTTGGTTGTTTCAAAAAACCCCAAATCCTCTTTGTTAAAAAATTAAACATGTTTATGACAGGTTGGGCCCACCACTAAATGCACCGTTTGGTTGACTGTTTGTTTGACTGTTAACTGACTTGTGGGGGCCACATGTCAGCACCTCATCCACAGATTTTTATGGATTAGCCCCTACAAATATTTTAAAAAAGCAATCGGGTCCCTGGAATCATTTAAAAAGCAATTGGGTCCTTGGACCATCGCCGCCGTGCCTGCAAAGGGCTCTACCCGTGGTCGTTGTTGCGCCTCCATGGGGCTCCGCCCGTAGTCGCCGCTGCACGCCACCATGGGTGGTCGCCACCGTGCGCCGCCGCCATGGGGTTCCGCCCGCGGTCAACGCGCGCCATGGGGCTTCGCCCATGGTCGTCGCCGCGTGCCATGGGGCTCGCCAGCGATGCGCCGCCTTGCGCGCATGGTGGGCGCCAGTGTAGGCCGCCGCCTCCCTCCCAAGCCGGGCGACGACCACGCCGAGCTTGAGGAGCTCATGGCGGGGATAGCGGAGGCCACAGGCGGCACGCACGCCGGCCGCAGCGAGGTGACGACGCGCCGCAGGCGCAGGCACGGCACGACATGGCGGCAGGGATAGCGGAGGCCACAAAGTAGGCACGACGCGGCCGCAGCGGTAGGCACGACACGGCATGGCGGCAAAGCGAGGCACGACATGGCGGCACGGCGGCGGAGAGAGCATCATGCAAGCGGCTCGCCCGGCGGTGCAAAGCGGCTCGGGATCGAGCAGGCTGCAGCGGGCGCGTCTCCTTTGGAGACCCGATTGCTTTTTGCAAAAACATTTAGGGACCTGATTGAAACTCACAGGTGGGCCCCCCTTGTAAGCTAACGGTCAAAGTAAACGGTCAAACAAAAGTGTGGGGCCCAACTGCCATAATCGTGATCAACTACTAAAGACACGGTGATTTGGGTTTTTTGAAACAGCGGACCGCGCGTTTGGTAGCTTTATGAGAAAAATTAAAAAGTGGTAGTTTTTTGGAACCATAGCCTGTAAACTAGTAGTTTTATGCTATTTACTCAACCTTAGATGTGGCAATCTTCGGCAAACTTAGTCTCAAACCAAACAGCCCCGTAATCAGGTGTATATGCAGTGTATTTTCGAACAATATCGGCTCCAGGCGAAACATCAAAGACCTTGGAATTTATATTACACCGGGTCGCATCAGTGGGGTGCTGGCGGCGGCGGCTAGGGTTTGCTCCCGCGGCGCCCACAGGAGCGACTTTGGGTCCTGAGGCGCCTTTGTGTATCTGGTGTTTTAGGGTTTATGTTTAATAAAAATAACGAGAAGGCTAAGTAACATGTACATTAGCAGAAGAGCATTCAGACTGTAAATAAAGTTAAATTTCTAATCAAAATGCCAACACTTATATATTTATTACCGAAGAGGGGTACAATAACTCAATTTGGATAAAGATAGCGGATAAACGAATAAGATGGTGACACCTGTGCGCACAAACTCAGCCCGACACGGCATTGAGGTTTGTACTAGAATGCACGTCTGATAGCTAAGCTTAGAGCACCAGAACTGTCCCGCGGCTAAACTACAAATGTCCGAGACCAACTCATGCACTAATTAAATTCAGATCCGATGCGAAGACTCATTGCACGGAAGAAGGCGTGTTGTGTCGCTTTGCATAGAAGAAACAGTGCAAGCTAGTGACCACAAGTCCACAAGCGGAAAGGTTTCCATGGAGCCTGTTATTAATTTTGGGCTATCTTGAGCTATGCATGCGCGTGTAGCCTCCGAAAGTGATCCGTATGGTACTGGTACGTCGCCGTCTATTGGCCGTTCTTGTCCACGAGTAGAAATAGTACGTGTTCCACGACTGGCTGGTGACTTTGATCTTTTCGGTGCATCTCAAACTTCATCGCCGTGTTGTGGAGAGCGTTCACTAACTGTGTGAACGGTCACGACTTTGGCAGCTGTTACGTACCGCGGAGTAATTTGTAAATATTATATAGTATCTCTAAAAAAAAATTCAAGGCTACGCCAAAATAGCTTTATAAAAGAAGAGAAAGTTATATACAAGAGATTACATGGTGGGAGTACCTAGAACTCATCTAGATGAGACATAAATTGGTCTCATTCATCTGGAAAACAAGAACATATACAACCTACGTCAGCACACACGCATCTTATAGCATCACATCCAATGGCTATAAAATGTGAATGAGACCAAATTATATCTCATTTAGATGAGTTCTAGCAAAACTGTTACATGGTAGGTAGATGGCCCTGACGAGAAGTCTCCACCGTACCCTCCACTCCTAGCATCAAAAACCTACTACTCACACAACGTAGTTACTCTGGTGGCTCCTGCTCTAGACCACAGCTCTAATTCTTGCCAGATCAGGTCCACGGTTCCTCCTACATTCTCAAGTCATTCCTTCCAAAGACCCTCCAATTGCGTTGCTTCCAAAAGTTCCAACAGATCGACATGACCACCGAGTCAAAACCCTTCCTCCACCTCTTCGGTATATGCTTCCTCGTGGTAATGCCACCAGTCATCAATTGTGGAATGTTGTGTCAGATAGAGGTTTGGATTAATGTTCATTCTGCAGAAGCAAATGTACCACACCTGCCTTGCAAACACACACTGCATAGTGATGTGATCCACAATGTCCTCCTCCTGCTCGCAAAGATAGCATGGCGACCTTTGGTCCTGTAGACCATGACGGAATCGTCTATCCGCCGTCCAGAGCTTGTATTGCACCGCCAGCCACATGAAAAGCTTGCACACAAGCGGCGCCCAACACTTCCATATGGACGCATAAGCTCGAAACCTAATCCCTCCCATGCATAGCATCTTGTAAGCCGAAGACGCAGTGTAGACTCCTTCTCGGTTCCAAGACCAAATTGGTTTGTTCTCGGTCCCAGGCTCCAGCTGCAGATCGATAAGAATCTCCCACAAGCGAATGAATTGAGCCAAACCTTCCGTGCATAGCTGGCCTACAATGTCATCCATCCACCCGTGCATCCACAGCGCATCCTTCACCTGCCTTCAATTCACCACTTGTGTTCTGACTTGCTTGTAAACCAGCGACGCCAACTCTCCAATGGTAGCTCCGCTGATCCATCTATATCTCCAGAACAGAACTTTCGTTCCCTCGCCCACCTGCCACTTGACGAGACTAGCGAACACAACACTTGCTTGTTTATCCGGGGTCCAGTTCAAGCCTTGCCACGGCCTCGTGTCATCTGTCCTAGCTAGCCACTCTCATCTCATTCTGAGCGCAGTCCCTTGCTTATATAGGTCAATCACCCCCAACCCTCCAAGCTCTTTTGGTCGACATACACGCTTCCATGACACCAAACAGCGACCACCGTGGACTTCCACTGATCCCGCCCAAAAGAAAGCTCTACAACCCTTATCCACCCGTTCCAAAGCCCATTTTGGAGCTTCAACAACAATCAGATGGTGGGTCGGCCTTGCCCTCATCACCTGGCTGACCAGAATCAATCTTCCTGGTCTGGTCACAAAACCTCTCTGCCATCCTGGGACGATACGAAGAGCAGCATCCACCACCAGTTGCCACTCGGATCTCTAAGCTGCTTGATACTAAGCTGTAAACCCAAGTATTTGCACGGGAAAGTCTCCATCTTCCAAGGCAAGGCCTCCTTCACAAGTTGTTCGTCTTCGATCTCTGCTCTGATCATAATAGCCGCCGACTTATTGTAATTGACTCTCAAGCCCGAAGCTTCTCCAAAGGTCCCAAGAACTTCCTTGACAAAGAAAAGATCTGACACTGTGGGCTTGATGAAGAACACCACATTGTCCGCGTAAAGGGATAAACGCTGCATTGGGCTACAACCATTCATACTGCTCACACATCCGACTCATGGGCTTTGATCACAATCTCGGTCAACACGTCCGTGGCAATGACGAACAGGAGGGGTGATATCGAATCTCCTTGCCTCATCCCCTTTGCATGCATAAATTTTGGCCCGGCTGAACCATTCACCACCACTCTAGAACTTGCCGAAGTAAGCAGTGACCCTATACATGCAATCCAGCGCTCCGTGAACCCTTTTGCTCTAAGAACCTCGAAAAGGAAATGCTATGAAAGTGAATCAAAAGCCCTAGAGATGTCCAACTTCAGCAAAACACCTTTGGCCTTCCTTTTATGTAATCTTCTTGCCATTTGCCAGACCAACAGAAAATTGTCATGGATGTTTCGGCCTTTAATGAAAGCCGACTGGTTTATATGCACCAAGTCTCCCATTCTCGGCCTTAATCTGTTTGCCAACAGCCTAGATGCAAGCTTTGGCATGCTGTGGACAAGGCTAATTGGCCTGATGTTGTTGATGCCGCAAGCTTCAGGGGTTTTAGGGATGAGAGTTATGATAGCCTGGTTAAGCCGTCCAAACCTAACTCCATTGCCCAGAAAGAACTTGTGCAAAGCTGCAATCAAATCTCCTTTAATGATCTCCCATGCCTTTTTGGAAAAACAGGCCAATAAATCCGTCTCGCCCTGGGGCTTTGTCCGTCGGCATCTCCTTCACCACCTCCCAAACTTCCTCCTCCGAGAAAAGAAGCTCCTGGTCATCAAGATTGACAGGCTGAATGCCCAACGCCTCAAGGTCAAGCGAGTGTTCCCTGGCCCCCTCTCTCCCCAGCAAATCTTTGTATGCATTATAGAAGGCCTCCTCTTTGCCCTGCTGGTCTGTATGATCTGTCCTCTGACATGAAGAGCAGGGATAAAGTTCTTCATCCTCCTCCCGTTAGCTACCAGATGGAACAACTGCGAATTTGCGTCCCCTTCCTGCAGCCAGGTAATCCTCGACCTTTGCCGTGCGATCGTTCTCTCCAGGGAAGCAAGGCCCAGCACCATGTGTTTCAGTTTGCTCCTCAGTCCTCTCTCCTCCGTAGTCAGCAGCCGGCTCTCTTGCGCACAGTCAAACCTCAAGATGACCAGGTTAGCAACTGCAATCTGCATCTTGATATTCCCCCACTAGTTTCTGTCCCCAAGCATCAAGGGCTCTCGCAGTGTTCCTGAGCAGCATGTCCAGCCTATGAAAAGGATTCGTGACATCGCTATGACAAACCCATGCGTCCTTCACCACATCCAAAAAACTCTCTAGCTTCACTCAAAACTTCTCAAACCTGAACCTTCTCTTGTAATGCAGCCGCTCTTCCATAGCCAGATAGAGGGGGCAATGGTCAGAGGTCGATGTAGATAGGGCTTGCAAAAAGCATTCCGGATGATCTAACTCCCAATCAATAGAAACAAAGGCTCTGTCAATTTTTGTAAGAGTAGGTACCTCCCGTTCGCTACTCCAAGTGAACCTGCGTCCATGGAGAAAAACTTCTTTGAGTGCATTATCCTCCATGAAGCGCTTGAACCTGCTCATAGCCCTTCGGTCTAGCAGAGCGTTGCTCTTGTCTTGTTCATACAGAATCATGTTGAAGTCTTCAATGACAAGCCAGGGTTCAGGACATAGATGTCGTCTAGCCGTAAGTTCCTCCAAGAAGAGTATTTTCTCCACGTCCTCCTGAGGCCCATACACCACTGTTAGACACCAAGCCGGCCCTTCTAAGGGGGTGACGTAACCTGTGGTAAAGTTTGTGTCATTGACAAAATTTGTCAACTGCACCTTAGTGGAATCCCAAGCCACAAAAATACCTCCCCGGGTGTCTAAGGCAGGAAGGTAAAAGAACCCATCATACACCAGCCCAAGACATTGCATTATTACAAATTTGTCAACCACATCTAGTTTAGTCTGTAGAATACAAATGATGGCCGTATTGATCAAGCCAACAAACTCCCTAAGTGCATTCCTCTTGGCGGGGCTATTCAATCCCCTAGCGTTCCAACACACCAACTCCATTGCGTTGTATGACATAGATAAGGATATCCTCCCATGTCAGTACACGTCCTCTCCCCTACACCACGGCCAGCTCGGTGCTTTCCATCTCACTCCTCATATTCAAAGGAATTGCCTTGCCAAAGATGGCCGCAATAGCCCTGAGCTGTGGCTCCTCCAAAGACGAGTCGAACACCTGCCGCAGCTCTCCAAGAGCATCTTCCGAGACAGCCAGGTCCTCCCAATCGAACCCCAAGGTTTTCAACAGCACTGTCTAGCTCCCCAGGAGCATCAGTGGCCACCACTTCCCGTATCTGAACACAACCAACGCAATGCTATATAGCTCCTCGAGACCACAACCTCAAGTCAAGTGTATAATGACCTTCGTACGTACTCTCTTCGTCCGAAAATACTTATTAGAGAAATACATAAAAACAGATGTATCTTAAACTAAAATACATATAGATACATCCATTCCTTCGACAAGTATTTCTGGACGGAGGGAGTACTTATGTTACGGCCTTACCGGTATGCATAATTGCGCATTATACGTAATATCACTTGATTTACCATAAAAAATGATATGCATCACTTGTTTACTGGTGATGAAGCCAATCAATGGCATCTTGGAAGCACTTTTGGAACCTCTGCATGCCAGCCGCCGGCAGAGAGATGCCCACCTCGATGCCGCCGCGGCTGCTCCGTCCCTCTGCCACCGCCATCGCGCCGGTTCTCGCCACGGAGACGATCTCCACCTTGGCCGGCCGCCCAAACCCAAAGTCTACCTCGTACACGCGGAACCTCGGCGACCCGGCCACCGTCCACATACCGGCGACGCTAGCCTCCCTGACCCGATGCATCCACAACGCAATCGTCTCAGGTGACCCGATGCCATGCACCGCTTCATCGATCGCCGCAGCTACCGTGGTGCACGCGATGAAGAGGCCGCCGGCGCCGGCTGCCGTGAGCTGGTCCATGGGTGCGGCATGCCTGGCGATGCCGACGCAGTTGCCAAGGTACTCGTCCGGGACGGGAGGCTTCATCCGTAAGCGGTGGTCGACGGGGAAGAGCAGGTATGTCGGGTCGGCGCCGGTGCTTCCTGCATTTTTGGCTCGCTGGTGGCATGACCACATGAAGCCGAAGGTGGCCACCAGCGAGGAGCATCGCGGCGGCGCCGCGCCTCGCCGCACCGCCTCGCTGGCTACCACGTCCTTGACACGTTGTATGTCTTCTTCGGACAGCGTGAACGTGGTGAGGAATCGGTGCTCCCACGTCTTGACGCGATCCAACTCGCTGGCGGTCGGCATGGCTTTCACGAAGACGTCGTAGAGATCCGTTGGGTCCTTTACGAGAGTTCTGTCGATGACAGGGGGTGGTGGCCCGACGGCGCCGATGCTGACCGCCGCCCAGGTGTGCAGGAAGCGCGTGGAGGTCGCCCCGTCGCAGGCGGTGTGGTGCACGGCCATGCCGATGGCGAGGCCACGGCGCATCACGGTGGCCTGCAGCGCGAGCACGGCGCCGCCCTTCGGGAGTTGCGGTGCGAGCGGCGCGATCCTGATAATCTCCCTCGGCTGGTCGACGGCCAGCTCGTCCACGTCAACATCGTCACGGTACTCAGCGACGGTGAAGGTGACGCCGTCGCCCGGCTGGTAGTGGATCTCGTAGCGGTCGGCCGTCCCGGGCGCGAGGCGGAGGCGGCCGGCGAGCGGGTAGTAGGCGTGGAGGGCTTGGGACAGCGAGGCCTTGAGGTTGGAGAGGATGGCGGGGACGTCGGCGTCGGCGGCGAGGCGGTAGAAGAAGACACGCTCGACGGGTGGGAGGTTGAGCCAGAAGACGTCGAAGAAGGTGAGCGGGAGGGAGGTCTCCGGCGGGGCGGCGCCGGTGCTCGTCCAGGGCGCTACGAGAGTGGTCTCGCGGACGGTGAGAATCGGGGGCGGCGAGGCTTGCTGCGCTGGCGCCATTGCCGCAGTTTGGTATGTGTACTTGGTGATGAAGCAGAGCAGCTATATATAGCTTCCTCGCGTTGTATGGCCTGCTGATGTACTGACGCCGTCTTAATACTCCCAGGCTAGCGGAGGCCTTGGATGGCCCCTCCGACGATAACGTGCCAGTTTTTTTTTTTTTTTGTGGTGCTCAGCGGAGCTGGTAAATACAGTAGTAGTATGACTTTTCCACTGCTAGTTTTTTTGTTGTTGAGAAAATTCTACTGCTAGTAGATTTCGAGTTTTCCAGTGGTTACGAGTCTGACTGATGTGAGCAAAAACAAACTAGCTTAGCTAGCTAGCCATTCAAACCTGCTCTTGACTCTTTGTAGACAAATCGGGCACAACGGCGAGAACGGCGTTTCGGTGCCCGGGTGCATCTGCACCCGGTCAAAAAAAATTCATAAAAAATTTAGAAAAATTCAAAAAAATCCAAAAAAGTTTTTGGGTGATAGACAATTTGATGCGCGAGGTACGTTTCAATTTTCAAAACATTTGGACTTCTGTGCAGCTCTCAGCAAAAAAGACAAATCAGATCAAAACAGTATATAAACAGTATACATTTTTACAGACCTCCGATTTGTCTTTTTTTGCTGAGAGCTGCACAGAAGTCCAAATATTTTGAAAATTGAAGCGTACCTCACGCATCAAATTGTCCACCACCCAAATTTTTTTTGAATTTTTTTGAATTTTTCTAGTATTTATTTTGATTTTTTTCTGAGCGCAGGTGCAGATGAGCTCGGGCTCAGATTCGAATTTTCCCACAACGGCTTCGTACATAAAGGACACTATGTGAAAACAGTCATGCATGGTTCTAGATGCTGCTGTAAATACAATGATGACGATGGTAAACTAGTAAAGGAGGATGAACACCAAACGGGAACTTGGTACCCGCACATCCTATATGTGCAAATGAATTTAATACTCCCTTCGTTCCTAAATAATTGTCTTTCTAGAGATTTCAACAAATAACTACATACGGAGCAAAATAAATAAATCTACACTTTAAAACATGTCTACATACATTCATATATTGTAGTCCATTTGAGATGGCTAGAAAGACAATTATTTGGAAACGGACGGAGTAATTCAAAATTAGTTCAAAAAATTCCAAAACTTGTTTGGAATCAAAGATGATCAGGTATTGTACTCGTACAAAAAGTTTGGACAAGAAATGATTTCGATTGACTTCAGGGCTAAAAAGACAAATTTATGACGACGATATAGCGTGTATAGTACTTGTATATAGCTCTTTTTTTCCCAAATCTTCGACCCAGGATGCAACGAAAGTCATTCTCTGATGAATTTTTTTATACGACTACAATACTTGATCATGTTTATTAATACCAAAATGATTTGGAATTTTTAAAACTATTTTGAATTACTATCTTTTTTTTTTGCATATAGGGTGCGCTGGTACCCAGGTTCTCCTTCGTATTTTCCGATGAATACCACCATATCTCAGGTTGAAAAAGTAAATAGCATAAAACTATTATAGCCGAGGCTTCCCTTCCAAAAGAACTACCACAATTCAGAGACCTAACAAAATGCCATCACTTTTAGGGTATTTCTTCGCAAATCACTACCAATCCAAGTTAGTTGCCTCTTTGGCACGTTTATGACAAAGCGGGCCCACCCGTTAGCTAGGGCTGACATGGCACAGATAGTCAGCTCCATTACTTTTGAGTTTTGACTATTATGACATTCTAGGAGGGCCCACATGTCAGCAACCGGGTGGGTCCGACCTGACAGTGAAATAACACAAATTTTATTAGAATGAGAAATGGTCTGATCCGGGGTTTGAACCGGCGACCTGGAGTTAAACAGACGAGAGCTGTCAGCATCAGCATCAGCTGCCTTCTTGGCCGCATCACTATTTTCATCCATGCCAATGCCATAGTCTAAGAAATAACTCCTTTCTTAACAAAGCAGAAGTTCCCTCTATTATGGTTTCTCGGTTTATGCAAAGCCTCTATTTTAGATATTTATTTATACAACTGCTACTTTTGATCCATGATTGTGATTGCATATATTTGCATTTATTTACATATGCTACAAATTGCTCCTATTGATCAAAATATGCATGCTGAATGGAGGCGGCCGGACCCGAGGCGAACATTTGATGCATTCGGTTAAATGGCCGCCCCCTATCCGCTGTCCACGAACATGTTCAGACATGTCCTTGGATGTTTTACGTGTACATTTTGGTGGACAACGTTGAAGATGCCATTATCTTTCACATGCATGCATGTGTAGCTAATGTATGAGGAAGGAAAAGGGATGGCAGTATGGCACCACTCAAGGGAGAAGGAGAGCGCTCTGAGATCCGATTGAAACTGAAAAACAATTGGTTTACTATGGAGTATGTGCTCCCAAAGAAAGTTCTTTGTCCACAACTTGTCAGCCACTCGGGTGTATTTCGAACTTGATCGCCGGTATTGTGGAGAGCACTCACCAATTGTGTCACGATTTGACAGTTCGGGCTTGTACCGAAGAAAATTATGATTACATACATCCAAAATAAAATTTTACCAGGAAAATTAATGTGGCAGCATCACTAGCTAGCTATGCATAGGAATTCCCTATGCATACGCATGATGGATTCACTGACTATTGTGATATCTCGGTATCTGAATACAGCCGACTAGACGCTACACAGCTCCTCAACATCAAGTCGTACGTATGATATCTTCAGTTGTATGGATCGTTGCTTTATTCAAAAAGCGGGGCGAAAACTTATTCGAAAGAGTGAGGAAAGAAAAGGGACTGCTAGAGGAAGACGGAGCGAGCGTCGAGATTCGATTGAAACAAAAAAAAAAATCAATCGGTTTACTACGGTCTACGGAGTAGGTGCTCCCAAAGATAGAAAGTTCTGGACAAAGAACTTGCCAGCCACTAACCATTCAAGGTTTTGATCTTTTTGGTTTATTTTGGACTTCATCGTCGGTGGTGTAGAGAGTATTCGCCAATTGTGTGTGGGTCATGACTCTGACAGCTTTGTATTGCACAGAAGAAAATTTGGATTATATACCTCCAAAATAAAAAATTACCAAGAAAATTAATGTGCCAACATCACTAGCTCTGCATATGCATGATGGATTCGCTGGCCATTTTGACATCTCAGTAACTGAACGCAACCGACTAGACGCTACATGTAGTGTACGCAACAATGTCACCTAATGAGCTACCATAATTGCACAGCAAAAAAAAAATCACTTGTTTACCGAAAAAGGTTTTCGCCCCGCTTTATAAATAAAGCAAACCACCAATCATAAAGTTAATAAAGTCTCACGAACACACTACACACACGCACCCAAGGCCACCGCTGGCACGGTCCAACAAAACGAACAACACACACACACACAGAAAGACCCAAGTTCCGCTGTGGGCACAACACAACAAGCCCAGCAAAGCACAAAACTAGACAACAAAATAACGGCGAGGCGGTGGCGATGGCGAAGTAGACCACGATCTAGTCGGGCTCGCGGGGGGGGGGGAGCGGAGGAGCCATGCTGAGAGCCATCGCGCGAAGCTGGGTGATGATGGAGGTGATGGTGTCTCTCTCCCTGGGGCGGCTAAGCGGACGCCAAAGCTGCAAGTAACCAGACCATTTGAACAAAGCGTTAGTAGCAAGACGAAAAGGGATGCGCTGAATCACAAGCTTATTCCTAACAGTCCACAGCGTCCAGGCTAGCACCCCAATGGTCAACCACCTAATGTGGCGCACAGCGAGTGGAATTGCCTGGAGTTCGGCGAAGAGGGCGGGAAAGTTGTTGTGATCCCAGCTTCCACCCACTAACTCGCGGAAACAGCTCCATAAGAACTAGCGGACACGCAGGTGAAGAATATATGATTTGAATCCTCTTCCGGCCCACAGAGCGGGCAACGTCCATCACCCAGACCATTGCGCTTCAGGACCTCGACGCCAGACGGGAGGCGGCCGCGGATCCATTGCCACAGGAAAATCCTAATTTTCAGGGGAAGGCGAATCTCCCAAATGAGGGTGAGCGCCTCATGGCCAGGTGAGGGGGCAATGGCCAGGTACGGGGACTTGGTGGAGAATTGTCCAGACGGCTCTAGACGCCATCTGGAAGTATCATCATCGGAGGTAAGATCAGGCGCGTGCAATGCAATGCAGTCAAGCATCTCCTGCCAATCGGCCATTTCAGCCGGACCAAAGGGCCACCGGAACACGAGCTGCCCTAAGTCAATAAGGGCTGCCGCGACCGATATGTGAGGGGCCACCGCAATGGAGAATAGGTCTGGAAAGCGGGCCGCAAGGGGAAGGTCGCCAGACCATCTGTCGAACCAGAACAAGGTCGCGGTGCCTGATCCGACCTCAATCGAAGTCCCGATCCGGAGGACAAGGAGGAGCTGAATGACGGATTGCCAGAACTAGGACCCCCCCAGATTGCTGGCAGAAGGCGAGAGGCTGGCCTTGGAGGTATTTCTGCTGAATGATGCGAAGCCACATGCCACCATCACCGTTGGCAATCCGCCAAAGCCACCGAGTCAGGAGGGCAATGTTCATGCGCTTGGAAGACATGATCCCGAGGCCGCCCTGGTCGCGAGGCTTGCAGATTTCAGACCACCTAACCATGTGGTACTTCTGCTTGTCTCCCTTACCGGCCCAAAAGAAACGGCCCTGAACAGTGGCGATCTCGTGATGAAGCGTCTCCGGGAGGCTATAGAAGCTCATGATGAACAAGAGCAGGCTAGCGAGGGATGAGTTGATGAGCACCATACGGGCAGCTTTGGATAGCCACCGGCCTTGCCAAGGATCGATCCGGTGCTGAAGCTTCCCCACCGTGGGGCGCAGATCAGCCACTGTGAGCCTAGAATCACTAATGGGTATCCCCAGATAGGTCGTGGGGAAGCTCCCAAACTGGCAGTTAAGCCGATCCGCAATACTCTGGCGTTCGTCTTGGGAGTATCCTAAGACCATCACCTCGCTCTTGTCGAAGTTGATCTTGAGGTCGGACATCTGTTGGAAGCACAGCAGAAGGAACTTGAGGTTTGAGATATCACTCTCCGAGCCTTCCACCATGATGATGGTGTCATCCGCATACTGGAGAAGGGAGATCCCGTGCTCCCCAACCAGATGCAGGACTATCCCCTTAATGTGGCCAGCCGCCTTGGCCTTATCCAAGATGGCGGCCAAGGCGTCAACCACCATGTTGAACAGGAACGGGGAGAAAGGGTCGCCCTGTCGCACCCCACAGAAGGTGGGGAAGAAGGGGCCGATTTCCCCATTAATGTTCACCACGGTCCGGCCTGAGGAAACCATCTGCATCACCCTAGTCACCCACCGATCATCGAAGCCCTTTCGAAGAAGACATTCCCGAAGGAAAGCCCAACTCACCGTGTCATATGCCTTGTGGAAGTCAAGTTTCAGGAAGACAGCCTTGAGGTGTTTGGAGTGAACCTCATGGAGTGCTTCGTGAAACACCAGGACTCCGTCAAGGATATACCGGCCCTAGATGAAGGCTGACTGATCCGAGTGAGTGATCTGGTCGGCAATAGGTGCCACCCTAATGGCGTACCCCTTTGCGAGGATGCGGAAGATGACGTTAATCACCTTAATCGGACGGAATTGGCGGATCTCCGAGGCCCCCGCTGCTTTGGGGATGAGGGTGATTACCCCAAAGTTGAGCCGGGCGAGGTCGATGGACCCGACGAAGAACTCGTCAAAGAGTGCCATTACCTCCAGTTTGATCACCTCCCAGAAGGTCTGGAAGAACTTCACAGGAAGCCCATCGGGGCCCGGCGCCGAGGATGGGTTCATGCTCTTAATAGCCGCCCAGACTTCCGCCTCGGAAAACGGAGCCGTGAGGGCCACATTGTCGCAGGCGAAACGCACCTGTTGGCCGGCCAAATGTCTTGCGTCAGGGCAAGACCTCCCCGAGGGGAAGCAGAGAATAAGTCTCTGTAAAAGCCGTCTACATGGGCCCGGATGTCCTCGGGGGTCTGGAGGAGGTGTTCCCCATCCCACAGAAGGGGGATGGAGTTCCGGCGGCGGTGGCCGTTCGCAATGGCCTGGAAGTAGGAGGTATTGGCGTCCCCTTTAAGGACCCAATTCTGAGTACCTCTCAGCCGCCAGTATGCCTCCTCGTCTGAGTAGATGACCGTGAGCTGGTCTTCCAAGTCATATCGAAGCATCCATTCGTCAGCCGAGAGGCCAGCGGAGTCAGCCCGAAGGTCTAGAGCCTGGATTTCCTGAAGGAGAGCTTTTTTACGCTCCCGGATGTCGCGGCCAACGTTTGCACCCCAACCCTTCATGAATTGTCGTGACCGCATGGCGCAGAAGTGCCAGTTGTCCACGGCCGAAAGGGATCGATGGGGGGCCTCACGTGCCTCGAGCCATCTCGCGCCCACGGCGGCAGAAAACCCAGACTGGCGTAACTAGAAGGTCTCGAAGCAAAATCGGGGCGGGAGAGGAGGACGCTCATTCTCCGAAGAGAGGAGAAGCGGGATGTGGTCTGAGCCAATGCGCGTAATCACTCGGAGCGATGCTAGGGGGCAAGGAATGTCCCACTCAGGAGAAGCGAAGACCCTGTCGAGGACTGATCGAGTCGGCTCAACCTGACGGTTAGTCCAAGTGAACCTGGCCCCGACACGATCAAGCTCACGAAGCCCCATGTCCGCGATGTAGTCAGTGAACATCTGCATCCGCGGGAGGTTCACTAAGCTATTGCTCTTGTCTTCTTCCGACCTGATGAGGTTGAAATCACCTCCCACCACAACCGGAAGCTGCGCAGCCGCGACCTTCCTACTGAGCTCACCGAGGAAAGCATCAGAACGACGGTGGTCGGCCGGCCCATAGACCGCAATAATTTCCCATTTGAAGTTCAGAGCCCGCTCGAAGATCTCCATGCTCACGTAAAACTCGCCCCGATCCATGCTGCCTACCTCAAAGGTGGCATCCTTCACCCCTAGGAGGATGCCACCCGAGTGACCCGCACTCCCACTAGAAGGGAGCCAGTGCCAAGCAAATAGGTCGGAGCTCAAGGGCTGGAGCTCGGACAGGGAAAATTCAGTACGCATGGTTTCTTGAATGGCCACAATGTCGATTCGCTCAGTTCGCATGTATTCGATTAGTTGGCGGCGTCGGCCATCTTGGCCGAAACCGCGGATGTTCCAGAAGAGGGTCCGCATCACTCATCCATTGGGGGGCTGCTTGACCCCAAGACACGAGAACCGCTCTGGGCGCGGAGGGCAGCGGTGCGACAACGAGTGCGACCGCGGATCTCAACTGGGGCGGCCGGCAGACGAGGCGGAGGGTTCGGGACCGTCTCTGAGGGGAAGTCCGAAGACGAGGAAGCGCGTGCACGGGCCTCGGCGAGGCGACCATCTAGGATCTCCCGTGCATGGATAGCCTCAATTTGAACTAGCGGGGGGCAACCTCCCAAACACAACCATCGAGTCCGCTGCCACCTTCGCGAGGTGGCCAAGCGGAGTCGACTCCAAGGCCGAAAAGGAATGAGTAGCTGAAGAAGCAGGGATGATCGGGGAACCTGGCTCGAGGTTCCGGGCAGCGGCCCTGAGCTCTGCCTGCTCGGGAATAGGCAGAGCAGGGCTGCCAACCGGCCTGGCCGCCTCGATCCGAGCACTTCGGCGGGAGGAGGTCACCGGCAACGAGGTCAACCTAGCCCGCCTGGAGTAGGCCGCGGTCCGGGGGGGGGGGGGTGGAGGGGGGGCGGCCATCGGGGTGGTCACCACCACCTGCAACCCCACGGCAGCGGAGTCCAGGATCCTTAGAGACGGACCCGGAAGTGTCGGGCCGCAAGGCCCCTCGGATGCCGGTGGAGTTGGCGGCGCCGGAGTAAGATCGTCGATGGAAGGCTGGATCTCCACCCCCGTCTGCGGCCTGGCTGCCGCAGGCAGCAGGGGGGAAAGCAGTGTCATATCCCGCGCCGCATCCCCAACGGCAGGGTCAGAGGGGGGCGGGACCAGGGTGGCCAAGACCGCCCCCGGGGACCCCACCATCAGAGCGGGAAGCATGGGCGCGGCCGAGCGGGGCGGGTTCGGGGCGGCCTCGGCGGAGAGGGTGGTGAAGACATCAAGCAGCGGACTGACGGGGGAGCGAAGTGATGAGGCGGGGAAGACTTGAAGGCTGGCGTCCGAAGCGTCGAGGCCATCGTCGGGGGGCGGCGCAACGGCCGAGGAGTGGGTGTGACCGGTCCCGCCGCCACTCCAAGAAGGGGCGGGGGGCTCGTCGTGAGGTGGACTGTCCTCGGAGTCATCGTCGTCCTCCTCCGAGCCGGAGCGGTGTCCGTGACGGGGTTCGCGGTCGCTGCGACGATCCCCCGCCCCATCCCCGCCTGGCCCACCCCCCAAGAAGCTGTCTCGGGGATGCGGGGGCGGCCAATGTGGTTGGGCGGCTCGGGGGAGATGCGGAGGTCAAAACCCTGATCATTGAAGAACACCCGGATCGTGGCGCGAAGCTTGGATGAGTCGAGGCATTTGACCTTGACGCGAATCTCCTCCTCCTTGCGGAGGGACATCTCGTCCACGACCACCACCTTGCCGAGGATGCGGGACATGCTCCGAATAACCCGCTCTGAACGAGCGATGTCGGGAAGGCCACCGATGAGGATCCAAGCAGTGTCCAAGACCGCCACCGCCAGGGGGTCCCGCACCGGCACAGAGATGTCCACCACAAGGCTGTGGAGGGCTAGAGTGATGTCTCCGCTGCAGGTGCCGTAGCCGTGGCTGATGGCGTCGGGGAACACAACCGAGAACTGGCCTCCAGGGAGCATGGTGACCTGCCAATCCCAGGAGCAGTGGTAGAGATGGTTGAGCTCGGCCTCTAACATCTCCGGCGAGGCGACCCCATCCTTCACGGTGACAAGCGCCAGGAGCGATGGTGAGGGGGAGGGGATGTCAGGCACCTCGACGTGGAAGAAGCCGTGGCCCTCAATCCCATGCCCGTACATCCAACACTCCTCCTGTTGGGGAACGTTGCAGAAAATAAAATTTTACTACGGTTTCACCAAGATCCATCTATGAGTTCATCTAGCAACGAGTGATAGGAGTGCATCTACATACCTTTGTAGATCGCGAGCGGAAGCGTTCAAGTGACAGGGGTTGAGGGAGTCATTCTCGTCGTGATCCAAATCACCGGAGATCCTAGCGCCGAACGGACGGCACCTCCGCGTTCAACACACGTACGGTCAGCGTGACGTCTCCTCCGTCTTGATCCAGCAAGGGGGAAGGAGAGGTTGATGAAGATCCAGCAGCACCTGACGGTGTGGTGGTGGATGCAGCAGGGCTCCGGCAGGGCTTCGCCAAGCAACTACGGGAGGAGGAGGAGGTGTAGCAGGGGAAGGGAGGCGCCAAGACATTGGGTGCCGCTGCTCTCCCTCCCCTCTCCTTTATATAGGCCCCCTGGGGGGGCGCCGGCCCTGGAGATGCGAATCTCCCAAGGGGGCGGCGGCCAGGGGGGTCGAGTGCCCCCCAAGGCAAGTGGGGTGCGCCCCCCACCCTAGGGTTTTCAACCCTAGGCGCAGGGGGCCCAAGGGGAGGCGCACCAGCCCACTAGGGGCTGGTTCCTCCCACTTCAGCCCACGGGGCCCTCCGGGATAGGTGGCCCCACCCGGTGGACCCCCGGGACTCTTCCGGTGGTCCCGGTACAATACCGGGTGACCCCGAAACTTTCCCGATGGCCGAAACCGCACTTCCTATATACAATTCTTTACCTCTGGACCATTCCGGAACTCCTCGTGACATCCGGGATCTCATCCGGGACTCCGAACAACATTCGGTTTGCTGCATACTCATATTCATACAACCCTAGCGTCACCGAACCTTAAGTGTGTAGACCCTACGGGTTCGGGAGACATGTAGACATGACCGAGATGGCTCTCCGGTCAATAACCAACAGCGGGATCTGGATACCCATGTTGGCTCCCACATACTCCTTGATGATCTCATCGGATGAACCACGATGTCGAGGATTCAAGCAACCCTGTATACAATTCCCTTTGTCAATCAGTATGTTACTTGCCCGAGATTCGATCGTCGGTATCCCAATACCTCGTTCAATCTCGTTACCGGCAAGTCACTTTACTCGCATCAGTAATGCATGATCCCGTGACCGACACTTGGTCACTTTGAGCTCATTATGATGATGCACTACCGAGTGGGCCCAGTGATACCTCTCCATGTCTGAAATGACAAATCCGGTCTCGATCCGTGTCAACCCAATGAGACACTTTCGGAGATACCGTAGTGCACCTTTATAGTCACCCGATTCACGTTGTGACGTTTGGTACACCCAAAGCACTCCTACGGTATCCGGGAGTTACACGATCTCATGGTCTAAGGAAAAGATACTTGACATTGGAAAAGCTCTAGCAAAACGAACTACGATCTTGTGCTATGCTTAGGATTGGGTCTTGTCCATCACATCATTCTCCTAATGATGTGATCCCGTTATCAACGACATCCAATGTCCATAGTCAGGAAACCATGACTATCTGTTGATCAACGAGCTAGTCAACTAGAGGCTCACTAGGGAAATGTTGTGGTCTAAGTATTCACACGTGTATTACGATTTCCGGATAATACAATTATAGCATGAATAAAAGACAATTATCACGAACAAGGAAATATAATGATAATCCTTTTATTATTGCCTCTAGGGCATATTTCCAACAGTCTCCCACTTGCACTAGAGTCAATAATCTAGTTACATTGTGATGAATCGAACACCCATAGAGTTACGGTGTTGATCATGTTTTGCTCATGGAAGAGGTTTAGTCAGCGGATCTGCAACATTCAGATCCGTATGCACTTTGCAAATTTCTATGTCTCCATCTTGAACATTTTCACGAATGGAGTTGAAGCGACGCTTGATGTGCCTGGTCTTCTTGTGAAACCTGGGCTCCTTGGCAAGTGCAATAGCTCCAGTGTTGTCACAGAAGAGTTTGATCGGCCCCAACGCATTGGGTATGACTCCTAGGTCAGTGATGAACTCCTTCACCCAAATTGCTTCATGCGCTGCCTCCGAGGCTGCCATGTACTCCGCTTCACACGTAGATCCCGCCACGACGCTCTGCTTGCAGCTGCACCAGCTTACTGCCCCACCATTCGTCACCTCCATAAACGAGAAACATGTCCTTAGTCCTTTTCAGGTACTTCAGGAAATTCTTGACCGCTGTCCAGTGTTCCTTGCCGGGTTTACTTTGGTACCTCCCTACCAAACTTACGGCAAGGTTTACATCAGGTCTGGTACACAGCATGGCATACATAATACACCCTATGGCTGATGCATAGGGGATGACACTCATCTCTTCTATATCTTCTGCCGTGGTCGGACATTGAGCCGAGCTCAATTTCACACCTTGTAATACAGGAAAGAACCCTTTCTTGGACTGATCCATTTTGAACTTCTTCAATATTTTATCAAGGTATGCGCTTTGTGAAAGACCTATGAGGCGTCTCGATCTATCTCTATAGATCTTGATGCCTAATATATAAGCAGCTTCTCCAAGGTCCTTCATTGAAAAACTCTTATTCAAGTAGGCCTTAATGCTGTCCAAAAGTTCTATATCATTTCCCATCAAAAGTATGTCATCTACATATAATATGAGAAATGCTAGAGAGCTCCCACTCACTTTCTTGTAAACGCAGGCTTCTCCATAAGTCTGCATAAACCCAAACGCTTTGATCATCTCATCAAAGCGAATGTTCCAACTCCGAGATGCTTGCACCAGCCCATAAATGGATCGCTGGAGCTTGCATACCTTGTTAGCATTCTTAGGGTCGAAAAAACCTTCCGGCTGCATCATATACAGTTCTTCCTTAAGATAGCCGTTAAGGAATGTCGTTTTGACGTCCATTTGCCATATCTCATAATCATAGTATGCGGCAATTGCTAACATGATTCGGACGGACTTCAGCTTTGCTACGGGAGAGAAAGTCTCATCGTAGTCAACCCCTTGAACTTGCCGATAACCTTTAGCGACAAGTCGAGCTTTATAGATGGTAACATTACCATCCGCGTCCATCTTCTTCTTAAAGATCCATTTGTTTTATATCGCTCGCCGATCATCGGGCAAGTCTGTCAAAGTCCATACTTTGTTTTCATACATGGATCCTATCTCAGATTGCATGGCTTCAAGCCATTTGTTGGAATCTGGGCCCACCATCGATTCTTCATAGTTCGAAGGTTCACCGTTGTCTAACAACATGATTTCCAGGACAGGGTTGCCATACCACTCTGGTGTGGAGCGTGTCCTTGTGGACCTCTGAAGTTCAAGAGCAACTTGATCCAAGTACCTTGATCATCATCATTAATTTCCTCTCCGATCGGTGTAGGCACCACAGAACATTTTCTGAGCTGCACTACTTTCCGGTTCAAGAGGTAGTACTTCATCGAGTTCTACTTTCCTCCCACTTACTCCTTTCGAGAGAAACTCTTTTCGAAAGGATCCGTTCTTGGCAACAAAGATCTTGCCTTCGGATCTAAGGTAGAAGGTATACCCAATGGTTTCCTTAGGGTATCCTATGAAGACGCATTTTTCCGACTTGGGTTCGAGCTTTTCAGGTTGTAGTTTCTTGACATAAGCATCGCATCCCCAAACTTTTAGAAACGACAGCTTAGGTTTCTTCCCAAACCATAATTCATGCGGTGTCGTCTCAATGGATTTAGACGGTGCCCTATTTAAAGTGAATGTAGCTGTCTCTAGAGCATATCCCCAAAATGATAGCGGTAAATCTGTAAGAGACATCATAGATCGCACCATATCCAATAGAGTGCGATTACGACGTTCGGACACACCGTTACGCTGAGGTGTTCCAGGCGGCGTGAGTTGTGAAACGATTCCACATTTCCTTAAGTGTGTACCAAATTCGTGACTTAAATATTCTCCTCCATGATCTGATCCTAAGAACTTTATTTTTCGGTCACGTTGATTTTCTACCTCATTCTGAAATTCCTTGAACTTTTCAAAGGTCTCAGACTTGTGTTTCATCAAGTAGACATACCCATATCTACTCAAGTCATCAGTGAGAGTGAGAACATAACGATATCCTCCGCGAGCCTCAACGCTCATTGGACCGAACACATCGGTATGTATGATTTCCAATAAGTTGGTTGCTCGCTCCATTGTTCCGGAGAACGGAGTCTTGGTCATTTTGCCCATAAGGCATGGTTCACATGTGTCAAATGATTCATAATCGAGAGACTCTAAAAGTCCATCAGCATGGAGCTTCTTCATGCGCTTGACACCAATGTGACCAAGGCGGCAGTGCCACAAGTATGTGGGACTATCGTTATCAACTTTACATCTTTTGGTATTCATGAAGGAAATATGCCCTAGAGGCAATAATAAAGTTATTATTTATTTCCTTATATCATGATAAATGTTTATTATTCATGCTAGAATTGTATTAACCGGAAACATAATACATGTGTGAATATATATAGACAAACAGTATGTCACTAGTATGCCTCTACTTGACTAGCTTGTTAATCAAAGATGGTTATGTTTCCTAACCATGGACAAAGGAGTTGTTATTTGATTAACAAGGTCACATCATTAGTTGAATGATCTGATTGACATGACCCATTCCGTTAGCTTAACACTTGATCATTTAGTATGTTAATGCTTTCTTCATGACACATACATGTTCCTGTAACTATGAGATTATGCAACTCCGTTTACGGAGGAACACTTTGGTACTACCAAGCGTCTGGCGTAATCGGGTGATTATAAAGGAGTACTACAGGTGTCTCCAAAGGTACTTGTTGGGTTGGCGTATTCGAGATTAGGTTTTGTCACTCCGATTGTCGGAGAGGTATCTCTAGGCCTTCTCGGTAATACACATCACATAAGCCTTGCAAGCATTACAACTAAAGAGTTAGTTGTGAGATGATGTATTACGGAACGAGTAAAGAGACTTTCCGTAACGAGATTAAACTAGGTATTGGATACCGACGATCGAATCTCGGAAAGTAACATACCGATGACAAAGGGAACAACGTATGTTGTTATGCGGTTTGACCGATAAAGATCTTCAGTAGAATATGTAGGAACCAATATGAGCATCCAGGTTCCGCTATTGGTTATTGACCGAGAATAGTTCTAGGTCATGTCTACATAGTTCTCGAACCGTAGGGTCCGCACGCTTAAGGTTTCAATGACGGTTATTATGAGTTTATGTATTTTGATGTACCGAAGGAGTTCGAGTCCGGATGTGATCACGGACATGACGAGGAGTCTCGAAATGGTCGAGACATAAAGATTGATATATTGGATGGTTATATTCGGACACGGAAAGGTTCGGAAGTTTCGGAGAAAACCGGAGTGCCGGAGGGGTTACGGAACCCCACGGGAAGTTATGGGCCTTATTGGGCCAAGAGGGAGAGAGAGGGCTGCACCAGGAGGTGGTGCGCCCCCCTCCATGGGGAGTCCGAATTGGACTAGGAGGGGGCGAGCCCCTTCCCTCTCCTCTCCTCTCTTTCCTTCCCTTCCCTCTTCCTAGTAGGACTAGGAAAGGGAGTCCTACTCCTACTAGGAGGAGGACTCCCCCCCTCCTTGGCGCCCCCAAGGGCTAGCCGCCCTCCCCTTGCTCCTTTATATCACGGGGCAGGGGGCACCCTAGAACACACAAGTTGATCTACGGATCGTTCCTTAGCCGTGTCGGTGCCCCCTCCACCATATTCCACCTCGGTCATATTGTAGCGGTGCTTAGGCGAAGCCTGCGCGACGGTAGAACATCAAGATCGTCACCACGCCGTCGTCTTGTGGAACTCCTTCCCGACGCTTTGCTGGATCGGAGCTCGGGGATCGTCATCGAGCTGAGCGTGTGCTAAGAACTCGGAGGTGCCGAGTAACGGTGCTTGGATCGGTTGGATCGTGAAGGCGTCGACTACATCAACAGCGTTGATATAACGCTTCGCTTTCGGTCTCACGAGTGCGTGGACGGACACTCTCCCTCTCGTTGCTATGCCATCACCATGGTCTTGCGTGATCGTAGGAAAATTTTTGAAATTACTCGTTCCCCAACAAAGGCATCCGAGCCTGGTTTTATGCGTTGATGTCATATGCACGAGTAGAACACAAGTGAGTTGTGGGCGATACAAGTCATACTACCTACCAGCATGTCATACTTTGGTTCAGCGGTATTGTGAGATGAAGCGGCCGGACCGACATTACGCGTGACGCTTACGCGAGACTGGTTTCACCGCTGTGAGCACTCGTTGCTTAAAGGTGACCGGCGGGTGTCTGTCTCTCTCACTTTAGTTGAACTGAGTGTGGCTACGCCCGGTCCTTGAGAAGGTTAAACGGAGAGTCTATTTGACGAAGTATCGTTGTGGTTTTGATGCGTAGGTAAGAACGGTTCTTGCTCAGCCCATAGCAGCCACGTAAAACTTGCAACAACAAAGTAGAGGACGTCTAACTTGTTTTTGCAGGGCATGTTGTGATGTGATATGGTCAAGATGTGATGCTATATTTTATTGTATGAGATGATCATGTTTTGTAACGAGTTATCGGCAATCGGCAGGAGCCATATGGTTGTCGCTTTATTGTATGAAATGCAACGCCATGTAATTGCTTTACTTTATCACTAAGCGGTAGCGATAGTCGTAGAAGCAATAGTTGGCGAGACGACAACGATGCTACGATGGAGATCAAGGTGTCGCGCCGGTGACGATGGTGATCATGACGGTGCTTTGGAGATGGAGATCACAAGCACAAGATGATGATGGCCATATCATATCACTTATATTGATTGCATGTGATGTTTATCCTTTATGCATCTTATCTTGCTTTGATTGACGGTAGCATTATAAGATGATCTCTCACTAAAATTATCAAGTAGTGTTCTCCTGAGTATGCACCGTTGCCAAAGTTCGTCGTGCCGAGACACCACGTGATGATCGGGTGTGATAAGCTCTACGTCCATCTACAACGGGTGCAAGCCAGTTTTGCACACGCAGAATACTCAGGTTATACTTGACGAGCCTAGCATATACAGATATGGCCTCGGAACACGGAGACCGAAAGGTCGAACGTGAATCATATAGTAGATATGATCAACATAAGATGTTCACCATTGAAAACTACTCCATCTCACGTGATGATCGGTTATGGTTTAGTTGATTTGGATCACGTGATCACTTAGATGACTAGAGATGTCTGTCTAAGTGGGAGTTCTTAAGTAATATGATTAATTGAACTTAAATTTATCATGAACTTAGTCCCGGTAGTATTTTACAAATTATGTTGTAGATCAATAGCTCGCGTTGTTGCTTCCCTATGTTTTTATATGTGTTCCTAGAGAAAATGTATTGAAAGATGTTAGTAGCAATGATGCGGATTGGATCCGTGATCCGAGGTTTATCCTCATTGCTGCACGTAAGAATTATGTCCTTGATGCACCGCTAGGTGACAGACCTATTGCAGGAGCGGATGCGACGTTATGAGCGTTTGGCTAGCTCAATATGATGACTACTTGATAGTTTAGTGCACCATGCTTAACGGCTTAGAATCGGGACTTCAAAGGCGTTTTGAGCGTCATGGACCATATGAGATGTTCCAGGAATTGAAGTTAATATTTCAAGCAAATACCGAGTTGAGAGATATGAAGTCTCCAACAAAATTCTAAAGCTAAAAGATGGAGGAGAATCGCTCAACTAGTGAGCATGTGCTCAGATTGTGCAGGTACTTCAATCGCTTGAATCAAGTGGGAGTTAATCTTCCAGATAAGATAGTGATTGACAGAATTCTCTAGTCACCATCACTAAGTTACTAGAACTTCGTGATGAACTATAGTATGCAAGGGATGACGAAAACAATTCCCAAGCTCTTCGCGATGCTAAAATCGTGAAGGTAGAAATCAAGAAAAACATCAAGTGTTGATGGTTGACAAGACCACTAGTCTCAAGGAAAAGGGCAAAGGGAAGAAGGGAACTTCAAGAAGAGCGGCAAGCAAGTTGCTGCTCGAGTGAAGAAGCCCAAGTCTGGATCTAAGCACGAGACTAAGTGCTTTTGCTACAATGGAACTGGTCATTTGAAGCGGAACTACCCCAAGTATTTGGCGGATAAGAAGGATGGCAAAGTGAACAAAGGTATATTTGATATACAAATTATTGATGTGTATTTTACTAGTGTTCGTAGCAACCCTCAAGATTTGATACTGGTTCAGTTGCTAAGAGTAGTAACTCGAAACAGGAGTTGCGAGAATAAGCAGAGACTAGTTGAAGGGAAGTGACGATGAGTGTTGGAAGTAGTTCCAAGATTGATATGATCATCATCGCACACTCCCTATACTTTCGGGATTAGTGTGGAACCTAAATAAGTGTTATTTGGTGTTGAGCATAAATATGATTTGATCATGTTTATTGCAATACGGTTATTCATTTAAGTAAAAGAATAAATTGTTGTTCTGCTTACATGAATAAAACCTTATATGGTTACACACCCAATGAAAATGGTTCATTGGATCTCGATCATAGTGATACACATATTCATAATATTGAAACCAAAAGATGCAAAGTTAATAATGATAGTGCAACTTATTTGTGGCACTCGCCGTTTAGGTCATATTGGTGTAAAGCGCATGAAGAAAACTCCATCTTGATGGACTTTTGGAATCACTTGATTATGAATCATTTGATGCTTGCGAACCGTGCCTTTTGGGCAAGATGACTAAAACTCCGTTCTCCGGAACAATGGAACAAGCTCTTGACTTATTGGAAATAATACATACCGATGTATGCGATCCAATGAAAGTTGATGCTCATGGCAAGTATCGTTATTTTCTAACCTTCACAAGATGATTTGAGTAGATATGGGTATATCTACTTGATGAAACATAAGTCTGAAATAGTTGAAAGGTTCAAAGAATTTCAGAGTGAAGTGGAAAATCATCGCAACAAGAAAATAAAGTTTCGCGATCTGATCGTGGAGATGAATATTTGAGTTACGAGTTTGGTCTTCAATGAAAACAATGTGGAATAGTTTCACAGCTCACGCCACCGGAACACCACAACATTATGGTGTGTCCGAACGTCAGAATCGTACTTTATTTTGATATGGTGCGATCTATGATGTATCTTACCGATTTACCACTATCGTTTTGGGGTTATGCATTAAAGACAGCTGCATTCACGTTTAATAGGGCACCATCTAAATCCGTTGAGATGACACCGTATGAACTATGGTTTAGCAGTAAACCTAAGCTGTCGTTTCTTAAAGTTTGGAGTTGTGATGCTTATGTGAAAAAGTTTTCACCGATAAGCTCGAACCCAAATCGAATCGTCTTCATAGAATACCCAAAGGTAACTATTGGGTACACCTTCTATCACAGATCCGAAAGCAAGATATTTGTTGCTAAGATGGATCCTTTCTAGAGAAGAAGTTTCTCTCGAAAGAAGTGAGTGGGAGGAAAGTAGAACTTGATAAGGTAATTGTACCTTCTCCCTTATTGGAAAGTAGTTCATCACAGGAATCAGTTCGATGATTCCTACACCAATTAGTGAGGAAGTTAATGATGATGATCATGAAACTTCAGATCAAGTTGCTACCAAACCTCGTAGGTCTTCGAGTAAGATCCGCACTGAGTAGTACGGTAATCCTATTCTAGAAGTCATGTTACTAGACCATGATGAACCTACGAACTATGAGGAAGCGATGATGAGCCCAGATTCATGCGAAATGGTTTGAGACCATGAAATCTGAGATGGGATCCATATATGAGAACAAAGTGTGGACTTTGATGGAGTTGCCGATGATCGGCAAGCCATATTATATAAATGGATCTTCAAGAGGAAGACAGATGCTGATAGTAGTATTACTATCTACAAAGCTCGACTTGTCGCAGAAAGGTTTTCGACAAGTTCAAGGTGTTGACTACAATGAGATTTACTCAACTGTAGCGATGCTTATGTCTGTCCGAATCATGTTAGCAATCGCCACATTTTATGAAATCGGCAAATGGATGTCAAAATACATTCTTTAATGGATTTATTAAAGAAGAGTTGTATATGATGCAACCAGAAGGTTTTGTCAATCCTAAAGGAGCTAACAAAATGTGCAAGCTCCAGATCCATCTATGGACTGGTGCAAGCATCTCGGAGTTGGAATAAGCGCTTTGATAGTGTGATCAAAGCATATAGTTTTATCTGAGACTTGCGGTGAAGCCTGTATTTACAAGAAAGTGAGTGGGAGCACTACAGCATTTCGATAAGTATATGTGAATGACATATTGTAGATCGGAAATAATGTAGAATTATTCGCAAAGCATAAAGGAGTGTTTCAAAGGAGTTTTTCAAAGAAAGACCTCGGTGAAGCTGCTTACATATTGAGCATTAAGATCTATAGAGATAGATCAAGGCGCTTGATAAGTTTTTCAATGAATACATACCTTGACAAAGATTTTGAAGTAGTTCAAAATGGAACAGTCAAAGAAAGAGTTCTTGCACTGTGTTACAAAGGTGTGAAATTGAGTAAGACTCAAAACCCGCCACGGCAGAAGATAGAAAGAGAATGAAAGTCATTCCCTATGCCTTGGCCATAGGTTCTATAAAGTATGCCATGCTGTGTACCGATCTATTGTATACCCTGCACTGAGTTTGGCAAGGAGTACAATAGTGATCTAGGAATAGATCATCGGACAGCGATCAAAATTATCCTTAATGGAATAAGGATATGTTTCTCGATTATGGAAGTGATAAAGGTTAAATAAATAAAGGGTTACGTCGATGCAAGTTTTGACACCGATCTGGATGACTTTAAGTCTCGATCTAGATACATATTGATAGTGGGAGCAATTAGCTAGAGTAGCTCCGTGCGAGCATTGTTGACATAGAGATTTGCAAAATACATACGGATCTGAATGTGGCAGACCCGTTGACTAAGATTCTCTCACAAAGCAAAACATGATCACACCTTAGTACTCTTTGGGTGTTAATCACATAGCGATGTGAACTAGATTACTGAATCTAGTAAACCCTTTGGGTCTTGGTCACATGGCGATGTGAATTATGGGTGTTAATCACATGATGATGTGAACTATCGATGTTAATCACATGGTGATGTGATCTAGATTATTGACTCTAGTGCAAGTGGGAGACTGAAGGAAATATGCCCTAGAGGCAATAATAAAGTTATTATTTATTTCCTTATATCATGATAAATGTTTATTATTCATGCTAGAATTGTATTAACCGGAAACATAATACATGTGTGAATATATATAGACAAACAGTATGTCACTAGTATGCCTCTACTTGACTAGCTTGTTAATCAAAGATGGTTATGTTTCCTAACCATGGACAAAGGAGTTGTTATTTGATTAACAAGGTCACATCATTAGTTGAATGATCTGATTGACATGACCCATTCCGTTAGCTTAACACTTGATCATTTAGTATGTTAATGCTTTCTTCATGACACATACATGTTCCTGTAACTATGAGATTATGCAACTCCCGTTTACCGGAGGAACACTTTGGGTACTACCAAACGTCACAACGTAACTGGGTGATTATAAAGGAGTACTACAGGTGTCTCCAAAGGTACTTGTTGGGTTGGCGTATTTCGAGA
Organism: Aegilops longissima; assembly: GCA_021605205.1. Classification (NCBI taxonomy): domain Eukaryota; kingdom Viridiplantae; phylum Streptophyta; class Magnoliopsida; order Poales; family Poaceae; genus Aegilops; species Aegilops longissima. The sequence continues at coordinate 32,356,596 of CM038679.1, read as the reverse complement.
TTAGGTTTTGTCACTCCGATTGTCGGAGAGGTATCTCTAGGCCTTCTCGGTAATACACATCACATAAGCCTTGCAAGCATTACAACTAAAGAGTTAGTTGTGAGATGATGTATTACGGAACGAGTAAAGAGACTTTCCGGTAACGAGATTAAACTAGGTATTGGATACCGACGATCGAATCTCGGGAAAGTAACATACCGATGACAAAGGAACAACGTATGTTGTTATGCGGTTTGACCGATAAAGATCTTCGTAGAATATGTAGGAACCAATATGAGCATCCAGGTTCCGCTATTGGTTATTGACCGAGAATAGTTCTAGGTCATGTCTACATAGTTCTCGAACCGTAGGGTCCACGCTTAAGGTTTCAATGGCGGTTATTATGAGTTTGTGTATTTTGATGTACCAAGGAGTTCGAGTCCCGGATGTGATCACGGACATGACGAGGAGTCTCGAAATGGTCGAGACATAAAGATTGATATATTGGATGGTTATATTCGGACACCGGAAAGGTTCCGGAAGTTTCGGAGAAAACGGAGTGCTTGGAGGGTTACGGAACCCCAGGGAAGTTATGGGCCTTATTGGGCCAAGAGGGAGAGAGGGCTGCACCAGGAGGTGGTGCCCCCCCTCCATGGGGAGTCCGAATTGGACTAGGAGGGGCGCAGCCCCCTTCCCTCTCCCTCCTCTCTTTCCTTCCCTTCCCTCTTCCTAGTAGGACTAGGAAAGGGAGTCCTACTCCTACTAGGAGGAGGACTCCCCCCCCTTGGCGCCCCCAAGGGGCTAGCCGCCCTCCCCTTGCTCCTTTATATCTGGGGCAGGGGGCACCCTAGAACACACAAGTTGATCTACGGATCGTTCCTTAGCCGTGTCGGTGCCCCCTCCACCATATTCCACCTCGGTCATATTGTAGCGGTGCTTAGGCGAAGCCCTGCGACGGTAGAACATCAAGATCGTCACCACGCCGTCGTCTTGTGGAACTCCTTCCCGACGCTTTGCTGGATCGGAGCTCGGGGATCGTCATCGAGCTGAGCGTGTGCTAAGAACTCGGAGGTGCGAATAACGGTGCTTGGATCGGTTGGATCGTGAAGACGTCGACTACATCAACAGCGTTGATATAACGCTTCGCTTTCGGTCTCACAGTGCGTGGGCGGACACTCTCCCTCTCGTTGCTATGCCATCACCATGGTCTTGCGTGATCGTAGGAAAATTTTTGAAATTACTACGTTCCCCAACAATTCACACTATGAATATGTGTAACATCACGTTCGAGATTCATTAAGGATAAACCATTGACCATCGGAGCATGACCATAAAACATATCTCTCATATAAATAGAACAACCATTATTCTCGGATTTAAATGAGTAGCCATCTCGTATTAAACGAGATCCTGATACAATGTTCATGCTCAAACTTGGCACTAAATAACAATTATTGAGGTTTAAAACTAATCCCGTAGGTAAATGTAGAGGTAGCGTGCCGACGGCGATCACATCGACCTTGGAACCATTCCCGACGCGCATCGTCACCTCGTCCTTCGCCAGTCTCCGCTTATTCCGCAACTCCTGCTGTGAGTTACATATATGAGCAACGACATCGGTATCAAATACCCAGGAGTTACTACGAGTACTGGTAAGGTACACATCAATCACATGTATATCAAATATACCTTTAGTGTTGCCGGCCTTCTTGTCCGCTAAGTATTTGGGGCAGTTCCGCTTCCAGTGGCCCTTCCCTTCGCAATAAAAGCACTCAGTCTCAGGCTTGGGTCCATTCTTTGACTTCTTCCCGGCAACTGGCTTACCGGGCGTGGCAACATCCTTGCCGTCCTTCTTGAATTTCTTCTTACCCTTGCCCTTCTTGAACTTAGTGGTTTTATTGACCATCAACACTTGATGTTCCTTCTTGATTTCTACCTCTGCTGACTTCAGCATTGAAAATACTTCAGGAATAGTTTTCACCATCCCCTGCATATTGTAGTTCATCACAAAGCTCTTGTAGCTCGGTGGGAGCGATCAAGGATTCTGTCAATGACCGCCTCGTCTGGAGGTTAATGTCCAGTGGGGACAGGCGGTTGTGCAACCAGACATTTTGAGTATGTGCTCCTTGACGAACTATTTTCCTCCATCTTACAACTATTGAACTTGTCGGAGACTTCATATCTCTTGACCGGGCATGAGCTTGGAAAACCATTTTCAGCTCCTCGAACATCTCATATGCTCCGTGTTGCTCAAAATGCTTTTGGAGCCCCGGTTCTAAGCTGTAAAGCATGCCGCACTAAACGAGGGAGTAGTCATCAGCACGAGACTGCCAAGCATTCATAACGTCTTGGTTCTCTGGGATGGGTGCTTCACCTAGCGGTGCTTCTAGGACATATTGTTTCTTGGCTGCTATGAGGACGATCCTCAGGTTCCGGACCCAGTCCGAATAGTTGCTGCCATCGTCTTTCAGCTTGGTTTTCTCTAGGAACGCGTTGAAGTTCATGGTGACATGAGCATTGGCCATTTGATCTACAAGGCATTTTGCAAAGATTTTAGACTAATGTTCATGATAATTAAGTTCATCTAATCAAATTATTTAATGAACTCCCACTCAGATTTGACATCCCTCTAGTCATCTAAGTGTTACATGATCCAAGTCGACTAGGCCGTGTCCGATCATCACGTGAGACGGACTAGTCATTGTTGGTGAACATCTCCATGTTGATCGTATCTTCCATACGACTCATGTTCGACCTTTCGGTCTCTTGTGTTCCGAGGCCATGTCTGTACATGCTAGGCTCGTCAAGTTAACCTAAGTGTTTTGCATGTGTAAAACTGTCTTACACCGTTGTATGTGAGCGTAGGAATCTATCACACCGATCATCATGTGGTGCTTGAAGCGATTTAACTTTAGCAACGGTGCACAGTTAGGGAGAACACTTTCTTGAAATTATTATAAGGGATCATCTTATTTACTACCGTCGATCTAAGTAAACAAGATGCATAAACATAATAAACATCACATGCAATTATATAGTAGTAACATGATATGGCCAATATCATATAGCTCCTTTGATCTCCATCTTCGGGGCTCCATGATCATCTTGTCACCGGCATGACACCATGATCTCCATCATCATGATCTCCATCATCGTGTCTCCATGAATTTGTTCGCCAACTATTACTTCTACTACTATAGCTAACGGTTTAGCAATAAAGCAAAGTAATTACATGGCGTTGAATCAATGACACGCAGGTCATACAATAATTAAGACAACTCCTATGGCTCCTGCCGGTTGTCATACTCATCGACATGCAAGTCGTGATTCCTATTACAAGAACATGATCTCATACATCACAATATATCATTCATCATTCATCACAACTTTGGCCTTATCACATCACAAGGCAATTGCTGCAAAAACAAGTTAGACGTCCTCTAATTGTTGTTGCATCTTTTACGTGGCTGCAATAGGGTTCTAGCAAGAACGTTTTCTTACCTACGAAAAACCACAACGTGATTTGTCAACTTCTATTTACCCTTCATAAGGACCCTTTTTGTCGAATCCGCTCCAACTAAAGTGGGAGAGACAGACACCCGCTAGCCACCTTATGCAACTAGTGCATGTCAGTCGGTGGAACCTGTCTCACGTAAGCGTACGTGTAAGGTCGGTCCGGGCCGCTTCATCCCACAATACCGCTGAAGCAAAATAAGACTAGTAACGGCAAGAAAGTTGACAACATCTACGCCCACAACAGATTTGTGTTCTACTCGTGCAATAGAGAACTACGCATAGACCTAGCTCATGATGCCACTGTTGGGGAACGTTGCAGAAAATAAAATTTTCCTACGGTTTCACCAAGATCCATCTATGAGTTCATCTAGCAATGAGTGATAGGAGTGCATCTACATACCTTTGTAGATCGCGAGCGGAAGCGTTCAAGTGATAGGGGTTGAGGGAGTCGTTCTCGTCGTGATCCAAATCACCGGAGATCCTAGCGCCGAACGGACGGCACCTCCGCGTTCAACACACGTACGGTCAGCGTGACGTCTCCTCCTTCTTGATCCAGCAAGGGGGGGAGTAGAGGTTGATGAAGATCCAGCAGCACGACGGCGTGGTGGTGGATGCAGCAGGGCTCCGGCAGGGCTTCACCAAGCAACTACGGGAGGAGGAGGAGGTGTAGCGGGAGGCGCCAAGACTTTGGGTGCCGCTGCTCTCCCTCCCCTCTCCTTTATATAGGCCCCCTGGGGGGCGCCGGCCCTGGAGATGGGAATCTCCCAAGGGGGCGGCGGCCAGGGGGGTCGAGTGCCCCCCAAGGCAAGTGGGGTGCGCCCCCCACCCTAGGGTTTTCAACCCTAGGCGCAGGGGGGCCCAAGGGGGGGCGCACCAGCCCACTAGGGGCTGGTTACCCTCCCACTTCAGCCCACGGGGCCCTCCGGGATAGGTGGCCCCACCCGGTGGACCCCCGGGACTCTTCCGGTGGTCCCGGTACAATACCGGGTGACCCAGAAACTTTCCCGATGGCCGAAACCGCACTTCCTATATACAATTCTTTACCTCCGGACCATTCCGGAACTCCACGTGATGTCCGGGATCTCATCCGGGACTCTGAACAACATTCGGTTTGCTGCATACTCATATTCATACAACCCTAGCGTCACCGAACCTTAAGTGTGTAGACCCTACGGGTTCGGGAGACATGTAGACATGACCGAGACGACTCTCCTGTCAATAACCAACAGCGGGATCTGGATGCCCATGTTGGCTCCCACATACTCCTCGATGATCTCATCGGATGAACCACGATGTCGAGGATTCAAGCAACCCCGTATACAATTCCCTTTGTCAATCGGTATGTTACTTGCCCGAGATTCGATCGTCGGTATCCCAATACCTCGTTCAATCTCGTTACTGGCAAGTCACTTTACTCGCATCAGTAATGCATGATTCCGTGACCGACACTTGGTCACTTTGAGCTCATTATGATGATGCACTACCGAGTGGGCCCAGTGATACCTCTCCACAATACGGAGTGACAAATCCCATGTCGATCCGTGTCAACCCAATGACACTTTCGGAGATACCTGTAGTGCACCTTTATAGTCACCCGATTCGTTGTGACGTTTGGTACACCCAAAGCACTCCTACGGTATCCGGGAGTTACACGATCTCATGGTCTAAGGAAAAGATACTTGACATTGGAAAAGCTCTAGCAAAACGAACTACATGATCTTGTGCTATGCTTAGGATTGGGTCTTGTCCATCACATCATTCTCCTAATGATGTGATCCCGTTATCAACGGCATCCAATGTCCATAGTCAGGAAACCATGACTATCTGTTGATCAACGAGCTAGTCAACTAGAGGCTCACTAGGGAAATGTTGTGGTCTAAGTATTCACACGTGTATTACGATTTCCGGATAATACAATTATAGCATGAATAAAAGACAATTATCACGAACAAGGAAATATAATGATAATCCTTTTATTATTGCCTCTAGGGCATATTTCCAACACCTCCGGCACCGGGCGGTCGGGGCACAGGATCGCCGGGTGGTCAGGATCTGAACAGAGGTAGCAACCGTGGGGACGAGTACAAGCCACATGGGAGTGGCCGGAGAGGCCGCAGTTGAAGCACTTGACGAGGTCGGAGATGCGGTCATCAGGGAGAAGCGCCGTCGTGGTGGAAGCCGCCAGGTCCCGGGAAGAAACAGTGGCCGGGGCCGCGACATTGGCACGCCCCAATCCCCTCTTCTTCTTGCGTTTGTCGCCCGGCCGGCCCCGACCCGCGCCATTGCCCGCGGGGGGGAAGTTCGGTTCCCCATGCGGGGGCTGGTAACGGTGAGGTTGGGCAGCGGGGGGCGGAGGGCCTTGCCGGGCCGCGGCCTGGGAGCGGTCAGGAGAACGGGGGCGACCGGAGCGTGCAGGGGAGCAACTGGATTCCCGCCTGCGAACCGGGAACGGCGAGTGGCGGCGCTGGTCGCGCCACTTAGAGGCGGGAGGCGGCGATCAGGACCGGCCCCGGAGGTCCGACCGGCCGGGCGAGCGGCAAGGTGGGGACCCGCGAGCCTCGCGAGGAGGCGACCGGCGGTCACCGCGACCAGCGAGTTGCCGACGGAGGTCGGCCTCGTGTCGGAGGGCGTCGGGGGAGGGGCGGGAGGAGTTGTGCGGTCGTCTCGTCGGTCGTCCACGCTGGCGTCGTCGAACTGCGCTCATCGGCATGGCGCTTAGGCCGCGAGGCGCGTCATCACGAGTCCAGTCATGCCGGCGAAGCGGCGACGGGGAGGGGGGGACGGCACCGGCGGCGGGAGAGGATGGGGCGCGGGCTAGGGTTCGAACAGAGGCGGGAGGGAGCGCGATGGGGTGCCTGGGGAAACCGCTCGGCGTCCAAATAGGCCGAATAGCCGGGCCGGTCGGACCAGCCCAGGAACGAGCCAAAGTGGGCTGGCCCGAAGGCCTAGCCGCACCAGGTAGAGGACCAGCGCCGGCCCAGGCGCCTTTTGGCCCATTGTGGGCCCGGCCAGCAAGTGGGCGGGCGGCAGCACCTAGGGTTTCCCGACAGCTGCTGACCACCGCCACAGCCGGGGTAATCGTCTCCAACGTATCTATAATTTTTGATTGCTCCATGCTATATTATCTACTGTTTTGGGCAATATTAGGCTTTATTATCCACTTTTATATTATTTTTGGGACTAACATATTGACCGGAGGCCCAACCCAGATTTGCTGTTTTATGCCTATTTCAGTGTTTCGAAGAAAAGGAATATCAAACGAAGTCGAAACAGAACGAAATCAACTGGAGAAGTTATTTTTGGAAGGAAACCTACCGGATGGGCTTGGAGTGCACGTTAGGGAAGAAGGGAGGTGCCCACGAGGGTGGGGGCGCGCCCCCTGCCTCGTGGCCCCCCTTTTGGTCCACCGACGTACCCCCTGCACCCATATATACCTACGTATCGTAAAACTTCCAGAACAGAAGATAGATCGGGAGTTCCACCGCCGAAAAACCTCCAGAGCCACCAAAAACCAATCGGGACCCTGTTTCGGCACCCTGCCAGAGGGGAGAACACTCACCTGTGGCCATCTTCATCATCCCGGCGCTCTCCATGACGAGGAGGGAGTAGTTCACCCTCGGGGCTGAGGGTATGTATGAGTAGCTATGTGTTTGATCTCTCTCTCTCGTGTTCTTGAGGTGATACTATCTTGATGTATCGCGAGCTTTGCTATTATAGTTGGATCTTATGTTTCTTCTCCCCCTCTACTCTCTTGTAATGGACTAAGTTTTCCCCTTGAAGTAATCTTATCGGATTGAGTCTTTAAAGATTTGAGAACACTTGATGTATGTCTTGCCGTGCGTATCTGTGGTGACAATGGGATATCACGTGATTCACTTGATGTATGTTTTGGTGATCAACTTGCGGGTTCCGCCCATGAACCTATGCATAGGGGTTGGCACACGTTTTCGTCGTGATTCTCCGGTAGAAACTTTGGGGCACTCTTTGAGGTTCTATGTGTTGGTTGAATAGATGAATTGAGATTGTGTGATGCATATCGTATAATCATACCCACAGATACTTTGAGGTGACATTGGAGTATCTAGGTGACATTAGGGTTTTGGTTGATTTGTGTCTTAAGGTGTTATTCTAATACGAACTCTAGGGCTGTTTGTGACACTTATAGGAATAGCCCAACAGATTGATTGAAAGGAATAACTTTGAGGTGGTTTCGTACCCTACCATAATCTCTTCGTTTGTTCTCTGCTATTAGTGACTTTGGAGTGACTCTTTGTTGCATGTTGAGGGATAGTTATATGATCCAATTATGTTATTATTGTTGAGAGAACTTGCACTAGTGAAAGTATGAACCCTAGGCCTTGTTTCCTAGCATTGCAATACCGTTTATGCTCACTTTTACCACTTGTTACCTTGCTGTTTTTATATTTTCAGATTACAAAAACCTTTATCTACCATCCATATTGCACTTGTATCACCATCTCTTCGCCGAACTAGTGCACCTATACAATTTACCATTGTATTGGGTGTATTGGGGACACAAGAGACTCTTTGTTATTTGGTTGCAGGGTTGTTTGAGAGAGACCATCTTCATCCTACGCCTCCCACGGATCGATAAACCTTAGGTCATCCACTTGAGGGCAATTTGCTACTGTCCTACAAACCTCTGCACTTGGAGGCCCAACAACGTCTACAAGAAGAAGGTTGCGTAGTAGACATCAAGCTCTTTTCTGGCGCCGTTGCTGGGGAGGTGAGTGCTTGAAGGTATATCTTTAGATCTTGCAATCGAATCTTTTTGTTTCTTGTTTTAGCACTAGTCTAGTTTATAAAAGAAAACTACAAAAAAATGGAATTGAGTTTGTCTCATACGCTTCATCTTTTTAATATCTTTCGTGAGTATGATGAAAAGGAAAATTGTGCCAAAGTACTAGAAGAAGAATTTTATAGAATGCTTGGCACTAAATATGTGAATGATCAGCATGATTGCAATGTTGTTAGTATGAATTCCTTGAATATCCATGATGCTAATGATATGCAAAGCCACAAGCTTGGGGAAGCTATGTTTGATGAAGATGCTATTTTTTGTCCCCCAAGCTTTGATGAGAAAATTTACTATGATGAAAGCATGTCTTCTATCTATGATGATTATTGTGATGACACATATTCTTTAAAGAATAATGATAACCATGAAACTTGTCATCTTGATCTTAATTTTCAATCACATGATAGTTATTTTGTTGAGTTTGCTCCCACTACTATTTATGAGAAGAATTTTGCTTATGAGGAGAGTAGTAAATTTTCTATGCTTGTAGATCATGAAAAGAATGCTTTAGGTGCTGGTTATATTGTTGAATTTATTCATGATGCTACTGAAAATTATTATGAGGGAGGAACATATGCTTGTAGGAATTGTAATAATATCAAGTTTCCTCTCTATATGCTTAAAATCTTGAAGTTATGCTTGTTTTGCCTTCCTATGCTAGTTGATTATTATTCCCATAAGTTGTTTGCTCACAAAATCCCTATGCATAGGAAGTGGGGTTAGACTTAAATGTGCTAGTCATATTCTTCATGATGCTCTCTTTATGTTTCAATTCTTATCTTTTATGTGAGCATCATTGAAATCATCATGCCTAGCTAGGGGCGTTAAACGATAGCGCTTGTTGGGAGGCAACCTAATTTTATTTTAGTTTCTTGATTTTTGGTTCTGTTTATGAATAAATAATCCATCTAGCTTCTATTTAGATTTGGTTTTGTGTTTTAATTAGTGTTTGTGCCAAGTAGAACCTTTGGGAAGACTTGGGTGAAGTCTTTATGATCATGCTGTAAAAAAAAGAAACTTTAGCGCTCACGAGATTAGCTAAAACCTTTTACTAGAGAGTGCTATTTAGTTGATTATTTTGCACATGATTACTAGTCAAATTCCTCAGGTCCACCAATTTATTTTAGAATTTTTGGAGTTCCAGAAGTTTGCGTTAGTTACAGATTACTACAGACTGTTTTGTTTTTGACAGATTCTGTTTTCATTGTGTTGTTTGCTTATTTTGATGACTCTATGGCTAGTAAAATAGTTTATAAATCATAGAGAAGTTGGAATACAGTAGGTTTAACACCAATATAAATAAAGAATGAGTTCATTACAGTACCTTGAATTGGTGTTTTGTTTTATTTCGCTAACGGAGCTCACGAGTTTTCTGTTAAGTTTTGTGTTGTGAACTTTTCAAGTTTTGGGTAAAGATTCGACGGACTATGGAATAAGGAGTGGCAAGAGCCTAAGCTTGGGGATGCCCAAGGCACCCCAAGGTAATATTCAAGGATAACCAAGCGTCTAAGCTTGGGGATGCCCCGGAAGGCATCCCCTCTTTCGTCTTCGTTCATCGGTAACTTTACTTGAAGCTATATTTTTATTCACCACATGATATGTGTTCTGCTTGGAGCGTCATGTCATTTTCTTTAGCTTTGCTTGCTGTTTGAATAAAATATCAAGATCTGAAATTCTTAAATGTTAGAGAGTCTTCACATAGTTGCGTAATTATCCGACTACTCATTGATCTTCACTTATATCTTTCGGAGTAGTTTGTCATTTGCTCTAGTGCTTCACTTATATCTTTTAGAGCATGGTGGTAGTTTTATTTTGAAGAAATAGATGATCTCTCATACTTCACTTATATTATTTTGAGAGTCTTAAATAGCATGGTAATTTGCTTAAATAATCCTAATATGCTAACCATACAAGATTTGTAAGAATTCTTATGAGTGTGTTGAATACTAAGAAAAGTTTGATGCTTGATAATTGTTTTGAGATATGAAGATGGTGATATTAGAGTCATGCTAGTTGAGTAGTTGTGAATTTGAGAAATACTTGTGTTAAAGTTTGTGATTCCCGTAGCATGCACGTATGGTGAACCGTTATGTGATGAAGTCGGAGCATGATTTATTTATTGGTTGTCTTCCTTATGAGTGGCGGTCAGGGACGAGCGATGGTCTTTTCCTACCAATCTATCCCCCTAGGAGCATGCGCGTAATACTTTGCTTTGATAACTTCTAGATTTTTGCAATAAGTATATGAGTTCTTCATGACTAATGTTGAGTCCATGGATTGTACACACTTTTCCTTCCTTCCACCATTGCTAGCCTCTCTAATACCGCGCACCTTCCGCCGGTATCATACACCCACCATATACCTTCCTCAAAACAGCCACCATACCTACCTATCATGGCATTTCCATAGCCATTCCGAGATATATTGCCATGCAACTTTCCACCGTTCCGTTCTTATGACACACTTCATCATTGTCATATTGCTTTGCATGATCATGTAGTTGACATTGTATTTGTGGCAAAGCCACCGTTCATAATTCTTTCATACATGTCACTCATGAGTCATTGCACATCCCGGTACACTGCCGGAGGCATCCATATAGAGTCATATTTTGTTCTAAGTATCGAGTTGTAATTGTTGAGTTGTAAGAAAAATAAAAGTGTGATGATCATCATTATTAGAGCATTGTCCCAGTGAGGAAAGGATGATGGAGACTATGATTCCCCCATAAGTCGGATGAGACTCTGGACGAAAAAATAAAAAATAAAATAAAATAAGAGGCCATAAAAAAAGAGAAAAGGGCCAAATAAAAAAAATAAAAAAATGAGAGAAAAAGAGAGAAGGGACAATGTTACTATCCTTTACCACACTTGTGCTTCAAAGCAGCACCATGATCTTCATGATAGAGAGTCTCTCATTTTGTCACTTTCATATACTAGTGGGAATTTTTCATTATAGAACTTGGCTTGTATATTCCAATGATGGGCTTCCTCAAAATGCCCTAGGTCTTCGTGAGTAAGCGAGTTGGATGCACACCCACTTAGTTTCTTTTGTTGAGCTTTCATATACTTATAGCTCTAGGGCATCCGTTGCATGGCAATCCCTACTCATTCACATTGATATCTATTGATGGGAATCTCCATAGCCTGTTGATACGCCTAGTTGATGTGAGACTATCTTCTCCTTTTGTCTTCTCCACAACCACCATTCTATTCCACCTATAAGTGCTATGTCCATGGCTCGCGCTCATGTATTGCGTGAAGATTGAAAAAGTTTGACAACATCAAAAGTATGAAACAATTGCTTGGCTTGTCATCGGGGTTGTGCATGATTTAAATACTTTGTTTGGTGAAGATAGAGCATAGCCAGACTATATAATTTTGTAGGGATAGCTTGCTTTGGCCATGTTATTTTGAGAAGACATGATTGCTAGTATGCTTGAAGTATTATTATTTTTATGTCAATATGAACTTTTGTCTTGAATCTTTCGGATCTGAATATTCATATCACAAGTAAGAAGAATTACATTGAAATTATGCCAACTAGCATTCCACATCAAAAATTATCTTTTTTATCATTTACCTACTCGAGGACGAGCAGGAATTAAGCTTGGGGATGCTTGATACGTCTCCAACGTATCTATAATTTTTGATTGCTCCATGCTATATTATCTACTGTTTTGGGCAATATTAGGCTTTATTATCCACTTTTATATTATTTTTTGGACTAACATATTAACCGGAGGCCCAGCCCAGATTTGCTGTTTTATGCCTATTTCAGTGTTTTGAAGAAAAGGAATATCAAACGAAGTCGAAACAGAACGAAATCAACTGGAGAAGTTATTTTTGGAAGGAAACCTACCGGATGGGCTTGGAGTGCACGTCAGGGAAGAAGGGAGGTGCCCACGAGGGTGGGGGGCGCGCCCCCCTGCCTCGTGCCCCCCTTCGGTCCACCGACGTACCCCATGCACCCATATATACCTACGTATCGTAAAACTTCCAGAACAGAAGATAGATCGGGAGTTCCGCCGCCGCAAAACCTCCAAAGCCACCAAAAACCAATCGGGACCCTGTTCCGGCACCCTGCCGGAGGGGGGAACCCTCACCGGTGGCCATCTTCATCATCCAGGCGCTCGCCATGACGAGGAGGGAGTAGTTCACCCTCGGGGCTGAGGGTATGTACCAGTAGCTATGTGTTTGATCTCTCTCCCTCTCTCTCTCTCTCTCTCTCTCTCTCTCGTGTTCTTGAGGTGATACGATCTTGATGTATCGCGAGCTTTGCTATTATAGTTGGATCTTATGTTTCTTCTCCCCCTCTACTCTCTTGTAATGGATTGAGTTTTCCCCTTGAAGTAATCTTATCGGATTGAGTCTTTAAAGATTTGAGAACACTTGATGTATGTCTTGTCGTGCGTACCTGTGGTGACAATGGGATATCACGTGATTCACTTGATGTATGTTTTGGTGATCAACTTGCGGGTTCCGCCCATGAACCTATGCATAGGGGTTGGCACACGTTTTCGTCGTGATTCTCCGGTAGAAACTTTGGGGCACTCTTTGAGGTTCTATGTGTTAGTTGAATAGATGAATTGAGATTGTGTGACGCATATCGTAAAATCATACCCACGGATATTGAGGTGACATTGGAGTATCTAGGTGACATTAGGGTTTTGGTTGATTTGTGTCTTAAGGTGTTATTCTAGTACGAACTCCAGGGCTGTTTGTGACACTTATAGGAATAGCCCAACAGATTGATTGGAAAGAATAACTTTGAGGTGGTTTCGTACCCTACCATAATCTCTTCGTTTGTTCTCTGCTATTAGTGACTTTGGAGTGACTCTTTGTTGCATGTTGAGGGATAGTTATATGATCCAATTATGTTATTATTGTTGAGAGAACTTGCACTAGTGAAAGTATGAACCCTAGGCCTTGTTTCCTAGCATTGCAATACCGTTTATGCTCACTTTTACCACTTGTTACCTTGCTGTTTTTATATTTTCAGATTACAAAAACCTTTATCTACCATCCATATTGCACTTGTATCACCATCTCTTCGCCGAACTAGTGCACCTATACAATTTACCATTGTATTGGGTGTGTTGGGGGCACAAGATACTCTTTGTTATTTGGTTGCAGGGTTGCTTGAGAGAGACCATCTTCATCCTACGCCTCCCATGGATTGATAAACCTTAGGTCATCCACTTGAGGGAAATTTGCTACTGTCCTACAAACCTCTGCACTTGGAGGCCCAACAACATCTACAAGAAGAAGGTTGCATAGTAGACATCAGGCGCCGGCGTCAGCCTAGGGGCCACGGCGAGCCAAGGGCGGCGGAGGGGCTGGGAGGGGGAGAACCGGAGCGAGGAGGATCCAAACGCGGTGATGAACGGGCGGAAGGGGGAACGACCGCCGACCACCGAAGAAGCAGCCGCCGGCAAAGACGCGGCGGGCCGGACGGTGACCGCGGCGGGGTGCCAAGAGCGCTGAGCACTACCCAGGTCGGACCGCCCCGCGACACCCCATGTCGGAGCGCGACGGCAGCGAGCGGTCCTGGACCCAAGGGAGGCCCTTTTGCGCGGGGTCGGCAGAAGGGGGAGAAGAGGGGGCCGACGAGCCGAAGGGAAGGACGGACAGCCGTGCCGCGGCGAGTCCACCATCCTCGGCGGAGGCGCCGCGCGGCGAGCCGGCGGGTCTCGCTGGACGATGGGGCGGCCGGCAGCGGCGTCATCGTCCTCAGCCAAATCGGCCTAGCGCAGTGTCGCAACAGCCGTGGCGGGGGCAACGGCCCGGGAGGCGGAGGCAGCGAGGGCCCGCCAGGGAGCAGGGCGACGGAGGGCGGGGAGCAGCACCGGCGGCGAGGGAAGGCCGGCCGGAGGCTCGGCGGCAGCGCCAAGGCGGCGGTCGGCGCGTCGCCACCGAGGTCGCAGGAGCGCGTCGCCATCTCCTTCGTTTTGTTTTCTCCTTGATATATATATATCTATCCCTTTCTTTCAGTGTTATACTTCTTCAAATGTAATGCTATTGCATATGCTTTCAGTCACTGGTTTACTGGTGATGAAGCCAGTCAATGGCATCTTGGAAGCACTTTTGGAAGGTCTGCATGCCAGCCGCCGGCAGAGAGATGCCAACCTCGATGCCGCCGCGGCCGCTCCGGCCCTCTGCCACTGCCATGGCACCGGTTCTCGCCACGGACACGATCTTCACCTTGGCCGGCCGCCCGAACCCAAAGTCCACATCGTACACGCGGAACCTCGGCGACCTGGTCACGGTCCACATCCCGGCGACGGCAGCCTCCCTAAACTTGTCCAACCACAACGCAATCGTCTCCGGTGACCTGATGCCGCGCACGGCTTCGTCGATCGCCGCAGTCACCGCCGTGCACGCGACAAAGAGGCCGCCGGCGCCGGCTTCTGCGAGCTGGTCCATGGCCGCGGCGTGCATGGCGCCGCCAACGCAGTTGCCGAGGTACCCGTCCGGGGCGGGAGGATTCATATGCGAGCGGTAGTCGACGGGGAAGACCAAGTACGTCGGGCGGTCACCGCCGTTGGTTCCTGCATTGTCTCTAGCTCGCTGGTAGAAGGACCACATGAAGCCAAAGGATCCTCCTTGGATCGCGCTCCCACCAGCAGCAGCTTCGGCGCACGGGCTGGCCACTCCCGCGCCAGCGCGTCAGCAACCGGTGGGGACAGCAGCAGGTCCGGATTTCCCTCGCCCTGCGTGCGCATGCAGCCGCAGGCTGGCAGCGGATCCGCTGTGCCATGCCGCGTGGTTACTCCCCGTGTGCCCACGGGAGCAGCGGCCGCACCGATGGCCACAGGATCTCCTGTGCATGCTGCAACGGATTCTTCTGCGTCAGCGCCAGATTCCCCTGGATCCGCTGTAACAAGTGCACCTGCAGTCCAATCTGTGGCTTCTCCAAGAGTTATGACCAGATTGCAAAAAGGTATACGAAATCTTAAAGTAGGAACAGATGGGACTATACCATGTGGTATGTTGGGTATTTCAGGAGAGCCAACAACTGTGAGTAGTGCACTTGATGATCCTAGGTGGAAGAAGGCAATGGATGAGGAATATTCTGCACTTATGAGAAACACAAGACTTGGCATCTTGTACCAAATCAGAAAGGCACAAATATAATTGATTGCAAATGGGTATACAGGATTAAAAAGAAGGCAGATGGCTCCATCGACAGGTATAAGGCACGTTTGGTTGCAAAGGGCTTCAAGCAACGCTATGGCATTGATTATGAGGACACCTTTAGTCCTATTGTGAAAGCTCCAACTATCAGACTTGTGCTAGCCATTGCTGTGTCCAGAGGATGGAGCCTAAGACAGCTAGATGTACAGAACGCGTTTTTGCATGGTGTTCTAGAAGAGGAAGTGTTCATGAGACAGCCACCTAGGTATGAAAGTAAGAAGTTTCCACATTTTGTTTGCAAACTTGATAAAGCACTCTATGGCTTGAAACAAGCACCCAGAGCATGGTACTCCAGACTGAGCTTACAATTGAAATCTCTTGGTTTCATTGCTTCAAAGGCTGATACATCCTTGTTTATTTATAACAAGGCGGGAGTAGTTATTTTCTTGCTTATATATGGTGATGACATCATAGTTGCAAGTTCTACACAAAATGCCACTAATGCTCTTCTGCATGATCTAAGTTCAGAGTTTGCCTTGAAGGACCTAGGTGATTTGCACTTCTTCCTAGGTATTGAAGTTAAAAAAACTCAAGATGGCATTATGTTGAAGCAGGAGAAATATATCACTGAACTTCTATCTCGTATGGGTATGAAAAATTGTAAGCCAGTCCCTACACCTTTATCTTCTTCAGAACAATTCTCAGCATATGAAGGAGAGCCACTTAGAGAGGAAGAAAGTACAAGGTATAGGAGTGCCGTGGGAGCATTGCAATATTTAACTCTCACACGTCCAGATATCTCATTTCCTGTCAACAAGGTTTGCCAATACCTGCATGCACCTACTTCTGCACATTGGTCAGCTGTCAAGAGAATTGTCAGATATGTGAAGCATACTATGGGAATATGACTTCATTTCAAATGTTCTAATTCCACTCTTGTGAGTGCATTTTCTGATGCTGACTAGGCAGGTTGTAGTGATGACAAAAGATCAACTGGAGGCTTTGCAATATTCTTTGGGTCAAATCTCATTTATTGGAGTGCCAGAAAACAAGCTACTGTGTCACGTTCAAGCACAGAGGCTAAGTATAAATCCATGGCTAATGCAACTGCCGAGGTCATTTGGGCTGAGTCACTCGTTGAAGAATTGGGAATCAAGAATAATCGTATCTCATGCTTATGGTGTGATAATTTGGGTGCAACATATTTGTCTGCAAATCCGGGGTTTCATGCAAGAACAAAGTATATAGAAATTGATTTTCACTTTGTGCGAGAAAGGGTTGCAGCAAAGAAACTTGAGATATGGTTTATTCCTTCCAAGGATCAAGTGGCGGATGGTTTCACCAAGGCACTACCAACACGATCATTTGATGAGTTCAAGAGCAATCTTAATTTAGGATAGTTGAGATTAAAGGAGGGTGTTAGAGTTTATGTAATCTCAACCTCTTTCCCTTATAGTATCCTTTATCTCAACCTATTTCCCTTCTAGTATCATTTTCAAACTCTTGTAACTCTATCTTGTAACCCAAGGCATTGTGCCTGCCCACATCAATATAAACAGCTGCGGCTCCCCATCGATGGGAGTAGGAACGCTTCATAATCTTACATGGTCATCAGAGCCCCTCTTCCATATATGTAGCCATAGACCAGAAAAACCCTAGATCATATTCGCGATCGTTGTCATGGCTTCCTCAGTCGGCGTCACCCTGAACCTCAGTTCGCCTCCGTCAAAAAACTTGCGAGAGGGAACTTCATCCTCTGGAAGATGCAGGTTCTCCCAGCCCTGCGAGGTGCGCAGGTCACCGGGCTGCTGGACAACTCCGACGCTGCTCCGCCCAAGATGGTGGAGGTCACAAAGGCGGACAAAACTACGGCCCAAGAGCCGAACCCTCTGTATGAACCTTGGATCGCCAAAGATCAACAGGTTCTATCATATCTGCTCAACTCCATGTCTCCTAAGATCCTTGCACAGGTCGTCGGAAGGGACTCCCACCTTCGAGCTCTGGACAACAATCAACAACCTCTTCGCCTCACAATCACAGTCTCGGATTACCAATCTGAGGATTGCGATCACCAACACCAAGAAAGGCACCATGTCGAGTTCAGCATACATGGCGAAGATGAAGAGTCTCGGGGATGAACTAGCTGCTGCTGGCCGTCCCGTCTCTGATCCGGAGATGGCGGACTACATACTTGCAGGTCTGGACCGCGACTACGACTCCATGGTGCGGCGATCGGCGCTGTCAAGAACAACATCGCCGCTGATGAACTCTTTGCTCAGATCTCTGCCTTTGATCAAAGGATGGAGATGTTGGGCGACTCTTCTTCAGGCGGGTTTCATACATCCGCCAATGCAGTCTACAGAGGCCGTGGCTCATCCCGTGGCAGATCCTATCGCGGGCGAGGAGGAAGGGGGCGCGGCCGTAGTGGTGACCGCGGTGACCGTGGTGACCGCCAGCCCTCTCCCTCTAATGGCAGCGGTGGCTTCAGAGGACGCCCTCGGCAGCAGCAACAACAGCAGGTGCGTGAGCAGCATAACTTCCCAGAGTGTCAGATTTGTCTCAAGCATCATCCATGGGGTGCACGTGTCTGATGGTTTCGCTATGAAGAGAATGATCAAGAAGAAAAGGAGGCGCATGCAGTCTCCTATGGTGTGGACACAAATTGGTATGCCGACAGTGCAGCAACCAATCACATCACGGGTGAACTCGACAAGTTGACGATGCGGGAGAAGTACGATGGAGGTGATCAAATTCGCACGACAAGCGGTTCTGGTATGAATATTACGCATATTGGTAGTTCAATCGTTAAAAACCCCATGAAAAATTTGCACTTAAAAGATGTCTTGCATGTTCCAGAAACTTCCAAAAATCTTGTTTCCGTCCATCGTTTCACTCTTGATAACAATGTTCTCATAGAATTCTATCCTTATTTTTTCTTGGTCAAGGACTTGGCAACAAGGAGAATCATTTCTTAGAGGACAGTGCGTCGGAGGTCTCTACCCACTCATATCATCATCATCATCTTCATGGTCAGATAAACAAGCAAATATTGTCACAAAGCCTTCGTCATCAAGGTGGCACGGTCGTTTGGGTCACCCATCTTCAGTCATAGTTAAATATATTCTTAGCAAAAATAAACTCTCTTATGAGCCTAGTGTTGAGTTAGTTTGTGATCCGTGTCAACAAGCTAAAAGTCATCAATTGCCTTACCCTATTTCTGTTAGTGCATCTACTTCTCCACTACAACACATATTCTCAGATGTATGGGGACCAGCCCCTACGTCAGTTGGTAGATTTTCCTACTATGTAAGCTTCATTGATGATTATAGTAAATTTACTTGGATTTACTTAGTGAAAAAAAGATCTGATGTATTCCAAGTCTTTATCAATTTTCAAAATCTTGTTGAACGCAAACCGAACTCCAAAATTATTGCTATGCAAACCGACTGGGGTGGTGAGTATGAAAAATTGAATTCTTTCTTCCAAAAGCTTGGCATCTCTCACCATGTCTCTTGTCCTAATGCTCATCAACAGAACGGTTCTGCTGAGAGGAAACATCGTCACATAGTTGATATGGGATTAGCATGGCTAGCAAATGCATCCATGCAACTTAAGTTTTGGGATGAAGCCTTCTTAACTGCCACATACCTTATCAACTTGCTTCCAAGCAAAGTTATCAAACTTGAAACACCTATTACACGTCTCCTTGGTGTTACACCCGACTACACGTCTCTTCGTGTTTTTGGATGTGCATGTTGGCCCAATCTCAGACCCTACAACACACGGAAACTCGCTTTCCGCTCTAAAAGATGTGTCTTTTTAGGCTATAGCCCTATGCATAAAGGGGTCAAATGTCTTGATGTTCCCACTGGTAGGGTCTACATATCTCGAGATGTCGTGTTTAATGAGTCTGTGTTTCCCTTTGCATCACTTCATCCCAATGCCGGTGCGCTCCTTCGAAAAGAAATTCTTCTTCTTCCTACACATCTTCGGCCTTTTGATCATGGGGGCGATGATTGTACTAACCAATGTGAAGATATTCCTGCTAGCACTGCTTCTTCTCTTATGCCTGTGCAGGTCCCTGGAGAAAACGGCGCTCAAAATGATCAAAACCTTGAAAATTTAGCTGAAAATGATCCTATATTTCATGCTGAAGAAGGAGACGAACCTGGCACGGATGACGAGGACGATTCGGCGGCGCCTGATACGCCTGCACGCGCGCAGACCTTGGATCGCGCTCCCCAGCAACAGCAGCTTGCAAGACGGGTTGGCCACTCCGCGCCAAATACACAAGAACCGGTGGGGACAGGAGCGGGTACGGATTTCCCTCGCCCCGCGTGCCCATGCAGCCGCAGGCTGGCAGCGGATCCGCTGTGCCGTGCCGCGTGGTTACTCCCCGTGTGCCCATGGGAGCAGCGGCCGCATCGATGGCCACAGGATCTCCTGTGCATGCTGCGACGGATTCTTCTGCGTCAGCGCCAGATTTCCCTGGATCCGCTGTAACAAGTGCACCTACAGTCCGATCTGTGGCTTCTCCAAGAGTTATGACCAGATTGCAAAAAGGTATACGAAATCTTAAAGTAAGAACAGATGGGACTATACCATATGGTATGTTGTGTATTTCAGGAGAGCCAACAACTGTGAGTAGTGCACTTGATGATCCTAAGTGGAAGAAGGCAATGGATGAGGAATATTCTGCACTTATGAGAAACAAGACTTGGCATCTTGTACCAAATCAGAAAGGCACAAATATAATTGATTGCAAATGGGTATACAGGTTTAAAAAGAAGGCAGATGGCTCCATCGACAGGTATAAGGCACGTTTGGTTGCAAAGGGCTTCAAGCAACGTTATGGCATTGATTATGAGGACACCTTTAGTCCTGTTGTGAAAGCTGCAACTATCAGACTTGTGCTAGCCATTGCTGTGTCCAGAGGATGGAGCCTAATACAGCTAGATGTACAGAACGCGTTTTTGCATGGTGTTCTGGAAGAGGAAGTGTTCATGAGACAGCCACCTGGGTATGAAAGTAAGAAGTTTCCACATTTTGTTTGCAAACTTGATAAAGCACTCTATGGCTTGAAACAAGCACCCAAAGCATGGTACTCCAGACTGAGCTTACAATTGAAATCTCTTGGTTTCATTGCTTCAAAGGCTGATACATCCTTGTTTATTTATAACAAGGCAGGAGTAGTTATTTTCTTGCTTATATATGGTGATGACATCATAGTTGCAAGTTCTTCACAAAATGCCACTAATGCTCTTCTGCATGATCTAAGTTCAGAGTTTGCCTTGAAGGACCTAGGTGATTTGCACTTCTTCCTAGATATTGAAGTCAAGAAAACTCAAGATGGCATTATGTTGAACCAGGAGAAATATATCACTGAACTTCTATCTCGTATGGGTATGAAAAATTGTAAGCCAGTACCTACACCTTTATCTTCTTCAGAAAAATTCTCAACATATGAAGGAGAGCCACTTCAAGAGGAAGAAAGTACAAGGTATAGGAGTGCCGTTGGAGCATTGCAATATTTAACTCTCACACGTCCAGATATCTCATTCGCTGTCAACAAGATTTTCCAATACCTGCATGCACCTACTTCTGCACATTGGTCAGCTGTCAAGAGAATTGTCAGATATGTGAAGCATACTATGGGAATATGACTTCATTTCAAATGTTCTAATTCCACTTTTGTGAGTGCATTTTCTGATGCTGACTGGGCAGGTTGTAGTGATGACAGAAGATCAACTGGAGGCTTTGCAATATTCTTTGGGTCAAATCTCATTTCTTGGAGTGCCAGAAAACAAGCTACTGTGTCACGTTCAAGCACAGAGGCTAAGTATAAATCCTTGGCTAATGCAACTGCCGAGGTCATTTGGGTTGAGTCACTCCTTAAAGAATTGGGAATCAAGAATAATCGTATCTCATGCTTATGATGTGATAATTTGGGTGCAACATATTTGTCTGCAAATCCGGTGTTTCATGCAAGAACAAAGTATATAGAAATTGATTTTCACTTTATGCGAGAAAGGGTTGCAGCAAAGAAACTTGAGATACGGTTTATTCCTTCCAAGGATAAAGTGGCGGATGGTTTCACCAAGGCACTACCAACACGATCATTTGTTGAGTTCAAGAGCGATCTTAATTTAGGATAGTTGAGATTAAGGGAGGATGTTAGAGTTTATGTAATTTCAACCTCTTTCCCTTCTAGTATCCTTTATCTCAACCTTTTTCCCTTCTAGTATCATTTTCAAACTTTTGTAACTCTATCTTGTAACCCAAGGCATTGTGCCTGCCCACATCAATATAAACAGCTGCGGCTCCCCATCGATGGAAGTAGGAACGCTTCATAATCTTACAGGCATGGCTTTGACGAAGACGTCGTAGAGACCCGTTAGGTCCTTTATCAGAGTTCTGTCGATGACAGGAGGTGATGGACGCGGATTTTTAGAGCACCTGCGCCGGGGCCGCGTTATCCCAGCGGTAGAATCTTCCCACTGTACCTCGAGATGCCTGACAAGTAAGCCAGTTTTGTTGGAACAGTTACCGTGGCAGCAGGTTATTACGGTCATTGTGGTCACATGGGAACTGCTCCATCTTTGGCTCGAGTAGCTTTTGTCTTCGACCGCCCCCTCCCCGCCGCAAGCCCGCCCGTGAACACATCTGACTCTCTTCTCTCGCTCTTTGACTTATAGCTAGATGGATGGGCCGCAGGGCTGCGATTCGATGGCGCTGGCGCTCGGCCGCAACATCAATCCGGCGGCCGGCGATAGGTACGCACTGATTCAGCTGCTTCCATTAATGTTCGCGTTGCTCTTCTGGGGTGCGAATTATGTTTCCATATGAGTTTCTGAATCCCCTTTTCGTGTGGATTTTGTGCCGGACAACAGATACAACATCGCCGGCGGCAATCCAATCTTTTCTGGTGTGTGTACTACTCCATCTTGTACTGGAAGAATCAGGAGCAAACCAGCGCCCGAGCAGTAATGGTGGCAAGCCGAGCGTGCAGGTGAGGGGTGGGGGTATGCTGCCTCCCTTCGGTGGAGCGGTGTTTCGTTCTACATATTCTTGGCGGCGGCTCTTGGCGGCATGGAGCAGCGGAGGCTTGGCGTCAGATGTGTGGTGACGGACACGCGCAGGAGGTCGACGCTGTCTGGCGTCGTGGTGGCGTCGGCGGCAGCGAGACCGTGCAAGGCCGTTACAACAGTACAGCTTTGAAGATGGATATGTGGTAGGTGGTTGTGGCGGCCTCATACCCGGCGGGCGGCCTGGTTGAGGAGCACGCCAGACTGGTGGGTGCCCATACAGCAAAGTCCCGTGTTGGGACCTCGTGTCTTAGATGTTAGGTCCGGCTGCGAGGTCTGTTTGGTATTAGGCCTGCACCATCGGCGCCCTTCATCACCGAGATAGGAGTAGCGACAGAGGTTGCGAAGATGGTGGCTTTGGTCTTACTGTTTTACGACTTTGTAAGGTTTTGTGCTAATAATTAATAAAGTGGCCGTATGCATCGACCAGATGCAGAGGCCGGGGGTATTCCTCCTTTTCGAGAAAAAAAGGTTCAACCTGTCTCATGATGCCCTCCTGATGTGCTTTCAGCTCGTTATAAAGGTTTAGTTTGGCCTACGTGCAAATTACTCATATGGATTCAGAAACGCATGGTATCACTTAAAAGAAGATTGAAGTTTCAGCAAATCCAAAAGGACAGAAGAACAGAACGAGAAACAAGAATCAGCCTGCATATCATCTTACCTGCATGACGACGGCTTAAATATGAACACCTGATAGCTATTGATTCAGTACTAATCACTCTCCTGATTTGCGCCTAACGCGGAACTGCATCTGGACATCCAAAGAGCCTATGCGCATATCTGAAATCACATATGTACATGTGATTGATCCGTATAATGGCCGGCCGCGCGAGATGATAGGGGCGGCGATGCCGGCTGCGGCCAGGCGCTGGATTTCTTCGGCTGTGAAGCTCCCCTGCCGTACCCTTGGCTGGCTCCGTGCTTCCTCTTATCGCAGTAACTCCTGCCTCTCGCTCAGATTTGGGTTCTCTCCATGCTCTGCCACAGCTGAATTCCCCTCCCCCGCCGCCCCGCATGCTAGATACAATCATACAAGGGGGGACGCAGATGAAACACAGAGTCACGGGCAGCCTCCTGTAGTGTCCGATAGCCCGTCTGTCCTTATCTCGGTCTACAGCGCCCTACGCTAACACAACTGTGGCCTGTGAATCTTACGGAACCAGCTGGCCCATATCCCCATGTATATGGACGTTCCAGATAAGCGGGCCGGGGTGCAGAAGCTCTAATATATGTTTTCGAGGAGGTGATGGAGCAACGGCGCCGGTGCCGGCCGCCGCCCAGGTGTGCAGGAAGCGCGTGGAGATGGCGCCGTCGCAGGTAGCGTGGTGCACGGCCATTCCAATGGCGAGGCCGCGGTGCAGCAAGGTGGCCTGCAGCGCGAGCACCGCGCCCCCCTTGGGAAGAGGCGGCGCGAGGGGCGCGATCTTGCGGACCTCCCTCGGCTTGTCAGCGACGAGCTCGTCAAAGCCAACATCGTCGCGGTACTCGGCGACGGTGAAGGTGACGCCGTCGCCCGACTGGTAGTAGATCTCGTAGCGGTCGGCCGTCCCAGGCATGAGGCGGAGGCGGCCAGCGAGCGGGTAGTAGGTGCTGAGAGCTTTGGCCAGCGAGGTCTTGAGGTTGGAGAGGATGGCGGGGACGTCGGCGTCGGCGGCGAGGCGGTAGAAGAAGACACGCTCGACGGGCGGGGATGTGAGCCAGAGGACGTCGAAGAAGGTGAGCGGGAGGAAGGACTCCAGCGGCGCGCTCGGCGAGGGCGCTAAGAGAGTGGTCTCGAGGACGCTGAGAATCGGGGGTGGCGAAACTTGCACTGGAACTTGCACTTGCTGCGCCGGCGCCATTGCTGCCACCTACGTACTAGTATTTGGTAGGAGTATGCACTTGGTGATGAAGCAGGGCAGGGCAGCTTAAGAAGAAGGTCCGTAAGGCTTGCGCACATCATCTCTGACGACAACTTACCAATTCTAGTGGCGCCGAGGAGTACCAGATTTCGAGTTCTCCAGTGGTTACAAAGCGTGAGCGGGAGGTCACCCGTTGTTGCTCGATACGTGTTTCCCGATGTAAGCAGACCATACTAGCTAGCGAACACGTTCTTGACTTCTTGTCGACAGATCGACGTGCAGCGAAGCTGCTTCGTAAGTGAAAGATATGTGAAAGGATCCTGCATGCTTCTAGATGCTGCTTTAAAGGCCATTTATATACGAAAAATCTGTAAGAATAAACGACTAGCGTAAAGGATCCTGCATGCTTCAGGATGCTGCTAGAAATCTACGATCTTTTTATATAAATTCTTTTACTTACACGAATCTCAGCGTGAAATAGTCCACAGGATCGTCCCAGAAATTATTGTATCCCAGTCAACTGAGAAACATCAAAACCGTATGAAATACACAAGTGAAGAGTAAAACAATACACCGCAAAACAAAACGGAGTAACACGATACAATTCACAAATAGCCATGGTGTACGTACTCCAATGAAAGAAAAATCATCTTCAGTAATCTTCAGTGTAGGTTTCTTTCATTTGTTCAGAGTTTTTTTTTCGTTATACTGTAGGTTTTTGTATTTAGTGCTCATTCTCTCTTTTTTCGGTATTCAGTTTTTCATTTTTCATTCTTCATTCATTCTCTATTTATTTTCAGTCCCTCAGTCTTGGGGGTAGGACATTTTGGTTTGTATCTCATTGTTCATGTTCTGCTTTCCCTCTTGCCCTGCATCGAAACTCCCAAACGGATTTGCATGCACATTGAATATCTATGGGGCTACTAGTAGTACGCTACTTGTGATAGATGAAGGCCACAACAACGAGAACACAGAATACAAGTAGGCATCATTTTCGCCAGTTATCGTCAGTAGTTTCAGTGTTAGGTGTCATTTTCTTCAGTCCTGTTTGTAGTTTCAGTGTTCGGTGTCATTTTGTTTTTCAGTTTTGTGTGTTACCACATAGACATAGGTAGGTTAGTTAACTAGTTTAGCAAGTTTTCAGTCCATTTACATGTCTCATTTCACTACTTTAGCCATCATATTTATTTCTTCCTTTTTAGTTTCTTCATGTTTTTTCCCAGATCAGATACACACTAGAAACCAATTGAATGGGGTGTCGGGGCTGTTGAATCCCACGATGATCAGATACATGCTTTTGAATTTCAGAGATACAACTTTCAGAGCAAGATCATTTTTGCGGGTCTGCGCAACAAGCCTGCCGACATCCGTGTCGCTACCAGTGGCTTTAGCAGCCAAGAAGAAGCTGCCTGTTTTCGGGGCTGGGCTCAAGATGGAGCTTTTGGGGCTTGAAGGTTAGGAAAAAAGATCTGGGAAAATTAGTGGTCATTAAGTTCTGCTCAAGTTTAGTTTTTGTGTAGTCAGGTGTAAGCCGATTCTAGGGGGCGAACTCGTGATGATGGATGAGCGCAGGTCGGTGGTGCTGTCTGCGTAGTGGCAACGTCAACAGCAAGCCTGGTAAGGTCTTTTAGTGATCCCTGCCCCAAAGATGGGTCCGCGGAACACGGTGACGGCAACTTCTGGAGCGTGCGCATGTGGTGTGCGCTAAGGGCTGCTGGACCGGTGCTTCGGTTTTAGATGATGTGCGTAGGACTGAGGTCAGGACAAGCCGAACTGATCATGACCGCCATTATCATCAAGATTGTAGGTGAAGTGATTTTTGTCACCAAGAAGGTGGATTCGGAAGGACCGATGTTTTATCCTATAAGACATGTTGAATAGTATAATAAAAATAATTGTGTGCATCACTTGATGCAGAGGCCGGGGGTTCAACCTCCTTTAGAAGAAAAAATAATCAGTTTTTGTGTGGCAGCAATAGTTGTCATTTAGTTTAGTTCAAATTTCATGTTTTGGGTGCCATTTAGTTCAGAGAGCAACAATTGGCATTCAGTATTGGCAGTTGGCACATGCACAAGGGTTACTTTGAACACTCATGTCCAAAAAAAATTGAATTATATTTTATTTTTTTCTCAATTCTTTTTCTCAATAATTATTGTTGAATTTTTGTTCCTTTTTTCAGTTTTTCTCATCCTCTCATGGCTTCGAAAAGTTCTTTTTCTACCCCCAGGGGCGAAAAACAGCACGCATACATGCAGGGACAGGACTTTTTATTCGTTTTCACCGATCCACTTCTATCAAGGGGGTGTAAAAACGTACTCGGGTTGGGATCCATAATTGATAGTATATTCACCTTTTATAGTAAATGTTGATCCATAATTTTGGTCAATTTTTTTTAAGTTTGTTTCAAGACAAAACGTAGGGGGACTATCTTGTGGGAAGGAGTACTATCAAATACGAAGTACTTTATCATTAGATACAACAACAACAACAACAACAACAACAACAACAACAATAAAGCCTTTAGTCCCAAACAAGTTGGGGTAGGCTAGAGGTGAAGCCCAGAACATCTCGCAACCAACTCATGGCTCTGGCACATGGATAGCAAGCTTCCACGCACCCCTGTCCATAGCTAGCTCTTTGGCGATACTCCAATCCTTCAGGTCTCTCTTAACGGACTCCTCCCATGTAAAATTCGGTCGACCCGCCTCTCTTGACATTCTCCGCGCGCTTTAGCCGTCCGCTATGCATGGAGCTTCGAGGCTGCGCTGAATATGCCCAAACCATCTCAGACGATGTTGGACAAGCTTCTCCTCAATTGGTGCTACCCCAATTATATCTCGTATATCATCATTCCGGACTCGATCCTTCCTCGTGTGGCCACATATCCATCTCAACATACGCATCTCTGCCACACCTAACTGTTGAACATGTCGCCTTTTAGTCGGCCAACACTCCGTGCCATACAACATTGCGGGTCGAATCGCCGTCCTGTAGAACTTGCCTTTTAGCTTTTGTGGCACTCTCTTGTCACAGAGAATGCCAGAAGCTTGGCGCCACTTCATCCATCCGGTTTTGATTCGATGGTTCACATCTTCATCAATACCCCCATCCTCCTGCAACATTGACCCCAAATACCGAAAGGTGTCCTTCCGAGGTACCACCTGGCCATCAAGGCTAACCTCCTCCTCCTCACACCTAGTAGTACTGAAACTGAAGGAAATATGCCCTAGAGGCAATAATAAAGTTATTATTTATTTCCTTATATCATGATAAATGTTTATTATTCATGCTAGAATTGTATTAACCGGAAACATAATACATGTGTGAATACATAGACAAACAGAGTGTCACTAGTATGCCTCTACTTGACTAGCTCGTTAATCAAAGATGGTTATGTTTCCTAACCATAGACATGAGTTGTCATTTGATTAACGGGATCACATCATTAGGAGAATGATCTGATTGACATGACCCATTCCGTTAGCCTAGCACTTGATCGTTTAGTATGTTGCTATTGCTTTCTTCATGACTTATACATGTTCCTGTAACTATGAGATTATGCAACTCCGTTTACGGAGGAACACTTTGGTGCTACCAAACGTCACAACGAATCGGGTGATTATAAAGGAGTACTACAGGTGTCTCCAAAGGTACATGTTGGGTTGGCGTATTTGAGATTAGGTTTTGTCACTCCGATTGTCGGAGAGGTATCTCTGGCCCTCTCGGTAAATGCACATCACTATAAGCCTTGCAAGCAACGTAGCTAATGAGTTAGTTACGGAATGATGCATTACGTAACGAGTAAAGAGACTTGCCGGTAACGAGATTGAACTAGGTATTGGATACCGACGATCAAATCTCGGGCAAGTAACATACCGATGACAAAGGGAACAAAGTATGTTGTTATGCGGTTTGACCGATAAAGATCTTCGTAGAATATGTAGGATCCAATATGGGCATCCAGGTTCCGCTATTGGTTATTGACCGAGAATAGTTCTAGGTCATGTCTACATAGTTCTCGAACCCGTAGGGTCCGCACGCTTAAGGTTTCGATGACAATTATATTATGAGTTTATGAGTTTTGATGTACCGAAGGAGTTCGGAGTCCCGGATGAGATCGGGGACATGACGAGGAGTCTCGAAATGGTCGAGACGTAAAAATCGATATATTGGACGACTATATTCGGAGTTCGGAAAGGTTCCGAATGATTCGGTATTTTTGAGTACCGGAGAGTTACGGAATTCGCCGGGAGAAGTATTGGGCCTTATTGGGCCCTGCGGAAAGAGAGAGGGCTGCCTAGGGCAGGCCGCGCCCCAAGGCCTAGTCCGAATTGGACTAGGGGAGGGGCCGCACCCTTCCTCCCTTCCCTTCCTTCTCTCCTACTCCTACTAGGAAAGGAGGAGTCCTACTCCCGTGGGAGTAGGACTCCCCCTGGTGCGCCTCCTCCTTGGCCGGCCACCTCCTCCTTGCTCCTTTATATCACGGGGCAGGGGGCACCCCATAACACACAAGTTGATCTACGGATCGTTCCTTAGCCGTGTCGGTGCCCTCCTCCACCATATTCCACTTCGGTCATATCGTCATGAGCTTAAGCGAAGCCCTGCACCGGAGAAGTCATATCGTCATGAGCTTAGGCGAAGCCCTGCGTCGGTGGAGCATCATCATCGTCACCACGCCGTCGTCTTGTGGAACTCATCCCGACACTTTCTTTGGATCGAGTCCGGGATCGTCATCGAGTGAGCGTGTGCGAGAACTCGGAGGTGCCGTCGTTCGGTGCTTGGATCGGTCGGATCGTGAAGACGTACGACTACATCAACCGCGTTGTTATAACGCTTCCGCTTTCGGTCTACGAGGGTACGTGGACATACACTCTCCCCTCTCGTTGCTATGCCATCACCATGGTCTTGAGTGTGCGTAGGAATTTTTTTGAAATTACTACGTTTCCCAATAGAAACCGCACATCATGTACTCGGTTTTAGTTCTACTAAGCCTAAACCCTTTCGATTCCAAGGTTTGTCTCCATAACTCTAACTTCCTATTTACCCCCGTCCGACTATCGTCAACTAGCACCACATCATCCGCAAAGAGCATACACCATGGGATATCTCCTTGTATACCCCTTGTGACCTCATCCATCACCAATGCAAAAAGATAAGGGCTCAAAGCTGACCCCTGATGCAGTCATATCTTCATTGGGAAGTCATCGGTGTCGACATCACTTGTTCGAACACTTGTCACAACATTATCGTACATGTCCTTGATGAGGGTAATGTACTTTGCTGGGACTTTGTGTTTCTCCAAGGCCCACCACATGACATTCCGCGGTATTTTATCATAGGCCTTCTCCAAGTCAATGAACACCATATGCAAGTCCTTCTTTTGCTCCCTATATCTCTCCATAAGTTGTCGTACCAAGAAAATGGCTTCCATGGTCGACCTCCATGGCATGAAACCAAACTGATTTTTGGTCACGCTTGTCATTCTTCTTAAGCGGTGCTCAATGACTCTCTCCCATAGCTTCATTGTATGGCTCATCAGCTTAATTCCACGGTAATTATTACAACTCTAAGCATCCCCCTTGTTCTTGAAGATTGGTACTAATATACTCCGTCTCCATTCTCCTAGCATCTTGTTTGCCCGAAAAATGAGGTTGAAAAGTTTGGTTAGCCATACTATCGCTATGTTCCCGAGACCTTTCCACATCTCAATGGGGATACGATTAGGGCCCATCGCCTTGCCTCCTTTCATCCTTTTTAAAGCCTCCTTCACCCCAGACACCTGGATGCGCCGCACAAAACGCGTGCTGGTCTCATCAAAGGAGTCGTCCAGTTCAATGGTAGAACTCTCATTCTCCCCATTGAACAGCTTGTCGAAGTACTCCCGCCATCTATGCTTAATCTCCTCGTCCTTCACCAAGAGTTGGCCTGCTCCATCCTTGATGCATTTGACTTGGCCAATATCCCTCGTCTTCCTCTCCCAGATCTTAATTAGTGTGTGGATATCTTGGCCATGGGATAGTAATGAAATCACTTATTTGGTGATGGACAAGTATAGCTGTTGTTTGCGGAAATCTAATTTGGCTCTTGGGGGCATATGCTCCTGCCCATAAAAAATGTCTTTTGCAAATGCCAATTTTTTTAAAAGAATAGATGTATTCAATGTATTCATTGTCATACCAAAATGCTACCTGCAAATTATTAGGAGGAAAAGTATTTTGATCTGTGCAAAAAGAACAAGTCGAACGGCAAATGTTACACTCATTTTTGTTTTTTCACTGAAGAAGCACCGTCATGCCGTTTCGCATGAAAATTGTCAAGCACACTTGACAATGAATACATCTGCACAAAAATATTTTTAAAAAAATTTACTGTTCATTAGGGAGTATATACACCCCAAGGCCTAAACGGCCCTCCCGTCTGCGGAAATCACAAGCGAGATATTCTGTAGTTGCATTTCTTTACACCTCTTTCAGAACTGTACTGAAGGCCATCGTAAGCTCATAATGGCTGTCTGATGCATCTCAATTTGCTTTAGCAACAGCTGGTGAGATGGCTGGCCGATGTTCCTCAACTTGCTTTAGCAACAGTTAGTGATGACTGCGATTTAACCTCAGGAACCGGGTGCCTATTCATGGCATGGTTACCATCTGCCCCCCAAAAGCTTGCTGTTTTGATATCATCTCTTGTCATCAAGTTAGAGTAATCCTCATGGTTGTAGAGTACATTGTTCTTCCCTCCAAACTCTACAGGAAGGACTTCTGGATCAATGTGGTTGTACATTGTCTTCATGCTCTCCTCGTTCTCCTTGTACACGAAGTTCAGTTTTTGGGCTGATTTCGGGTCAATCAATACTTTGAGAACCTGGGAGCATTTGAAACGTTTGAGTTGGAAAATAAGCATGGTACCTTTTTTTATCGATCTATAGCTGTTTTTAAGAAAATAAATAAAAGAGCTTCCTATATAAAAATGAGGCATGCACCTTAAAAGAAGCCTCAAATATTTTGGGCGGATTGAACATAAATGCAGCTGAAAGCCTCTCCGGGTAATGGTTTTGCACGGTATTCATAGTCTCTCTGGAAGTCTTGAAGGGACTTCTATGGGCCAGTGTCCATCCAGTGAAATCTATCAGCCACACCATTTTGTCTTGACCTTGAGGCAGGTTGAGGACTGCATTCTCCAAGGTATATGTAAGATACTGCAACTGCCCTTCATGAGATGATGTATTCTGAAATTGTTTCAGAAAAATAAAAATACAGGTGAGTTCTAGGAGACCGGCGGTTCCCAAGCTAGCTAGGAACATGTTGAGTTCTTACCTGCTTTGCAGGTCTCATTACAATCACGGTTCTCCCCTCTCTATCTGTGAAAGGTGCCCTGTACATTTTACCTGTTTCTGCTTCAACTGAAACATCCGTCTGGATTGAAGAAGAAAACAATCAATGAGGAGTTTAACTACCGGATGAATGCAAACAAGGAAAATGAAAATAGAAAAATTACCCAGCGAATATCCTCAGGCCTCCTGGCTGCCCTCCACTCGAGGCTTTCTTCTAGCATTTTTCTAGACCTGTCGACATTCCAGTTGCGGGCCTCGAGATATCTTACCAAGCATGCTTCATTGCAATATTTCTCTCCACGGGCGTACAAAGGCCCAAGTGCAGCTCTCAGTTCCTTGATCTGTCCCCACGACATTAGAGAATTGATGAGAAAATAGCAGACATGTTTGAATTAACAGAATAGAATAATAAATACTCCCTCCGTTTTTGTATAAAGGACCACTATCCCTCTTATACCAAGAAAATTAAACTAACTAATAAATAGCACGATTAACTGGGTGAAAAAACTCTCATGTTTCCAGGCTAATTAAACATTTTGCATGTGGTGCCTCTTTCTCTAGGGCTGCATGCAATGTTTGAATTAACATTTGCATTAATAAGCATCATCATACGAGACAAAAATCTAATTGATATTTCTTAGAAGGAGATAGAGGCCTTGTATAGATGCAAATTGTATTTTTGAAAAAGTGGCCTTGTATATAAAACCAGAGGGAGTATGTGTAAACCTTGTATGCTTTATACAGATAACGACGGACAATAGTTGAACCTTGTATGTGTGTGTGCAGTTGGAGCGGGTGGCCTGGGTACCCAACATGGGTGATAGCATAATCTCTGG
The DNA here is from genome assembly GCA_021605205.1 of Aegilops longissima. NCBI lineage: Eukaryota > Viridiplantae > Streptophyta > Magnoliopsida > Poales > Poaceae > Aegilops > Aegilops longissima. Next base: position 32,324,051 of record CM038679.1, on the reverse strand, counting down.
ATCAGTTCACAACCTAGACATAGTGCCGGTCTTTTTTGACTTTATTGTTGCCAATATGTCAGTTTTTATCTTTTCTTTTGTGAGACTGTTTGTGTTTGACTCTGTGCATCTTAGCTATGCACAGACCAAATGTTGCTCATCATGCTTCGTATTCGCTTAATCCTACATGTAAAGTTAAAAAAGTGTCCTTTACTAAAAAGAAATAACAGGAGCAACAGTTCTCTGCGACAAGAACTAGTACTTTTTATCACCGTATAGTCCCCTTATGAGCTTCCAGTAAAGTGGAAAGATCAAAATGACTCCTAAGAGAGCTCCTGCAGGCTCTGGTTCAAAAGGGGACTACGGTGATTCGGTTGCAACATACAAGTATATAACTAGATGAAAGAATGCTTTGTTAGACGTTTCACACACCTAAAATTCTACATTCTGGGATTTTGTGCAAAATAAATTTCAACTAGTACACTATGCGAACCCTGACTTGCTGACAAAAGACTATGCCAAGTAAAACACATTTTGTAAACGGTCATTATGATCAGAGGGTTTGACCATCCTTGCAAGGAAATATCTAAAGTACTCTCCTCTCACAAATATAAAATATTTTGGATATTTCAATATGTGCTACCTAGAGACTGAATGAGTGAACAAACACACCAAAATGTGTCTATATACATCCATTCGGAAAAAAAAAGTTAGAACATCCTATAGCAGTGAACGGAGGGAGTAGATTATAGAGCTGGATTGAAGCATTTTATATTCCTTTGAGCAAAAATATACAAACTGCAAAAAACATTGGAAGGGCATATCCAACGTCGCGCCGCAAAACGCCCACAAATGTCTGGGCCATTTTTGTCATCCAGCGCGGTGCTCTCTGTTGGAAAAGGCAATGCCTAGGAGGCGCTTAGGAATGCTTAGGCGCTAGGCAATGACCATTTTCCTTTGATTACAAATGCATATAGGGACGAAACGTGAGACAGACAAATGTAGCCCCCATGAAACTTTTTTACCTTTTATTTTTCTTGGGGTGGGGGTGTCAATACTATAATTTGTTTAACTAGAAGGCTTGAAATTTGCATGATAATAGTTCCACAAGGTAACCAGAGTATGATATTGTTGTTAAAAAAATACCTTTGCCTGTCTCTGCTCAGCATCATCTGACTCGAAATGAGAAGTTTGCTTTCTCCAAAACATGTTTTCTTCGACTCTCGATGATGCTCAACCTTTAAACAGAAAAGACATTTGGAGCAAACTTAGGCAACAGTTGCCAAACCTTGTGCAAAGCCACTTCAAATGTTCGAGTAGAGTATAGTCACATTTTAAATAGTACTTGCAAGAAAATACCAATGACATGAATGCATATGTATTCAAGAGCTATCAAATGTCTATCAAAGAACAAAAGAATTTGAAATGATGGTCAATTGATATACATGATAGATTCTGCACATTTGATATGAATGCATATGTATGGAAAATATAATTTCTTGTTTGACCAGACTTCCAAATAAGTTCATAATTGCTTTCGATAGAAACATAAACCTAGACAGCATGAAAATATCAAGATTGTGAAAGTTCGTTGGGAATCCAACGAGAGATGCGTGATGTTACCTCACTCTGTTTCGCTATTGTAAAAAGTTCAACCATGGTACTATAAAATGGCAATTACACTTGGTTACAAGGTGATACCCCCTCCGTTTTGAATTATTCGAAGGTCTAGATTTATCCTAAGTCAAACTTCTTTAAGTTTGACCAAGTCTAGAAGAAACATATTGACCTCTTCAACACCATACTAATTTTAGATTCATCATCATGCAATATATTTTCACACTATAAATATTTGATGTTAGATATTAGCAATTTTTTCTATAGGCTTGGTCAAACATAGAGAACTTTGACTTAAGACAAAGCTAATTCAAAAGATTTGAAACGGAGGTATTAGTTCGAATTCTAGTGTGCTACTCCATTAATTTTGACCGTCAACATGCGGGGCCCACATGTCAGTTCTATCTTCTTCCTCTGAAATTCCCCATGAAGGATCTAGATCAGGAGGTAAGGGTGGAGGTGGATGGCGGCACAGACTAGCCCCCACTCCTGTCCGTCCTCGCTCTCCCCGTAACGGCGCTCCCCGCCGCCGTCTCCCGCCTGGAGGCCGCTGCCCCGTGGAAGGAGCTACCTCCCCCGCGCCGTCCCGTCGGCCTGGTGGTCCCGCAGGATCCCCTTCATCCAGCCGCTGCCGCCGGCTGCGGACTCGGCAAAGGAAGAGGAGGGGAGAAGGTTCCCCCGCCCCCAGTGCGTGCGGGTGGCTCCGTCTCTCGATCCAGGCACGGCCGATGGGGCGTGGTGCCCTCTGCAAGCCATGGTGTGATGTTCGTACTAGCAGTGCTACTACTGTGACATGAAACAGAGAATGGCGGATTCTTGATGGATGGTTTCACAGTGACAAGCGCAAGATTTATCAATCACCAGGGGCAGGGAAAGAAATCAACCACAGCAGTTGTCAATCCAGCAGCAAGACAGCAAGAACAGGGAATGAAAAGTGGATCAAGAAAAATCCGCGTACGTACCAGGATCGGCCACGAGAGGAGACGGACGAGACCTGCGACTATGACCAAGAACGTGGGATCGTGAGATTCACCGACGCAATGCCGGCAAGACCTGCACAGGCGTCGCCGGCTGGCATTATTAAAATCTAAAAGAAGAGGCGCCGAAGAGAGTTGGACTGGGGCGGGAGCGCGAGAATAATGGAAGAGAGGGAGGGAGGGAGGGGGAGACAGAGGGAGGAGCTGAGGAAGCATCACCGAAACGACGCCGTGGAATGGATCTGGATCTGTGGAATCACGCTGTTGCTGTTGATATTGCGGTTGAGTGTCAGCTGAAGCGTTTTGGGGAGTAACATGCCGGCATCGCTGACATGCGCCAAAGGGCGTTGGATTCTTCAGTGTGTCAAATTGTTGGCCAAGGGAATATAGGATTGTTGTATTAACTATTTTTGTAACATCACAAGGGAGATATTCTGCAGTTACATTTATTTATGCAAACATATCGATACATTCCTCTTCTCTTCCAGAGCTGTACCGAGAACCGTCACAACGGCTCACTGAAGCTCCTCAACCAACTTTTGCAATAACATGTAAAAGATGGCTGGCCGATGTTCCTCAACTCGCTTTAGCAACAATTACTGACGACTGCGGTTTAACCTCATGAACCGAGTCCACGTTGACGACATGGTTACCATCTGCTGCCCAAAATCTTGTTGTTTTGATGTCATCCTTTGTCATCAACTTGGAGTAATCTTCATGGTTGTACACGGCATTCTTCTTTCCTCCAAACTCCACAGGAAGGACTTCTGGATCAATGTGGCTGTACATTGTCTTCATGCTCTCTTCGTTCTCCTTGTACACGAAGTTCAGTTTCTGGGCTGATTTTGGGTCAACCAGTACTTTGAGAACCTGAAAGCATTTGAAACATCCAAGTTGGAAAGTTAGCATGGTACTTATTTGTATCGATCTATAGTTTTTTTTTCAAACCAAAGAGCTTCCTGAATAAAAGGAAGACATGCAACACTATGTTTTATGAAGCGGTAATGTTCAAAGCCTACACCTTAAAAGAGGCCTCAAATACTTTGGGCGGATTGAACAGAAATGCAATCGAAAGCCTCTCCGGGTAATGGTTTTGCAGGACATTCATACAGTCTCTGGCAGTCTTGAAGGGGGTTGCATGGGCCAGTGTCCATCCTGTGAAGTCTATCAGCCACACCATTTTCTCATGACCTTCAGGCAGGCTGAGAACAGCATTCTCCAAGGTATATATAAGATACTGCAACTGCCCTTCGTGAGACGATGTATTCTGAAATTGTGAAAAAAAAATTATACAGGTAAGTTCTAGCAAGGATAAGGAAGCTAGAAACTGGCAATTCTGATTTCTGAAGCTAAGAACATGTTTTTTTTATTTTAAGCTAGGGTTCTTTCCTGCTTTGCAGGTCTCATTACAACCACGGTTCTCCCCTCTCTATCTGTGAAAGTTGCCCTGTACATTTTACCCGTTTCTGCTTCAACGGAAACATCCGGCTGAAATGAACAATGAGACAGTTAATGGAATGTTAAGCTACTTGATTAATGCAAGCAAGGAAAATGAAAAGAAAACTATTACCCAGCGAATATCCTCAGGTCTCTTAGCTGCCCTCCACTTGATACTTTCTTCCAGCATTTTTCTAGACTTGTCAACATTCCAGTTGCGGGCCTCGAGATATCTTACCAAGCATGCTTCATCACAATATTTCTTTCCACGGGCAGAGAAAGGCCCAAGTGCAGCTTTTAGTTCCTTGATCTGTCCCCATGAGATTGTTACATGAGAGCATTGATGAGAAAATAGTAGGCAGGTTTGAATTAACAGACTAGAATAATAAATATGTGTAAACTCTGTATGCATTATACAGATAACGATGAACAAAAGTTCTCTGCGACAAGAATTAGTATTTTTTTTATCACCGTCCGTAGTCCCCTTATGAGCTTCCAGTGAGGTGGAAATGAAGGCTCTGGCTCAAAAGGGGACTACAGTGATTCGGGAGTACATGTTACAGGTAGATGAAAGAATGTGTCGTTAGACATTTCAGACTCCTAAAATTCTACAGTGTGGGATTTTGTGCAAAATAAAATTTAACTAGTAGACTGTGTGAACTCTGATTGCTGACAAAAGACTATGCTAAGCAAGACACATTTTTTTCAAATGGTCATTATCATCAGAGGGTGATATGTGATCATGCATCCTTTGCAAGGAAGTATCTGAAATACATTATACAGCTGGAATGATCCATTTATATTCCTTTGAGCAGAACAACATACACAAACTGCAGATAACTTTGTAACCGCGGAGTTGCCTGTGTATAAAACCAATCATTATCATGGAAAAACAAATATTCCATGAAAGGTGAAGACAGAATGACAGAAAATTAACTCATAACACAAGGACTGAGAATAAGCTGATTGGGTCACAATAAATGTATAGTATGTATGCAGAAGATAAGCTGATATAATTCCCCTTTCTTCTTGATTTACCATGACATGATCTTACGGGCTTCTACTTGGCTATATTACAGTTTGACCATTTTCATTTTATTATAAATGCAACTAAGGCTGAAGCCCGAGATAGACAAATGCAGCCACCATGAATTTTTTTACCTTTTCTTTTTCTTATTAGGTGGTCAATATTGTAATTTATTTACTAGAAGCCATAAAATCTGCATGCTAATAGTTCCACAAGGTAACCAGAATATGATAATTTTCAAAATTACCTTTGCTTGTCTCTGCTCAGCATCATCTGAATCGAAATGAGAAGCTTGCTTTTTCCGAAACATGTTCCCTTTAACTCAATGACGCTCAACCTTTAGACAGAAAAGGTATTTGGAACAAAATTAGGTGATAGTGGCCAACCCTTGTGCAAACCCACTTCAAATGTTCGAGTGCAGTTACATTTTAAATAGTACGTGCAAGAACAATCAAATATCTATTGAAGAATAACAGAATTTGAAATGATGATCAATTAATGTACATGCATGATTCTGCACAATTGATATGAATGCATATGTATTAAAAATATAATTTCTTGTTTGACCAGACTTCGAAATAAGTTTATAGTGGCTTTTGAGAGAAACATAAACCTAGACACTGGATGAAAAATATCAAGACTCTGAAAGTTGGTCGCAAATCCAATGAGAGATGCTTGATGTTATCCCACATTACCGAAAAAGGGTTTCCCCCCGCTTTGTACTCCCTCCATTCCCTTATACAAGGCCACAAACTCAGATTACAGGTACCAAGATAAAATTTAATGACTGTTTTGCAAGTCAACTTTTTTTCTCGTTAACCGGGATCATTAATGCACCGTAAGCATGCAACAAATGAATGGGAAGGAAGGAGCTGAGTGTCATTATGACTACATGCATGTAAGTATTAAAAAGTTGCTAGTACGAGAAAACATCATTAATTTTTGCCTCGGTTACTGTTGGTGGCCTTGTATTGATGCAAAATGTATTTTTGATAGTGGCCTTGTATAAGGGAATGGAGGGAGTATTACAAAGCAACAACATCGATACAACCAACGATAGGTACTGGGGCGGAAGCATCACAAGCACGCCCAAAAGAAATGAAAGAGAAAATACAAAAGGAAAAAAAATGCCGACAACGGCGGATCAACGAAAACGAACATTTCTTTTGGCATTGTAAAAACTTCAACCGCAGCACTATAGAACGGCAGTTACAGTTGCTCACAAGGTGATAATAATATACCCCCGTTTCAAGTTCTAGCTTTGCCCTAATTCAAACTTCTTTAAGTTTGACCAAGTCTAGAAGAAATATATCGACATGTACAACACCAAACTAATTTTGATACATTCATCATAAAATATACTTTCAAACTATAAATATTTGATGTTATAGATATTAGCATTTTTTCTACACGCTGGGTCAAATGTTGAGAAGTTTGACTTAAGACGAAGCTAGAACTTCAAATAGTTTGAAACAAAGTGCGTAAATATTCATACTCCAAAGTATATATGTCCGAAGATTACCAAACAATTACTGTGAATATTCATACTCCAAAGTATATATATCCTACCTACCAGTACTGTGAACTCTCACTAAATTATAGCCACAAATATTTGGACCCCATTTCAACATAAATCAATAAGAGCATTAACTTCAAATTGTCTCTATCAGTGCAAGGCGATGGTTGCCTACTTCCCCTATTTGCTACTATCATGTACCAGTTCAGTATGTACACCAGCCAAATGTCAAGCCTATTGACGTGGTCCTAATCACTGTACCAGACTATGATACACAAAACACAAGCAGTTCACTCAATGAAAAAGTGCAACCCCTGGAAAAATCTGCTGTCGATCTCCTGTAACGCTACAAAACGGCAATTGAAGTTGGAGAAAAGGTGACAACAATATACCTCTCCATTTCAAATCATTTGAGTTTGGTCAACATCTATATCACCAAATTATTTTCTTTACATTTATCATAAAATATATTTCCGGACCATATATTTTTAACATTGTGGGCATTAGCACATTTTTGAATGAACATGGTGAAATATATTAGCACATTTTTCTATAAACTTGACTGCGAACAACTTCAAACAATTTGAAACGGAGGGATATTTGGATTTCTAGCCTATTAATGCATAGTATACTTTGTGTGTCAATATTCGTACTTGAGAGTACCAAACAATTAATCTTACCATATTGTCAAGTCTGAATGGATTATAGACCACAAATATCTTCGCATAAATAAATAAGAACAATGATTATAATTTGTTTCTATCAGCGCAAAACGATGGGTGCCTCCTTCCCTTATTTTGCTATCATGTATCAATTTGGTACGCACACAAGCCAAATGTCAAGCCTGTTAACATCGTCCTAATCACTGTACCAGACTATAACACGCAAAACAAGCAGTTAGCTCAATGGAAAAGTACAACCCCTAGAGAGATCTGCTGCCTCCTCTAGAAACAATGCTTTTTCTTTTCAAAAAGGAGGATTACCCCCGGCCTCTGCCTCCTCTAGAAACAATGGTGACATCTGTCAAGCAATGCTGCACAAAGGCCAAGTAAACCTATGGTAGTTGGTAACCCGACACCAGGTCGGATCGCAACATCCGTTTTTTCAAATCACGTGGCCGCGAAATGTGCCTAAGTGGTAAGTATTATTGCCCGACTTTGACCTCTAAGGGGAAAGTTCGTGGAAGCTGAAGGTTCAACACGTTACTTTTATCATCTCGATGCGCAGAAATCCCAGATCTTCTAAGGCAGCATGAATCAGACAGAAGAAGACGGGCGGGCTCATAAGAAAACAGACTAAAGATTTGTGAATACATAAAGCTCTATTGTTGGTGCTACGCAGCTTTCCCCCCTAAAAGATGTTGTGATGTTCATAGTCTCATACACGCAGAGTTACAGTTACATGAAACAGAGAACGACGGATTCTTGATGGATGGTTTCAGTCTTTCAGAGAGACAAGCGCAAGATTTATCAGTCCCCAAGGGCAGGGAATGCAACCCGGGCACGAGGAGTTCAATACATCATCAGAACATGAATGGGCAAGAATCCACCACAGCAGTTGTCAATTCAGCAAGACAGACAAGAACAAGAAATGAAAAGTGAATCAAGAATAAGAAATCTCCATACGTACCAGGATCGACCTCGACGGGGGGCCCCGGCGGACGAACCAGACCTGCGACGATGACCAAGAACCGGGGTTGTGAGAGTCCCTGACGCAATGGCGGCGAGACCTGGACGGGCGTTAAAAGGAGAGATGTCGAGACGACAGAGTTGGGCTGGACTTTTCTTTCTCCTCCGATCCTGAGTCCTCACCTCTCGGGTAGGGAGCGCAAGAATAATCAAAGAGGGGGAGGGGGGGCGGATGAGATGGGCCGGGGAAGCAACACGGAAACGGCGCCGTGGCGGGGAGGGGGCGGCTTGTGGACGATGAAGCGCTTTGCGGAGTGGTTAATGACTTGCGCCAAAGGGCCTTGGATTCTGACGGGTGGGATCGGTCCGGTGGCAAGACTTTCCTAGTGGACATCGCATCGCACCAGATCCAGATGTGTAACGGGGCACAGGAACCCCCAAAATATCCTCTCTTTCTCTCTTGCAACGGCACAGGGGGAGGTCGGCGGGTACCTTGCTACCAAAAAAACGTATCACTGAATTCATATTTGAACAAAAAATAAAATTTATTTTTATTTGTCGTATAATTTATATTTTGTTGATCAAACCAAGGAGCTAAAAGTGTACAAGTGTACAACAATCCAGCATAGTACGAGCTTCACTGGCTCCGACTACGCCAGAATTTCTGAAATTTTTTATTGCCTCCGGAGCGGACCCTTTGGGAGTAGTGTGATAAACCCCAAATCCAAGTTGTATAAAGAAAGCACAACCTTATGAAAATCCGCAAAAAAGTGCAATGAGGTCACCACCTTTAATCACCTTCCAAAAAGGTCTGCTAAAACTTCACGGGACAACCATCCGGCCCTAGCGCCTTATTACGCCCAATCTGAAAAGACAAGCTGTCTAACCCTATTGTTCCGTGAACTCTGTCGTAAAATAACTCTCACCGACCTGGGGTACATCATCAACCACTAGATATAAACATAAATTTTAAGTCTAGGAGACACCAGTGCACATCCAAAACCTTGACACCCACTTCTGTCCTTGAACACTTCATGGGTGTCCCCTCTCTTGGCTCGGCCATTGTCTCCGCAAACTTTGCCTCACAACCCTAACCACTCCGACAAGATCACGAGATTGATTATGAATTGATTGCGAGTTTGCAACCAGAGAGAAGAGCAGCTAAATATGAATATTAAAAAGAGATGATAGGCATGAGGTTTCTCTATGACCATCATCTTCTCATATATATGGAGTTTTTTTTTGTGAGGGATATATATGGAGTTACTTGGGGAAATGAAATGGTAAAAACAAATTAAATTAATATTCGTGAAATGGCAGCTGCACATTACAAATTTAAGTGTATAATAAAATACAGATGGAAGACAGCTAAATAATAGGTGAATTATTCTTTAGTGTTTCAAATTGTTGGCCAAGGGAATATTGAACTGTTGTGAGATCACTTGTTTGGGGATATACTACTAGTAATAACTATTTTTGTAACATCACAGGCAAGATATTGCAGTTACATTTATTTATCCAAGCATCCTCAACGTATCGATATATATATTCCTCTTTTAGAGCTGTGAACCGTCACATTGGCCCGTTGAAGCTCCTCAACTTGCTTTTGCAATAACAGGTGAGATGGGTCGCCGATGTTATGTTCCTCAACTTGCTTTAGCAACAATTGGTGACGACTGCGGTATGACCTGAGGCACCGAGCCCCCGTTTACGGCATGGCTACCATCTGCTGCCCAAAAGTTTGCTGTTTTGATGTCATCCTTTGTCATCAACTTAGAGTAATCCTCATGGTTGTACACCACAATGTTCTTCCCTCCAAACTCCACCGGAAGGACCTCTGGATCAATGTGCTTGTACATCGCCTTCATACTTTCCTCGTTGTCCTTGTACACAAAGTTGACTTTCTGGATTGATTTCGGGTCAAGGAATACTTTGATAACCTGAAACCATTTGAAACATTTCAGTTGGAACATCAGAAACACAGAATATAATAGCTCATTTCGAAAATCTTTCTGAACAGAAACAGAGTACTAAAGGGATGATAGATGTTCAGAGGCGACACCTTAAAGAAAGCCTCAAATACTTTGGGGGGATTGAACAAAAACGCAACTGAAAGCCTCTCAGGGTAATGGTTTTGCAGGATATTTGCACTGTCTCTGGCAGTCTTTATGGGGGTTGCATTGGCCAGTGTCCATCCTGTGAAGTCTATCAACCACACCATTTTGTCTAGACCCTGAGGAAGGCTGAGAACTGCATTCTCCAAGGTATATATAAGATACCGCAACTGCCCTTCATGAGATGATGTATTCTGAAATTGTTTTAAAAATATTATGCAGGTGAATTCAAGGTTAAGGAAGCCATAGGCCCACAAAAAACGGTGAGCGCTTACCTGCTTTGCAGGTCTCATAATAACGACAGTTTTCCCTTCTCTATCGGTGAAAGTTGCCCTGTACATTTTACCTGTTTCTGCTTCCACAGAAACATCAGGCTGAAATGAATGAAAATGAAAACAATCAAAAGAATGTTTGGTTAATTACTTGGTCAAGTTTTTGGAAAGAAATCACTTGAGCATTTATTTCAAGGAAGGAAAATGCATATTTACCCAGCGAATATCCTCAGGCCTGCTAAGTGCCCTCCACTTAAGACTTTCTTCCAACATTTTCCTAGACTTGTCGACATTCCAGTTGCGGGCTTCGAGATACCTAGCCAAGCATGCTTCACTGCAGTACTTTTCGCCACGGGCAGACATAGGCCCAAGTGCAGCTCTCAGTTCGTTGATCTGCTTGCAGAAGATTGTTTCATGAGAAATGGACGAAAAAACAGTAGTATATATGTTTAACCAAGATGAAGATACCAAGGTAGTTTCCTCTTTGACAAGAACTAGTATGCGTCGATATTGCTTACGGGCTTCCACTGAACTGGAAACATCTAAAGGATTCATAATAGAGCTTCTGCAGGCTCCATACGGAAGGGGACTATGTTGAATCAGTTACAACATACATTTGTATCAATGAAAGCACATGTAGAAAAGTTTGTGTAGTCAGACATTTCACACTCCTAAAAATGCTACAATGTGGGCTTTTATGCAAAACAAGATATCACTCAGTAGTCTATGTGAGATCTTAACTGCCACAAAAAATTATGCAGAAGCACATATTGTCACAGTATCATTCCCATCACGACATAATACTTGACCATCCTTTGCGAGGGAGTAAGTCAAACTGTTTGTCTCGCACCAAATTTTTTTTGAATGATTTGTAGATTACTCACCACGCTTGCCGTACGGTTTATCTCGTCACAAATAAATAATATATAGGTGATTACTTACATATATCTGCCTTTGGTCTTCATTTACTAAGCCAGAACCAGTCAGGCTACTATGCTATGTTCAGGTTCAAAGTTTTGCACATTTTAACTTGTTTAGATATGCGTATAAGATGAAAACTTGATAAAAAGCTGAAGTGTCACACTGAAACTTTTAAGTTTTCTTTACCTTTCCCATTTTAATCTCATTTCTCTTCTTTTTTGGGGTATTAATATTGCAGTAACAACTACATTAAGAGTATTACGGGTGCATATGTTATCAAAATTCCTTGGAAAGAAACTAGCGAATCCATCAACATTGTAATATTAGTACCTAGAACATGTACTTTACATGGTAATAGTTCTACAGCGTAACCAAAACATGACTTTCAATTAATACCTTTGCTTGTCGCTGCTCAGCATCATCTGAATTGAAATGAGAAGCGTGCTTCCTACGAAACATGATGTCTTCAACTTACTGAGGATTAACCTTCAAATGTGATATGACAATAAATTAACATACATGTTAGATGAGTAAAGAGTTGAATAGAAATTTTTCTTTTTGACTGAACTTGAAAATAAGTCCATCGTTACTTTTGAGAGGAAGTGGTTTCAAATCATAAGTGCATTTGCTCTACCGACTGTCTCTGTCACCCAAAAAGGATGGGTGCATCTTCCCCTTTATTTTCCGTCACACATCAATTAAGAGGGCCAGAAAATGTGTTAAGCCTACAAAGGTCACGTCCTAATCAACTGTCCCATCAGACTACAACAGGAAACCACAAGTGACCGTACTCCGTGAACAAGTCCAAGACCTCTAGAAGAAGTTGCATTATCCTGTGGACAAGCAAAGCTACGACAGTTCTACGCCGGCACCCCGAATCAGATCGGCCTAAAAACATCCGTTTTCTAATCACATGGCAGGAAAATGTGCTTGAGGTTTCACATGCTGCCACCGTGAGTGGATCGCACCACGATCCGCGGTGCGTGGAGGAATCCCTGTTTTCTACTATCAGTAGCTGACATTGACAGATAGAGGGGCGGCCTTTATTAGTACTAGTTAATTGTTAGGGCGGCCTTAATAGCAGCCCCTGATGCAACTCTGACTTGTTAATTGTCACCCCAACTTTTGACTTCTAATGGGTTCATAGACCTTCAGCAAAGAAGCATAAAAAGATCTGGGAGTCCCTGAATCTGCACTGCTGATGCGACTCATGTTTATTTTCCTTCTAAAAAGATGAACAAATCCATATTTGCAGAGTTACAGACTTGCAGTGCAGTAAAATAGCAAGGGTTTTCTTTTCGCACGAACAGAGCCTGACGGATTTCAGGTGGATGGTTTCAGAGTTTTTCAGGCACAAGCACAGGATTTACCAATCGGCAGGGAAACGTAGCGAGCAGGAGTGGTTCAATATCATCAGAACATGAACGGGAAAGAATCAACTGAATAACCAATCCATAAAAGGCAGATAACAAGAACAAGAAATGGAAAAAGGAATCAAGAAAGGAGAAAAGTTGTCCGTACCAGGAGAAGCAGACGAACCGGACCTGCAACTCGGCAACTCGGGCTCCGGGAATCACCCGCGGAACGGCGGCGAGGAAGGAACTGGCCGGCGCTGGCTGGAGTTGGACGGTGCTCTCCTCCTCCTCCTCCTGCCGTGTCGGGGCGCAAGAATAAACAGCACGAGAGAGACAGAGGGGGAGAGGCGGACTGACTGGGGAGGCAACACCGCACCGACGCCGTGGAGTGGAGGTTGCGCGGAATCGATCACGCGCTTGCGATGAGCGGGGGTTCGGGGGAGCACGCGCACGCCATTGGAGGAAGGGTCAATTTTGTGGCTGGCCTCGCCGGGAAAGTGGGTTATTGGTGCGTCGCCGGTGTTGCTGACCTGTTTGTTTGGGTTCTGCTGGTCCGGTCGCGGTGAACCGAGCGAAGGACTAGGCAGGCTGCTGCCGTGAAACCGACGGGGCGTGGTACACAACACAACTGCGGACAGCGCCGGAGACGTTCGGCACTGTTACTTTTTCAACGAGCGAGATTGTGGATTGTACAAAAGAGACCGATCACCTTTCGAGATTTGTGGTGGACAATCAACCGCATCATCTTCCCTGCATTTATGAGATGAGATAAAAACACTAGCATTCACCCGACACCCGACTGATAACTCTCCGTGCGACCCGACGACTTACCCGGTTGTCAGATCCGAGCTTGATTCAACGTGCACAGAGCAATTCTTGACCCAGCCGGTTTGCAGCATGGGTCATGTTGCACACTTTCGAGAGCAACTTGGCTCATGTTGTGGAGAGCTCATGTTGTGGAGAGTTCCACGGCCTCGTACACAGGCATGTGCCCCTATGGGCTCCGTGCGCCGCTCTTCGTCTTTGGCTTATCCTCTGGTCTCTTCCACACACTTTGTCTCTTCTCTGCCTTATCCCTTCCTGCTATCATCATCGTGTGGCTGCCCTACATCGAATCCATTCCCATTTCAACTCAGCTCTTTTCTTGCCCAACTACCCCTTTCTCCGGTGAGTTTGTTCCTACACTCAGCGACAAAGATCGTCGTGCACTCACTCGACTAATACCTCTCCGCGTGTCAACCGCTTACACAGTTGCTCGCGCAGCACAATCCTGACCCCAACCGGTTTGCAACATGGGTCATGTTGGTGAAGGAACGATTCTAGGTCAGGAGAACCTAAAACAATACATTACTGAGTATTACAAGCAGTTGTTTGGGCCTCCAGAGGATAACTGTGTTTCTCTGGATGAGTCTAGGATTGAGGATGTTCCTCAACTTACTACTGTTGAGAATGATATTTCAGCTGCTCCTTTTTCTGAGAAAGAGGTTTTTGAGGCCATATCGCAGATGAAAAATAATAAGGCTCCCGGCCCAGATGGATTCCTGGCTGAGTTTTATAAGAAGTGCTGGCATATTATTAAAGGGGGTCTGTTGCCGTTGTTCCATGATTTATTCTCTGGACAACTTCAACTTTTTCAACTGAATTTTGGAACGATAACCCTGCTTCCTAAGAAAACAGAGGCTGTGAGAATTGAGCAATTCAGGCCCATCTGTCTTCTTAATGTTAGTTTTAAAAAATTTACCAAGGTCGGGACTAATAGGCTCACACAGATTGCGCATGATGTGGTGCAGCCTACCCAAACTGCTTTCATGCCGGACAGGAACATCCTCGAAGGGGTTGTGGTCCTTCATGAAACGCTCCATGAGATTCACACGAAAAAACTAGATGGAGTTATTTTCAAGGTGGATTTCGAGAAAGCGTACGATAAAGTCAAATGGCCTTTCCTTCAACAGGCCTTACGCATGAAGGGTTTTGATGAAGCTTGGCGACGCCAGGTAGAATCTTTCACGCAAAAAGGGAGTGTTGGAATTAGAGTTAATGACGACATAGGTCATTATTTCCAGACACACAAGGGCCTGAGACAAGGTGATCCAATGTCTCCTATTCTGTTCAACATTATGGTTGACATGTTGGCAATTCTGATAGGTATGGCAAAGGAAGCCGGTCAAGTGGGTGGCTTAGTGCCTCATCTAGTTGATGGTGGTGTGTCCATCCTGCAGTACGCTGATGATACAATCATCTTTATGGAGCACGACTTGGCAAAAGCAAGAAATATGAAGCTGGTGTTATGCTTATTTGAACAATTGACCGGTTTGAAGATTAACTTTCATAAAAGCGAGTTGTTCTGTTTTGGTAGAGCCAATGAGGAACAAGAGGCTTATAGGCAATTGTTCGGATGCGAATTGGAGGCATTACCTTTCACGTACTCAGGTATACCCATTCACCATCGTAAGCTGACAAACAGAGAATGGAAGTGCATCGAGGATCGGTTTGAGAAGAAACCGAGTTGCTGGAAGGGCAAACTCATGTCATATGGAGGCTGATTGATATGCCTATGTTTCTCTTATCTTTCTTCGAAGTCCCAGTTGGTGTTAGGAAAAGGCTGGACTTCTATCGATCCCGATTCTTCTGGCAGAGTGATGAACTAAAGAGAAAATACCGACTCGCCAAATGGGATATCATCTGTCGACCAAAGGACCAGGGGGCCTTGGTATTGAGAATCTTGAAGTCAAGAAGAGATGTCTTCTCAGTAAGTGGTTGTATAAGTTATCAGTTGAGACCGGGGCCACGTGGGCGCAGATTCTCCGTAGCAAGTATCTGCAGTCCAAGACTTTGTCCCAGGCGACAGTGAGACCTACTGACTCTCCATTTTGGAAGGGGCTTATGAGAGTCAAAGCTGCCTTCTTTAATAGAACAAAGTTTATAGTCGGTAATGGCAACACCACTCGCTTCTGGGAGGATACTTGGCTTGGTGAAACGCCATTGGCGCTTCAGTATCCGTCCCTGTATCGTATTGTTCAACGATGTGATGCTCTTGTTGCAATGATTATGCAGTCCATTCCCCTTAATACTCAGTTTAGGAGGGTGCTTGTTGGCGACCGGTGGTAAGCATGGCTTCATTTGGTGATTAGACTGATGGAGGTTCAGCTATCTCATCAGCCCGATCAGTTGTGTTGGATGCTTACTAGGTCTGGAGAGTTCACAGTTAAGTCGATGTATATCAATGTCATTAACTCTAGTGCTATTCCTAGTTCCAAAGATGTTTGGAAAGTCAAAGTTCCTTTGAAAATTAAAGTGTTTATGTGGTTTGTACATAAACAAGTCATTTTAACAAAGGATAATTTGGTTAAGCGCAACTGGACAGGATCTACTAGGTGTAGTTTTTGTGATCGGGACAAAACTATCAAGCACCTCTTCTTTGACTGCCCGTTGGCGAGAGTTTTGTGGCACTGTTGGGGAACGTTGCAGAAAATTAAAAATTTTCCTACGGTTTCACCAAGATCCATCTATGAGTTCATCTAAGCAACGAGTCAAGGGAGTGAGTTTGCATCTACATACCACTTGTAGATCGAGTGCGGAAGCGTTCAAGGGGATGGTGATGATGGAGTCGTACTCGCCGTGATTCAGATCACCGATGACCAAGTGCTGAACGGACAGCACCTCCGGGTTCAACACACGTACGGTATGGACGACGTCTCCTCCGTCTTGATCCAGCAAGGAGGAAGGAGAGGTTGAGGAAGACAGCTCCAACGGCAAAGACGACGGCGTGGTGTTGTTGGTGCAGAAGATCTCCGGCAGGGCTTCGCCAAGCACGTCACGGAGGAGGAGAGGTGTTGGGAGGGAGGGCTGCGCCTTGGCTTAGGTGTTCAGCCTCCCTCACCCCTCTATTTATAGGGGAAGGGGCAGGGGGCGGCCCCTCTAGATGGGATCTAGAGGGGGCGGCGGCCGAGAGGGGGACTTGCCCCCAAGCAGGCGCCCCTCTGGGGTTCCCCCAACCCTAGGCGCATGGGCCCAAGGGGCGCCCAGCCCTCCAGGCTGGCTCCTACCCCACGAGCCCATGTGGCCCCGGGAGGGTGGCCCTCCGGTGGACCCCGGAACCCTTCCGGTGGCCCCAGACAATACCGATAAGCCCCGAAACCTTCCGGTGTCCGTATGACAACTTCTCATATATAAATCTTTACCTCCGGACTATTCCGAACTCCTCGTGACGTCCGGGATCTCATCCGGACTCAAACAACATTCGGTAATCACATACAAGTCTTCCTAATAACCCTAGCGCCACCGAACCTTAAGTGTAGACCCTACGGGTTCGGAGACATGCGAACATGACCGAGACGGCTCTCAGTCAATAACCAACAGCGGGATCTAGATACCCATGTTGGCTCCCACATGCTCCTCGATGATGTCATCGGATGAACCACGATGTCGAGGATTCAAGCAACCTCAGATACTATTCCCTTTGTCAATCGATGCGTTACAAGCCCGAGACTCGATCGTCGGTATCCCAATACCTCGTTCAATCTCGTTACCGGCAAGTCACTTTACTCGTACCGTAATGCATGATCCCGTGACCAAACACTTGGTCACTTTGAGCTCATTATGATGATGCATTACCGAGTGGGCCCAGAGATACCTCTCCGTCATACGGAGTGACAAATCCCAGTCTCGATCCGTGTCAACCCAATGACACTTTCGGAGATACTTGTAGTGCACCTTTATAGTCACCCGATTCGTTGTGACGTTTGGTACACCCAAAGCACTCCTACGGTATCCGGGAGTTACACGATCTCATGGTCTAAGGAAGAGATACTTGACATTGAAAAAGCTCTAGCAAAACGAACTACACGATCTTGTGCTATGCTTAGGATTGGGTCTTGTCCATCACGTCATTCTCCTAATGACGTGATCCCGTTGTCAATGACATCTGATGTCCATAGTCAGAAAACCATGACTATCGGTTGACCAACGAGCTAGTCAACTAGAGGCTTACTA
Organism: Aegilops longissima; assembly: GCA_021605205.1. Lineage (NCBI taxonomy): Eukaryota > Viridiplantae > Streptophyta > Magnoliopsida > Poales > Poaceae > Aegilops > Aegilops longissima. The sequence continues at coordinate 32,306,216 of CM038679.1, read as the reverse complement.
GGGACGTATTGTGGTCTATGTATTCACACGTGTATTACGATTTCCGGATAATACAATTATAGCATGAATAAAAACAATTATCATGAACAAGGAAATATAATAATAATGCTTTTATTATTACCTCTAGGGCATATTTCCAACAGTCTCCCACTTGCACTAGAGTCAATAATCTAGTTACATTGTGATGAATCGAACACCCATAGAGTTCGGTGTTGATCATGTTTTGCTCATCAGAGAGAGTTTAGTCAACGGATCTGCGACATTCAGATCCGTATGTACTTTGCAAATATCTATGTCTCCATCTTGAACATTTTCACGGATGGAGTTGAAGCGACGCTTGATGTGCCCGGTCTTCTTGTGAAACCTGGGCTCCTTGGCAAGGGCAATAGCTCCAGTGTTGCCACGGAAGAGTTTGATCGGCCCCGACGCATTGGGTATGACTCCTAGGTCGGTGATGAACTCCTTCACCCAAATTGCTTCATCGCTGCCTCCGAGGCTGCCATGTACTCCGCTTCACATGTAGATCCCGCCACGACGCTTCGCTTGCGGCGCACCACTTCTCGCTCCACCATTCAACATATACACGATCCGGTTTGTGACTTAGAGTCATCAGATCCGTGTCGAAGCTAGCATCGACGTAACCCTTTACGACGAGCTCTTCGTCACCTCCATAAACGAGAAACATGTCCTTTGTCCTTTTCGGTACTTTAGGATATTCTTGACCGCTGTCCGGTGTTCCTTGTCGGGATTACTTTGGTACCTTCCTACCAAACTTACGGCAAGGTTTACATCAGTCCGTACACACAGATGGCATACATAATAGATCCTATGGCTGAAGCATAGGGGATGACACTCATCTCTTCTTTATCTTTTGCCGTGGTCGGGCATTGAGCCGAGCTCAATCACACACCTTGCAATGCAGGCAAGAACCCCTTCTTGGACTGATCCATTTTGAACTTCTTCAAAATATTATCAAGGTATGTGCTTTGTGAAAGACCTATGAGGCGTCTCGATCTATCTCTATAGATCTTGATGCCTAATATATAAGCAGCTTCTCCAAGGTCCTTCATTGAAAAACACTTATTCAAGTAGGCCTTAATGCTGTCCAAGAATTCTACATCATTTCCCATCAAAAGTATGTCATCTACATATAATATGAGAAATGCTACAGAGCTCCCACTCACTTTCTTGTAAACGCATGCTTCTCCATAAGTCTCAAGATAAACCCAAACGCTTTGATCATCTCATCAAAGCGAATGTTCCAACTCCGAGATGCTTGCACCAGCCCATAAATGGATCGTTGGAGCTTGCATACTTTGTTAGCATTCTTAGCATCGACAAAACCTTCCGGCTGCATCATATACAGCTCTTCCTTAAGATAACCGTTAAGGAATGTTGTTTTGACGTCCATCTGCCATATCTCATAATCATAGTATGCGACAATTGCTAACATGATTCGGACGGACTTAAGCTTCGCTACGGGAGAGAAAGTCTCATCGTAGTCAATCCCTTGAACTTGCCGATAACCCTTAGCGACAAGTCGAGCTTTATAGATGGTGACATTACCATCCGCGTCCGTCTTCTTCTTAAAGATCCATTTGTTTTCTATCGCTCGCCGATCATCGGGCAAGTTTGTCAAAGTCCATACTTTGTTTTCATACATGGATCCTATCTCGGATTGCATGGCTTCAAGCCATTTGTTGGAATCCGGGCCTGTTGGGGAACGTAGTAATTTCAAAATTTTCCTACGATCACGCAAGACCATGGTGATGGCATAGCAACGAGAAGGGAGAGTGTCCGCCCACGCACTCGTGAGACCGAAAGCGAAGCGTTATGACAACGCTGTTGATGTAGTCGACGCTCCACGATCCGACCGATCCAAGCACCGAACGTCACGGCACCTCCGAGTTACGCACACGTTCACTCGATGACGATCCCGGACTCGATCCAGCAAAGTGTCGGGATGAGTTCCGTCGGCCGACGGCGTGGTGACGATGTTGATGTTCCACCGACGCAGAGCTTCGCCTAAGCTCCGCGACGATATGACTTCTCCGGTGCAGGGCTTCGCCTAAGCTCCGCGACGATATGACCGAAGTGGAATATGGTGGAAGGGGGCACCGCACACGGCTAAGGAAAGATCCGTAGATCAACTTGTGTGTCTTGGGGTGCCCCCTGCCCCCGTATATAAAGGAGCCAAGGGGAGGTGGCCGGCCCTAGGGGAGGCGCACCAAGGAGGAGTCCTACTCCCACCGGGAGTAGGACTCCCCCTCTCCTAGTTGGACTAGGATTGGAGGAGGGAAGAGGGAAGGGGCGCCGCCCCCCTTCCTTGTCCTATTCGGACTAGAGGGGGGAGGGGGGCGCGCAGCCCACCTTGGCCTGCCCTTCCTCTTCTCCCATGGCCCATTAAGGCCCATAGACTTCCGGGGGTTCCGTAACCTCCGGTACTCTGATAAAATCCGATTTCACCGGAACACTTCCGATGTCCAAATGTAGGCTTCCAATATATCAATCTTTATGTCTCGACCATTTCGAGACTCCTCGTCATGTCCATGATCACATCCGGACTCGAACAACCTTCGTGCATCAATACTTATAAACTCATTATGAACTCATCATCGAAGCGTTAAGCGTGCGGACCCTACGGGTTCGAGAACTATGTAGACATGACCTAGAACCATTCTCGGTCAATAACCAATAGCGGAACCTGGATGCCCATATTGGTTCCTACATATTCTACGAAGATCTTTATCGGTCAAACCGCATAACGACATCGTTGTTCCCTTTGTCATCGGTATGTTACTTACCCGAGATTCGATCGTCGGTATCCAATACCTAGTTCAATCTCGTTACGGTAAGTCTCTTTACTCGTTCCGTAATACATCATCTCACAACTAACTCATTAGTTGTAATGCTTGCAAGGCTTAAGTGATGTGCATTACCGAGAAGGCACGAGATACCTCTCCGACAATCGGAGTGACAAAACCTAATCTCAAATACGCCAACCCAACAAGTACCTTTGGAGACACCTGTAGTACTCCTTTATAATCACCCGATTCGTTGTGACGTTTGGTAGTACCCAAAGTGTTCCTCCGGTAAATGGGAGTTGCATAATCTCATAGTTATAGGAACATGTATGGGTCATGAAGAAAGCATTAACATACTAAACGATCAAGTGTTAAGCTAACGGAATGGGTCATGTCAATCAGATCATTCAACTAATGATGTGACCTTGTTAATCAAATAACAACTCCTTGTTCATGGTTAGGAAACATAACCATCTTTGATTAACAAGCTAGTCAAGTAGAGGCATACTAGTGACATACTGTTTGTCTATATATTCACACATGTATTATGTTTCCGGTTAATACAATTCTAGCATGAATAATAAACATTTATCATGATATAAGGAAATAAATAATAACTTTTATTATTGCCTCTAGGGCATATTTCCTTCAGCTCCCACTTGCACTAGAGTCAATAATCTAGATTACAAAGTAATGATCCTAACACCCATGGAGTCTTGGTGCTGATCATGTTTTGCTCGTGGAAGAGGCTTAGTCAACGGTCCGCAACATTCAGATCCGTATGTATTTTGCAAATCTCTATGTCTCCCACTTGGACTTGGTCCCGAATGGAATTTAAGCGTCTCTTGATGTGCTTGGTCCTCTTGTGAAATCTGGATTCCTTTGCCAAGGCAATTGCACCATATTGTCACAGAAGATCTTCATCGGTCCCGATGCACTAGGTATGACACCTAGATCGGAAATGAACTCTTTCATCCGACTCCTTCATTTGCTGCTTCGAAGCAGCTATGTACTCCGCTTCACATGTAGATCCCGCCACGACGCTTTGTTTAGAACTGCACCAACCGATAGCTCCACCGCTTAATAAAAACACGATCCGGTTTGCGATTTAGAATCGTCCGGATCGTGTCAAAGCTTGCATCGACGTAACCATTTACGACTAGCTCTTTGTCACCTCCATATCGAGAAACATATCCTTAGTCCTTTTCGTATTTCAGATGTTCTTGACCGCTGTCCATGATCCACTCTGGATTACTTTGGTACCTTCCTGCCAAGCTTACAGCTAAGCATACGTCAGTGTCTGGTACACAGCATTGCATACATGATAGAGCCTATGGCTGAAGCATAGGAACATCTTTCATTTTCTCTATCTTCTGCATGTGGTCGGGCATTGAGTCGACTCAATCTTACACCTTGCAACACAGGTAAAAACCTTTCTTTGACTGATCCATTTTGAACTTTTTCAAAACTTTATCAAGGTATGTGCTTTGTGAAAGTCCAATTAAGCGTCTTGATCTATCTCTATAGATCTTGATGCCCAATATGTATGCAGCTTCACCGAGGTCTTTCATTGAAAAACTTTTATTCAAGTATCCTTTTATGCTATCCAGAAATTCTATATCATTTCCAATCAATAATATGTCGTCCACATATAATATCGAAATGCTACAGAGCTCCCACTCACTTTCTTGTAAATACTGAGCTTCTCCAAAAGTCTGTACAAACCCATATGCTTTGATCACACTATCAAAGCGCTTATTCCAACTCCGAGAGGCTTGCACCTGCACCATAAATTGATCGTTGGAGCTTGCACACTTTGTTAGCACCCTTTGGATCGACAAAACCTTCTGGTTGCATCATATACAACTCTTCTTCTAGAAATCCATTCAAGAATGCGGTTTTACATCCATCCGCCAAATTTCATAATCATAAAATGCGGCAATTGCTAACATGATTCGGACAGACTTAAGCATCGCTCGGGTGAGAAAGTCTCATCGTAGTCAACCCCTTGAACTTGTCGAAAACCTTTTGCAACAAGTCGAGCTTTGTAGACAGCTACATTACCATCGGCGTCGGTCTTCTTCTTAAAGATCCATTTATTTTCAATGGCTTGCCGATCATCGGCAAGTCAACCAAAGTCCATACTTTGTTCTCATACATGGATCCCATCTCAGATTTCATGGCTTCCAGCCATTTTGCGAATCTGGGCTCACCATCGCTTCTTCATAGTTTGTAGGTTCGCCATGGTCAAGTAACATGACTTCCGAATAAGATTACCGTACCACTCGTGCGTATTTTACTCTGGTTGACCTCGAGGTTCAAGAGCAACTTGATTTGAAACTTCATGATCATCATCATTAGTTTCCTCACTAATTGGTGTAGTTGTCACAGAACCATTTCTTGTGATGAACTACTTTCCAATAAGGGAGCAGATCTGATTATCTCATCAAGTTCTACTTTCCTCCCACTCACTTCTTTCGAGAGAAACTCCTTCTCTAGAAAGGACCCGAATTTAGCAACGAAAATCTTGCCTTCAGATCTGTGATAGAAGGTGTACCCAACAGCCTCCTTTGGGTATCCTATGAAGACACATTTTTCCGATTTGGGTTCGAGCTTATCTGGTTGAAGTTTCTTTACATAAGCATCGCAGCCCCAAACTTTAAGAAACGACAACTTTGGTTTCTTGCCAAACCACAGTTCATAAGGCGTCGTCTCAACGGATTTTGACGGTGTCCTATTCAACGTGAATGCGCCGCCTCTAAAGCATAACCCCAAAACGATAGCGGTAAATCGAAATAGACATCATAGATCGCACCATATCTAGTAAAGTACGACACGACGTTCGGACACACCATTTCTCTGTGGTGTTCCGGTGGCGTGAGTTGCAAACTATTCCACATTGTTTCAAATGTAAACCAAACTCGTAACTCAAATATTCTCCTCACGATCAGATCGTAGAAACTTTATTTTCTTGTTACGATGATTTTCCACTTCACTCTGAAATTCTTTGAACTTTTCAAATGTTTCAGATTTGTGTTTCATTAAGTAGATATACCCATATCTGCTCAAATCATCTGTGAAGGTGAGAAAATAACGATACCCGCCGTGCCTCAACATTCATTGGACCACAAACATCGGTATGTATGATTTCCAACAAATCAGTTGCACGCCCATAGTTCCGAGAACGGCGTTTTGTCATCTTGCCCATGAGGCACGGTTCGCAAGTACCAAGTGATTCATAATCAAGTGATTCCGAAGCCCATCAAGATGGAGTTTCTTCATGCGTTTTACAATCGATATGACCTAAACGGCAAGGCCACAAATAAGTTGCACTATCATTATCAACTCTGCATCTTTTGGCTTCAACATTATGAATATGTGTATCACTACTGTCGAGATTCAACAAGAATAGACCATTCTTCAAGGGTGCATGACCATAAAAGATATTACTCATATAAATAGAACAACCATTATTCTCTGATTTAAATGAATAACCGCCTCGCAATAAACAAGATCCAGATATAATGTTCATGCTCAACGCCGCACCAAATAACAATTATTTAGGTCTAAAACTAATCCCAAGGTAGATGTAGAGGTAGCGTGTCGATCTGCGATCACATCGACTTTGGAACCATTTCCAACGCGATCGTCACCTCGCCCTTAGCCAATCTTCGCTAATCCGTAGTTCTGCTTGAGTTGCAAATATTAGCAATGAACCAAAGATCAAATACCAGTACTACTGCGAGTATTAGTAAGGTACACATCAATAACATGTATATCACATATACCTTTGATCACCTTGCCATCCTTTTATCCGCCAAATACTTGGGGCAGTTCCGCTTCCAAAGTCCATCTGCTTGCGGTAAAAACACTCGCCTTAGTGCTTAGGTCCAGACTTGGGTTTCTTCTCTTGGTCAAGAACTTTCTTCTGTTCTTTTGAAGTTTCCTTCTTCTTCCCTTTGCCCTTTTCTTGAAACTAGTGGTCTTGCTGACCATCAACACTTGATGCTCTTTCTTGATTTCTACCTCCGCTGCTTTCAAATCGCTAAGAGCTCAGAATTGTCTTAGTCATCCCTTGCATATTATAGTTCATCACGAAGCTCTTGTAGCTTGGTGGCGTGATTGGAGAATTCATCAATGACACTATCATCCGGAAGATTAACTCCCAGCTGAATTAAGTGATTGTTATACCCGGACATTTTGAGTATGTGTTCATTGACGAACTATTCTCCTCCATCTTGCAGCTATAGAACTTATTGGAGACTTCATATCTCTCAATCCGGGCATTTGCTTGAAATATTAACTTCAACTCCTGGAACATCTCATATGCTCCATGACGCTCAAAACGTCGTTGAAGACCCGGTTCTAAGCCGTAAAGCATGGCACACCGAACTATAGAGTAGTCATCAGCTCGCTTTGCCGAGACGCTCACAACTTCTCGCTCAAGATCTCAGCAGCAGTTCACCCCCAAATGGTGCTTCCAGACGTAATTTTTCTCGTGCAGCAATGAGGATAATCCTCAAATTCGGACCCAGTCCGTAATTGCTACCATCATCTTTCAACTTTGCTTTCTCAAGGAACGCATTAAAATTCAACGGAACAACAAAGACGAGCCATCTATCTACAAAGAAACATAGACAAGCAAAATACTATCAGTACTAAGTTCATGATAAATTTAAGTTTAATTAATCATATTAAAAACTCCCACTTAGACAGACATCTCTCTAGTCATCTAAGTGATTACGTGATCCAAATCAACTAAACCATGTCCGATCATCACGTGAGATGGAGTAGTTTCAATGGTGAACATCACTATGTTGATCATATCTACTATATGATTCACGCCGACCTTCGGTCTCGTGTTCCGAGGCCATATCTGTTATATGCTAGGCTCGTCAAGTTTAACTGAGTATTCGCGTGCGCAACTGTTTTGCACCCGTTGTATTTGAACGTAGAGCCTATCACACCCGATCATCACGTGGTGTCTCAAAGACGAAGAACTTTCGCAACGGTGCATACTCGGGAGAACACTTCTTGATAATTTTAGTGAGAGATCATCTTATAATGCTACCGTCAATCAAAGCAAGATAAGATGCATAAAGGATAAACATCACATGCAATCAATATAAGTGATATGATATGGTCATCATCATCTTGTGCTTGTGATTCCATCGCCAAGCACCGCCATGATCACCATCGCCACCGGTAGCGACACCTTGATCTCCATCGTAGCATCGTTGTCGTCTCGCCAACTATTGCTTCTACGACTATCGCTACTCCTTAGTGATAAAGTAAAGCAATTACATGGCGCTTGCATTTCATACAATAAAGCGACAACCATATGGCTCCTGCCATTGCCGATAACTCGTTACAAAACATGATCATCTCATACAATAAAGTATAGCATCACGCTTTGACCACATCACATCACATCATGCCCTGCAAAAACAAGTTAGACGTCCTCTACTTTGTTGTTGCAAGTTTTACGTGGCTGCTACGGGCTGAGCAAGAACCGTTCTTACCTACGCATCAAAACCACAACGATATTTCGTCAAATAGACTCCGTTTAACCTTCTCAAGGACCGGGCGAGCCACACTCGATTCAACTAAAGTGAGAGAGCAGACACCGCGGTCACCTTTAAGCAACGAGTGCTCGAGCGGTGAAACCAGTCTCGCGTAAGCGTCGCGTAATGTCGGTCCGGGCCGCTTCATCTCACAATACCGCTGAACCAAAGTATGACATGCTGGTAGGCAGTATGACTTGTATCGTCCACAACTCACTTGTGTTCTACTCGTGCACATGACATCAACGCATAAAACCAGGCTCGATACCATCGTTGGGGAACGAGTAATTTCAAAAATTTCCTACGATCACGCAAGACCATGGTGATGGCATAGCAACGAGAAGGGAGAGGTCCGCCCACGCACTCGTGAGACCGAAAGCGGAAGTGTTATGACAACGCGGTTGATGTAGTCGACGCCTCCACGATCCGACCGATCCAAGCACCGAACGACGGCACCTCCGAGTTCTGCACACGCTCAGCTCGATGACGATCCCGGACTCGATCCAGCAAAGTGTCGGGATGAGTTCCGTCAGCACGACGGCGTGGTGGACGATGTTGATGCTCCACCGACGCAGAGCTTCGCCTAAGCTCCGCGACGATATGACTTCTCCGGCGCAGGGCTTCGCTTAAGCTCCGCGACGATATGGCCAAGTGGAATATGGTGGAAGGGGCACCGACACGGCTAAGGAAAGATCCGTAGATCAACTTGTGTGTCTTGGGGTGCCCCCGCCCCGTATATAAAGGAGCCAAGGGGAGGTGGCGGCCCTAGGGGAGGCGCACCAGGAGGAGTCCTACTCCCACCGGAGTAGGACTCCCCCTCCTAGTTGGACTAGGATTGGAGGAGGGAAGAGGGAAGGGCGCCGCCCCTTCCTTGTCCTATTCGGACTAGAGGGGGGAGGGGGGCGCGCAGCCCACCTTGGCCTGCCCTTCCTCTTCTCCCATGGCCCATTAAGGCCCATAGACTTCCCGGGGGGTTCCGGTAACCTCCCAGTACTCCGGTAAAATCCCGATTTCATCCGGAACACTTCCGATGTCCAAATGTAGGCTTCCAATATATCAATCTTTATGTCTCGACCATTTCGAGACTCCTCGTCATGTCCATGATCACATCCGGACTCAACAACCTTCGTGCATCAATACTTATAAACTCATTATGAACTGTCATCGAAACGTTAAGCGTCAAGGACCCTACGGGTTCGAGAACTATGTAGACATGACCTAGAACCATTCTCGGTCAATAACCAATAGCGTAACCTGGATGCCCATATTGGTTCCTACATATTCTACGAAGATCTTTATCGGTCAAACCGCATAACGACATACGTTGTTCCTTTGTCATCGGTATGTTACTTACCCGAGATTCGATCGTCGGTATCCAATACCTAGTTCAATCTCGCTACGGTAAGTCTCTTTACTCGTTCCGTAATACATCATCTCACAACTAACTCATTAGTTGTAATGCTTGCAAGGCTTAAGTGATGTGCATTACCGAGAAGGCCGAGATACCTCTCCGACAATCGGAGGACAAAACCTAATCTCAAATACGCCAACCCAACAAGTACCTTTGGAGACACCTGTAGTACTCCTTTATAATCACCCGATTCGTTGTGACGCTTTGGTAGTACCAAAGTGTTCCTCCGTAAACGGAGTTGCATAATCTCATAGTTATAGGAACATGTATGGGTCATGAAGAAAGCATTAACATACTAAACGATCAAGTGTTAAGCTAACGGAATGGGTCATGTCAATCAGATCATTCAACTAATGATGTGACCTTGTTAATCAAATAACAACTCCTTGTTCATGGTTAGGAAACATAACCATCTTTGATTAACAAGCTAGTCAAGTAGAGGCATACTAGTGACATACTGTTTGTCTATATATTCACACATGTATTATGTTTCCGGTTAATACAATTCTAGCATGAATAATAAACATTTATCATGATATAAGGAAATAAATAATAACTTTTATTATTGCCTCTAGGGCATATTTCCTTCAGGGCCCGCCATCGCTTCTTCATAGTTCGAAGGTTCACCGTTGTCTAACAACATGATTTCCAGGACAGGGTTGCCATACCACTGGTGTGGAACGTGTCCTTGTGGACCTCACGGGTTCAAGAGCAACTTGATCCAAGTACCTTGATCATCATCATTAATTTCCTCTCTCAGAGGTGTAGGCACCACAGAACATTTTCCGAGCTGCACTACTTTCCGGTTCAAGAGGTAGTACTTCATCGAAGTTCTACTTTCCTCCCACTTACTTCTTTCGAGAGAAACTCTTTTTCCAGAAAGGATCCGTTCTTGGCAACAAAGATCTTGCCCTCGGATCTTAAGTAGAAGGTATACCCAATGGTTTCCTTAGGGTATCCTATGAAGACGCATTTTTCCGACTTGGGTTCGAGCTTTTCAGTTTGAAGTTTCTTGACATAAGCATCGATCCCCAAACTTTTAGAAACGATACTTAGGTTTCTTCCCAAACCATAATTCATACGGTGTCGTCTCAACGGATTTAGACGGTGCCCTATTTAAAGTGAATGTAGCTGTCTCTAGAGCGTATCCCCAAAATGATAGCGGTAAATCGGTAAGAGACATCATGGATCGCACCATATCCAATAGAGTGCGACATAACGCTCGGACACACCGTTCTACCGAGGTGTTCCAGCGGCATGAGTTGTGAAACGATTCCACATTTTCTTAAGTGTGTACCAAATTCGTGACTTAAATATTCTCCTCCACGATCCGATCGTAAGAATTTTATCTTTCGGTCACGTTGATTCTCTACTTCATTCTGAAATTCCTTGACTTTTCAAAGGTCTCGACTTGTGTTTCATCAAGTAGACATACCCATATCTACTCAAGTCATCCGTGAGAGTGAGAACATAACGATATCCTCCATGAGCCTCAACACTCATTGGACCGCACACATCGGTATGTATGATTTCCAACAAGTTGGTTGCTCGCCCATTGTTCCGGAGAACGGAGTCTTGGTCATTTTGCCCATGAGGCATGGTTCGCATGTGTCAAATGATTCATAATCGAGAGACTCTAAAAGTCCATCAAGATGGAGCTTCTTCATGCGCTTGACACCAATGTGACCAAGGCGGCAATGCCACAAGTATGTGGGACTATCGTTATCAACTTTACATCTTTTGGTATTCACGCTATGAATATGTGTAACATTACGCTCGAGATTCATTAAGAATAAACCATTGACCATCGGAGCATGACCATAAAACATATCTCTCATATAAATAGAACAACCATTATTCTCGGATTTAAATGAGTAGCCATCTCGTATCAAACGAGATCCAGATACAATGTTCATGCTCAAACTTGGCACCAAATAACAATTATTAAGGTTCAAAACTAATCCCAGAGGTAAATGTAGAGGTAGCGTGCCGACGGCGATCACATCGACTGGAACCATTCCCGACGCGCATTGTCACCTCGCCCTTCGCCAGCCTCCGCTTATTCCGCAGCTCCCGATGTGAGTTACAAATATGAGCAACGGCACCGTATCAAATACCCAGGAGTTACTACGAGTAATCGGTAAGGTACACATCAATTACATGTATATCAAATATACCTTTGGTGTTGCCGGCCTTCTTATCTCGCTAAGTATTTGGGGCAGTTCCGCTTCAAAGGACCCTTCCCTTGCAATAAAAGCACTCGATCTCGTGCTTGGGTCCATTCTTTGACTTCTTCCCGCAATCTGGCTTACCGGTGCGGCAACATCTTTGCCGCCCTTCTTGAAGTTCTTCTTACCCTTGCCCTTCTTGAACTTAGTGGTCTTATTGACCATCAACACTTGATGTTCTTTCTTGATTTCAACCTCTGCTGACTTCAAGATTGAAAATACTTCAGAATGGTCTTCACCATCCCCTACATATTGTAGTTCATCACAAAGCTCTTGTAGCTTGGTGGGAGCGATCAAGGATTCTGTCAATGACCGCCTCATCCGGAGGTTAATGTCCACTGGGACAAAGCGGTTGTGCAACCCGCACATTTTGAGTATGTGCTCACCGACGAACTATTTTCCTCCATCTTACAACTATAGAACTTGTCGGAGACTTCATATCTCTCGACCGGGCATGAGCTTGGAAAACTAGTTTCGCCTCCTCGAACATCTCATATGCTCCGTGTTGCTCAAAACGCTTTTGGAGCCCCGGTTCTAAGTCAGTAAAGCATGCCGCACCGAATGAGGGAGTAATCATCAAGACGAGACTGCCAAGCATTCATAATGTCTTGGTTCTCGGGACGGAGCGCCACCTAGCGGTCCTTCTAGGACATATTGTTTCTGGTAGCTATGAGGATGATCCTCGTGTTCAAACCAGTCCGTATAGTTGCTGCCATCATCTTTCAGCTTGGTTTTCTAGGAACGCTGAAGTTCATGTTGACATGAGCGTTGGCCATTTGATCTACAAGACATATTATGCAAAAAGTTTTAGACTAAGTTCATGATAATTAAGTTCATCTAATCAAATTATTTTAATGAACTCCCACTCAGATTAGACATCCCTCTAGTCATCTAAGTGTTACACGATCCGAGTCGACTAGGCCGTGTCCGATCATCACGTGAGACGGACTAGTCATCGTCGGTGAACATTCTCATGTTGATCGTATCTTCCATACGACTCGTGTTTGACCTTTCGGTCTCCGTGTTCCGAGGCCATGTCTGTACATGCTAGGCTCGCTGTTAACCCTAAGTGTTTTGCATGTGTAAAACTGTCTTACACCGCTGTATGTGAACGTAAGGATCTATCACACCGATCATCACGTGGTGCTTCAAACGATTTAACTTTAGCAACGGTGCACGTAGGGGGAACACTTCTTGATATTGTTGTAAGGGATCATCTTATTTACTACCGTCGTTCTAAGTAAACAAGATGCATAAACATAATAAACATCACATGCAATTATATAGTAGTGACATGATATGGCCAATATCATATAGCTCCATTGATCTCCATCTTCGGGGCTCCATGATCATCTTGTCACCGGCATGACACCATGATCTCCATCATCATGATCTCCATCATCGTGTCTTCATGAAGTTGTCACGCCATACTACTTCTACTTCTATGGCTAACGCGTTTAGCAATAAAGTAAAGTAATTTACATGGCGTTCTTCAATGACACGCAGGTCATACAAAAATAAAGACAACTCCTATGGCTCCTGCCGGTTGTCATACTCATCAACATGCAAGTCGTGATTCCTATTACAAGAACATGATCTCATACATCACAATATGTCATTCATCATTCATCACAACTTCTAGCCATATCACATCACATGACAATTGCTGCAAAAACAAGTTAGACGTCCTCTAATTGTTGTTGCATCTTTTACGTGGCTGCAATTGGGTTCTAGCAAGAACGTTTTCTTACCTACGAATAACCACAACGTGATTTTGTCAACTTCTATTTACCCTTCATAAGGACCCTTTTCATCGAATCCGCTCCAACTAAAATGGGAGAGACAGACACCCGCCAGCCACCTTATGCAACTAGTGCATGTTAGTCGGTGGAACCGGTCTCACGTAAGCGTACGTGTAAGGTTGGTCCGGGCCGCTTCATCCCACAATACCGCTGAAGCAAGATTAGACTAGTAGCGGCAAGCAAGTTGACAAGATCTACGCCCACAACAAAATTGTGTTCTACTCGTGCAATAGAGAACTACGCATAGACCTAGCTCATGATGCCACTGTTAGGGAACGCTGCGAAAAATTAAAATTTTCCTACGGTTTCACCAAGATCCATCTATGAGTTCATCTAAGCAACGAGTCAAGGGAGTGAGTTTGCATCTACATACCACTTGTAGATCGAAAAGGAAGCGTGCTCAAGGATGGTGATGATGGAGTCGTACTCGCCGTGATTCAGATCGCCGATGACCAAGTGTTGAACGGACAGCACCTCCGCGCTCAACACACGTGACGGCACGGACGACGCCTCCTCCGCCTTGATCCAGCAAGGAGGAAGGAGAGGTTGAGGAAGACAGCTCCAACGGCAAAGACGACGGTGTGGTGTTGTTGGCAGCAGATCTCGGCAGGGCTTCGCCAAGCACGCACGGAGGAGGAGAGGTGTTGGGAGGGAGGGCTGCGCCTTGGCTTAGGTGTTCAGCCTCCCTCACCCCTCTATTTATAGGGGAAGGGCAGGGGCGGCCCCTCTAGATGGGATCTAGAGGGGGGCGGCCAGGAGGGGGACTTGCCCCCAAGCAAGGGCGCATCTGTAACATCCCAAATTTCCTATTTGGAATGTTTTACAATTATAGCTAAGCATCCTATGCATCCTGTTTGAATTTGAATGCCATTTGGAGTTTCAGAGAAAATTGAATTTTGAATTTGAATTCAAACTTTGGCAAGTGGGAAACATTTCAAAAACTAAGCCTGATAAATACTTGATCAAAAGTATGAGAGGAGCAAACATGACACTCCAAAAATATCAGAGGAAACAATGCCAAAAGATTTGGATTCAAATCTGAATTTTATTTGAATTTGAAAAAAATGGATTTTTACAAAGTTTGGATTTTGCCTTTGGAAAAATGTTCAAATGAAAGGGAATATTCCCGTGATCATTTTGGTATATATATACCCTATATAAAATATTTATAATTATTGTTTTATTTCAGTTTTTGTTTTATAAAAAATAAAATTTTAAAAGAAAACCCCAGGCGGCGCCAATTAGGCCACCCAGGCCCAAATGCCAGCAAGACCCTCTCGCTACTGCCCAAATGCAACTGCCCACTGCCAATCGCCAGCCCACCCGACCGGCCTCACTCCCTCGCCTGAAAACCCCAGTGCCTCGCCACCCGCTGCTCCTCCCTCTCTCTCCCATCGACCAGCGGGCCCGCCCCATCTTCTTCCCTCGCCCACGCCACAGACCGCTGAGATCGCTGGATCCCGAAGGATCCGGGATTCCGATCGCCTGATCGCCTCCCGAAGCCGCCGAGGCCCCGCTATAAAAGCCGACCCTCCGCACCCCATTCCCCTAGCCTCGCCGAGCCCCTCTCCTCTCTCTCCGAGCACGCCGGAGACCCGAGCCCTCCTCCGCCATTGTCGCCACGCCGACGCCCAGCCTCCCGACCTTCCCGACCCCACCAAACTCCTCACCGACCTCCCCAGACCAAGACGGCGACTTCGAGCTCCCCACGGCGCTGAACCTCGACGACTTCACTCGCCACTTGCCAAGGCCGCGGACTTCGTAAGCCACCGAACACTTCGTCCGATCTCCAACGGACGGCCACGATTAGAACCCCAAGGGGTATCTTTTATAAAAAGACCGGTCGGTTCTTTCCGGTTTATTAGGTTAGGTTTATTTATTTTAGCCCGCCCGTTTTTAGTTTAAACCAATAGGCCCGTTAGGCTATTTGACGCCCAGTGCACAGTATAGGCCCATTAGGCCTTTTTCTTTTATTTTGATTTTCTGTTTTAGCAGAATAGTTTCTGTTTTGAAAAATTGATATCTTTTATTCTGTTTATTATTTTTAGATGATTCTTTTTTGTTGGGTTACAAATTTTATGTAGTTTCTGTAGAATATATATTTAGCTATGTTAAAATAATTAATATTGCTTTATTTTAGTTTTAGTCAGAATAGTAAATCTGCTATAACTTGAGTTAGAAAAATTATTTTTGCATGATTCCTTTTGTCCCAACTTTATTTTGACATTGCCAAACCATAAAAATTAACTTGGGTATTTTAGGATTAATAAATAATTAGTTTTAAGCAGAATCCTATTAATCCTAATTAATCAACTAGCTCCTGTTTTCCTAATATTTTAATTAGTAAATAAATTTATTTTAACTTGTGATTGGTTATTCTAGGATAGTTTCTGTTACTTTATAGGATGAACTTTTATTTATAATTAATAAAAGTTTTTAATTTATTTTTCTTAATAGAATTGGATTAGGCCTAATAGGAGTTTCCTAATAGCTTTTAAATTAATTCTTTTTGCTCCTAGTTGCTTAGTGAAACCTTTTCTGTTAAGTTAACTTAAAACCATGATTAGGTTATATTAAGGAAATTTTGTTATATAAAAACTATTTTAGTTATTGTTTGAGGTAGGGAAAAACTTTGAATTGGTTTCTTTGAGTTTTCCTTTGGATTTGGTTTTGGTTGTTTTGTTGTGTTATGTTACTTTTGTTATGTTGTGTTATGTGATCCTATTACTTTCGCTTATTGTGTTATTGTTTGTCTCGTAGAGTTTCCGGAGTGCTTGACTTGCTACTACTTACTTTTTAGCTTACGAGGATCATCAGCAAGGCAAGTTTTGATCATGTTATTTCTATACCTATGTTTTTGTGCATTAGTAATTGTCACCCCCACCATGCATGCAGAGTGAAATTTTGAAGTCATTAAACTTGAGTAGTATCATGTGGTAGGATGAACCAATCCCTTGTTACCATGACCCCGGACTAAGTAGTTACTTTGCTATGCTCGAGACGGTTTTGGGTTGAGGAAATACATAAGCAAGATGTGAGAGTCAATGATGATGACAACCCCATGAACTACAATGATCAAGATGGACTTCGAAATCACTACTGGGTGGAGGACGGTTGACGGGCACTGAGAACCCAGGTGGCCGGGATGCATGGAGAAGTGCCATGACATCTTGCGGAAAGCTTCACCCAGCCACGAAGAGAAGGATGGATGCCCCATGACCGAAGCTTACTCTGCAGCCGCAAGCCATTATGGGCTCTGGCTGGGTTGACCCTAGTAGTGACGCTGGCTGGACGGTACTACGAGATGTAGAAGAATGGTAGGATTGATGGGTACCGCAGTAGCCGTAAGAACTCTTTGAAGACCCTGTTTATTCGGCCCCGCCTTCAAACACCATGAAGTGTGAAGACTTTAAAGGAGGAATGATTCTTGCGGGAAAGTGCAAACCTCTCGCAGAGTTAAAGATCTAATCGATTAGCCGTGTCCCCTGTTACGGACATTTGAGCCTCGAACTTGGAAGTATTCGGATATCTCGACACTAAAACTAATGAATTAATTTTGAGGGGTTTATGACTTAATAATTTGGGAATGAGATTTTGGTTGGCGGAACCATCTCAATAACTACCAACAATTGTAGAAATTTGCAAGCAAGTCCACTGTAGTAGGATAAAATTTGCTTTTCGCAAAATAATGAAACTTAGAGCTCCACAGCCAAAATGCATGTAGTGATAGTAAGTTTATTATTGTTGTTCTTCATGACTTGCCGCCTTATTCCAAAAGCTGACTCTACATGGCTGCAACGCCTTATGTTGCGTAGGTATATTCCGATCAGAGTGAGGCTACGCCCGCGCTTGGCGATTGCCCTTGGAGTCGGATGGACTCGCTTACCTTCGACGCTCCAGCATTAGTAGTTTATTTCTCATGAGTTGGCCTTGAGCCAATTTATTCCTTGTAATAAAGACTCTATGTGAGAATCGCTTAATGATATTCAGGTGTGATTGAACTTTGATTACTTTATCGATGTACTCGTGAGTACCAACATGATCTTGGGATGGCATGCATACGTAGATTTGACCGATTTTGGCTCAGTCGCCACACGCCTCTAGGGTCCCCCCAACCCTAGGCGCATGGGCCCAAGGGGGGGCCCAGCCTCCAGGCTGGCTCCTGCCCCAGCAGCCCATAGGGCCCCCGAGGGGTGGCCCTCCAGTGGACCCGGAACCCTTCCGTGGCCCCAGACAATACCGATAAGCCCTCAAACCTTCCGATGTCCGTATGACAACTTCCCATATATAAATCTTTACCTCCGACTATTCCGAACTCCTCGTGACGTCCGGGATCTCATCCGGACTCAACAACATTCGTAATCACATACAAGTCTTCCTAATAACCCTAGCGCCACCGAACCTTATGTGTAGACCCTACGGTTCGGAGACATGCGCATATGACCGAGACGGCTCTCGTCAATAACCAACAGCGGGATCTAGATACCCATGTTGGCTCCTACATGCTCCTCGATGATGTCATCGGATGAACCACGATGTCGAGGATTCAAGCAACCTCAGATACTATTCCCTTTGTCAATCGGTACGCTATAAGCCCGAGACTCGATCGTCGGTATCCCAATACCTCGCTCAATCTCGTTACGCAAGTCACTTTACTCGCATCAGAATGATGATCCCGTGACCAAACACTTGGTCACTTTGAGCTCATTATGATGATGCATTACCGAGTGGGCCCGTAGATACCTCTCCATCATACGGAGTGACAAATCCCAGCCTCGATCCGTGTCAACCCAATGACACTTTCGGAGATACCTGTAGTGCACCTTTATAGTCACCCAGCCACGCCAGACGCTTTGGTACACCCAAAGCACTCCTACGGTATCCGGAGTTACACGATCTCATGGTCTAAGGAAGAGATACTTGACATTGAAAAGCTCTAGCAAAACGAACTACACGATCTTGTGCTATGCTTAGGATTGGGTCTTGTCCATCACGTCATTCTCCTAATGACGTGATCAGAATGACGTGATCCCGTTGTCAATGACATATGATGTCCATAGTCAGGAAACCATGACTATCGGTTGACCAACGAGCTAGTCAACTAGAGGCTTACTAGGGACGTATTGTGGTCTATGTATTCACACGTGTATTACGATTTCCGGATAATACAATTATAGCATGAATAAAAAACAATTATCATGAACAAGGAAATATAGTAATAATGCTTTTATTATTGCCTCTAGGGCATATTTCCAACAGGCACATGGTGCATATTGCCTTTAACATTACTCCTCCGAATTCGGTCAGTACGTTATTTGGAACGTGGCTTGTTGGGATAGAGTCCGAAACAGCTAGACACATTCGCGTAGGAGTATGTGCTTTTTTGTGGGCAATTTGGAACTGCAGAAATATTCATTTTTTGCAGGTTTTATTCCGGTCTACTGCGTTGATCCGTATGTGGTCGTTACTCTCCCCGACGGAGGCCAGGGAGTGTTTGGTTACTGGATCTGTCCGATGGGAGATGGGAGCGCGGGATATCTTCAACCGGTTTGGATGGCGGTCATGTAATAGGATAGGCGATTAGTTTATCTATCTTTTGTTAAGGCATATCTCTCTTGATGTGGTTTTGGTGACTGATGACAACATGTTTGCGGACTAATCGTGTGCCTTGAGCTTTTCAGAGATCTATCTTTGGCACGAGACGAATTCTTTCCCTCGGAGTGTTATTCAAGACGGTGTAGCTCTTTTGTTTCTTTTTCGGTGGACTAGTTGCGTAGAGGGCACCGTACTATCAAGAGGGGGTCCGCTTTGGAAAGGCTAGGGTGGAATCATCACGTACACATCCGCTTTTCACCCTCTGAGCCCTTCCGCTTCTTTGGAGAGTTCTTTCCCCCCTCTTTGGGCTTTGTCTGGTCCCTGCGGTAGTACCACGGTACACAGCGGTAGTACCGCTTAGGGTCATCAAGGCAAGATATTCCCTTGAGCGGTAGTACCGCCGTGGGTCCTCAGCCGTAGTACCGCTGCGGTACCTGGCCCCTACCGCGTCGATTCGAGGGGTCATTTCCTGTGTTGGATTCTGCGGTACTTCGCAGCGGCAGTTGAAAGAACATGCGGTGCCCCCATGTTTGGTTTTGGCAATTGATGACAATCTCTATGGACTAATGGTTGCCTTGAGTTATAATTGAAGGGTTTGTCCATAGGCTTTTCTTGGAGTCCATTTGTTGGTTTCAAGGAGAGTTTGTGATGACCAAGGTGCTATTAAGCAATTATCCAAAGATTGGTCTTATGAGTATTGAGCTTATAACAAGCATGTCTAGAAGAAGAAGAGTGTGTGATCATTCATGTTTACCTTCAAGACATCAACCAAATGAAGAAAGTTGGAAAGATTCAAGGTTGATCAATACTAAGTCAAAGAGTGAATCAATTTGATCAACACACAAAGCATAGAAGATGTACCGAGAGGGATCAAGCGATCCCATGGTATGGTAAGCATGGTCAATTACGCTTTGTGTACTAACCCATGGTCTTCGTGAGAGTTCTTTGTGGGGTTAGGTTGCGGTGTGCAAGTTCAAGTAGGATCATCACGAAGAGATCATATGCTTGAAGCTTGCCGTCCATTGTGTGGCAATGGACTTGTGAAGATGTGTCGAAGAGTGGCTCACCCATAGTGGAGTATGGGGGAGCAATCAACTAGTCTTCATCGAGCCAACACAATCAAGAAAGGTGGTCCAACTTGAGGGAGTCAAGATCGTCATCATCTAGCTCAAGTGGACTATGCGCAAGGCAAAGGTTTGCCCTTGATAGGTTTTCTATTTTACCGGTCTCATGGTGGTTGTGGGAGACCGGGTTATAGGATCGATTGCCGTACTATCAAGGGGGGCTCTCGATGAGTTGCTTGATCGTATCGTTCGTAGAGAGCTCAAACCATTGCATCCTTGCATCATCTTTATTGGTTCTTGTTTGGTTCTTCTCCTTGTGAGATTTGGAGCTTATGGTCATTTTCTTGACAAGCTCGAGTTCATCGAAAACGGAGTTCACTTGCATCTTCTATGATGTTTTCGATGTTGGAGGTTATGCTGGTTCTTCTCTGTTGGAGGCTTCACTTCTTCGCTGTTTTGATGCTACTCGTTGTCTTGTATCCACCAAGCTTGAGTTTGCTCAATTCGGAGCTCATATGAAGAAGTTATGGCATTTCTGTTTTTCTCCCTGCTCTGGTCTGAGCGGTAGTACCGCGGGCCGGAGCGGTAGTACCGCTTGGGTGCTATAAGCGGCAGTACCGCTCCACAGCGGTAGTACCGCTTGTAGCCCCAAATTGTAGTACCGCTGTGGTTTCGTGCTAGTGCCGCCGATTCGAGGGCCTGCTTTTAAAATGTCGGACTTTACGGTACCAGCCGCGGCAGGAGTGGCGGTAGTACCGCTCTCGAGCGGTAGTACCGCGAGGAGGAGCGGTAGTACCGCTTAGGCTGTTAAGTGGTAGTACCGCTGGCCTAGCGGTAGTACCGCTCTCTGCGGGACTGGTAGGGGGGTAACGGTTGGATTTTTCCCCCTCCTATAAAAGGGGGTCTTCTTCCGCAATGAACCTTATCCTTTTGAGCTCGTGTTCTTCCCTCATTGTTGACCTTCTTCGAGCTTGCTAACTCTCAATCCCTCCATGGATTCTTGCTAGTTTTTGAGGGAAAAGAGAGAGGAGATCTAGATCAACATTTCCACCAATCACTTTCTCCTCTATGTGAGGGGAACCCCTTGGGTCTAGATCTTGGAGTTCTTGGTGTTCTCCTTCTTGTTCTTCCTCTCATTTTCCTCCCTAGCATTAGTTGCTTCGGTGGGATTTGAGAGAGAAGGACTTGGGCACTCCGTGTGCCCTTGCCATTGCATTTGGTGCATCGGTTTGAGTTCTCCACGGTGATACGTGGAAGTTACAAGTTGAGAAGCTTATCACTCTTGGGTGCTTGGTACCCTTGAGCTTGTTCCTCTTGGGTGCTTGGGCGCCCTAGAAGGTTGTGGTGTTCGGAGCTCAATCATTGTGGTGTAAAGCTCCGGGCAAGCGTCGGGGTCTCCAATTAGGTTGTGGAGATCGCCCCGAGCAATTTGACGGGTTCCGGTGACCGCCCCCAAGGGTTGCCAAAGTGTACGGGTCTGTGACCGCCTCAAGGGTTGCCATTTGTAATGGTTCGGTGACCGCCCTCAAGGGTCCCTTAGTGGAATCACGACATCTTGCATTGTGCGAGGGCATGAGGAGATTACGGTGGCCATAGTGGCTTCTTGGGGAGCATTGTGCCTCCACACCGCTCCAAACGGAGATTAGCATCCGCAAGGGTGTGAACTTCGGGATACATTGTCATATCCGCGTGCCTCGGTTATCTCTTACCCGAGCCCTTTACTTATGCACTTTACTTTGTGATAGCCATAGTGTTCTTTGTCATATATCTTGCTATCACACAGTTGCTTATCCTGCTTAGCATAAGTTGTTGGTGCACATAGGTGAGCCTAGTTGTTGTAGGTTTTGTGCTTGACAAATTAACCGTTAGGTTTATTCCGCATTTGTTCAAGCATCTACCGTAATTATTTTAAAACGCCTATTCACCCCCCCCCCCTCTAGGCGACATCCACGATCTTTCAGCAGTAGAGCGGTGGTACTGCTCATGAGCGGCAGTACCGCTCTACCACCGCGGCAGTACCGCTCGGGTCCCTTCTCTCTCTGCCTTCCAGACTGTGCAGTAGTACCGCCAGGGGGAGCGGTAGTACCGCTGCCTCCCGCGGTAGAACCGACCTCTGTGGGGCTGTTTGGGGGGGGGGGGTAACGGTTGGATTGTTCCCCCCACTATATAAGGAGGTCTTCTTCCCAAAGTTGACCTATCTCTTCCTCTAAAAGCTCCATTGTTGCTCCAAGCTCCATTTTCGCCCGATCTCTCTTCCTAGCCAATCAAACTTGTTGATTTGCTCGGGATTGGTTGAGAAGGCCCCGATCTACACTTCCACCAAGAGAAATTTGATTCCCCCCACTAATCCCTGGCGGATCTTGTTACTCCTGGGTGTTTGAGCACCCTAGACGGTTGAGGTCACCGTGGAGCCATAGTCCATTGTGGTGAAGCTTCGTGGTGTCGTTGGGAGCCTCCAATTAAGTTTTGGAAATTGCCCCAACCTTGTTTGTAAAGGTCCGGGCGCCGCCTTCAAGGGCACCAATAGTGGAATCACGGCATTGTGTGAGGGCGTGAGGAGAATCTTGCGGTGGCCCTAGTGGCTTCATGGGGAGCATTGTGCCTCCACACCGCTCTAACGGAGACGTACTTCCCCTCAAAAGGAAGGAACTTCGGTAACACATCCTCGTCTCCACCGGCTCCACTCTTGGTTATCTCATCCCTTTACTTGTGCAGGCTTATTTGTGTTATATCCTTGCTTGCTTGTGTGCTTATGGTTGTTGCATCATATAGGTTGTCCACCTAGTTGCATATCTAGACAACCTACTTTGATGCAAAGTTTAATTTGGTTAAGAAAAGCTAAAAATTGTTAGTTGCCTATTCACCCCCCCTCTAGTCAACTATATCGATCCCTTCAATTGGTATTAGAGCCTCGTCTCTTTATTAAGGACTTCACCGTCCGAAGAGTATGGTTGACGCCGTAGACGGTGTGGAGGAGCACTCCGGTGCGAATCCGATATCATCTACGGGAGATGGGGGTACTGTTGGGGAACGTAGTAATTTCAAAATTTTCCTACGATCACGCAAGACCATGGTGATGGCATAGCAACGAGAGGGGAGAGTGTCCGTCCACGCACTGTGAGACCGAAAGCGAAGCGTTATAACAACGTGGTTGATGTAGTCGACGCCTTCACGATCCGACCGATCCAAGCACCGAACGTCACGGCACCTCCGAGTTCTGCACACGCTCAGCTCGATGACGATCCCGGACTCCGATCCAGCAAAGTGTCGGGATGAGTTCCACAAGACGACGGCGTGGTGGACGATGTTGATGCTCCACCGACGCAGGGCTTCGCCTAAGCTCCGCGACGATATGACTTCTCCGCAGAGGCTTCGCCTAAGCTCTGACGATATGACCGATGTGGAATATGGTGGAAGGGGCACCGCACACGGCTAAGGAACGATCCGTAGATCAACTTGTGTGTCATGGGGTGCCCCTGCCCCAGATATAAAGGAGGGAGGGAGGAGGAGGCCGGCCCTAGGAGGAGGCGCGCCAGGGGAGTCCTACTCCCACCGGGAGTAGGACTCCTTCTTCCTAGTCCAACTAGGAGAAGGGGGAAAGGGGAAGTGGAGAAGGAAGGAGAGGTGGGCTGCACCCCAAACCCCTTGTCCAATTCGGACTGGGCTTGGGAGGGGCGCACGCCACCTCCCGGCTCCTTCCCACTAAGGCCCATTAAGGCCCAATACTCTTCCCTGTATTCCTGTAACTCCCCAGACTCGAAAAATACCGAATCACTCGAACCTTTCCGAACTCCGAATATAGTCGTCCAATATATCGATCTTTACGTCTCGACCATTTCGAGACTCCTCGTCATGTCCCCGATCTCATCCGGGACTCAACTCCTTCGGTACATCAAAACTCATAAACTCATAATATAACCGCCATCGAAACCTTGCGTGCATGGACCCTACGGGTTCGAGAACTATGTAGACATGACCTAGAACTATTCTCGGTCAATAACCAATAGCGGAACCTGGATGCCCATATTGGTTCCTACATATTCTACTGAAGATCTTTATCGGTCAAACCGCATAACAACATACTTTGTTCCCTTTGTCATCGGTATGTTACTTGCCCGGATTCGATCGTCGGTATCCAATACCTAGTTCAATCTCGTTACCGGCAAGTCTCTTTACTCGTTCCGTAATGCATCACTCCATAACTAACTCATTAGCTATATTGCTTGCAAGGCTTATAGTGGTGTGCATTACCGAGAGGGCCCAGAGATACCTCTCCGACAATCGGAGTGACAAAACCTAATCTCGAAATACGCCAACCCAACAAGTACCTTTGGATACACCTGTAGTACTCCTTTATAATCACCCAGTTACGTTGTGACGTTTGGTAGTACCCAAAGTGTTCCTCCGGTAAACGGGAGTTGCATAATCTCATAGTTACAGGAACATGTATGAGTCATGAAGGAAGCATTAGCAACATACTAAACGATCAAGTGCTAAGCTAACGGAATGGGTCATGTCAATCACATCATTCTCCTAATGAGGTGATCCCATTAATCAAATGACAACACATGTCTATGGTTAGGAAACATAACCATCTTTGATTAATGAGCTAGTCCAAGAGAGGCATACTAGTGACTATCTGCTTGTCTATGTATTCACACATGTATTATGTTTCCGGTTAATACAATTCTAGCATGAATAATAAACATTTATCATGATATAAGGAAATAAATAATAACTTTATTATTGCCTCTAGGGCATATTTCCTTCAGTCTCCCACTTGCACTAGAGTCAATAATCTAGTTCACATCGCCATGTGATTTAACATCAATAGTTCACATCTATATGTGGTTAACACCCATAGTTCACATCGACATGTGACCAACACCCAAAGGGTTTACTAGAGTCAGAATCTAGTTCACATCGCCATGTGATTAAGACCCAAAGAGTACTAAGGTGTGATCATGTTTTGCTTGTGAGATAATTTTAGTCAATGGGTCCATCACATTCAGATCCGTATGTATTTTGCAAATCTCTATGTCAACAATGCTCTACACGGAGCTACTATAGCTAATTGCTCCCACTTTCAATATGTATCTAGACCGAGACTTAGAGTCATCTAGATCAGTGCCAAAACTTGTATCGACGTAACCTTTACGCGAACTTTTGTCACGCCCATAATCGAAAAAATATCCTTATTCCACTAAGGATAATTTTGACCTGCTGTCCATTGATCTACTCCTAGATCACTATTGCACTCCTCGCCAAGCTTTAGTGGTAGGGTATGCAATAGATCAGTACACAAGATGACATACTTTATAGAACCTATGGCTGATGCATAGGGAATGACTTTCATTCTCTTTCTATCTTCTGCCGTGGTCGGGTTTTGAGTCTTACTCAATCTCACACCTTGTAACACAAGCAAGAACTCTTTCTTTGACTGCTCCATTTTGAACTACTTCAAAATCTTGTCAAGGTATGTATTCATTGAAAAACTTATCAAGCGCCTTGATCTATCGCTATAGATCTTGATGCTCAATATGTAAGCAGCTTCAACGAGGTCTTTCTTTGAAAAACTCCTTTCAAACACTCCTTTATGCTTTGCGAATAATTCTACATTATTTCCGATCAACAATATGTCATTCACATATACTTATCGTAAATGCTGTAGTGCTCCCACTCACTTTCTTGTAAATACAGGCTTCACCGTAAGTCTGATAAAACTATATGCTTTGATCACACTATCAAAGCGCTTATTCCAACTCCGAGATGCTTGCACCAGTCCATAGATGGATCGCTGGAGCTTGCACATTTTGTTAGCTCCTTTAGGATTGACAAAACCTTCTGTTGCATCATATACAACTTTTCTTTAATAGATCCATTAAAGAATGTAGTTTTGACATCCATTTGCCGATTTCATAAAATGTGGCAATTGCTAACATGATTCGGACAGACTTTAAGCATCGCTACGCTTGAGAAAATCTCATTGTAGTCAACACCTTGAACTTGTCGAAAACCTTTCTGCGACAAGTCGAGCTTTGTAGATAGTAATACTACTATCAGCATTTGTCTTCCTCTTGAAGATCCATTTATATAATATGGCTTGCCGATCATCGGGCAACTCCATCAAAGTCCACACTTTGTTCTCATACATGGATCCCATCTCAGATTTCATGGTCTCAAACCATTTCGCGAATCTAGGCTCATCATCGCTTCCTCATAGTTCGTAGGTTCATCATGGTCTAGTAACATGACTTCTAGAATAGGATTACCGCACCACTCTGTGCGGATCTTACTCGAAGACCTACGAGGTTTGGTAGCAACTTGATCTGAAGTTTCATGATCATCATCATTAACTTCCTCACTAATTGGTGTAGGAATCATCGAACTGATTCCTGTGATGAACTACTTTCCAATAAGGGAGAGGGTACAATTACCTCATCAAGTTCTACTTTCCTCCCACTCACTTCTTTCAAGAGAAACTTCTTCTCTAGAAAGGATCCATCTTAGCAACAAATATCTTGCTTTCGGATCTGTGATAGAAGGTGTACCCAATAGTTACCTTTGGGTATTCTATGAAGACGATTCGATTTGGGTTCGAGCTTTATCGGTGAAAACTTTTCACATAAGCATCACAACTCCAAACTTTAAGAAATGACAGCTTAGGTTTATCGCTAAACCATAGTTCATATGGTGTCATCTCAACGGATTTAGATGGTGCCCTATTAAACGTGAATGCAGCTGTCTCTAATGCATAACCCCAAAACGATAGTGGTAAATCGGTAAGATACATCATAGATCGCACCATATCAAAATAAAGTACGGTTACTGACGTTCGACACACCATAACGTTGTGGTGTTCCAGTGGCGTGAGCTGTGAAACTATTCCACATTGTTTTAATTGAAGACCAAACTCAGAACTCAAATATTCATCTCCACGATCAGATCGCAGAAACTTTATTTTCTTGTTGCGATGATTTTCCACTTCACTCTGAAATTCTTTGAACCTTTCAACTATTTCAGACTTATGTTTCATCAAGTAGATATACCCATATCTACTCAAATCATCTTGTGAAGGTCGAAAATAACGATACTTGCCACGAGCATCAACACTCATTGGATTGCATACATCGGTATATATGTGTTATTTCCAACAAGTCAGTAGCTTGTTCCATTGTTCCGGAGAACGGAGTTTTAGTCATCTTGCCCAAAAGGCACGGTTCGCAAGTATCAAATGATTCATAACCAAGTGATTCCAAAAATCCATCCTTATGGAGTTTCTTCATGCGCTTTATACCGATATGACCCAAACGGCAGTGCCACAAATAAGTTGCACTATCATTATTAACTTTGCATCTTTTGGCATCAATATTATGAATATGTGTATCACTATGATCGAGATCCAATGAACCATTTTCATTGGGTGTGTAACCATATAAGGTTTTATTCATGTAAATAGAACAACAATTTATTCTCTTACTTAAATGAATAACCGTATTGCAATAAACATGATCAAATCATATTTATGCTCAACACCAAATAACACTTATTTAGGTTCCACACTAATCCCGAAAGTATAGGGAGTGTGCGATGATGATCATATCAATCTTGGAACTACTTCCAACACTCATCGTCACTTCCCCTTTAACTAGTTTTTGTTTATTCTGTAACTCCTGTTTCGAGTTACTAATCTTAGCAACCGAACAAGTATCAAATACTCAGGGGCTACTATAAACACTAGTAAGGCACACATCAATAACCTGTATATCAAATATAACCTTGTTCACTTTGCCATCCTTCTTATCCACCAAATATTCAGGGTAGTTCCGCCCAATGACCAGTTCCATTGCAGCAAAAGTACTCGGTCTCGTGCTTAGGTCTAGAGTTGGGCTTCTTCACCGAGCAGCAACTTGCTTGCCGCTCCTTTTGAAGTTCCCTTCTTCCCTTTGCCATTTTCCTTGAGACTAGTGGTCTTGTCAACCATCAACACTTGATGTTTTTCTTGATTTCTACCTTCGCCGATTTTAGCATCGCCAAGAGCTCGAGAATCTTTTCGTCATCCCTTGCATACTATAGTTCATCACGAAGTTCCACTAACTTAGTGATGGTGACTAAAGAATTCTGTCAATCACTATCTTATCTCGGAAGATTAACTCCCACTTGATTCAAGCGATTGAAGTACTCGGACAATCTGAGCACATGCTCACTAGTTGAGCGATTCTCCTCCATCTTTTAGCTATAGAACTTGTTGGAGACTTCATATCTCTCAACTCGGTATTTGCTTGAAATATTAACTTCAATTCCTGGAACATCTCATATGGTCCATGACGCTCAAAACGCCTTTGAAGTCTCGATTCTAAGCCGTTAAGCATGGTGCACTCAACTATCAAGTAGTCATCATATTGAGCTAGCCAAACGCTCATAACGCCTCAGATCGCTCATATTGAGCTAGCCAGACGCTCATAACGCCCGCATCCGCTCTGCAATAGGTCATCACCTAGCGGTGCATTAAGGACATAATTCTTCATGCAGCAATGAGGATAAACCTCAGATCACGGATCCAATCCGCATCATTGCTACTAACATCTTTCAATACAATTTTCTCTAGGAACACATATAAAAACATAGGGAAGCAACAACGCGAGCTTATTGATCTACAACATAATTTGCAAAATACTACCAGACTAAGTTCATGATAAATTAAAGTTCAATTAATCATATTACTTAAGAACTCCCACTTAGACGACATCTCTCTAGTCATCTAAGTGATCACGTGATCCAAATCAACTAAACCATGTCCGATCATCACGTGAGATGGAGTAGTTTCAATGGTGAACATCACTATGTTGATCATATCTACTATATGATTCACGTTCGACCTTTCGGTCTCCATGTTCCGAGGCCATATCTGTTATATGCTAGGCTCGTCAAGTTTAACCTGAGTATTCGTGTGTGCAACTGTTTTGCACCCGTTGTAGATGGACGAGAACTTATCACACCCGATCATCACGTGGTGTCCGGGTACTACTAACTTTGGCAACGGTGCATACTCGGGAGAACACTTCTTGATAATTTTAGTGAGAGATCATCTTATAATGCTACCGTCAATCAAAGCAAGATAAGATGCATAAAGGATAAACATCACATGCAATCAATATAAGTGATATGATATGGTCATCATCATCTTGTGCTTGTGATCTCCATCGCCAAGCACCGCCATGATCACCATCGCCACCGGCGCGACACCTTGATCTCCATCGTAGCATCGTTGTTGTCTCGCCAACTATTGCTTCTACGACTATCGCTACTCCTTAGTGATAAAGTAAAGCAATTACATGGCGTTGCATTTCATACAATAAAGCGACAACCATATGGCTCCTGCCATTGCCGATAACTCGGTTACAAAACATGATCATCTCATACAATAAAATATAGCATCACGCCTTGACCATATCACATCACAACATGCCCTGCAAAAACAAGTTAGACGCCCTCTACTTTGTTGTTGCAAGTTTTACGTGGCTGCTACGGGCTGAGCAAGAACCGTTCTTACCTCGCATCAAAACCACAACGATAGTTTGTCAAATAGACTCGTTTTAACCTTCTCAAGGACCGGGCGAGTCATACTCGGTTCAACTAAAGTGAGAGAGACAGACACCGCCGGTCACCTTTAAGCAACGAGTGCTCGGGCGGTGAAACCAGTCTCGCGTAGCGTCGTGTAATGTCGGTCCGGGCCGCTTCATCTCACAATACCGCTGAACCAAAGTATGACATGCTGGTAGGCAGTATGACTTGTATCGCCCACAACTCACTTGTGTTCTACTCATGCACATGACATCAACGCATAAAACCAGGCTCGATACCACTTTGTTGGGGAACGAGTAATTTCAAAATTTTCCTACGATCACGCAAGACCATGGTGATGGCATAGCAACGAGAGGGAGAGTGTCCGCCCACGCACTCGTGAGACCGAAAGCGGAAGCGTTATAACAACGCTGTTGATGTAGTCGACGTCTTCACGGTCCGACCGATCCAAGCACCGAACGTCACGGCACCTCCGAGTTCTCGCACACGCTCAGCTCGATGACGATCCCGGACTCGATCCAGCAAAGTGTCGGGATGAGTTCCACAAGACGACGGCGTGGTGGCGATGTTGATGCTCCACCGACGCAGGGCTTCGCTAAGCTCCGCGACGATATGACTTCTCCGCGCAGGCTTCGCCAAGCTCTCTGACGATATGACCGATGTGGAATATGGTGGAAGGGGCACCGCACACGGCTAAGGAACGATCCGTAGATCAACTTGTGTGTCATGGGGTGCCCCCTGCCCCGTGATATAAAGGAGGGAGGGAGGAGGAGGTCGGCCCTAGGAGGAGGCGCGCAGGGGAGTCCTACTCCCACCGGGAGTAGGACTCCTTCTTCCTAGTCCAACTAGGAGAAGGGGGAAAGGGGAAGTGGAGAAGGAAGGGAGAGGTGGGCTGCGCCCAAACCCCTTGTCCAATTCGGACTGGGCTTGGGAGGGCGCACGCCACCTCCTGGCTCCTTCCCACTAAGGCCCATTAAGGCCCAATACTCTTCCCCGTATTCCTCGTAACTCCCGGTACTCAAAAATACCGAATCACTCGGAACCTTTCCGAACACCGAATATAGTCGTCCAATATATCGATCTTTACGTCTTGACCATTTCGAGACTCCTCGTCATGTCCCCGATCTCATCCGGGACTCAACTCCTTCGGTACATCAAAACTCATAAACTCATAATATAACCATCATCGAAACCTTAAGCGTGCATGGACCCTACGGGTTCGAGAACTATGTAGACATGACCTAGAACTATTCTCGGTCAATAACCAATAGCGGAACCTGGATGCCCATATTGGTTCCTACATATTCTACGAAGATCTTTATCGGTCAAACCGCATAACAACATACTTTGTTCCCTTTGTCATCGGTATGTTACTTGCCCGAGATTCGATCGTCGGTATCCAATACCTAGTTCAATCTCGTTACCGGCAAGTCTCTTTACTCGTTCTGTAATGCATCACTCCATAACTAACTCATTAGCTATATTGCTTGCAAGGCTTATAGTGGTGTGCATTACCGAGAGGGCCCAGAGATACCTCTCCGACAATCGGAGTGACAAAACCTAATCTCGAAATACGCCAACCCAACAAGTACCTTTGGATACACCTGTAGTACTCCTTTATAATCACCCGATACGTTGTGACGTTTGGTAGTACCAAAGTGTTCCTCCGTAAACGGAGTTGCATAATCTCATAGTTACGGGAACATGTATGAGTCATGAAGGAAGCATTAGCAACATACTAAACGATCAAGTGCTAAGCTAACGGAATGGGTCATGTCAATCACGTCATTCTCCTAATGAGGTGATCCCATTAATCAAATGACAACACATGTCTATGGTTAGGAAACATAACCATCTTTGATTAATGAGCTAGTCCAGTAGAGGCATACTAGTGACTATCTGTTTGTCTATGTATTCACACATGTATTATGTTTCCGGTTAATACAATTCTAGCATGAATAATAAACATTTATCATGATATAAGGAAATAAATAATAACTTTATTATTGCCTCTAGGGCATATTTCCTTCAGGTACCTCGATCTCATGTGAGGAATTCAATGTGGCATTGGACACATTGAAAACCTCCATGACGACCGAGGTCGAGAGCATGTTTAATAAATTTCTAGAAGGGCTTAAACTTTTCACCGCACCTTTGAAAGTGGGTGATCCCACTAATAAGGTGACAGATGCTACCTCCGACAAGGGGGAAGCTACTAGCGAGATAGGTCCTTCTTCTAGTGGTAAAAATGGCACCGGCATCTTTGCCCATGTGGAACCTCCACTTGTCTATGGTGGACCGATTCCTTCCACTCATTTGAATCATGCCGGCTCGGCCCCTAAGATTGAGAAGAATGTAGACTTTGATTCTTGGGTCTATCGTTTTAAGCGTCATTTAAATCATGTGAACACTAACCTTTGGAGAATCATTGAAGAAGCTTTTTATCCGCATGACCGAAGCAACTTCACCCCTAGAGAAGCCGTGGATGATCAATTCAATGAGAATGCTCTCTTCATCATCCAAGAAGCAATCCCTCCCGAAGACCTTCCTCATCTCCGGCCCTACTCCTTGGCTAAAGATGCTTGGTGCCAAGTGGTTTCCCTCTATCGGGGAAGCGCAAGCATTCAACGTTCCAACTATGAAGTGGTGCAAGATGAAGCCGATGAGTTTGCAATGAAAGAAGATGAAGAACCTCGTGAGCTTTATCGGAGAGTAACCAAACTCGCGGTCTCTCTCCGAGATCATGGAAGCAAGGACATGGATGACAATGGATCAAGCGCAAATTCCTCAAGGCAATGATGCCCTACCACAAAGCCATGTCCTCCGTCATTCGTCAAAGGCCGGACTTCCACACCTTGTCCTCAAGTGATGTGTTGGATGAGTTCGTTGCTATGAGCATCTTGGACAAGACCGCCGACAATGCGGTACTTCGCTCTCAAAGAGTAAAGAAACCCAACCTTGCTCTAAAGGCCAAGGTTAGCATGGAGGAAGAGGATGAAGAGGAAGAAGAGGAGAGCAACCTCGAATATTCAAAGTATGCCTATCATGAACACATGGCCCTTGCTTCAAGGCAATTTTGGAGCAAGAAGAACTCAAGGCCCAACTTCAACAATAACAATTCAAGTGGCGCAAAGGGCAAGCAACGAGTGAGGACTTGCTTCAATTGTGGCAATGTGAGCCACTTTGTTGCGGAGTGCCGTTATGAGAAGAGGGAAGACAACGGTGGCAAGCTCATCCGAAAGGACAAGGCCAAGTCTTTCCCCAACAAGAGCAACTTCACCAAGAAGACTCCTCACAAGGCGTTGGTGGTACAAGAAGAGTACAATGAGGATGATGCCGATGATGAAGATGGTGAGTCGGTTACCATGGCCTCCGTTGCCATTGCGACGACTCCACGGGTGTCTCTCTTCGACTCACCCAATGAGAGCATCACCTCCAAGTGCCTCATGGCTAAAGCCACCAACAAGGTAACCCCCAACATCAAAACTACTATCATTAATCATCCTTCTTCGACGGATAGCATTGATGAACATGAGGGAACTAATGTGGAGGAGAATGAGTTTGAGGCCTTTATGGGTAAACTCAAGGGTAAAGCCAAGAAGCACTTCGTTGCTCTCTTGGAACAACTTGGTGAAGCCAATGACATGATCGAGGCTCATGAAGATACCATCTCTAAGATGGAGGGGCATAGTCATGACTATGCCGATGAGGTTTCAGATCTTTCAAATGCTCTTGAGGAAGAGCGTGGTCTTCGTTTGGCTCTTGAGGAGTCACACAACAATGATCATGCTAAATTAGAGAAAGATATTGATCATGCTCTTGTTGTTTCTTGTGTGCTAAACTCCGAGAAGGAAAAGCTTGGGGTTGATCTAGCTAGACTCAAAGAGGAGTTTTACATTCTCGACAAGGCTCACAAAGTCTTGAAGGGTGTTCATGCTAGCCTCAAGGAGTCTCATGATCAACTCCAAGTGAAGCTAACCAAGGAGAAAGCCACCTTTCCTCATATGGTTTTAATTGATAATGCAAATGCTACTAACCCGTGTTGTGAGCATGTGCATCTTATTGAGGAAAATGCTAAGTTGAAGGAACAACTTGAGAAAGGCCTTGTGTCATGCATACAAGGTGAGAATAACCTCAACGACCTTTTGAGCAATCAAAAGGAAGTTGTAACTAAGGAGGGATTGGGTTGCACTTAAGCCCAAGAACAAGAATAAGAATGACAAGACCAAACGACCTCCTCCTCTCAAGAAAACTTTTGTAAAGGAGGAGAGGGTGCTTCAAGGAGAAGAAGAACAATGCGAAGGGTGGCGGTGTCAAGAAGGGCAATGCCACCCTCCCAACAAAGCCGCGACTTTAATCCTTCTTATGTGTTATGTCGTATAGTGATGGGCATGTTTATGCCAAATTTGTTGGTTCTCCTCAGAATATATTGAATGGTCTATTTGGGTTCCTAAGACCCTTGTTACTAACATCAAAGGACCCATTACAAAATGGGTACCTAAAACCAAGCATTGATCTCTTGTAGGTGTTTGCTTCCGATGGGGGATCATGGTTGCTCGATAGTGGAGCTACAAATCATATGACCGGAAGCAAGGACTTGGTGGTGGACGTGCACAAGATTCCATCTATGCCCACCAATGCCGAGTGGGGTGATGCCTCGTCTTCTAAGGTATTGGGACTCGGCAAGGTTGTCATTTCTCATGATCTCACGATTGAGAAGGTCATGCTTGTTGAGTCCCTTGCATACAATTTACTTTCCGTTCGTTAACTTGCAATCATGGGCTTTGCCACTTTCTTTGATATTGATACCGTGGCCCTCTTGTGGAGCAAGACTCTTAAAGTAGCCTTTGTTGGGCATGTCTAGAACGGTCTATATGTGATTAACTTTTAGAGCAACCCACTAAGACCGCGACATGCCTAATGGCTAAAGTTGACGTGGGATGGCTTTGGCATCGCCGTTTAGCCCATGTCAATATGAGATCTTTGCAAAGTCTTCTCAAGGGGGACCATGTCCGTGGACTAACGAATGTTAGTTTTGCTAAAGATCGTGCTTGCAGTGCTTGTATCGAAGGAAAGCTACATGAGAAGGCTCACCCTCCCACGACTATCATTTACTCAAAGAGGCCTTTGGAGCTCCTTCATTTGGATCTCTTTGGGACTCCATCCTTTGATAGTCTTGGGGGTAGGAAGTATTGCTTGGTGATTGTGGATGACTATTCAAGATACACTTGGGTGTATTTCTTCAAGAGGAAGAGCGAGACCCAACAAACCGTCATTGACTTTGCAAATGAAGCCCAACGTCAACACAATGCAAAGATCTTGACAATAAGAAGTGACAACGGGACCGAGTTCAAGAACTACACCTTGGATGAGTTCCTTAGTGATGAGGGGATCAAGCATCAATATTCCGCACCTTACACCCCTCAACAAAATGGTGTTGCGGAGAGGAAGAACCGGACGTTGATGGATGCGGCAAGGACCATGATGGCGGAGTTCAAGTCTCCATACAACTTTTGGGCCGAAGCCATCAACACCGCATGTCATGCATCCAATCGGCTCTACCTCCGCAAGGGCTTGAACAAGACTCCATATGAGATGCTCACCGGTAACAAGCCCAACCTCAAGTACTTTCGAGTGTTCGGGTGTAAGTGTTTCATTCTCAAGAAAGGTGTTCGGTTGTCTAAATTTGAGGCTAGAGCTTATGAGGGCATATTTGTTGGTTATGCTACAAACTCTCATGCTTATCGTGTCCTCAATAAATCCACGGGACTTATTGAGGAGACGTGTAACGTGGAGTTTGATGAGAATAACGGCTCCCAAGTGGAGCAAAGTGGCACTTGTGATGTAGGTGATGAAATTCCTCCTCAAGCCATAAGAAGAATGGGTGTTGGTTTTATCCTACCCATTGAGGAACCCCTTGTGGCCGAAGGAGAAGGACAATGCTCCACTCAAGTGGAGCCATCACCAACCCAAGGCCCACACGCTTCCGAAGAACAAAGTGAAGGCCCTCAACCTCATGAACAAGACCAAGGGCAAGATCATGCTCAAGAAGGTGTTGACACACCAAGTAATGCCCAAGGTCAAGTTCTCTCCCCCGAGCAAGTTCTAGATCAAGAACAAGCTCAAGACGGCGCTCAAGATGATCAAGTGACCGCTCCTCAACTCACCACCGAGGAGGAATTAGGCGTCGTGCACCAATATTGCATCCAAGCTCTCCACCAAGGGTCATCTCATGAAGAATGTGCTTGGAAGCATTCAAAAGGGGGTAAGCACTCGTAGACAATAGGCAAACTATTGTGAACATCACGCGTTTGTCTCTTGTGTTGAACCCCAAAAGGTATATGAAGCACTCGAAGATCCGGATTGGCTTAATGCCATGCATGAAGAACTCAACAACTTCGAGTACAACAAGGTGTGGAGATTGGTGCCAAGGCCAACCGGGAACCACAATGTCATTGGAACCAAGTGGATATTCAAGAACAAGCAAGATGCTCATGGGACCATCATTCGCAACAAGGCAAGATTGGTGGCACAAGGCTACTCCCAAGTCGAGGGTATCGACTATGGTGAAACCTTTGCTACCGTTGCACGCCTCGAGTCCATTCGCATGTTAATTGCCTATGCTTCTCATCATAACTTTAAGCTGCAACAAATGGATGTGAAGAGTGCTTTTCTTAATGGTCCCATTAATGAGTTGGTCTACGTCAAACAACCCCCCGGGTTTGAGGATCCCTACTTTCCCGATCATGTGTATCAACTCGATGAGGCACTCTATGGCCTTAAATAAGCCCCACGTGCGTGGTATGACCACCTTACCGAGTTGTTACAAGATCGTGGATTTGAAGTTGGGCTAATCGACCCCACTCTTTTTACTAAGAAGGTCAAAGGGGAGTTGTTTGTGTGCCAACTATATGTTGATGATATTATCTTTGGTTCCCCTAACAGAGCTTTCAATGAGGAATTTGCCAATCTCATGACCTCAAAGTTCAAGATGTCTTTCATGGGAGAGTTGAAGTTCTTCCTCGGATTCGAAGTAAAGCAAAGAAGAGAAGGAACCTTCATCAACCAAGCCAAGTACACTCAAGACATGCTCAAGAGATTCAAGCTAAGCGATGTCAAGCCGGCTTCCACTCCTATGTCCACCAAGTGCCAACTTGACATTGATCCCAATGGTAAAGCGGTGGATCAAAATGTATATCGCTCCATGATTGGCTCCTTGCTTTACCTTTGTGCATCTAGACCGGATATCATGTTGAGTGTGGGAATTTGTGCACGGTTTCAAGCCGCACCTAAGGAAAGCCACTATGTGGCGGTCAAGCTTAATCTTCGATATTTGGCTCATACCCCAAACTTTGGCTTATGGTACCCAAGAGGAGCAAACTTCAAGCTTGTAGGATATTCGGACTCCGATTGGGCGGGAGACAAAGTGGATAGGAAGTCCACTTCCGGAGGGTGCCAATTCCTTGGTTGCTCTTTGGTGAGTTGGTCTTCCAAGAAGCAAAGTTGTGTGTCTCTCGTCCACCAAGCGGTATGTGGCGGCGGTAGTTGTTGTGCACAACTCTTATGGATGAGGCAAACTTTAAAGGATTACGGTGTCATTTGCGACAAAGTGCCTCTTTGGTGTGACAATGAAAGTGCCATCAAGATTTCTCTCAACCTGGTGCAACACTTCAAGACGAAGCATATAGAGATTCGGTATCACTTCATCCGGGATCACATTAGGCGAGGGGAGATCGAGCTCAACTATGTCAACACTCATGATAACCTTGCAGATATCTTCACGAAGCCTTTGGATGAAGCAATATTTCGCGAGTTAAGGCATGAGCTAAATATCATTGATTCGAGCAATGTTGCTTGAACCCTTGCACACCCCACCATACTCAAGTTGTTATCTTGTGTAGGTGTAGGCATGGATATAGGAGGAGTGGTGTTCTCTCAATGAACTCTTCCTCCCCCCATCATGCATAAATTGATCAACTCTTTCACATTAGCCATTTTTTATGGTACTTGTGCTTCAAAGACGAGTTTTGGTCATGGGCCCAAGGATAATTCTTCGTGGTGCCATACCAATTGACTCAAACATAGGTTGCCTCGGCTACCGCCCTCTCGTGGAGAGGTGTGTGTTTCTCGCTCTCGTTGTTGGTTTTGTGCGGGTGTTCCTTCCCGTTTTATCTCTTGAGCTAAGCCCTTTTTGGCCTAGTTCTTCTTGCGGCTGAGCGGTACTACCGCTGCGAGCGCGGTACTACCGCTTATGAGGATCAAGCGGTACTACCGCTCTCACCAGCGGTACTACCGCTGCGGGGCGGGCGATGGGGGTTATATCGGGGCTGGGGGAGTTATTCTCTTCCCATACCCATTAGCCCCCACTCGCTCATCTTCCTCGTTGCTCCAGCGACGCCTCGCCGCAGGAGGGCTCCGGCTGGCCGCCGTTTTCGGGCCGGTCCTCTCCATTTCCTCCGGTGGAGTTGTTCCTCACCTCGTCCTCCAGCCATGGATGCCGATATTGCCCCCGTTTCCGTTTTCTCTTTGCCTAGATCTTGCATCTAGTTCTTAGGGGCAATATGCATTGTTTTCTTGTTTTTGGCTATGAAGAGGATTGAGTAGGACGGAAATAGCTTCTAGTCCCTTTGGATTGATGTTTGGTAGGATAAATTTTTGAATTTGGCCTCCCGGTAGTGCCGGATCTGTCCATGGCAGTAGGGAACCGCCGTTCCCCATCTTGAGCGGTACTACCGCTCATCTTGAGCGGTACTACCGCGGGTAGCTGGGTACTACCGCCGGATGCCCAGTTCCATCATTTCCTACCACACACCTTGATCCATGTTGTTTCGTTTGGTGGCTTATGCTCTTTCTTTCGTGTTGTTTCTGTTGCTCGTGTGATTGGTTCCAGGTGATGATCTTCCTGAGCAGCAGGCCCGCCGTATCAACCCCGGTCGTGCTTCTTCAAAGCGCTACCGCACTTCTGAGTCTGCAGGTGGTTCCTCCAGTGCTCCACCACCGCCTGCGGGTGCTTCCTCCAGTGCGCCACCTCCGCCTCAACTCGGTAAGAAACACGCCAACAGCCGAAGCCAAGGGCAAGGCCTGGATCGAGATGACTGCCAAGGAGTTCTGGGAAAAACGTCGACGTAACCCCTATGAGGAATCCCAAGAACCCAATTTGGTCAACCGTCCGTTCTGGAACCGCTTTCAGTTTGCCATCTTATTTGATGTGATCAAAGCCAAGAAGAATCTCTATGTTGATGTTCGCTCCATCGACACGGATGCCATGGAAAAGGATCCTGAGTACTTTGGTGAAGCTCTTTAGATGTGTTCTCAGCTGAACATTCTCAGGATCATGCAGTTCAACAAGGATTTCGATGTTGATTTGGTGGCTCAATTCTATGCCACTGTCCATCTTGGGACTGATGCAGAAAGGACTCTGACTTGGATGACAAATGGCAAGTTGCTCTCTGTCAAGTGGAAGGCTTTCATGGAGTTACTTCATGTGGAAGATCACGAACTTGAGACTCCTGTTGGCTTCCGACCTCACCGCAACGCAAACTCTACTCACAAGCAAGCACTCTGGCCCTACTGTACTGTGAAGGTTCACCCTGTGACTAAGAAGGAAACCTATGAGCTATCTACCTTTCTGGATGTCCTTCATCGTGTCTTACGAGAGACTCTCTTCCCTCGCATCGTGAATCTGGATATGGTTCACTCTTATCTCGTGGACATGCTTCTCTTCTGCCAGCATGAGAAGGAAGCAAACACTAGCGAGTCTCTGGACATTTCTCATGTGATGTGGTCTGAGCTTCTTTCTGCCGTTTCTGAGTGCAAGTGCCCGATCTATGGTCCGTTCATCATGTTGCTCATTGAGAAGGCTTGGGCACGCGTCTATCCCAAGGTTGGGATGGAAACTGGAGATTTGGTGTCTCATGAGATCAAGCGTCTGCGGAAGAAGGACAATTGGGGCACCCCCGCTCCCAAATCCAGGGGTCCATCTACTGCTGCTGACATGGAGACCGAGGACGGCGCTGAGGCCGATGATGACGATGAGGACTATGAGCCTTCTGGGACAGAGCCCTCTTGGGCAAAGAAGCTCAAGCACAAGATGAAGAAGCTCTTCTGCATGGAGTCTCACGGTCAGCATATGACTCATGTGGCGGAGAAGAAGGCCAGGGGGCGTCACAAGGAGCTCAAGCGTCAGCTGGGTGCGACCGTTGTCAGTGGGTCGGAGGGTCAGATCACTGAGGAAGAGGAGTGGATTCAGCAGCATTGCCCGTGGACCGATTCAGATGTCGAGCAGTTCCCGACCGATGACGGCGGTGCAGACGATCCCGGGGATGTGATGCTCGTGATCCTCACCTTGCTCTCACCTGGAGCCGTAGCTTCGCTCTTTGCCCTTTTGGTGTCTTGATGCCAAAGGGGGAGAGAGTTTTAGGAATTTGTGTCGTTGCCGTGTTGCGAGTGTGTCTTTGTGTTTGTGTTCGCCGTCTGCTTTGCTTTGTTTAGTTTTATGCCTGTGATACTGTAACATCCCAAATTTTCAATTTGGAATGTTATACATAGAGCATCATTGCATATCATATTTTTCGTTGCATTTTTGCTCGATCCTAGAAATTATACACAACTCAAGGACCCACGGAGAGAGTTGGGGATTTCATTATTTTCATATTTGAGTTTTCTCAAATTTTGAAAATAGGATCATTTGATTTTAATTTATTTATATTCAATTATTTCTACTATCAAAATATGAGAGAGGGAATAAAATGGCTTTCCCAAAATAAAGAAATAATGAAGATTTAATAATAAAATCAAATAAGATTTTATTTTGGAGTTTTTCGCCTTTTTATTTGAATTTAGGAAAAATGCGCGTTTCTCAAAATTCCATTTAGGCCCCAAATAAATGTTCATTTAGTCCGGCTTGATTTTAGAAGCCGGGGAAAATTTATTTCGAGATTTTTGGAGTCCGTTTAGTATTTCTTTTTATTTTTCTTCTGCATGGAATATTAAAAAAAAGCGTGCAACCGACCTTGGGCCGTACCCGAGCGGGACTCCGCCCGGGGGCGCCTTTAAATAGCGCCTTGAGCCCCCCAGGCCGTCGGCCCGCCGCCACCCGAGCCCACCTCGCGCCCACCACCGCCCACCCGAAACCCTAACCCTAGCCGCCATTGCCGCCTTGCCACGAGTCACGGACCCGCCCGCCGCCGACTCGCGGTTTCCGCCGCCGAGGTTCACCGTCGCTTCGTAAACCGTGCCACCGGTTTTTTTTAAAAACCGGGTGGTTTTTCTTCGGTTTATTTTCGGTTTTTTTTTAGTTTCCGTTTTTTTAGATCGGTTTTTTTTTCG
Organism: Aegilops longissima; assembly: GCA_021605205.1. NCBI lineage: Eukaryota > Viridiplantae > Streptophyta > Magnoliopsida > Poales > Poaceae > Aegilops > Aegilops longissima. The sequence goes on along the minus strand of CM038679.1, from coordinate 32,264,835 downwards.
GTTCGGTTAAATAGCGAACGTTTGTTCGTTCGTTCGTTCGTTTTTAACGAACGCGTTCGTCAGATTAGTTTAGTTAACGAACGTCCGTTCGTTAACCCGTTCGTCGTTTTCTTTTTCTCGGATTTAATTCATGATTTTTCTGATCGCGATTCCTGATCCGATTTTCGTTTTAGTATAACTTTTCGCTCGTTTATCGGAATCAGGCGATTCAAGCGCCTGGAGTTTCGTCTCGAAACCCTCTTTCCGAATAACCAACTTAAACAAGTTTTTGCTTCTGTAAAATTTGACTTAGATCCAGATTAGTAAAACGGAGCTGTTTTCTTTCGTCGTTTGACTTTCGTTGCTTCGTTTGATTTGATTCTTTTTGCAAACCGGAGTTCTTAAGTTGAACTATCTGGTTAGATCTTGTATTTGAGTTTTACCTGTGCATTAGATGAGTACTTATTGTATGCTTGTTTGTTTGTCTGCGATAGAATACCCGGAGTGCGCCGCCTGTTACTTCGAGTCTCTAGGTTTCGCGGATCATCAGCAAGGCAAGTAACACTTTGATCATATACTTCTCATACCCAGTTTTTATGAATTAGATCTATCCTCAAACATTTCATGATTTAGGATCTAATTAAATTGTGGGTTTTGGGAAGTAGATTGAGGTAGTACCTATTACCTGTTTATTTTCAAACCCTTGGGAGTTACTTCTACGTTTGCTTATTATGCCATGCTATGCTAGTAGACGTGGATTGGGTGAGTGTATCCATGACAGATGTGAGATTGTTAAATTAATGATTTATTTAAGGTGGCAACTTAAACACACATCTGGGTGGATTGAGGCACCTAGTTTCCATCAGGACTTGCCTGTATTTCTTTGGACCGCCACCCAGGCTCAAAGGGATCATGAGATTATTCAAACTAGAAACTTACGTGTGCAGCCACAAGCCATTATGGGCTCTGGCATAGTTGATTAAGTTGTGCGAACTCTTACGGGTAGACTAGCGGATGTAGGGAAAGTAGGTGTACCGGTCTACCCACATGTAAGGTGCTAGCGCTTAGAAAGACTATGTCTCGGTCATCCGTTTCTCAAACACCATGTAGTCACGAGAAATCAAGCGGAGAAGATCGAGTCTTGTGGGGAAAAGTGCGCAAACCTCTGCAGAGTGTATAAACTAATCATGGTTAGCCGTGTCCCCGGTTATGGAAATCTTGAGTATCTAGTACTTGGATATCATGTGAATCTCATCATGTTACTTCTAATTAATATTGTTGGGTTTTAATGAGTACTTGTAATTGGGATTGAGGATGCTGTCAACCATTCTCAATGTTTAACAACCACCATGATAGTTAAATAAATTTATTCCTTTGCAGTAGGGAAAAATTGGCTTTACGCAAAAACTGTAACCATAGAGCTTTCCACCAGCCAAATATGCATGTAGTATAGCTTAATCCATTATTATTTATCTATGTGTTACATTGCCAGCATATTCCATGTGCTGACCCGTTTTCGGGCTGCAACGTTTCATGTTGCAGACTTTTCAGACGACGAGTAAGGTGCTTAGGTCGTGGTTCTATACTCAGTGATGCCGTTGGAGTTGATGGACTCGCTTATTCTTCCAAGCCTTCCACTGTTATCGTATTTAGATGGCCTTAAGCCATATTTATTTTATTAAGTTCTCTCTTGAGACATTCGATTGTAATAAGTGTGTGATTGCTACTCTGTTATAAATCCTCCGAGTCTTGTGTGGTGTCGGCATTCTTGATCGAGGATGACATCGAGCACGTAGATCGACTGCTTTGAGGTCTGGTCGCTACAAATACCTAAGTTCTAGACATATGGTGTGAGACATATGCTATGCTACCTTATCGTCATCTTATCTATGTCTATCTAGTACTTTGGTATCTTATGAGTTGCATGCTTATCTTGTCATACATACCCTGCTCTCATATATCCTTTGCTTAGGTTGTTGGACTATAAAATATAGGGGGAGTGTTGTTCCTAATGTGTGCGTCATGCATTCCAAAGCCACTCCTTTCTAGGTGCACACATTCAGGGGGAGCCCGTCTATATCTTATAGTCCTAAGTTTCTTTTACTTTCTTGTCTTATCCTTGTGCAAATCCACTGGTTGTCATCAATCCACCAAAAGGGGAGATTGTTAAGGCATATCTCTCTCGATGTGGTTTTGGTGATTGATGACAACATGTTTGCGGACTAATCGTGTGCCTTGAGCTTTTCAGAGATCCATCTTTGGCACGAGACGAATTCTTTCCCTCGGAGTGTTATTCAAGACGGTGTAGCTCTTTCGTTTCTTTTTCGGTGGACTAGTTGCGTAGATGGCACCGTACTATCAAGAGGGGGTCCGCTTTGGCAAGGCTAGGGTGGAATCATCACGTACACATCTGCTTTTCACCCTCTGAGCCCTTCCACTTCTTTGGAGAGTTCTTTCCCCCCTCTTTGGGCTTTGTCTGGTCCCTGCGGTAGTACTCATGTACCAATGATAGTACCGCCTAGGGTCATCAAGCGGCGATGACCATGCAGCGATAGTGTCGCCGTGGGTCCTCACCAGTAGTACCGCTGCAAGACACGCCCCTACCGTCGATTCGAGGGTCATTTCTGTGTCGGATTCTGCGGTGCCAGCGGCGAGAGCGGCAGATCCGCTCTACCACCGCTGGCAATACCGCTCGGGTCCCTTCTCCCTCTGCCTTCCAGACTGTGCGGTAGTACTGCCAGGGGGAGCGGTAGTACCGCTGAGCCCAACAGTAGTACCACTGCCTCCCGCGGTAGTACCGCCCTCTGTGGGGCTGTTTGGGGGGGGGGGGTAACGGTTGGATTGTTCCCCCCACTATATAAGGAGGTCTTCTTCCCAAAGTTGACCTATCTCTTCCTCTAAAAGCTCCATTGTTGCTCCAAGCTCCATTTTCGCCCGATCTCTCTTCCTAGCCAATCAAACTTGTTGATTTGCCCGGGATTGGTTGAGAAGGCCCCGATCTACACTTCCACCAAGAGAAATTTGATTCCCCCCACTAATCCCTAGCGGATCTTGTTACTCTTGGGTGTTTGAGCACCCTAGACGGTTGAGGTCACCGTGAAGCCATACTCCATTGTGGTGAAGCTTCGTGGTGTCATTGGGAGCCTCCAATTAAGTTGTGGAGATTGCCCCAACCTTGTTTGTAAAGGTCCGGTCGCCGCCTTCAAGGGCACCAATAGTGGAATCACGGCATCTCGCATTGTGTGAGGGCGTGAGGAGAATACGGTGGCCCTAGTGGCTTCTTGGGGAGCATTGTGCCTCCACACAGCTCTAACGGAGACGTACTTCCTCTCAAAAGGAAGGAACTTCGGTAACACATCCTCGTCTCCACCGGCTCCACTCTTGGTTATCTCATCCCTTTACTTGTGCAAGCTTATTTGTGTTATATCCGTGCTTGCTTGTGTGCTTATGGTTGTTGCATCATATAGGTTGTCCACCTAGTTGCATATCTAGTCAACCTACTTTGATGCAAAGTTTAATTTGGTTAATAAAAGCTAAAAATTGTTAGTTGCCTATTCACCCCCCCCCCTCTAGTCAACTATATCGATCCTTTCATCTTGTTATGCCAGCCGGTTGTGGCTTTTGGGCCTATTGTTTTTGGCGTTGTGGCTCTTTGTGAGCTTGCGTTATTTTGTTTTCAGACTATAAGACCTTGTTGAACCTCTTTATTTATCTATAAATGTGGTTGTATGCATTGTTCTGATGCAGAGGCCGGGGAGTCCCCCCTTTTCGAAAAAACATGCTGGAAACTTTTGAGTACAACTTGGCTCATGTTGCGGAGAGTTCCACCACCTTATACACATGACACGTGCCCCTGTGGGCCCAGTGTGCCGCTGGTCTCCTCCACACACTTTGTCTCTCTCCTGCCTTATATCTTCATCCTCTCATCATCGTCTAGCTCTCCTGAATCGAATCCTCTCCTACATCAAACACATTACCTTTGCAACTCAGCTCTTCTCTTCCCCAATTGGCTCATTTTTCTCCAATGAGTTGCTACTCCCTGAGAGCCTCTCCTCTATCCATGTATGTTCCTACACTCATCGACGGAGTTCGTGGCGCACTGCTATGAGGGCAACGGCCACCATGGCTGCAGGTCCGCGGGCGACCACTGCTCGCGTGATTTGCCGCAAGCTCCCCACCAGTGTTGCAAGGTGGTGCTTCTCCGTGCTCTATCTATCCACACTAATGCTACTACAGTCCAGGGAGCAATGTCGCGGCGACGACCATTGTGGCAGGTCGACGACTGCTGCTAGCACCGGCAATGGCAGATTTGCAGAGCGTACGTTGCAAACATCCAAGCGCAACATGGCCCATGTTGCAAAGCACACATCTTTGTAAATCTTCAGGCAGTGGCGGAGCCAGGATTCAAGTATAGGGGGGGCCGAGTACATGTATTAATCAAATCTTGTTGGTAATTACTCGTTGCTCCTATTAAAATTGTTGATCGTTGGGGGGGGCCTGTCCGTCCCCTCCTCCCTGCCTTGGTGCAACATGTTGAAGTGTATATGCAGATTTTTTTGAGAGAATTGACAATAGGAGAGAACTCCTATTGTGTTTTCATATATCTATATAAATAGGGGTTTACATAGACATATGTGATGTACATTAGGGCTCCCAGCCCTCTAGAGAGCTACCAGGGGTGGTTACAATAGCTAGAGCATGAAAACAAAAAGATGCCTGTGTGTTCAAGTAAGAGCGTTACAAAAGGTAATTAGGGCAGCCTTGTGGGCTTCTTTGACCCTATGTTGAAGCTGACTAAGATCGTCCTTAAAGCGTTTGAGCCAGGATCCAACACTGGGGTTTAGTCCTCTGAAATGTTTGTTGTTCCCTTCTTTCCACAGATTCCAGGCAACTGTCAAAAAGATCTCTATGAAGAAGGGGTTGTGCCAATTGTCACGCGTTGTCTGGAGGATCATGAGTCTATGGTCAAAGGGGGGCCAGTCAATGCGGAGTTTAGCCCAACAGCTCTTGCTGAACTGGCAAGTGAAGATCATATGATCCACAGTTTCTTCAATGTAGAGCCCACATGGGAGGCAGTCAAAGTCATCCTCTATATTGCAGTGTCTGCGCTTCAGCATGTTGTGTGTGTTGAGCCTGTCATGGAATAACAACCAGCCAAAAACCTTTATCTTCATGGCGCATTTCGATCTCCAGAGGTGTTCAAATATAGGACTGGTCGACGTGTCATGGAAGTAGCGATTATAGTAGTCTTTTGATTTGAAGTCAGCTGCTCCCCAGATATAATGCCAAACATCAGTCAGTGATGAGGAGGAGGACACCCTGCTTGATGCTTCTTGTATGTCTCTTATCTCGTCTAGTGCAAGCGGTGACACAAGTAGGTGAAAGGTTTCATGCAGATCGGTGGATGCCAAGAAGTCCGCGACTGATATATCCTCTTGCATGGCAAACGAGAATGCACGTGGCTGTGAGTTCTCTAATACGTCTTGTAACCATAAGTCCTTCCAGAACAAAGTAGTTTTGCTGTCCACCACTTGTACACAAGATATCCCTCTAAAGATTGGTGATAGTTTCATGATATCGTTCCACCAAAAGGATCCGACCGGGTTCACAACATGTGGAATTTTGTCTATGTAGTGGTTGTCCTAAATCAGGTGAACCCGGGCACATCTCTTTTGTTAAAAAAACTTGTGTAGAAACTTTAATAAGAGGGCCTCGCTGTGAATTTGCAGATTGCCGAGCCATTCTCATCGATTCGTACTTTTGTTTGTGTTGACTAGTGCATGAAGCTTAACATGATAACAGGCTCTAAGGTCATGCGATTCAAGTCCTGACTTTCACAATTTATTTGAAAATTTTCTACTGCCCCTTCAGTGTCCATGTATAGACCTCTTGAGCCATACCTCTTAACTGTTGGCTAGTGCATGAAGCTTAACATAGCGCCCATCATGTTGCAAATCTCCTAGCGCATAATGGCTCATGTTATAAAGCACATCTCTTGCAAACCTCCGAGCGTAACATGGGCCATGTTGCAAATGTTCGAGCGCAACATGGCTCATGTTGCAAAGCACTCATCTTTGTAAACGAGCCACAAGGGCCCACAAGGACAGGTGGCGTAGCCAAGGGGCACGCCCCTTGACCTTGTGGGGCCCACAAGCACTGCCTTAGTCCAATCCCCAGCCGACACTGGTCAGTCACGACAACAGTGACACCCGGTGATGCCGTTTCTTCTCAATGGAGATGTTTGTTAGATCAGCTTCTAGCTCCACCACGTTATGTGTCTCTCGGGTGAAAGTCCTAACTGCAGTGGGCGGCGACGACGCCTTCGGCGTTATTCCCTTCTTAAAGGCACCGTCTTGGGAGATAGTTGGCTGGTGGACACTGTTGGTTTGGCGTTGGCGGCGATCTGGATCAAAAGGTGTTACGGTGTGGCATCTACCTCGTCATCGTCAGCGGGTCTCGACAGCATGGCGTAGTGGGGTCTCGATGTTGGACGTGTGTGGATGGACGCGTGCATGGTGGTGGCGTTGTTTGGCATCGTGGTGGTGTCGACGACAGTTAGGCCTAGCATGGTCATTGCATTGATCACACCTGAAGTTGGGACGGCAGATGATTGCGGCGACATATTCTAGGCATGCACATGCGATGCACGTTGAAGGTCTGCTAAACCGGTTGGTGCTCTCGGCTCGTCGTGGGGTGTAGCTTGGTTAGGCCATCATATTAGATGGTGTGCGTAGTGTGAGGTCAAGGCACATCATCAAGATAGTAGATGCAGCGATATTGATTGCTAAAGAGGTGGCTTTGGGTTGATCATTGTATTTGTTTTGTAAGATTCTGTTAAATAATATAATAAAGATGGTTATGTGCATCGCTCGGTGTAAAGGCCCATTTAGCGCGCGAGGATTGAAAAAGTGGGGAAGAAAAGGAGCACACCCCAAGAATCGAACCCTGTCGTGAGGGGGAACATTGGCACTGCTAACCACTGCGATCACGTCCAGTTACTAGTTAGTAGTAGGATTGCGACCTACTAAAGGCAATTAAAGCCGGTTTTCTCTGCTTTTTCTTTGTTTTTTCTTTCTGATTTTCTCAATCTCTTTTGTTTTTTCTTTGTTTCTCTTTATTTTTTATTTTTTATCCCTTTATACACGATCAACATTTTTTCAAATACCCATTCAATATTTTTCAAATACTTGTTCAACAATTATATATATATGAACAACATTTCTTCAAACACTCGCTCAATATTTTTCAAATCCTTGTTCAACATTTTCAAATACTTTTTCAACATTTTTATATACATGATCAACATTTCTTCAAACACTCATTCAATATTTTTAAATAATTTTTTAACATTCTTCAAATACGTGTTCAACATTTTTATATACATGATCAACATTTTCAATACTCGTTCAACATTTTTCAAGTACTTGTTAAAAATTCAAATACTCGTTCAACATTTTTAATACTCATTCTACATTTTTCAAATACTTATTCAATATTTTTAATACTTATTTAACATTTTTAAATACTTGTTCAAAATTTCAAATACTCATTCCACATTTTTTAATACTTATTCAACATTTTTCAAATGTGTTTATTGAAGATTGTTTTTGGTCATTTATATATATGTAGAATATTTTAAATTATAAAAAATACAAAATAAAGCAAAAAAGAGAACACAAAACAGAAAAAAAAAGGAGGAGAAGGAAGCTTGCGCCAGAATTTTGAATTCATTCACTGGCCGGCGGGACGCCAAGTGAACCGGCCCAGTCCGGCGTTCCCTTTAGCGAGAGCTCACTGTTGGCTCGCGTAAGGCGAGACATAGGAAACCCCACAAATCACTCCACCCCTTACGTTATATTCGTCGAAATCACTAATTGAGGAGCACTCATTGCAAACATCACCGTTGGATTCCTCGCGTTCAGATCTTCAAAACTAGATCCTGTGTGCTCCACTTGCCGCAATCTGGTAGTTTTCCCTTTTTTGTAGATTCGTTTATTCAAAACGTTTTATCTCTTAAACCATGCGTCCAAATCTCGAACCGTTTTCACCGTTGGATTCCTCGCGTCGAGATTTTTAAAACTAGATCATGTGTTAATAGGTTTTGACGACCTTTTTTCATGAAAAAAGCCGGATGAACAAACCAGACAAGAAAGCCGAACCGGGAGCCGTGCAATTTTTGCACATGTTAGTTTTTTTAATATTTCTCTGGAAAGTATCTGAATTATAATCTCAGTAATAAAAGTAACACATGAATATTTATGTTTATAAATATTGTACATACAAACATAATAAATTATTTTAAAAGCTGTTCACATATTATTTAAAAATACTCATATTTAAATAAATTTATGAATTATTAAAATGTTTGCATATTTTATAAATTATAATAAAGAAAGTTAATTTATAATTGAAACAAGTATTTTAGTTACACAACATTTCAATAATTATACGTATGTTTGTATAACTAAAATATTACCCTGCAAAAACTAAAAATATTCATAATTCATAATTTAAACTGTTCATATGAATATACATTTTGGATAATTTAAATATAAGCTGCAACTGTATGATATTTATGTATTCACTAAGCATTTAAATTTTTTATTAAATGTTTGTATTAACTAAATGTTTTTTGTATCATACACGGATGTATATTTAAATGTTATTATTTACTAATAATCATTTATATGTATAATATTTGTATCACACAAATATTTGAACATAATTTTTATTAATTATGTTTTACAAATAAATTTTAAAATGGGAACAGGTGCAGAATGGGCCACACTATCTGCGGACCATATAAGATCTGCATACTGCCAGGTTAAGACATATATCATTTTTAAAGATTAATACATATATCGATGTATACCACAACTTCTCGCACTAAAGTGACTGTTTACACCAAGCTGTAGCACCATCAGTGTAAATCACTCATGAACTAACTAGCAACAGGGGGTATTATTGCCTTAAAAATGCACATATAATTACTTTTTTTAGGGAGCACATATAATTACTTGCTACCTTGATCTTGCTGATTTGGTCTTTTGGCCCAATAAATCCGGACGGAGGGGGTAGTTGCAACCCACTATCTTTTTCTCTTCATGCAACAATATCACATCATCAAATCATGCATGTAGTCTTAAGTTACTTTATGCATTAATTTATTTATGCAGAGAATGCCCCCTCATCAACTCATGCATGCATGTTTTTGTTTATGAACTTAGTCATGCAAAATACTCTTACATTGTTTTAGTTTATTTAGCACTTCATTTTTAACAAGATTCCCGCAGCAATCGCATGGGGCATCGTCTAGTCATTACAAATAAATAAGACACTAAACAAGGAAAACATTGGGAAAATGCATCTAGAATGCATAACCCAAAGGCCAAGAATATTTAGGATCAAACAGAAAAAAAAAAGACATTGTCCATGCATTATTATAACATCACAAGGGGGTATATTGTAGTTGCACTTATTTATCTGAACGTCTCAACTTATCTATGTATTCCTCTTTCAGAGTTGTGCCGAGAACCGTAATAGTGGCTCAGTGATGCTCCTCAACTTAGTTTGCAACAACAGGTGAGATGGCTGGCAGATGTTCCTCTGCTTGCTTTAGCAACAGTTTGTGACGACTGCGGTTTAACCTTAGGAACCGAGTCCCGTTCATTACATGGCTAACAATCTGCTGCCCAAAAGCTTGTTGTTTTCATGTCATCTTTTGTCATCAACTTTGAGTATTCCTCATGGTTGTACACCACATTGTTCTTCCCTCCGAACTCTGCCGGGAGGATTTCTGGATCAATGTGCTTGTACATTGTCTTCAAGCTTTCCTCGTTGTCCTTGTACACAAAGTTGACTTTCTGGATTGATTTCGAGTCGAGGAACACTTTGATAACCTGAAACCATTTGAAACATTTCAGTTGAAAAATAAGAAATTAGAAAGAAATACACTGTAGCTCACCATCACAATCTTTCTGAACAGAATGAGAATTACGAAGGATGATGTTCAGAGCCCACACCTTAAAAAAAGCCTCAAATACTTTGGGGGGATTGAACAAAAATGCAACTGAAAGCCTCTCAGGGTAATGATTTTGCAGGATATTCGTACTGTCTCGGGCAGTCTTTATGGGGGTTGCATTGGCCAGTGTCCATCCTGTGTAGTCTACCAACCACACCATTTTGTCTAGACCCTCGGGTAGGCTAAGAACTGCATTCTCCATGGTATATATGAGATGGCGCAACTGCCCTTCATGAGACGATGTATTCTGAAATCGTCTCAAAATATTATTCAGTGAATGCAAGGCTATGTGCAAACTGCAGGTCAAATAACGGCGACTACTTACCTGCTTTGCAGGTCTCATAATAACGACAGTTCTCCCCTCTTTGTCGGTGAAAGTTGCCCTGTACATTTTACCTGTTTCTGCTTCAACAGAAACATCAGGCTGAAATGAAGATGGAAAAATTCATAAGAACGTTTGGTTACTTGACCCAAGTTTTCAGAAGGAGATCACTTGAGGATTGCAAGGAAGGAAATTAAAGAGTAGATTTACCCAGCAGATATCCTCAGGCCTGCTAGCTTCCCTCCACTTGAGACTTCCTTCCAACATCTTTCTAGATTTCTCAACATTCCAGTTGCGGGCTTCGAGATACCTAGCCAAGCATGCTTCACTGCAGTACTTCTCTCCACGAGAAGACATAGACCCAAGTGCAGCCCTCAGTTCGTTGATCTGCTCAGAGGAGATTGTTACATGACAAATGGATGAAAAAAAAAAGAATGTAGCTTTAACCAAAGGTGGTCCTTAACCAAAGATACTATGCTACCCCTTTGTTCTTCATTTACTAAGCCAGAACATTTCGAGCTACTACTTTGCTATGTTCAGGTTCTGAGATTTTTAACTGAGATTTATTTTACACATGCATATAAGATGGAACCTTGACAAATATACAAACTAGCACACAAAGACTTTTCAGTTGTCCTATACCTTTGCATTTTAATCTCATTTTCTCTTCTTCTTTGGGGATTAATATTGCAGTAACAGCTAAATTAAGGGCCTATCTGGGACAGCTCCGCTCCACCAAAATCAGTTTGACTTCACCAAATCCACTTTGGAGCAGTTCCATAGAGAAGTTGCGGCCCTACCAAAGATAATGTTTGGCTTCCATCTAGCTCCAGCTTCAGAAGTAAATTCGATGGAAAGAATCTATTTGATTGAATGAGAGGGGAGAATCGAAGGGGTATCCACTTACTGGTGGCAGTGATGGGTAATTTTTCCCCAATTCCAGCTTCTAGAGTTTTTGGAGCACCCCCTGAAGAGTTTCACAAAAAACAGGGAGTTGTACCCCAGATTCTTGTCTTTTTACAGAGCGGCATATCATGGAGCTACCCCGTTTGGCTTGCGTTTTCTAGAGCGAAGCTGAATTTCAAAGAGCGGGGTAGTACCAAACAGGCCCTAAGAGTATTACTGGTGCATATGTTATGAAAGCTCCTTCCAAAGAAACTAATGAATCCATCAACGTTGTAATTGACACCTAGAATGTGTACATGGCATGGTCAAAGTTCGACGGAGTAACCAAGACATGGCAAGTTTTCAGTAAATACCTTTGCTTGTCGCTGCTCAGCATCGTCTGAATTGAAATGGGAGGCGTGCTTTCTACGAAACATGATATCCTCAATTTACTGAGGCTCGACCTTTAAATGTGAAAAATGAAGGTTAATTAAAACCATACATGTTATACTGAGTAAACAATTGCTAAAAATATATTTTTCTTTAGACTGAACTTCTAAGTAAGTTCCTAGTAACTTTTGGAAGAGTGGTTTTGATCCGACCAAGTTAGTGCGAGATAGAGCATGTAGTGAGAGAGATTCTTGATATTATCTTTGTTTTTCTTGTTCGCCCACTACAAAATGACAATCAAAGTTGGATAAAAATGACCGTAATGTAATTATATTTCTAGCCTTCTACCACGGAATCTTGTAGAATGAGCAACATAAGTCCGCTCTTTTTTGTGCCAGTATTCATACATCAACGTATACATGTGTGCAAAGATTACCACACTATGAGGTCTTAATTGCCATCCTGATAAGTGACAAATCTGAATGAATCGTAGACCACAAGTATTTTGACCCATTTTCGCAAGCATAAACCACCTCTAGTTGCAGGTCTGCTGCGACCGCTAGGAAAAATTGCATTATTCTGCGGGGCAATGCTACACAAAGGGCAAGCAAATATACGACAGTTGTACGACGACGGCACCAGATCGGATCCGCAGCTCTATATGGCTCAGTAGGTGGCAGGAAAATGCGAGTAAGGTTTCTCATGCTGCCACCATAAGTGGAACGTGGAGGAGCTCCCGTTTACTATTAGTGGCTGACAGAAGAGGGATATGGGCGGTCAGCATTACTAATTAAATTATTGTGCCGTCCTTAACAGCTACCCCAACCCAGCTTTGACTTTTAGCTCTTAGGGGATGATGAAGGTTTCAGCATGCTGGTTCTATCATCTCCATAAGCCGCGTGGGTTGGTGAATCTGCACGATTGGTGCTGCTACACATGTGTTCCTCCTCAAAAGACGAACAATGGTTGGGAGTTCTTGGAATTTGCTAGTGGGCTTTTGGCCCAAAGCCCAACTAAAATTCTGAAATTCTCTTGGCCCATTCATGCACACATGTGAGTGGAGTGAGTGAGGCTAAAGTTTAATACCACCTCATAAATTGAGAGAGAGTTGCACCTCTTTATAAGGTGAGCTCTTCTATCACTTGTATGAGCATGAGAAGAGGAGACCTACACGCGCGCTCCTCCTCCTTCGCCACAGCGCAATGCCACACCACAAGGCCAAGGCCACAAGGCCATGATTAATAATTAACGGACGCGTTAATTACTGAACCGTTGGAGAAGGGACAGCAGGCCTCCGAACCCCGCTCTCGTGATCCTGTGACGGAGAGGGGCGATCAGGTTTTGGGAGCGCGACTCATGCGATCACTGGCAGCGACGACTTCTTCCCGACCTCGGCAGCCTCATCCTCGGCGACATGGGCGATAACGTTGAACGCCCGCGGTGCTGCTCCCGCTGCACCGTATGTGATTCTATCCTTCCTGTTCGAGATCGTGGTAGAATTCATGTTTCTAGTATGTGCCCTAGATGTGATCTGTTCATCTCGCTATGCTAGTTCGCATGATTAGTTTAATCTCTGCTATTGCTGTCATGATCTATTTCCTATTTATTCGATTAAATCTCGTAGTAATTTGCTCATATTTCCAACAATCCAAAAACCTGATTATAGGCAATTTACTCCGAGTGGTTTTGTCAAGATCCGAAGCCACCGCCTTTAAGGGGCGCAATATAAGAGGTGGCGACGAGAGCAGTCTCTTGGTTTCGAGACCATGGGCTGCTATGACGCCATTAAGGGCAAGCCCGAGGGCGATCTTAATCAAAGACAGCTGGAAGCTTTTGAGAAGATCGATACTCTCTTTAAAGGCGCTCTTGGGTGTTCTTGATGATTCCATTGTGGATTCGTATATGTCGCTTGACAACGGCAAGGACATGTGGGCTGCGCCGAGGCCAAGTTTGGTGCCTCGACGCCGTAGCGAAGTTGTACGTCATGGAGCAATTCTATGACTACAAGATGACTGATGAGCGCTCTGTTGTACAGCAGGCTCATGAGATACAGTCGCTCGCAAAAGAACTTGAGCACTTCAAGTGTGTGTTGCCGGACAAATTTGTTGCCGGAGGCATTATTGCCAAGCTTCCACCTTCGTGGAACAATTTTGCTACTTCCACAAACACAAGAGACGGAGTTTTCCGTTCACGGATCTCATTGGTACTCTTGATGTTGAAGAGAAGGCGAGAGCAAAAGACACACGTGCTCGAGTTGCTGAGGGAGCTTCTAGTGCCAACATGGTACAGAAGAAGAACTTCCAGCCCAACAAGTTCAAAAACAACAAGAACAAAACTCAGGGCAAAGGCAAGTTTGATACAAAGAACAAGCCATCATATACTACCAACTTCAAGAAGAATTCTCATAAGAAGGGGAAGGGACTTTGCCATGTCTGCGGTGATCCTAATCTGGGCTCCAAGTGTCCTAACCGATTTGAGGAGCGCGAACATGAGAAGAGCGGCAAGTCCGCTTAATGTTGTCATCGGTGATACTTGATATGAAGGAATCAGGGTACGGTATTTTTCCTACCATCCTTTCAGATTTCAATCCCTGATTGGTTAATCGACACCGTGCCAATGTACATGTTTGTGCCGACGCCCATGTTTTCTTCTTACCAGGCCACGTGGACTTCTCCCGTGCTGATGGGGAACGGGTCACATGCCATCGCTCGAGGTGTTGGTACGGTCGATCTGAAGTTTACTTGGGGAAGACCGTCGCGTCTGAAGAACGCTCATCATGTGCCGCCCATCAATAAAAATCTCGTTAGCGGTTGCCGCTTATGTCGAGATGGTTTTAAGTTGGTTTTGAGTCCAATAAAGTTGTAATTTCCAAGTGTGGACAATTTGTTGGAAAAGGCTATGAGTGCGGAGGCTTGTTCCGCCTATCTTTGTCAGATATTTGCACTAAAGTTATTAATAATGTTTGCCACAACAATGAGTCTGATATTTGGCATTCACGACTTTGTCACATTAACTTTGGTTGCATGACGCGGCTAGCCAATCTGAATTTAATTCCGAAAATCTCTGCTGTCAAAGGCTCTAAGTGCCAAGTATGTGTGCAAGCTAAGCAACCTCACAAGTCCCATAAGACTGCAGAGGCAAGAGACTTGGCACCACTAGAGATTATACATTCTGATCTTTGTAAGATGAATGGCGTGTTGACAAATGGTGGAAAGAGATATTTCATGACGTTGATTGATGACTCCACTAGATATTGTTATGTGTATCTTCTGAAATCAAAAGATGAGGCTTTAACTTTCTTCAAAAACTGTAAAGCTGAGGCAGAGAACCAACTTGATCGAAAAATTAAACGGCTTAGGTCCGATCGTGGTGGAGAGTATTTTTCCAATGAATTTGATCTGTTTTGTGCGGAACATGGTATAATCCATGAGAGGACGCCTACCTACTCACCTCAGTCTAATGGGGTGGCCGAAAGAAAGAACCGAACTCTAACTGATTTGGTTAACGCCATGTTAGACACATCGGTCTTTCCAAGGAATGGTGGGGAGGCGCTAATGACCGCGTGTCATGTCCTAAACCGAGTTCCCACAAAGCATAAGACCATGACTCCATTTGAGGAATGGGAAAGGAAAAGGTTGAAACTCTCTTACCTACGTTCTTGGGGTTGTTTGGCAAAGTTAATATACCAATTCCCAAGAAGCGCAAGCTTGGACCAAAAACCGTGGATTGTGTTCTTCTGGCTATGCTTTTCATAGCATTGGCTATAGATTTTGATAATAAGATCTGAGGTATCCGACATGCATGTTGGTACGATTATGGAGTCTAATGATGCAACTTTCTTTGAGGACATATTTCCTATGAAGGATATGTCAAGTTCATCAAATCAGAGATACCTATTCCATCTAGTGAGGAACTCACTTGTAATTCCTGAACCCACCATTGCGATGGAACACGTTGAGAATCCAGTTGAGGGTGACAATGAAACTCCTATAAGGAGTAAGAGACAGAGGACTGCAAAGTCCTTTGGTGATGATTTCATTGTGTACCTTGTGGATGACACACCCAGACTATTTCAAGCCTATGCATCTCCTCGATGTCGACTCTTCGAAGGAAGCTGTTCAGAGTGAGATGGATTCCATCTTAGCTAACGGAACTGGGAGATCACCGACCGTCCTTATGGGTGCAAACCAGAGGATGTAAGTGGGTGTTCAAGAAGAAGCTTAGACCTGATGGTACGATTGAAAAGTACAAGGCACGGCTTGTGGCTAAGGGTTATACCTGAAAGAAGGTGAAGACTTCTTTGATACTTACTCACCCGTGGCTAGATCGACCACAATTGGTGCTACTATCATCGGTTGCCTCACATGGTCTTCTCGCTCATCAAATGGACGTTAAGACGGCTTTCCTCAATGGAGAGTTGAAGGAGGAAATTTACATGGATCAGCCAGATGGTTTTGTAGTACCGTCGGAAGGAAAGGTGTGCAAGTTGTTAAAGTCTTTATATGGCCTCAAGCAAGCTCCTAAGGAGTGGCATGAGAAGTTTGAAAGAACATTAATCGCTGCCGCTTTGTAGTAAACGATGGTGACAAGTGCGTGTACTATCGCTATGGTGGGGCGAAGGAGTTATTCTTTGTCCGTATGTCGATGACATATTGATCTTTGGAACCAAACTTGATTTAATCAAGGAGGTTAAGGATTTCTTATCTCATTGTTTTGAGATGAAGGATCTAGGAGTAGCTGATGTTATCTTAAACATCAAGCTGTTAAGAGATGAGAATGGTGAGATCACACTGCTTCATTCTCACTATGTGGAAAAGGTCTTGAGTCGCTTTTGGGTATAGCGATCGCACGCCTTCTCCAACTCCATATGATGCTAGTGTGTTGCTTCGAAAGAATCAAGGATTGCTAGAGATCAACCGAGGTATTCTCATATTATTGGCTCGCTTATGTATTTGGCGAGTGCCACGAGGCCCGACATCTCCTTTGCTGTGAGTAAGCTGAGTCGGTTTGTGTCAAAACCGGAGATGATCATTGGCGTCGCTTGAGAGAGTTATGCGCTACTTGAAGGGCATCAGGAGCTATGGGATTCACTACACCGGTATCCAAGGGTACCGGAGGGTTATAGTGACTCGAATCGATATCGATCTCGATGAGATTAAGGCCACAAGTGGTTATGTTTTTACACTTGGCGGTGGCGCTGTTTCTGAAGTCTTGCAAGGCACCATCTTAACGAGGTCAACTATGGAAGCGTAACTCACAGCATTAGACACCGCCATCGTTGAAGCGAGTGGCTTCGTGAGCTATTGATGGATTTACCTATGGTTGAAAACCAATACCCCTATCCTCGATGAACTGTGATAATCAAACTATGATCGCCAAGATAAACAGTTCTAAGGACAATATGAAGTCCTCAAGGCATGTGAAGAGGAGATTAAAATCTGTCAGGAAACTGAGGAACTCCGGAGTTATTGCATTGGATTATATCCAAACGTCAAAAAACTTGGCAGATCCCTTCACAAAGGGTCTATCACGTAATGTGATAGATAATGCATCGATGGAGATGGGTCTGAGACCCACCGCATGAGTTGTCCATAGTGGTAACCCACTCTATGTGATCGGAGATCCCATGAAGTAGAAGTGGGAGACAAGCTGTTGGTCAGCTGGGAGGAGAGTATCCCTATATTAACTATCCCATTCCGTGAAGATGCAATACTCTCCTGATCTGCATGGCAGGTTGATACTTATCTTAATGTGTTCCAAGTGGCTTATTTGGGTAAGCAGAGATGTTGTCCTGCGAACATCTTCGAGGAACACACGATATGAATTTGACTGTTAACGCCGCAGTCTGTGAGAATTGGGTGTTCTCTAATAAATTCATGAAAGGCCCTGAGTATGACGATACGCCCACCAGCAGGGGAAGCCTTGCGGCAGCCCAAGATCGATCAAGAGTTTGTGTGAAACTAGTCTCGCAGAAAACTTGTAGTTCAAGGCATAGTCCACTATTCAAGTTGTGATCTAGTGTAGCATAAATCTCTAAGTGGAAGTTCAACTTCACAGTCTCCACTAAGCACCGGTATATAAACAATGTTTTGGAAATAAATGATGAAATGTGCCAATGAGACTTTGTGGGGATTGTTGAATTTGCTAGTGGGCTTTTGGCCCAAAGCCCAACTAAAATTCAAATTCTCTTGGCCCATTCATGCACACATGTGAGTGGAGTGAGTGAGGCTAAAGTTTAGTCCCACCTCATAAGTTGAGAGAGAGTTGCACCTCTTTATAAGGTGAGCTCTTCTACCACTTGTATGAGCATGAGAAGAGGAGACCTACACGCTCCTCCTCCTCCTCGCCTCGCGCCACACGACGCTGCTGCGCCATGGGTTGCGGATTGAGCCGAGCCGAGGACGGAGCTATGCACATTGTCTATATTTTTGCGGCTCGAGAAAAATTAATGAGTCATTAATTAATAATTATCATTGCGCCGCCAAGCAAGCCTTCTCCATCCCTCCTTTCGGCGTGCACCGGGAGAAGGGACAGCAGGCCTCCTAAACCCGCCTCGTGATCATGTACGGGAGAGGCGATCAGGTTTTAGGAGCGCACTCGGCGATCGCTGGCAGCGACGACTTCTTCCTCGACCTCGCAACCTCATCCTCGGCGACATGGGCGATAACGTTGAACGCCGGCGGTGCTGCTCCCGCTGCACCGTATGTGATTCTATCCTTCCTGTTCGAGATCGTGGTAGAATTCATGTTTCTAGTATGTGCCTTAGATGTGATCTGTTCATCTGCTATGCTAGTTAGCATGATTAGTTTAATCTCTGCTATTGCTGTCATGATCTATTTCCTATTTATTTGCTCATATTTCCAACAGGAGTTACAGTACAGAGAAAAGCAGGATTTTAACATGGATTTAGGGTGGAATAGTTCCTGACACAAGCACAAGACTTGCCAATCGCGAGGGGGATAGGGGTAGCAAGCACGAGCAGTTCATCATAACATGAATGGGCAAGTTACAACCACAGCCAGGTAAGTCGTAAGTCGTAACAGGAAGAAGAAATGAAAAGGGATCAAGAAAGGAAAGAAGTTCTCCATACCAGGACACGCGAGGAAGACGAACCAGACCGGTAGCTCAGAGCTACTCCGAGAATCAGCCAACAATGGCGGCAAGGACCGGCCGGCGATGGCTGGGTGCGTTAGGAAGAGAGATGTTGAGTGCTGGAGTGGCCTTTCTTCCTCCTGCCGTCTCGGGGGCACAAGGATAAACAAGAGAGACAGAGAGAGAAGGGGCGGACAGAGGAGGCAACACCTCGACGACGCCGTGGAATGGAGGTTGTGCGGAATCAATCGTTGACCTGCTACTGCTGTGCTTTGGGTTCTGCTGCTCGGAGTGAGACGGCGGGGTGCGATTTCAGATAAAAGCCTGCTGCCGTGAAACCGACGGAGCTGGCTGGGGCTGGTGGTAGGCCATGCTGTATTGGACAGCGCAGGAGATGGAGATGTGAGACATGCCATGTTCCGTACTGTTGCTATTCATTCATACAACAAAGAATGAGCAACTCTTTTCCGGGGGAAAACGAAGAATTGACGAAATCTGTAGAGGTTGCATAAAAGGAACCAACCACCATTCCAGATTTGTGATGGGCAATTGGACATACGGCCCCATCATCTTCAGGAAGCCATTTATGATGGGATCTATCATGGAATATGTTTTTATATCAAAAATTTTGAATGGTAAATGTTGATAATTTTAGTTATAAACTTAGTCAAACTTTACAAAGTTTGACTTAAGACAAACATGCTATATACCATCAAACAGTTGAGTGAAAAAACAGAGGAAATACCATCAAACACACCTTTAAAAAGGGAAAACAACACAGTTTCAAAAAAAAAAAAAAAGGGGAAACAACACACATAGAAAAATACTTGTCATCGTCCTTGTGACAAGAGAAAGGGATACTGGTTCCCCGTGTCGCCCACCCTGCGGGCGACCCGGGCGGAACCCTAGCCGCTGGGTGAACTCCCTCCTCGCTAGATCTCCCTCCCCTCGCCGCCGCCAAAGAAGCGCCGCTGAGCAAAAGCAGCCTTGGGCGGCGTGGCGGGCACTCCGTTCGCCACGATACTCGGGCGTTGCGGAGCGTCCGCCGTGGCGAGCTTGCGCTGGGCTGCACGGCGAGCATGTACGGCGCGTGGGAGCGCGTGCGGTGCGTGGACACAGGCATGGGGATCTGGCTCTCATGGCGAGGCGGCGGCTGGCAGATCGGATCTCGGGGCGGCGGCCTCGATATCGGTGGCGCGCGGTGCGGGCAGCACCCGCGGGTGCAGTTGGGGGGCCTTCCACAGCTGTGCGACGTGGAGGCGGCGGCTCCTTGTTAGCCGACCGAAGTTTCATGGGAGGCGTCGTCTCCGACTCGATCTACTCCGGTTCATGCTGGCTACGGTACTTAGCGACTACGGTTTGGACGGATCTGGCGGGTGGGCATGGATCCGGGGGAAACTCCAGGCCGGCGTGGTGGCCGCACCAACGTCGACGCCCTCAGCGCCGATTCCCTTCCTGGAGGCTTCGGTGTGGATCCTACGCCCCCACCTCTGCCATGAGTGCAGGCGAAAGCCTCTGTTCCTCTGTTTGGCCGACGATGGCACTTTGGTGTCGTGTTCCTTCCTGAAGGCGTCAGTTGGGGACTGCTCAGGATGGTGGAGTTGCTGGTAGTTCGGAGTCGACGCGAGATGGCATGTAGGTGGAGCGGTGTGGTGTCAACCGTATCGTCGACGGTGGGTCTTGGCGGCATGGCACAATGGAGACTCGACGTTCGATGTGCGGAGATGGACTCGCGCAGGAGGAGGAAGCTGTCTGACGTCATGGTGGCGTTGATGGCAGAGAGGCCTGGCAAGGTCGGTGCATCGATTCTGTTCTGAGGATGGACCGATGGAAGATGGAGTGACGGCCCTTGCAGCGTGCGGTGCTCACTAGGACTGTGTCGGACCGGTGTGTGACCCAATCCAGATAGTGGCTTGGATGGGACACCCGACTTTAGATGTTAGGCTTTGGTGCGATGTCTGATTGGTATTAGACCCGGACATTCGGTACATCTTCATCAAGGGGATAGGAGTAGCAACAACGTTGCCAGTATGATGGCTTCAGGCTTATTGATGTATCACCTTGCATGATCTTTGTAAATAATTAATAATATGACTGCATGCATCGTTCAGATGCAAAGGCCTAGATACATCCTCCTTTTCTAAAAAAAATTAGAAAAATACTTTCTCTGAGAGCATCGCATACTAGATTCCCCGAGAAGTACCGTGACCATCTCATATAGCGGAAATTGTCAAACCACCAACTATTGGGATTGATTTTGCATACAACACTTATTATTCAGGTTTGTTGTACAAAACATCATTTTTTTTTTAACTTTCGATCTATTCATTTTCAACCATGGCAGTACAACGAACACCAAAAATAATAAAAATTACATCCAGATTCATAGACCACCTAGCGATAATTATAAGCGTTGAAGCAAGCCGAAGGCACGCCGGCGTCATTACCCCTTCCTTGCCGGAACCGGGTAAAACTTATTGTAGCAGACAGTTGAGAAGTCGTCGTGCTTCAATCCATTGTTTGACCATGTTAACATGATTCCTGATGAGCGGACTCCGCTTGTGTGCACACGTGGCAAAGAAAAACATATGGCATTAGCCGACCAAGAAAAACCGCTAACATTCGCAATTTTAGTTGCCCGTTATAACTTTTTGTTAAATCTTAACATTTAAAATAATGTAAAAATTAGTAGATCATAAAGTATACCTAGTACTGTTTTGAGAATTTTTATGTTATTTTGACATGTTTGGGAGATACTGGCAGTTTGTTGGCTCAGTTGATTTTTGTTGAAAATTCAACATTTTCTAGGAAAACAAATGATAAATGAACCAAGTATTGATTTGGAATTTTTCGAGATGGGAATTTCTCACGACTGCATTGACATCACTGATGAATTTCTGCATGTGATACACAAAGAGCATGGAGCGCTCGGCCGCCCCGTAGTGTGTCGCGACCGCGTCCCCCTTCCCGCTCCTGCCCGCGCTCGTCGGCCGGATGGCGCCGGTGGCCTTACTCCCGGTGGTGGGAGTTCGGCCGCCCAGCCATCTGCCCGGCGCCGCATCGCCTCGACCCGTCTTAGTCGCCGGCGCAAAGGGCGCGACCTTTCGGTCGCCGCCGGCGGCGGCCGCAGGGTTGGGGCGGCGGGCAGCGCCGACCGTGGTGCCGCCGACTGTCTTGGCGCGCGCCGCCTCTGGTCCGCCGCTAGCTCGGCCTCCGCTGGCCGCTTAGCTCGGCCTCCGCCTGGCGCTGGTGTCCTCGGTCCTCCCGTCGCTCCCCTTCCGCCTGGATCTCCGCGTTTGGCGCCTCCCCTCGCTCGTCGATTCCCTTCGACCCCTTCGACCCCTTCCGCCTTCGCCCGCCCAGCCCGGCCACGGAGTCGCCATGGCGCTAGGAAACCTTCGCTCGCGCGAGCTGGCGCGGGACTTGGGCCGCCCCAGGCTGGGCCTCCCGAGCCGGCTGCGTGGGCCTCGGCGGCCGCAGACGGGCTGGGCCGCGCCTTCAGTGGCTGCGGGCCCATCCGGCCCCATATCCGCCGCCGCGAGGTTTCTGTCCCTCCGCTCTCCTCCCTGCGCCCCCCCACCGCCTCGCCCTAGTCCCTCCCTCCCGCGTGCTCCCATGCCCTCCCGCCGCCCGGCTCGGCGTCGCCTCCCCCGCAGCCATGGTCCACGATCGGGGACGAGGCCGGCGCCAAAGCACAGCCGCGACGAAGGCCGGATGCTCCCAGTTTCTCGGACGGCAGCGTCGGTAGGAAGACCTCCGCAGCAACTCTCCTCCTGCCCCCCGCGCGCCTCCCCGCCTGTGGAAGCCCGCCGCCGCCGGCGCGGCTTTCGAGGCGTTTCCCGACCGTGAACGCCGCTTCCGGCCGGCGCGCCTCCCGAGACGGCCGGCGCTCACCGGCGCGCTGCGGACAGCGCTCCCGCTTCGGGAGACCCGCCGTGAGCGCCCCCGCTCCCCGTCTCCCGCTCGCCGTCGTGGACGCTCTCCATCGCCCTCCCGGTCCCTCCCCGTGGCCGTCGTGGCTGCGCCTCCCCGCCCATACCAGCCGCCCCATGTTCAGCCGAGTTTGCCCCCGGCAACGGTGGCGCGGGGGCTCGGGGCCGCCAGGGCGCCAAGAAGAAAAAGCGCAAGGCCCCCAACCGCCCCCTCTCCTCCGCGGCTCCGACTCCCGCCTCTTCGGCCGTGGCCACCTCCGGTGCCCCTCTCGATGCCCCTCCGTGCTTTAACTGCGGTATCCCGGCCACTACCAAGTGGAGTGCCCCCAACCCGCCGACGTGCTACCTCTGCAAGGCGTCGGGCCATCCCGCGGCTCTCTGCCCGGACCGCCCGGTTGCGGAGGAGCTCATGATGTACGGGCATGGCATTGAGGGTCTCGGTTTCTTCCACATTGAGGTGGAGGACGTCCCTCCCCCATCCCCGTCACTCCTAGCGGTCGTGACCATCGTGGGGGCTGGGGTCGCCTCTCCGGAGATGATCGAGGCCGAGCTCAACCACCTTTGCCACCGAGTCTGGGACTGGCAGGTGACCCCGACCTCGGACAGCTCCTTCACCGTGGTCTTCCCCGACGCCCTCAGCTTGGGCTCTGCACCCGTAGCGACGACATCACCCTCGCCCTCAACAAGCTCGTCGTCAACATCTCTGAGCCCCTGATGGACCCCAAGGCGGTGGCCGTGTTGGATACTGCTTGGATCCTCATTGCGGGCCTCCCCGACATCGCCCACTCTGAGAAGGTGATCCGTAGCATGTCCAAGCTCCTGGGCAAGGTGGTGGTGGTGGACGAGCTCTCTCTCCGCAAGGAGGAGGAGGTCCGTGTAAAGGTCAAATGCCTTGACTCCTCCACCCTCCGTGCCACTGTCCGGGTCTTCTTCAACGACCAGGGATTCGACCTCAAGATCTACCCCGAGCCTCCCAACCACATCGGTCGCCCTCGATACCTTTCTGATGGCCACCTTGGTGGGGGTGGTGCGGACCACCGCGACGACTCCCACTACCGCCGTCCGTGCCCCTCCCGCCACGAGGACCTGGAGGACGACGAGAGCTCTCGGGACCCCTCCCCGGGACGTGGGGGTGCGGGTGCGGGCCGGTCGCGCGGGGTGGCCCCGTCCGCCGAGGTCGCCCCCGCTGCACCTGTCTCCTCTCCCTCCTCTTCGGCCGAGCTCAGCGACATCTCCAGCGTCAGCCTCCTCGTTCTTCCGGCATCTTCACCGCACTCGCCCGGTGCCTCTCCCGTGGTGGCCTCGCCCCTCCCGTCCCCGACGACGGCATCTCTGCCGGCCTCTCCAACGTCGGCACCTCCACCCCTTGGGTCCCCCCATTGGACTCCCCTGGCGTGGACGCACCCGCCGCCTCCCGCCTCCCCCCCGGCTCCCTCCACTGTTGGGGAACGTAGCAGAAATTCAAATTTTTCTACGCATCACCAAGATCAATCTATGGAGTAATCTAGCAACGAGGGGAATGGGAGTGCATCTACATACCCTTGTAGATCGCTAAGCGGAAGCGTTGCAAGAACGCGGATGAAGGAGTCGTACTCGTAGCGATTCAGATCGCGATTGATTCCAATCTAAGCGCCGAACCACGGCGCCTCCGCGTTCAACACACGTGCAGCCCGATGACATCTCCCGTGCCTTGATCCAGCAAGGGGAGAGGGAGAGGTTGGGGAAGACTCCGTCCAGCAGCAGCACGACGGCGTGGTAGTGGTGGAGGAGCGTGGCACTCCAGCAGGGCTTCGCCAAGCACTACGAGAGACGAGCAGGGAGAGAGGTAGGGCTGCGCCAAGGGAGAGAGAGACTCGTGTGTTAGGCAGCCCCAAAACCTCCACTATATATAGGGGCAAAGGGGAGGGGAGGCGCCCTAGGGTTTCCCGTAGGGGGGGCGGCGGCCAGCGCAGATGGGATCTCCCCCTTGGGTGACTTGGCCCCCAAGCCAGGAGGTGGGATCCCTAGATGGGGCGCCCCAAACCCCCTGGTCACGTGGGAATAGGTGAGGGGGCGCAACCCTTAGTGGGCTGGTTTGCCCCTTCCTTGGCCCATGAAGCCCCCAACACTTGCCGGGATCCCAAACACCTTTCGGTCATGCTGGTCATCACCGGTACCTCCGAACACTTCCGGACTCCAAAACCCTTCGTCCAATATATCAATCTTCACCTCCGGACCATTCCGAACTCCTCGTGATGTCCGGATATCATCCGGACTCAACAACATTCGGTAACAAGCGTACATACCTTCCCTATAACCCTAGCGCCATCGAACCTTAAGTGTAGACCCTACGGGTTTGGGAACCATGCGCATATGACCGAGACGTTCTCCGGTCAATAACCAACAGCGGGATCTGGATACCCATGTTGGCTCCCACATGTTCCACGATGATCTCATCGGATGAACCACGATGTCAAGGATTCAAGCAATCCCGTATGCAATTCCCTTTGTCTACCGGTATAGTACTTGCCCGAGATTCGATCGTCGGTATCCCGATACCTTGTTCAATCTTGTTACCGGCAAGTCTCTTTACTCGTTCCGTAACAAATCATCCCATGATCAACCCCTTGGTCACATTGTGCACATTATGATGCTGTCCTACCGAGTGGGCCCAGAGATACCTCTCTGTCAGACGGAGTGACAAATCCCAGTCTCGATTCGTGCCAACCCAACATACACTTTCGGAGATACCCGTAGTGCACCTTTATAGCCACCCAGTTACGTTGTGATGTTTGGTACACCCAAAGCATTCCTACGGTATCCGGGAGTTGCACAATCTCATGGTCTAAGGAAATGATACTTGACATTAGAAAAGCTTTAGCATACGAACTACACGATCTTTGTGCTAGGCTTAGGATTGGGTCTTGTCCATCACATCATTTTCCTAATGATGTGATCTCGTTATCAACGACATCCAATGCCCATGGTTAGGAAACCGTAACCATCTATTGATCAACGATCTAGTCAACTAGAGGCTTACTAGGGACATGGTGTTGTCTATGCATCCTCACAGTATCTGAGTTTTCTATCAATACAATTATAGCATGGATAATAAACGATTATCATGAACAAGGAAATATATAATAGTAATAACTAATTTATTATTGCCTCTAGGGCATATTTCCAACAGTCTCCCACTTGCACTAGAGTCAATAATCTAGTTCACATCGCCATGTGATTAACACTCACAGGTCACATCGCCATGTGACCAACATCCAAAGAGTTTACTAGTGTCAATAAACTAGTTCACATGATCATGTGATTAAGACTCAATGAGTTCTGGTGTTTGATCATGTTTTGCTTGTGAGAGAGGTTTTAGTCAACGGGTCTGAACCTTTCAGATCCATGTTTGCTTTACAAATCTCTATGTTATCTTGTAGATGCAGCTATCACGCTATACTTGGAGCCATTTCAAATAACTGTTCTACTATATGAATCCGGTTTATTCTTCAGAATCATCCAGATTAGTGTCAAAGATTGCATCGGCGTAACCCTTTACGACGAACTCTTTTACCACCTCCATAATCGAGAAACATGTCCTTATTACTCCAAGGACAATTTTGACCGCTGTCTAATGATCCATTCCTGGATCACTCTTGTACCCCCTTGCCAGACACGTGGCAAGGCACATATCAGGTGCGGTACAAAGCATGGCATACTGTATAGAGCCTATGGCTAAGGCATAGGGGACGATATTCGTCCTTTCTATTTCTTCTGCCGTGGTCGAGCTTTAAGTCTTAACTTCATACCTTACAACTCAGGCAAGAACTCCCTTTTTTGACTGATCCATCTTGAACACCTTCAAGATCATGTCAACGTATGTGCTCATTTGAAAGTATCATTAAGCGTTTTTGATCTATCCTTATAGATCTTGATGCTCAATGTTCAAGCAGCTTAATCCAGGTTTTCCATTGATAAAAACTTTTCAAATAACCCTATATGCTTTCCAGAAATTCTACATCATTTCTGATCAACAATATGTTTACAACATATACTCATCAGAAATTCTATAGTGCTCCCATTCACTTCTTTTGGAAATACAAGTTTCTCATAAACTTTGTATAAACCCAAAATCTCATCAAAGTGTATATTCCAACTCCGAGATGCTTACTCCAGTCCTTAGAAGGATTGCTGGAGCTTTGCATACTTGTTAGCATCTTTTAGGATTGACAAAACTTTCTGGTTGTATCACATACAAACTTTCCTCAAGAAAAACGTCGAGGAAACAATGTTTTGACATCCTATCAGCAAGATTTCATAAATAATGCATGAATCGCTAATATAATTCCAACAGACTCTTAGCATCGCTTCTGGTGAGAAAGTCTCATCGTAGTCAACTCCTTGAACTTGTCGAAAACATCTTAACGACAAGTCGAGCTTTCCTAATGGTGATACTTACCATCATTGTCTGTCTTCCTTTTAAAATCCATCTGTACTCAACAGCCTTACGACCATCGAGTAGTTCTTCCAAAGTCTATACTTTGTTTTCATACATGGATCCTCTCTCGGATTTTTATGGCCTCGAGCCATTCGTCCGAATCCGGGCCCACCATCACTTCTCCATAGCTCGTAGGTTCATTGTTGACTAGCAACATGACCTCCAAGATAGGATTACGTACCACTCTGAAGTAGTATGTGTCCTTGTCGTCCTACGAGGTTTGGTAGTGACTTGATCCGAAGTTTCATGATCACTATCACAAGCTTCCACTTCAATATGTGTAGGTGCCACAGGAACAACTCCCTGTGCCCTGCTACAAACTAGTTGAAGTGACGGTTCAATAACCTCATGAAGTCTCCACCATCCTCCCACTCAATTCTTTCGAGAGAAACTTTTCCTCGAGAAAGGACCTGATTCTGGAAACAATCCCTTTTGCTTCCGGAACTGAGACTGGAGGTACACCCAACTGTTTTGGGTGTCCTATGAAGATGCTTTTATCCGCTTTGGGTTCGAGCTTATCAGCCTGAAACATTTTCACATAAGTGTCGCAGCCCCAAACTTTTAAGAAACGACAACTTAGGTTTCTCCAAACCATAGTTCATACGGTGTCATCTCAACGGAATTACGTGGTGCCCTATTTAAAGTGAGTGCGGTTGTCTCTAATGCCTAATCCATGAAAGATAGTGGTAATTCGATAAGAGACATCATGGTACGCACCATATCCAATAGGTTGCAGCTATGATGTTCGGACACACCATCACACTATGGTGTTCCAGGCGGTATTAATTGTGCAACAATTTCCACAATGTCTTAATTGCGTGCCAAAATTCGTAACTCAGATATTCATCTCTATGATCATATCATAGACATTTTATCCTCTTGTCACAAAGATCTTCAACTTCACTCTGAAATTACTTGAACCATTCAATAATTCAGACTTGTGTTTCATCAAGTAAATATACTCAACATCTGCTCAAATCGTCTGTGAAGTAAGAACATAACGATATCCACTGCATGCCTCAGCATTCATTGGACTGCACACACCAAAATGTGTTACTTCCAACAAGTTGCTTTCTTGTTCCATCTTACTGAAAACGAGGCTTTTCAGTCATCTTGCCCATGTGGTATGATTTGCATGTCTCAAGTGATTCAAAATCAAGTGAGTCCAAACGATCCATCTGCATGGAGTTTCTTCATGCGTACATAACAATAGACATGGTTCGCATGTCTCAAACTTTTCAAAACGAGTGAGTCCAAAGATCCATCAACATGGAGCTTCTTCATGCGTTTTATACCAATATGACTTACATGGCGGTGCCACAAGTATGTGGTACTATCATTACTATCTTATATCTTTTGGCATGAACAAGTGTATCACTACGATCGAGATTCAATAAACCATTCATTTTAGGTGTAAGACCATTGAAGGTATTATTCAAATAAATAGAGTAACTATTATTCTCCTTAAATGAATAACCGTATTGCGATAGACATAATCCAATCATGTCTATGCTCAACGCAAACACCAAATAACAATTATTTAGGTCTAACACCAATCTCGATGGTAGAGGGAGTATGCGATGCTTGATCATATCAAGCTTGGAAACACTTCCAACACATATCGTCATCTCACCTTTAGCTAGTCTCCATTTGTTCCGTAGCTTTTATTTCGAGTTACTAACACTTAGCAACCGAACCGGTATCTAATACCCTGGTGCTACTGGGAGTACTAGTAAAGTACACATTAACATAATGTATGTCCAATATACTTCTATCGACCTTGCCAGCCTTCTCATCTACCAAGTATCTAGGGTAGTTCTGCTTCAATGACTGTTCCCCTCATTACAGAAGCACTTAGTCTCGGGTGGGTTCAAACTTTGGGTTTCTTTACTAGAGCAGCAACTGATTTGCCGTTTCATGAAGTATCCCTTCTTGCCCGTGCCCTTCTTGAAACTAGTGGTTTCACTAACCATCAACAATTGATGCTCCTTCTTGATTTCTACTTTCGCGGTGTCAAACATCGCTAATATTTCAAGGATCATCATATCTATCCCTGATATGTTATAGTTCATCACGAAGCTCTAGCAGCTTGGTGGCAATGACTCTGGAGAAACATCACTATCTCATCTGGAAGATTAACTCCCACTTGATTCAAGTGATTGTGGTACTCGGATAATCTGAGCACAAGCTCAACGATTGAGCTTTTCTCCCTTAGTTTGCAGGCTAAGAAACTCGTCGGAGGTCTTATACCTCTTGACGTGGGCACGAGCCTGAAATCCCAATTTCAGCCCTCGAAACATCTCATATGTTCTGCGACGTTTCGAAATCGTCTTCGGTGCCTCAACTCTAAACCGTTTAACATTACTGAACTATCACGTAGTTCAAAACGTGTATGTCAGATGTTCGCAACATCCACAGACGACGTTCGAGGTTCAGCACACCGAGCGGTGCATTAAGGACATAAGCCTTCTATGAAGCAACAAGGACGATCCTCAGTTTACGGACCTAGTCCGCATAATTGCTACTATCAATTTTCAACTAAATTTTCTCTAGGAACATATCTAAACAGTAGAACTAAAGCGCGAGCTTACGACATAATTTGTAAAAGCCTTTTTGACTATGTTCAGGACAATTAAGTTCATCTTATAAACTCCCACTCAGATAGACATCCATCTAGTCATCTAAGTGATACATGATCCGAGTCAACTAGGCCGTGTCCGATCATCACGTGAGACAGACTAGTCATCATCGGTGAACATCTTCATTTTGATCGTATCTACCATAGGACTCATGCTCGACCTTTCGGTCTCTTGTGTTCCGAGGCCATGTCTGTACATGCTAGGCTCGTCAAGTCAACCTAAGTGTTTCGCGTGTGTAAATCTGGCTTACACCCATTGTATGTGAACATTAGAATCTATCACACCCGATCATCACGTGGTGCTTCGAAACAACGAACTTTACACGGTGCACAGTTAGGGGAACACTTTCTTGAAATTTTAATGAGGATCATCTTATTTACTACCGTCGTACTAAGCAAATAAGATGCATAAACATGATAAACATCACATGCAATCAAAAAGTGACATGATATGGCCAATATAATTTTGCTCCTTTTGATCTCCATCTTGAGGCTCCATGATCATCATCGTCACCGACATGACACCGGGGAACCCCAAATTAAAAAAAAGGGATTAAAAAAGGGCCGAAAGAAACAAAAAACGGGGAACAACCGAAAAGGAAAACGGGAAACCCAAAACGGTGCCCCGGGGGAAACCCGGGGCCCCCGAAAGAGGGGGGGGGGGGAAAAAAAAAGGAAACCCTTTTGGGGAAAAAACCCCCGGGGGGTGACACAAACTCCAAAAAGGGGGGAAAGAAAAGTTTGGGAAGGGGGGATTTGGGGGAGGGGGGAAAAAATAAAAGAAAATTTTTGGGACCAAAATAAACCCCAAAAAAAAGGGTTTAAACCCCAAAAATGAAAAGAAATTGGGGCCCAAAAATGGGCCAAAAAAGGGTTTTTTAAAAAAAGAAAACCTTTAAAAAACTTAACCTTTGAAAAGGTTAAGACCACCCAAAACCCCGGGAATAAAAAAAAAAAAGGGGAAAAAACGGCCGGGTTTTGATTCAAACAAAAGTTAAAAAAACCCAAAAGGGAAAATAAAAATTTCCCCCGAAGAAAAGATTAAACCTTTAAAGAAAATTTAAATTTAAAACCCCCCAAAAAAAAGGGATTTTCCAACAAAAATTAAAAGAAAAAGGAAACAAAATTGGGCTCGGGAAGGAAAAAAGTGAAAAAAAAAAAAAGGGTTTGGGGAAATTTTGGTTGAAAAGGAAACCCCGGGGAAAAAAAATAAAAAGGGGGATTTTGGGTCCAAAAACCCGGAAAAGGGATTAAAAAAGGGGGAAGGGAAAAATTTTAAAAAAGGGGGGGATTTTTAAAAGGAAAATCCCAAAATTAAATAAAACCCAAAGGTTTGGGGGGAAAAGGAAAAAACCCAATCAAAAATACGGGAAAAAAACGGGGAAAAAAAGTTTTCCCTACAAAAATTTGAAATTAAAAGGAAAATTTGAAAACCAAAATTTTAAAAGAAAAAAAAAAATTGTTTTTAAAAAGGAAAAAAAAGGGTTTCCCAAAAAAAGTTTGAAAGGGAACTGAAAAACCTTTGGGGAAAAGTTAAAAAGAAGAACTAAAATTAAAGGGAGGAAAAAGGATTTGGGAAACTTTTCCAAAAATAGAAAAGAAAATTGGAGTTTATGAACACGAAAATTTGAAAGGGAAAAATTTAAAAAAAGGGAAAGAAGGGAACGAAAAACGGGGGAAAATTAGAAAAATTCCACCGAAAAAAGGGGGAAAAAAAAGGAGAAAAAACAAAGGGAACAACATTAAAAAGGAAGACAACAAGAAATTGGGAGCCAAATAATAGGTTCCAAAAAAGAAGCCCAAAAAACCCTTGGAAGTAAAAAAAAAATTAAAAGGGAAAAAACCTTAAAAATTGGGAAAAACGAAAACTAGAATTTGTTAAACCTTTAAGGAAAAAAGGGGGAAAAAACAGTTAAAACAAAAAGTTTTTGAGAAACCGGGAAAGAAAATGAGAAAAAAGATTTAAAAAGAAAAAATTGAAAAATTTCAAAAAATAAAAAGATTTAAAACCGGGGAAAAGGGAAAAGACCTTTCCCATAAAAGAAAACAGGGTTTTTAAAAAAGGGAAAAACCAACAAGTTAAAATTTTGCCAACCTAAAATTGAACACAAAAACCCGAGCCCCAACCCAATTAAAACCCAAAAGGAAAAACATTAAGGGGAAAAAAACAAAACCCAAAAAGAAAACCCCAAAAAAAAAAAAAAAAAAAAGAAATTAAAAAACCACTTAGGCCAATTCCCAAGAAAGAGGGAAAAAAAAAAAACAAAAAAACCCTTTCATTAAAAAAAATTCATTTAATTTGTTAATCGGCCAGGGAAAGCAAAAACGGGATTAATGCAAAAAGGGGGAAATTTAAAACAAAAAATGGCGGGAAACCAAATTAAAAAGGGGGAAAGGAAAAAACCAAAAATTAAAGGAAAAGGTTTCCAATAAAAAGGGAAATAGAAAACTTTTTTTAAATCCCAAAAAACAACCTTAATTTTGGGGGTCAATCAAAACCCAAAAATTATCCCCAATTAAACACCCTTTAAAAAAATTTCAAAAGTAACCCCCCAATATTCCCCCAAAAAGGGATAATTAATAAAAAAAAGGGAAAAAAAACCCAAAAACCAAAATTTAAAATCCCTGGTACAAAAGTTCGGGCAATTAAACACAAAACCCAAACCCGAAAAGGGGGGCCCCAGTTTTACCCCGGCCCGGGGAAAAAGGGTCCCCAAAACAGGAAAAACCCTTAAATGGGCAAATTAAAACAAGGGGGTTTGGGGGTTTCAAAGGATAAGGGTCCCAAAAAAAAAGGGGGAAAAAAAAATAATGTAGGGAAAAAAAATAAAAACCCCCAAAAAGGCCCTTCCCCTTTCCAATTTAAAAAAAATTACCCAAAATAAAACTAAAATTTTGGGGAAAAATTATCAAAAGGAAAATTTTTGCCCAAACCCCCCCGACGAAAGGAAAAAGAAAATTTTGAAGGGAAAAAAATCAATTTGGGGGGTTAGGAAAACAATGGGTGGGTAGCGTGAAAACCCCGGGGGGGTTAAATCCCCAAAAAAAGGGGAAGGGGGGGCCGGGAAAAAAGCGCGGGGGCCCCCCGACCGCGGGAGGAAAACCAAAAACCCCGGGGAAAAACCCCAAAGGACAAAACTTGAAACCGGGCTTTCCAGGGAAAGAAAAAAAAGGAACAACAAACATTTAAAAGGGGAAAATTTTCCAGGGGAAAGAAAACCTAAGAAACCCAAAGGGGCCAAAGCGGAAAACCCAAACCCGGTAAAGGGGCAAAAAGGGCCCGGGCCGGGATTTGGTTCAATAAAATAACGAGCAGAAAGGGCAAAAAATCGGGGGTGTAAACCCAAGAAAAACCCAAAAAGGAAAAGGGTTGGAAAAGGGAAAAATTAAACCCCAAAAAGAAAACCCCCAATTAAAAAAGGAAAACTTAAAAGAAAAAGGAATCAAAAAAGGCAAAGTAAAAACAAGGCCCAAAAAAGGAAATCCGAAACCATTAAAAAAATTTTCCAAAAAAATTTCAAAATTTCGGTTTAACCTTGAGGAAAATTTAAATGGGAAACAAAATAAAGGGTTCCTTTAAAACGGCTAAAGTTCAAACAAAAAACCCTTTGAAAAAAAAAAAGGGAAAAAAAGGATATTAAAGGGCCCGAAAATGAATTTAATAAGCAACAGGAAAAAAACAAAATTAGCATTTAAAAGTAAATTTAAAACAAAAACAAAGAAATACAGGAAAAAGGGGAAATTAAGAAAAGCTAAAAAGGAAAACAAAAACCCTTCAAACAAAAAATTGAAAACAAAAAATTAGGGAAAAAACTAAAAGAAGAAAAAATCAAACACCCAAAGGGAAACAGGGGGATGGGAATCCCATTTCTAAACAAAGAAACTCCAAAAAGCGGATTTGGAAACCCAAAAAGGAAAATTTAAAAAAAGGGGAAAAAAAAGAACCTTTTGAGTTGTACCCACAGAAGACACAAAAAAAGGAAAAAAAAATAAAAAAAATTGGAAAAAAAAAAATTGGAAAAAATAAAAAAAAGTAGATGTTTATAAAAAACCCTTTTAAAAAATTTGGGAAACAAATTTAAAGAAAAGTTAAAAAATGTGAGGAAAAAACCAAAAACCCCAAAAGAAACCGGGAAGTTAATTCATTTTGGAAAAAAGAATAAATTTTACAAAAATTTGTGGGTTTTAAAAAGGGGAATCGGGGCCCCCAAAGGGGAAAAGGGAAAAGGGAAAAAAAACCCTGCCCGAAGAGGGGGAAAAAAGCTGAAAGAACCCGGAAAAAAAAAAACCCGGGGAAGGTTTTAAACCAAAAAATTTGGGTTTTTTAGGGGGGGGAGGGCAAACCCCAAATGGAGAAGGGGGGCAAACCAAAGGGGAATTGGGCCCCCCACCCCAAAGGGGGGCGGGGCCGGGAGGGAAAGCCCCTTTGGGGAATTTTTAAAGGGGAAAAAATTTTGACGGGGGGGAAAAAAGGAAAGGGGGGAAAACCCCCGGGGAAGGGAAAACCCGGGGGGGGGGGATTTAAAAGGGGGGCCAAAGGGGAAGGGAAAGGTTGGGGCCCAAGGCCAAAAATGGGGGCGGGGGGCAAAGGGGTTCCCCGGATTGAAACCCTTTAGGAAAGAAAAAGGGGGGAAATTGACAAAAAAGGGAAAATTATAAAAAGGGGAAAAAAATAAAACCCAAAGAATGAATGAAAGAAAAGAAAGAAATTTTTGGGGTTTAAAAGGGGGAAAAAAAAATTTGGGAAACTGGAGAAAAAGCCCAAAGGGGCCAAAAAAAAAAAGGGGGAAACCCCGGAAAAAGGATTGGATAAAAACCAAAAAAAAAAAGGGGGAAAAAAAAGGGATTAAAAAAATTTAGAAAAAATTAAAAAAGATTGGAGAAAAAGGGTAGGGTTTAAAGGGAACAGGAAAAAAAAGGAGGAAAGGAAGCAGGAAAAACCCCAAAAAGAATTGGGGAATTTAAAAAAAAGGGAAAGGATTGGGCGGGTTTGGGAAAAAATCGGAAAAAAAAGGGGAAAGGAAACAAAAAAATTGGAAAAAAATAAAATAAAACGAAAACGGGAAAGAAAACCAAAAGAAAAAAAGATGAAAAGGAAGAAAAAAGGGGGAAAAAAAACGAAAAACCTTGGGAAGAAAAAAAATAAAAAGGGAAAAAAAAGGGAAAAATAAAAAAAGGGTAAAGGGGGGAAAAAAAAATTTGGGGAAAAAAAAAAAAAAATTTCAAAAAAAAGGAAAACCCTTAAAAAAAAGAAAAACCCAAAAAAAAATTTACGAAAAAAAATTTATTTAAATTTAAAAAAAAATGAAGAAACGGATGGAATTTTAAAAAAGGGAAAAGGTGAATTAAATTTTGGGGGTTTTGGGAGGGGAGGAAAAAGAAAAAAAAATTTTAAACAAAAAAAAGAAAAGGGAAAAAGTAAAATTAAAATTTTAAAAAATTTAGAAAAAGGGGGAATTTAATCCCTTTTTAAATAAATTAAAACGTTTTCCCCAGATTTAAAAAAAAGGGGCAAAAAATAAAAAAAATCAAAACTTAAAGGGGGAAGTTAAAAAATTTAAATTACAAAACAAAAACTGAAAACCCTGGAGGAAAAATTTAAAGGGGAACAATTAAAATAAACATAAAAAGAAGAAAAATTTAAAAAAGGCCAAATACAAAAAAAAAAAATAAAAAAAAAAGACAAGAAAAATTTAAGAAATAGGAAACATATGCTGAAAGGGAAAATTTAAAAAATCCTTTAAGAACGGGAAAAAACCCCAAAGAAGAACTGTTCCCAAAAACCAAAGAAAGGGTTTGAAGAATTGGGAAAACTGGGAAAAATTTTTAAAAAGGGTTTAAACTGAAAATTAAAAGAGGAAAAAAGGGGTTTAATGGAAAGGGAAAGGTGGGAAAGGGGCCCAAAAACGAAAAAATGAAAACCAAAAAGAAAAAAAAAGGGAGTTCAACTTAATGATAAAAAAGGAGGGAACCCAAAAATTTGGGAAAAGAAATCCCCTGAAAAAAGGGGGGAAAAAAAGGAAAATAAAAGAAAGGGTTGAAAAAGAGGGGAAAAAAAATAAAGGACAAACCTTCCAAAAAAAGGGGGGGGGGAAAAAACAAACGGGGGAACAACAAAAAGGGGAAACCTTTGGAAATCAAGGGAAAAGGGAAAAATTTCCCGGGAAAATCTTTGGACCGGAAAAAGGAAATTTAAAAAAACCCAAAGAAACCCCAAAAGGGGCGAAAGGGGGAAAAAAATCCCGGGAAAAACAATTTTTGGGAAAAAAACAAACATTTAAAAAAAATTTGGGGGGAAATTTCCCCCATTTAAAAACTCAAAGGGGCCCCCCCCCTTAAGGGGTATTAAAACCCAAAAAAAAAAACCCAAAGGAAACCTTCGGAACCAAACCCCCGGGAAAATAGAAACTTTAAGGGGACAAACCCAACCCTTACCCAAAGGGGCTAACCAAATGGAAACAAAAAAAGGGAAAAAAACCGAAACCCCCCATTTCCAAATTTAAGCCCCTTTAAAATTTGAAGAATAAAAAATTTCCCAAGAAACTTTGAAAAAGGGAAAAATTTTCCCTTTAAAGTAACAGCCAAAGGGCAAAGAACAACTGTAAAACAAAGTTAAGAAAGGGAAGGAATTATTGGAGGACAAAAAAGGTCCCCTCGAAAAAGAAAACAAAACAAAAGGGTTAAGAAAGGGGCCCCAATCCCCAAAGGACATTAAAAACCCCTTTCCCAAACCCAAGGGGAATTCAACGGGCCCAACAAAAAGAAACCCCCCGAAACCAAACCCACTGAACCGGCCAAAGTTTTGCAAAAAAAGAAAAACCCGCAAAAAAGGAAACCCCGGGCCCAAACCCCAATAAACAAAATTTGGGGCCGGGGAAAACAAAACCCGGTTGGCCCGAAACCCAAAGGGGCAAGGTAAAACCGGGTTTTAAAAAAATCCCCTTCCCCGACCCTTAAAAATTTAAAAAAAAAAAATACCCGGAAACCCCAAAAAAAGTAAAAGGAAATTAAAAATGTTTTAATCAAAAAACCCAAAAAAATCCTTAAAGGGAAAACCCAAACCAAAAAACATAAATGAGAAACCCAAGAAACCCCAAAATTCAAAAGATGCAAATTTAAAAAAACAAGGAAAACAAAAAAAACATTCAACAAGGAAAAAAAATTTTCAAAAAAGGAAAAGAAAAACAAAAAATGAAACACCCGAAAAGGGAAAGGAACCCAGGCAAGGGAGGGAAAAAAAGGGGCCAAAAAAAAAACAAAAAGGCAATTTTTAAAAAGAGGGAAATCCCAAAAAAGGGAAAAAAGGAAAAAAACAAACAAAGGAATTTTACAAACAAACAAAGCCAACAACAAAAGGGTAAAAAAATTTGGAAAAAAAATGAGTAAAAAATTCATCAAGGGGAAAAAAAAACCCCAATTTAAGGGCCAAAATTTTGGGAAAAAATTTAAAACCATTATAAAAGAAAATAAAAACAAAAAGGCAAAGTTTAAAAACAAAAAAAAAAATTTTTGGAAAAGGAAAAAAAAAAACCCATCATAGAAAATGTAAAAAAACAAAAAAAGGGCAAAAAAAATTGAAAACAAATTAAAAAACCGGGCCCTTTTAAAACAAAAAACTTAGAACTAAAAAGGGCTCAAAAAACAGGGCAAGATTAAAAAAACCATTTAGGTTAAAAAAACCCTGAAATCCCAAAAAAGAAACCCCATAAAAAAAAAATTACAAACAAAAAAAGTTTTGACCAAAAAATGGAAAAAATTACTAAAAAGGCAAAATTTCTTTGGGAAAAAACTTTAAAAAAAGGGTAAATTGGCCCCAAAAAAGGAAAAATCAAAGGCATAAAGGGGAAAAGGGAAAAAACCCTAAACAATAGGTCCAACACAAAGGCAAAGAAAATGGAAAAAAATTGGGAAAAAAAAAAATTGAAATTTTAAAAATTAAAAACCCCAAAAAAAAGCAAATAAGAATTTAAAAAGGGATTTTGGTAGGAAAAATAAATGAAAAACAAAACCCAAAAAAGAAATTGGGTAGTTAATGCCCAAAATCCGGGCCCATAGAACCAGGCGGGGAAACCCAGAACCCCAAAAGGGGTGCCCATTACAAAAGAAAAAGCATGAAACAAAGCTAAAAACATCCAAAGTCCCAAACAGGGAAACCCAAAAGGAGCCAAATGTGGAAAGGTTGGCCCCCAAACTACCCCCAAAACGAGGGGAAAGGTTTGACAAGAAAGGCTAAAAAGCCTTTTAAAAAACCTCGGGTTACCCCACCCGGGGGGCCCCGACCCGGGGAGCGGGGCGGGGGGGGGACGGCGGAAAGGCTTTGGGAAAGGGCATCCGGGGCCCCTTTTGGGGGAAAAAAGGGGGGAAAGGGAGGGGGGCCCGGGCCCCGGGGGGGAAGCACCAAAGGGGGGGAAGGGCCAGGGCCTGGGAGGCTTTCCCCCGGGGAAAAGGGACCCAAGGAAGCCCGGGGGGTTTCGGGGAGGCCCTTTGGGGGGGGGGCCTGCCCGGGGGGCCCGGCCCGGGGGGGTTAAACTAGGCATATTGCAAGCACCAAAACGCTATGCTACAGCATCTCAATGTGAAAACAAAAGGCATGGGCACGATGTACAGGTAAATCATGACAAAACATGAACAATGAGCTATCTCCAGAAACAACTAGAACATGCTCAAAAACACATGGCAAGATTGCAAATAATAACAGTTTCAGACCTATCAGGAAATAACATCAGGTTGAAATGTTTAGAGCTATCAAACAATATGTTACAGGAACTTAACATGGAAAACAAAGGCGTGGCATGAATCTACTAAATGCATAGATCAAATGTCCTTTAGTGACCATGAGCCAAAAAGGATCAGAAGATATGATGGCACCCACGTAAACATGGCAAGTTATATTACAGATTCATACATGGCAGGAACAACAATAAGTAGGCATGTTGGTGAGCTTGAACCACTCACTACAGAGCAATAAATGGCATGGCAAGGCAACTCACAGTAAGAAGACATGGCATAGAAGCTATAAATGGCAAGAACAACATCATAGCGTACACAGATCAACTACAACAACCTTGGCAAAATTGAATAACATGTAAACAACCTGCCAGGAAACATTTTATAGCAAAAGTAGAGCTCGATTGACTCAAGCTATGACACTCCATAATTGCAAACAAGGGCATGGATAGATAGAGAATAACCATATGTTCAAATCATCCTTACTGAAGTATCTCAAAATAAGCATGGATCTCTCGGTAGCATCAAGTTAACATGGCATAAAAATATCAGCAAAACAGGGGCTGAAATCAGCAACATCATGAAGCCTAGTTTGCATGCTTGTGCTAGTCACCACAGAGATCACAAAAATACATGGCATACACTCCTGTAAAAATGGCATGGCATATTACAAAACACATGTAGGACTCAAGATCATAGGGTGCACACATCAATCATGGCAAAAATGACCAAAGTGCATGTTCTGATAAGAATCTGAAACTAACATCACATAGCCCTCTTCTAACAGCATTTCGGGCATCAAGATGAGCTCAAATGTAAATGATGCAATGGAATGAAATGATGTACTCGTCGAGCGAACAATTCGACATATTACACGCCCAAAAACGGAGCAGTGAGCATGAAGTTATGATGCAATGAATATGGCTAAAAATATGCAACTATTCGGGACTTAGCGAAATCACCTCGCGGGTTGACAGCACAGTTCTCGATCTGTGGCGGATCTCGCCGGAGATCGACGGAGGAGGCGGAGGAGGCGGGGAAAGCGCCGGCGAGGTGGCGGCGGATCGGTCCGGCCCGCCGGATCCAGCAGCCTTGCCGGCGAAAGCGGCGGCGAAGCGGCGAGCTCCGGTGAGGTGGCGAGCTCCGCGAGCTCGTCGGCGAGGCCAGGCAGACAGGCAAGCGAGCAGCGAAGCCTTGAGGCGAAGCTGACGGCAAGCCTAGCCTGGAAGGAGAACCAGCAGCCAGCCCAGCGAGGCGAAGCGGCGGCAGACGGCCGTGGCCAGAGGAGCTCAGGCGGGCCTGTGAACTGGGCCGTGGCCGACCAGACCCTCATGGACTCGGCCTCTTGGCGTGTGGGGAGGCCTCGTGTCAGCGAGGATTAGCCTTGGCGAGCAGTGAGGACGTGTCCGTGTCGGAGACAGCGTCCGTGTGTGGAGGAAAAATTAGGGTTCAGAGGTTTGTGCATGATTTCAGGAGAAACACCTATTTATAGATAGAGGCTAGGAGACTCCAAATGAGGTCGGTTTTCGGCCCTTGATCGTGATCGAACGACCGAGAGCATGGAGGGAGTTTGCTGGGTTTTGGGCCACTTTGAAAGGGTGTTGGGCTGCACACAAAGAGGCTTTTACGGTTACCGGTTAACCGTTGGAGTATCAACGACCTCCAAATGGCACGAAACTTGCAGGCGGTCTACGGTGCTATACCAAGGCCGCTTGACAAACCTCGGTCCATTTCGAGACCGTTTAACACCCTTACGAAAAAGAGGTAAAGGGGGCTCCGGAGGACATAGGAGTGCGGTTGCAAAAGCGGACAACAGGAAAATGCTCGGATGCATGAGGCGAACACGTATGCAAAATGAAATGCACATGATGACATGATATGAAATGCATAAGATGACATGGCAAAGTGCAACACATAAGCACAAGACATGGCAGCGGCGAATAAGCTGGAAGACACAGCGCATCGAATCAGGCGTTACAACACTCCTCCACTAACAAGAGATCTCGTCCGAGATCTTAGGACCGAACGGAAGGAAAAGGATTGAGGTGAAACAAGAACTCAAAGAAGAAACAAAGAATCGAGAGCACTCGAGAAAAGAGAGAAACGGCGAGATTGCGAGAATCGAAAGCTCACGAGAATCGGATAGACTATGAAAGCACTCGGTTAAGCGAGATAAAAAGCGAATAAGGCTGAAAGGATTTAGGCAGCACCGGTTGAACAAAGAAAGAATAGAACAAAAACTTGAGAGGATGGAATGACACTTGATGAAGACATGACACAAAACCTCCGGAAAGAATTGAAGAATGGAATGAAAAGAATTTAGAAGGAAGGATTGAGCGGAGTTGTTGAAAAAATCACCAATGAAAGAATAAGATTGTTGTGGACTTATGGATAACCTCTCAAAATTATGAGGTGATAACCAACCACAATCGAGAAAAGATTAAATAGCTGAGAAGAGCGAAGAAATGCAAAACTCCGCTTCAAAAGAATACGGAGACTTAATTGCACTTCGAGAAGAGAAGAAAAGATACTTGGATTTCTCCAACAAAAATCTTGATGAACTCTTGAAGAATGGATTGAATACTGACAATCCACCGTGAAGAACTCCGGTGATAAAAAGGTAGATAAGATAGAATAAAGGGTGGAAAGAATAACATAAGCCTTGTGATGATTTAGATGGAGGTTCCGACAAAATAGTCAATGAAATTAAACTCCGGAAAAGAAAAGATGAAAACACTTGGAAGTAGAATTTATTCATCAAGAACAAACTCCGAAGAAAAAGATTAATCACTTTGATGAAATGAGAATAAGATTTATTGTATGCTTATCCTTCATCAAATTAAATTGATGACAAGCAATGGATTTTTGCATACTACTTATTCTTCTTGAAAAAGAATTGAGAAGTGACATATATAAACTTGAGAAGGTCTTCATGAGCCACGGTAGGATTGAAAGAACAAATGGATTAATATGATAACAAAGGAAAAGAATCTTGAGCGAACCACCGTAAGAATTGGAAATGGTGATGAAAGAGACTGAATCACGGGAAGAAACAATATGTTTGAGGGGATTTAGATGCAAAGAACAAAGAGATCATGAGCTGATTAAAGAGCGGCGAGCGAAGCACGGAAGAATATTGAGATGAGCGAAGGGGCACGGATATAGAATAATTGGAGAGCGAATCTGAAAACTTAGAATGAAGAAATCTTCGAAAAGATGGCCTCCGGATGATCGAGGCGGAAAACAACTCTGAAATACTCGGATGGATGAAAAGAATTACTGGCTGGAAACAATTAGATAGGATAACATCGAGCTAGCACCATGAATCTCCGGAGAGCGGACAAGATTTAAGAGAAACTCTACTTGGTCTTCAAGGACGACGATAAACACCACCAAAATTGTTGAGATACTCGGTAGAATGAAAAGCAAAGAGGTTGAGCCAATAATGAAATGAATTTGAAAGAGATCTTGGAGAAGGCATGTGACTGATGGGATCCATTCTTCGTCACAAATGAAAAAATTGATTAAAACTCCGGGAATTAGAAGAGTCGGGTAAGATCTGGAGAAGACACGTGGGTTAGGGCCTTGAATAGATAACACCGTCGGAAAGGATTGTTGAAGAGATAGATGATGCACGGAACACTTGAAAAAATTTGAATGAGGTGACAACCTCGAATTAATTAGAACAGAGCGAATCTCGACAGGTCTTCGAACTCGGAATTATAAAGCTGGCGAGGCGAGCGAGCGAGCAAAGAAAACACTTGAGCGAGGAAAGAATATGATCAACACGAAAAACTTGAATTGAATCCACGGAGAAGAAAAGAGATGAAGAATGTCCACGAGGGCGAGAATTCAACGATTGAAACAATTGAGGAAGACAACACACAAATGAAATTGATGCTCGAAATAGACTCGGGCTCCGGGAAGAAGAGGGTGGGAGGCGGGAAAAACAAAGGCAACTTGGAAGTGGAAAACAACGAATATCTTGAAGAAAACACGGTTGAAAACATTGAGGAAAGAAAGCAAAGATTTATACGAGTAGGATGGATACTTGATTACGGACTCGGTTCCAAGGAGAAAAAGGGAGGCGGGTGGGAAAAGAAAACAAGCGAGATTGAACTTGCAAAAGCGGAGAGGGTCGAATCACTTTGACGAAAATGCACGGATGCAAAGAGCTGAGGAACAACGATTGAAAAACCAACTCGTGATCCTAAAGAAAGTTTGAAAGGAAGAGGTAATTCAAAACACCTCGTCAAGATTCCTCACGGAGCGGCGAAGGCGAGAGGTAAAAAGAAATCCTACTCTCGATATAACTAGACTCGAAACCAGTTTTTTCTAGACTCAACAACGGCCAAACTACGATCAATCAAGGGGCTCCTAGGGTGGTCGAGGCTCGATACCAACTTATCACGCCAATATCGACCCTATCCAAAAGGAACTCGGCGGTCCCACCAGGATAGACCCATATTGAAGCGCTTTTGCAAGGTGGATATCATTACATCAACATTACATAATAGATGGGGATACATACATAAGGCACAAATGCCACAAGAATACAACAACATCATACAAGAACAACATCCGACTACGGATGAAACATAAGAAACTCAAGCGACATCCACCACTGCTAGCCCAGGCTGCCGACACAGAACCTATCCCTGATCGAAGAAGCGGAAGAAGAACTCCAACACAAGCGAACATCGCTCTCGCGTCATGATCATCACAAACCTGTACACACTGCAACTGGTGGTGTAGTAATCTGTGAGCCACGAGGACTCAGCAATCCCATTACCATGGGTATCAAGACTAGCAAAGCTTAATGGGAAAGGAAGGGGTAAAGTGGTGAGGTTGCAGCAGCGACTAA
Source organism: Aegilops longissima (assembly GCA_021605205.1). Lineage (NCBI taxonomy): Eukaryota > Viridiplantae > Streptophyta > Magnoliopsida > Poales > Poaceae > Aegilops > Aegilops longissima. The sequence continues at coordinate 32,221,508 of CM038679.1, read as the reverse complement.
GCATATATGGTGGCTAGCATACATAAATGAGGCGAGAAGAGAAACAAAGGCAGTCGTCAACTAGTAATGATCAAGAAGTGATCCTGAACTCCTACTTCGTCGGACATAACCCGAAACCGTGTTCTCCTCTCGATCAACCCGAAAAGAGACACTCACGGTTACACACACGGTTGGTGTATTTTAGAAGAGTTTGCTTCAAGTTTACTACAACGGACATTAACAAATTCCCATCGCCACATAACATGAGCACGGCTTCGAAAGTTCAAACCTGCGAGGTGTCCCAACAACCCATGATAAGCTCTCGCGATCAACGAAGGATATTCCTTCTCCCGGGAAGACCGATCAGTCTCGGAATCCGGCTACAAGACATTCGACAGCAATAAAACAAGACCAGCAAAGCCGCCCGAATGTGCCGACAAATCCCGATAGGAGCTGCACATATCTCGTTCTCGGGGCACACCGGATAAGTCAAGCTACGAGTAAAACCAACCCTCGAGTTGCCCGTGGTGGCCCATGATCTATCGGTTCGGACCAACACTCGAAGGAGCACTGGGCCGGGGGGGGCTAAAATAAAGATGACCCTTGGGCTCCGGAAACCCAAGGGAAAAAGGGCATAGGTGAGGCAAATGGTAAAACCAATGTTGGGCCTTCTTGGGAGAGTCTTATTCAAAGCGAACTGTCAAGGGGTCCCATAAATCACCCGACAGCGTTAGGGGCGCAAAATCCGGGAACATAATACTGATATGGCGAAAACTAGAGGCGGCAAGAGTGGAACAAAACACCAGGCATAAGGCCGAGCCTTCCACCCTTTACCAAGTATATAGATGCATTAATTAAACAATAGATATTGTGATATCCCAACAAGTAAACATGTTCCACAAGGAACAACATCTCCATGTTCAACAAGGACCAAACTTCATCTTCACCTGCAACTAACAACGCTATAAGAGGGCTGAGCAAAGCGGTAACATAGCCAAACAACGGTTTGCTAGGAAAGGTGTCAAGGTTAGAGGCGACATGGCAATTTGGGATGGCTTGAGGAACAAGTGATAGGTAGCGCAGCATAGCGATAGAACGAAACAACTAGCATAGCAATGATAGTAGTGAGATCCGGGTAGTGGTCATCTTGCCTGAAATCCCATAAGGAAGAAGAACGAGTCCATGAAGAAGATGAAGCCACGAATCGAACCAAGCGTGAGCGAGCGAATCCTCACGATCATAGCAAAGCAGGAACTAACAAGAAGAAGCACACAACAAAGTAAACACACCACACATGAACAAGACATGATGCACAACAAGCATGATGCATGACAAATCTAGATGAGGCTACTCATGGCAAGAGATGATGCAAACAAGAGCAACACATCAAAGCAAGTTTAAATGAGGCGGAACAACATATAACAATTCCGGTAAGTCCTCATATGCAAATTTCGAAATTGGTCCAGATCTGAATAAACCTTATGTTCAAGTTGTTACACAGCAATTTAAGATGCACCACGATGATCTACGAAATTCTAGTCAAGTTACATATAAAGTTCATTTAATTGAGACTCGGCCTAGAAGATATGAGCAAAACAAGATAAACATGGCATTGATGCAAAATGCATCCAAACATCAAGCAAACACCTCAAAACAAGGATGCAACATGATAATATGAAGCTACATGCAAAATCAAGCAAGTTTCATATAGAGCACACTCAAAAGCAGACAGCGGTTCAACACATACACCCTATACAAGTCATGACAACAATCATCCAAAAGCAGCAACTAGGCATATTGCAAGCACCAAAACAGCTATGCTCAGACATCTCAATGTGAAAACAAAAGGCATGGGCACGATGTACAGGTAAAGCATGACAAAACATGAACAATGAGCTATCTCCGAAACAACTAGAACATGCTCAAAACACATGGCAAGATTGCAAATAATAACGATTTAGACCTATCGAGGAAATAACATCAGGTTGCAATGTTTAGAGCTATCAAACAATATGTTACAGGAACTTAACATGGCAAACAAAGGCATGGCATGAATCTACTAAATGCATAGATCAAATGTCCTTTAGTGACCATGAGCCAAAAAGGATCGAGAAGATATGATGGCACCACGTAAACATGGCAAGTTATATTACAGATTCATACATGGCAGGAACAACAATAAGTAGGCATGTTGGTGAGCTTGAACCACTCACTACAGAGCAATAAATGGCATGGCAAGGCAACTCACAGAAAGAAGACATGGCATAGAAGCTATAAATGGCAAGAACAACATCATAGCATACGGATCAACTACAACAACCTTGGCAAAATTGAATAACATGTAAACAACCTGCGAGAAACATTTTATAGCAAAAGTAGAGCTCGATTGACTCAAGCTATGGCACTCCATAATTGCAAACAAGGGCATGGATGGATAGAGAATAACCATATGTTCAAATCATCCTTACTGAAGTATCTCAAAATAAGCATGGATCTCTCGGTAGCATCAAGTTAACATGGCATAAAAATATCAGCAAAACAGGGGCTGAAATCAGCAACATCATGAAGCCTAGTTTGCATGCTTGTGCTAGTCACCACAGAGATCACAAAAATACATGGCATACACTCCTGTAAAAATGGCATGGCATATTACAAAACACATGTAGGACTCAAGATCATAGGGTGCACACATCAATCATGGCAAAAATGACAAAAGTGCATGTTCTGATAAGAATCTGAAACTAACATCACATAGCCCTCTTCTAACAGCATTTCGGGCATCAAGATGAGCTCAAATGTAAATGATGCAATGGAATGAAATGATGTACTCGTCGAGGCGAACAATTCGACATATTACACGCCCAAAACGGAGCAGTGAGCATGAAGTTATGATGCAATGAATATGGCTAAAATATGCAACTATTGGGACTTAGCAAAAATCACCTCGTGGGTTGACCATGGCGGCGGTTCTCGATCTGTGGCGGATCTCGCCGAGATCGGCGGAGGAGGCGGAGGAGGCGGGAGTCGCGCCGGGCGAGGTTGAGGCGGCGGATCCAGTCGGCCCTCAGCCCGGCCCGATCCAGCAGGCAGTGGCGGGCAGCGGTTGCAGGCGGCGAGCTCCCGTGAGGTGAGCGATCTCCAGCCGGATCGTCGGCCGGCCAGGCCAGGCAGACAGGCGGGCGAAGCGAGAGAGAGAGAGAGGAGGCAGGCTTGAAGGAGGAGCCTTGTGAGGAAGAGTGATTCGGCCGAGGCTCAGGCTGCCAGGCCTTCGCCGGCAGGCCGGAAGCCGGCCGGCAGCAGTGCGATCCGGAAGCTTCGGCGAGGAGTTCTTGGCGTCTGGGCTCGGGCCAGCAAGCCGGAGCCAGGCCTTGGATGGGCAGGCCCGACCAGAGCCTCGCAGACTCTGGCGGGTGAGTAGCGAGGAGGTGACGATGTCAGCGAGGAGTGGCCTGGCGTGGCCTGGCGGGCGTGTCCGCCTGACGGACAGCGTCAGCCTGTGTGAGAGGAAAAATTAGGGTTTAGAGGGTTTGTGGCATGAATTTGAGGGGGAACACCTATTTATAGATAGAGGAGCTAGGAGACTCCAAATGAGGTGCGGTTTTGACCACGCGATCGTGATCGAGCGACCAAGCATGGAGGAGTTAGGTGGGTTTTGGGCCACTTTGAAAGGGTGTTGGGCTGCACACAAAGAGGCTTTTGCGGTTACCGGTTAACGTTGGAGTATCAACGACCTCCAAATGGCACGAAACATGACAGGCGGTCTACGGTGCTATACCAAGGCCGCTTGACAAACCTCGGTCCATTCGAGACCGTTTAACACCCTTACGAAAAAGAGGTAAAAGGGGCTCAGGAGGACATAGGAGTGCGGATTGCAAAAGCGGACAACGGGGAAAATGCTCGGATGCATGAGGCGAACACGTATGCAAAATGAAATGCACATGATGACATGATATGAAATGCATAAGATGACATGGCAAAGTGCAACACGCATAAGCACAAGACATGGCAGCGACGGCGAATAAGCTGGAAGACACAGGCGCATCGAATCAGAGGCGTTACAACACTCCTCCACTAACAAGAGATCTCGTCCGAGATCTTAGGACCGAACGGAAGGAAAAGGATTGAGGTGAAACAAGAACTCAAAGAAGAAACAAAGAATCGAGAGCACTCGAGAAAAAAGAGAAGCAGCGAGATTGCGAGAATCGAAAGCTCACGAGAATCGGATAGACTATGAAAGCACTCCGGTTAAGCGAGATAAAAAGCGAATAAGGCTGAAAGGATTTAGGCAGCACACCGGTTGAACAAGGAAAGAATAGAACAAAAACTTGAGAGGATGGAATGACACTTGATGAAGACATGACACAAAACCTCCGGAAAGAATTGAAGAATGGAATGAAAAGAATTTAGAAGGAAGGATTGAGCGGAGTTGTTGAAAAAAATCACCAAGGAAAAGAATAAGATTGTTGTGGACTTATGGATAACCTCTCAAAATTATGAGGTGATAACCAACCACAATCAGAAAAGATTAAATAGCTGAGAAGAACGAAGAAATGCAAAACTCCGCTTCAAAAGAATACGGAGACTTAATTGCACTTCGAGAAGAGAAGAAAAGATACTTGGGTTTCTCCAACAAAAATCTTGATGAACTCTTGAAGAATGGATTGAATACTGACAATCCACCGTGAAGAACTCCGGTGATAAAAAGGATGATAAGATAGAATAAAGGGTGGAAAGAATAACATAAGCCTTGCGATGATTTAGATGGAGGTTCCGACAAAATAGTCAATGAAATTGAACTCCGGAAAAGAAAAGATGAAAACACTTGGAAGTAGAATTTATTCATCAAGAACAAACTCCGAAGAAAAAGATTAATCACTTTGATGAAATGAGGATAAGATTTATTGTATGCTTATCCTTCATCAAATTAAATTGATGACAAGCAATGGATTTTTGCATACTACTTATTCTTCTTGAAAAAGAATTGAGAAGTGACATATCGCAAACTTGAGAAGGTCTTCATGAGCCACTGGTAGGATTGAAAGAACAAATGGATTAATATGATAACAAGGAAAAAGAATCTTGAGCGAACCACCGTAAAATTGGAAATGGTGATGAAAGAGACTGAATCACGGGAAGAAACAATATGTTTGAGGGATTTAGATGCAAAAGAACAAAGAGATCATGAGCTGATTAAAGAGCGGCAGAACGAAGCACGGAAGAATATTGAGATGAGCGAAGGAGCGGATATAGAATAATTGGAGAGCGAATCTGAAAACTTAGAATGAAGAAATCTTCGAAAAGATGGCCTCCGGATGATCGAGGCGGAAAACAACTCCTGAAATACTCGGATGGATGAAAAGAATTTGCTGGCTGGAAACAATTAGATAGGATAACATCGAGCTAGCACCATGAATCTCAGGAGAGCGGACAAGATTTAAGAAAACTCTACTTGGTCTTCAAGGACGACGATAAACACCACCAAAATTGTTGAGATACTCGGTAGAATGAAAAGCAAAGAGGTTGAGCCAATAATGAAATGAATTTGAAAGAGATCTTGGAGAAGGCATGTGGTGATGGGATCCATTCTTCGTCACAAATGAAAAGAATTGATTAAAACTCCGGAAATTAGAAGAGTCGGGTAAGATCACGGAAGACACGTGGGTTAGGGCCCACTGAATAGATAACACCATCGGAAAGGATTGTTGAAGAGATAGATGATGCACGGAACACTTGAAAAATTTGAATGAGGTGACAACCTCGAATTAATTAGAACACAGACGAATCTCTTGACAGGTCTTCGAACTCGGAATGATAAAGCTGGCGAGAAGCGAGCGAGCAAAGAAGAACACTTGAGCGAGGAAAGAATATGATCAACACGAAAACTTGAATTGAATCCACGGAGAAGAAAAGAGATGAAGAATGTCCACCAAGGCGAGAATTCAACGATTGAAACAATTGAGGAAGACAACACACGAATGAAATTGATGCTCGAAATAGACTCAAGCTCCGGGAAGAAGAGGGTGGGAGGCGGGAAAAACAAAGGCAACTTGGAAGTAAAAAACGAATATCTTGAAGAAAACACGGTTGAAAACATTGAGGAAAGAAAGCAAAGATTTATACAGTAGGATGGATACTTGATTACGGACTCCGGTTCCAAGGAGAAAAAAGGGAGGCGGGTGGGAAAAGAAAACAAGCGAGATTGAACTTGCAAAAAGCGGAGAGGTGAATCACTTTGCGAGAATGCACGGATGCAAGAGCTGAGGAACAACGATCGAAAAACCAACTCGTGATCCTAAAGAAAGTTTGAAAGGAAGAGGTAATTCAAAACACCTACGTCAAGATTCCTCACCGGAGCGACGAAGGCGGAGGAGTAAAAAAATCCTACTCTCCGATATAACTAGACTCGAAACCAGTTTTTTCTAGACTCAACAACGGCCAAACTACGATCAATCAAGGGGCTCCTAGGGTTGGTCGAGGCTCGATACCAACTTATCACGCCCAATATCGACCCTATCCGGAAGGAACTCGATGGTCCCACCAAGGATAGACCCATATTGAAAGCGCTTTGCAAGGTGGATATCATTACATCAACATTACATAATAGATGGGGATACATACATAAGGCACAAATGCCACAAGAATACAACAACATCATACAAGAACAACATCCGACTACGGATGAAACATAAACAGAAACTCAAGCGACATCCACCACCTAGCCAGGGCTGCCGACACTGGAACCTATCCCACGATCGAAGAAGCGAGAAGAAGAACTCCAACACAAGCGAACATCGCTCTCGCGTCATGATCATCACAAACCTGTACACTGCTGGTGGTGTAGTAATCATGAGCCACGAGGACTCAGCAATCCCATTACCATGGGTATCAAGACTAGCAAAGCTTAATGGGAAAGGAAGGGGTAAAGTGGTGAGGTTGCAGCAGCGACTAAGCATATATGGTGGCTAGCATACATAAATGAGGCGAAAGAGAAACAAAGGCAGTCGTCAACTAGTAATGATCAAGAAGTGATCCTGAACTCCTACTTCGTCGAGACATAACCCGAAACCGTGTTCTCCTCTCGATCAACCCGAAAAGAGACACTCACGGTTACGCTACGGTTGGTGTATTTTAGAAGAGTTTGCTTCAAGTTTACTACAACGGACATTAACAAATTCCATCGCCACATAACATGAGCACGGCTTTGAAAGTTCAAACCTGCGGGTGTCCCAACAACCCATGATAAGCTCTCGCGATCAACGAAGGATATTCCTTCTCCCGGGAAGACCGATCAGTCTCGGAATCCGGCTACAAGACATTTCGACACAATAAAACAAGACCAGCAAAGCCGCCCGAATGTGCCGACAAATCCCGATAGGAGCTGCACATATCTCGTTCTCGGGCACACGGATAAGTCAAGCTACTGAGTAAAACCAACCCTCGAGTTGCCCGTGGTGGCCCCACGATCTGCTCGGTTCGGACCAACACTCGAAGGAGCAGCGGCCGGGGGCTAAAATAAAGATGACCCTTGGGCTCAAAACCCAAGGGAAAAAGGGCATAGGTGAGGCAAATGGTAAAACCAATGTTGGGCCTTCTTTGGAGAGTCTTATTCAAAGCGAACTGTCAAGGGGTCCCATAAATCACCCGACCGCGTTAGGGGCATAAAATCCGGGAACATAATACCGATATAGGCGAAAACTAGAGGCGTGAAGTGGAACAAAACACGGGCATAAGGCGAGCCTTCCACCCTTTACCAAGTATATAGATGCATTAATTAAACAATAGATATTGTGATATCCCAACAAGTAAACATGTTCGACAAGGAACAACATCTCCATGTTCAACAAGGAACAAACTTCATCTTCACCTGCAACTAACAACGCTATAAGAGGGCTGAGCAAAGCGGTAACATAGCCAAACAACGGTTTGCTAGGAAAGGTGTCAAAGGTTAGAGGCTGACATGGCAATTTGGGATGGCTTGAGGAACAAGTGATAGGTAGCGCAGCATAGCGATAGAAACGAAACAACTAGCATAGCAATGATAGTAGTGAGATCCAGGGTAGCGGTCATCTTGCCTGAAATCCCGCAAGGAAGAAGAACGAGTCCATGAAGAAGATGAAGCCACGAATCGAACCAAGCGTGAGCGAGCGAATCCTCACGATCATAGCAAGCAGGAACTAACAAGAAGAAGCACACAACAAAGTAAACACACCACACATGAACAAGACATGATGCACAACAAGCATGATGCATGACAAATCTAGATGAGGCTACTCATGGCAAGAGATGATGCAAACAAGAGCAACACATCAAAGCAAGTTTAAATGAGGCCGGGAACAACATATAACAATTCCGGTAAGTCCTCATATGCAAATTTCGAAATTGGTCCAGATCTGAATAAACCTTATGTTCAAGTTGTTACACAGCAATTTAAGATGCACCACGATGATCTACACGAAATTCTAGTCAAGTTACATATAAAGTTCATTTAATTAAAGAGCTCGGCCTAGAAGATATGAGCAAAAACAAGATAAACATGGCATTGATGCAAAATGCATCAAACATCAAGCAAACACCTCAAAACAAGGATGCAACATGATAATATGAAGCTACATGCAAAATAAAGCAAGTTTCATATAGAGCACACTCAAAAGCGAACAGCGGTTCAACACATACACCCTATACAAGTCATGACAACAATCTGCCCAAAACAGCAACTAGGCATATTGCAAGCACCAAAACAACATGCTACAGCATCTCAATGTGAAAACAAAAGGCATGGGCACGATGTACAGGTAAAGCATGACAAAACATGAACAATGAGCTATCTCCGAAACAACTAGAACATGCTCAAAACACATGGCAAGATTGCAAATAATAACGATTTGAGACCTATCGAGAAATAACATCGAGTTGCAATGTTTAGAGCTATCAAACAATATGTTACAGGAACTTAACATGGCAAACAAAGGCATGGCATGAATCTACTAAATGCATAGATCAAATGTCCTTTAGTGACCATGAGCCAAAAGGATCGGAAGATATGATGGCACCCATGTAAACATGGCAAGTTATATTACAGATTCATACATGGCAGGAACAACAATAAGTAGGCATGTTGGTGAGCTTGAACCACTCACTACAGAGCAATAAATGGCATGGCAAGGTAACTCACAGTAAGAAGACATGGCATAGAAGCTATAAATGGCAAGAACAACATCATAGCATACGGATCAACTACAACAACCTTGGCAAAATTGAATAACATGTAAACAACCTGCCGAAAACATTTTATAGCAAAAGTAGAGCTCGATTGACTCAAGCTATGGCACTCCATAATTGCAAACAAGGGCATGGATGGATAGAGAATAACCATATGTTCAAATCATCCTTACTGAAGTATCTCAAAATAAGCATGGATCTCTCGGTAGCATCAAGTTAACATGGCATAAAAATATCAGACAAAGCAGGGGCTGAAATCAGCAACATCATGAAGCCTAGTTTGCATGCTTGTGCTAGTCACCACAGAGATCACAAAAATACATAGCATACACCCTGTAAAAATGGCATGGCATATTACAAAACACATGTAGGACTCAAGATCATAGGGTGCACACATCAATCATGGCAAAAATGACAAAAGTGCATGTTCTGATAAGAATCTAAAACTAACATCACATAGCCCTCTTCTAACAGCATTTCGGGCATCAAGATGAGCTCAAATGTAAATGATGCAATGGAATGAAATGATGTACTCGTCGAGGCGAACAATTCGACATATTACGCCCAAAACGGGCAGTGAGAATGAAGTTATGATGCAATGAATATGGCTAAAATATGCAACTATTCGGGACTTAGAAATCACCTCATGGGTTGACCCATGACGCAGTTCTCGATCTTGTGGATCGTCGAGAGATCGACCGGAGGAGGCGGAGGCGCGAAAGCGCCCGGCGAGGCGGTGAAGCCGGCAGGATCAGTCCCGGCCGGCCGATCCATGGCCTTGAGCAGCAAAGCGGCAGAAGCGGCGAAACTCCGTGAGGTGGCGAAACTCCAGCAGCTTCGTCAGCCGAGCCAGAGCAGACAGGCAAGCGAAAGCGAAGCGTGAAATGAAGCCAGGCAGACGAAGCGCCGGAAGGCAACCAGCCGGAGCAGAAGGCAAAGAAGCTGGCCGTGAGGCCCAGCAGAATGAAGCCAACCCGTGGCAATGAGGCTTCGAGCGCCCTTGCCTTGAACTGGCGTGAGCCGACCAGACCTCATGGAGCCTCTGTCTGGCAGTGAGAGAACACGTGTCAGCGAGATTGTAGCAGCGGCATGTGAACGATGTCGCTGTGGTGCGAGACAGCGTCCATTGTGTGGAGGAAAAATTAGGGTTTAAGAGGATTTGTGCATGAATTTGAGAGAGCACCTATTTATAGATAGAGAGCTAGGAGACTCCAAATGAGGTCAGTTTTAGCCCCTTGATCGTGATCGAGCGACCGAGAGCATGGAGGGAGTTTGCTGGGTTTTAGGCCACTTTGAAAGGGGTGTTGGGCTGCACACAAAAGAGGCTTTTACGGTTACGGTTAACGTTGGAGTATCAACGACCTCCAAATGGCCGCGAAACATGACAGGCGGTCTAAGCGGTGCTATACCAAGGCCGCTTGACAAACCTCGGTCCATTCGAGAACGTTTAACACCCGCTACGAAAAAGAGGTAAATGGGGAGCTCCGGAGGACATAGGAGTGCGGATTGCAAAAGCGGACAGGGGAAAATGCTCGGATGCATGAGGCGAACATATGCAAAATGAAATGCACATGATGACATGATATGAAATGCATAAGATGACATGGCAAAGTGCAACACGCATAAGCACAAGACATGTACAGTGAATAAGCTGGAAGACACACAGGCGCATCGAATCCAGGCGTTCTACGGAGAAGCGAGGAAAGGGGAAGTGGGGGGGCTAGGGTTAGATCCATGGGCGAGAGAATCGGGTGCCATCCTTATCCTCATGAGGAGACAGCGGATGCTCGGCCTGTGACCATCTGAGCAATGGACAGTGTTGTTGTTCGTCCGACCGCCCTTGTGAGCGAGAGATAGGAGAAAGGTCTTTGGGGTGGTACTGGCACTGTGTTGTGCACATTGGGCCTAAGTGCCGATGATCCACCTCATCTTTTTAAATATCTTTCTGCTCTCAAGCTGTTAGAGCCTTTGTTTCACATTTTAATTAAATTCAAAAATTTTTGTTGCACATGAAACTTATCACATAAATACCTTGCAATGCTTTGGGATCTAACCACAAAGTATAGGGGCATTTTATGGCGTACAATTAATCCTTTATTTTTGAAAGGACCAATTTATTTGATGTTGGAACACTTATAAAATTCCTAGGTTTATCTATGAGTCAAATGAAGTTAGTTCCACAAGAAAATGATCTGGGGTATTTATAGAACTATTAGGACATTTTATTTTTATAGTTAGAGGGAAAATAATTTGACTTGTCTTTTAAAAAAAATGAATTTAAGGTGGATTTGGAACAAAGGAAGATTAGCAAAAATTAATTATGATGACGTGGCACCATTAACAGGAGTTTACTATAGCGTGACACCGGGGTGTTACAAATCTCCTCCACTACAAGAAATCTCGTCCGAGATTTAAGTGAGAAATAAAGTAACCGGGAGGCAGCCCTTATAGGGTTAATTATCGGTGAACAAACCGGGGAATGTGGCGAAGTATCTCTCGAGTTGAAACTTTAGAAAACATTGAGAGCAAAATATGAATGTACAATAGGAAGTTTCAAGCGAATGGACAAGCGATCGATACAGAGCGAGTGTGAGAGAGGGTTGAGCATCGAATATATCATCTCTCGGACGGTGGCTCGTGACAACACACAAAGCCAATCTGTAGGAATAACTTTGGAAGCGGGGATGTCAGGGAGAGTCAAGGTTCGATCTGTGGAATTGTGGGTTATGGGCCCACCATGTGGAGTTAAAAGTAGGAAGGTCTGACATCTTGCATGGCCATGATAGCGAGGCATGTCAAAGAATAGCATGTTTGTTATGTTGGCAACAACGTTGGTACCAAGAAGCGAGGGCGAAGAGAACCATTTTCTGCTTTCGTTGAATGAGGCGGACCTATAGGCAAGGTTCTCGTCCGCCGGTGGTTCGGAATGTCATCGACAATAATGTGAGGTCTTCTTGATAGACTTGTACACGAAGCGTTTACATAAGCGAGAATTATTACTTCTTGTATCATATAGATCACAAGAAGGTTAAACATACCAATGGAAAGGAAGATGTATTTACACATAAGAGTTGGGGTATATCCTTCCCAAGGAAGCGGAGCAGGATATACATGATAGGACAACAAGTTCAAAAGCATTTAGATAATGGGAGAGGAAGAATCATTATATTACCCATACAAGCGGTGTTAGGGTAACTGATCAAGAAACATTTAGCATTGTGCTTTCAATGTTACGGTTGATGTTTGAGTACCACCGTGATGCTTCAAGATAACATCGATATGGTCAACAGTAAAGGTCGGACTTGGAAACACAAAAGTTCATCAAGAACAACTTATAAAATAAGTCATATAATTTCAGCAAGGAAAATATGAGGAGGTGGCGAGGATTCAGCACAATCCACCGACATGTCAAAAGGATGTATTTCAAAATTTATGAATAAGTTTGTGTTGGGGGAAGACAAGAATGTTGTCGATTATAACACAAACCAACGACGAGCAAGGATGGTATTTCTCATCACGAATTCGATTGATATCTGGAAGAGCTCAGATTGTTGATGGCGATCATGGCACAATTGTCGAGAGATTTCATGAAGAAATGTCGATCGGCGATGACATCAAGTCAAAGGAATGATGAAGCGAAATATTATTGGAACCAAGAGTCGTCACAAACTTCGAAATCAAGCTTGCTGTTCAAAGGCGGAATGATAAGATGAGGAAGATCGGCGTAAACTTAGCTCATCGTTGAAAAGTTGTGCTCGGGAATAAGGACCAGGTATACAGTTAAAATTAACGATAATGATATACCCGATCAGGATAGGAATGACTTGAGGATTATTTAACTTCGTAAACAGCGAAAATCACTTAGAGTTATTGATTGAGATCTGGGATCGATTCACTCATCGGTGTTCTTGAGTGACGTGATAAATCAGAACCGGAAATATGAAACGGTGAAGCAATACTAGATGAAGACTCATAGGAAGCAACACGGTCTTTTGATATCCTTGAGATCTTTGGAGGTAATAACCAAGGAAGATCAAAATAGAGTTGCGGAGATGTATTGATCTGCGGAAGGTGAGTACTTTGACTTGTCAGAAATGGGATCAAGGGAACACTCATGAGTCGAACCACGGTTGCAAAGGATCAAATCCCAAATATAAGATGATCTTATACCATAGGGATTATTAATTTTATGAAAGCTTCCATGATAAGATCTACATGGGTCCATGGGCATGAACACAAAGTTCAAGGTCGACTCCACTTCTTCAATGCATATCATTTCATTTACTTCTCACTTTCGATGAAGTTGTAGTGTTGAAATGTTATCGGCTAAACACCGAAGAATAATACTCGTTAAAACTCTCGGGTTCAAGCGGTTATGGGAAACATAGGTTCAACCCATAGGGAATCTTGGAACCTATTCCACAAACTTGAGTAAACAACACAAGCTTGAAAGCGAGCATGGTTGAGAAAAGGAGAGGATACAATTACCAATGGCATTATGTATACGGGAAAGAACTACGAGGTTCTTTGAATATGAAGGACATTGTCGGATAAAATCAATAAAGGATCTGGCGGTCCACATAGGATCGATGTGAGCATCGTACTCAACTAGAAGAAGAAAGAATGCAAAGGCATGGGATTATAGATATAACTAGATAACTTCAAAGCTTGAATACAAAGGAATTACGATTTTCAAATCGGAAGATGCGAAGCGAGGCTCGATCAAAAGATGAGTAAGTTGAATAGCCTTAGGGATACAATCGACAACTATTTGATTGGTCGATAAACAGCTCTTGGTCGAATGACTTCCAAGCGGAAGGATGTTCTATGATCCGGTGAGGATTGCGAGCATCATAACATATTGAATCAATGGGCTCAAAAGGATAGTGACAAAGGATGCCAATAAGATTACTAGACTTATGGGATTATCCATAATGCAAGGAGGCAAGAAGAATCAAGAGTAATAGGCTGCGAGAGGATTTTTGAAAGATCGGATAGCATTTTCGGTATTTTGGAAAGCATATGATCAGCGAGGGATGAAACGAACCCGGTTAAGTGAATTATCCATGATTCAAAAAGAAGCTACAAGCGAAAACACAAAGTTCTCGAAACAGCGGAGTACTAGTGGTATCTTGTAATAACAGGAGCAACTAGGGATGAAGGTACAGCGGCAAGGATGTTATTGAGAGGATTATCGGTGGTCGGGAGGCTGCAAGGCGGTTGTACGAACCTCGAGAAACATCGGCGATATCCATGAATCTTCTGGCGAAACAAGCGATCATTGATAATGCAGGGCTCTCCGGGAGGAAGTGGTGCGAGAACCTAATGTCGAGTTAGTAAAATATTTAACCGGATAGAGGAGAGATCGAGTCGGAGTATAGGCGAGGAATAAAATATCCTAATACCACCCAATGGCGGCGTGGGCCCATAAGCCACACAGCCAAGTTAGTAAAATAGTTTTGGATGACTAGACTCAACTTTGGCCAAGGAGTTGGAAAGGGGCTACCTACAGGCGATCGGCTCGATACCAACTTGGCGCCCTCGATTCAATCATACACTAATCATACTGCATAAATGTATGCGATCAAGATCAAGGACTCACGGGAAGATATCACAACACAACTCTAGACACAAATTGAAAATAATACAAGCTTTATATTACAAGCCGGGGCCTCGAGGCTCGAATACATAAGCTCGAATACACAAGAGTTGGCGGAAGCAACAATATCGAGAAACAGACATAAGTTAGTCAAGTTTGCCTTAAGAAGGCTAGCACAAAAGCATCTCTGATCGAAAAGGCAAGGCCTCTGCACAGGAGCCTCCTAACTACTCTGGTCATCGACGGTCTCCATCACGTGGTAGTAGGCGCCCTCGGGGTAGTAGCAGATCGTCAAAGGTGTCGTCGGCTCTGGGCTCCACCATCTGGTTCACGACATCAGAGAAGAATGGAAAAGAGGAAAAGAGGAGCAAAACAACCGTGAGTACTCATCAAAGTACTACTAAGCAAGGATCTACACTACATATGCAACATTATCAAAGGAAGGCTGTATATATGGAATGGGCTGCAAAATGCGGAGAATAGAGAAGGCCTAGTCCTATCGAAGACTAGCATCTTCGGAAAACCACCATCTTGCAGCAATCGGGGAGGAGTAGAGTAGCATAAAGTAAAGTAGTAGTAGTGTTATCAACCTCGTAGGAGATCCTTTCTCGACTCACAGTGAGAAAGAAATCCCGAGCCATACTATTGGAGTTATCATCACAATCCCTTTCTCATCACCATCAAATTCTCATCACAAGTATCCAGTTCTAGTTGTATCGATCGGGATACAACTCAAGTGTCGTTACAATGGGGACAGGCTATGCATAGATTAGTTCTTCCCTGAGGTGCCAACTACCACTTCGCTTCGCTTAACTCGGCGGACACACTTTCCAGGGTCATGCAGGCCTCGGCCAAACAATCGCCCATAACCCGACCTAGAGCAATAGAGAGCCAGCCGTCGGACTAAACCTATGCCCCAGGGGTCATGGGCCATCTCCCGAGGAACTCCACGTTCGTTGCGTCTGTGCGGTGTGAGCAGACCTAGCTACCTCCTTCAACAAAGCGGTTACTGCAGTCCAACCCGTAGCGCCACTCGATCGGTGAGCGTCTATTAAGCCGGCTGATGTATCTGTGACGAAGCCCATACTATGCCCGCGTGATGGTTAGTGCTATCGGGCGAGGCCCCTCGGATCAAATATCAAATCATAGTGGATTAGGGCAGCGGTAACAGCGAGACTCACGAAAGATGTGACCCGTTGCCCGTCTAGGGGACTTGCGGCAGGGCTAGGAATGCCGGCCACACCTCGTAATTATCTCGCGGGCACCCTCTAAATCGACCGTCTCCACATCACTCGCATGAATTAAGCTCGCAGGTACCCCTCGAGGTGACCGTCTTTAGTAACATGGCTCGATGTAAAGTCATAGTAATCATAGTAGCTGTGTCTAAACATCAAAGGAAAGCCGAGGAATCACCCGGTGAATTCCACTCGATGTAATCATCAAGGTGAGCGTAAGAAGATTCACCCTCGAGGTTCATACTTGAGGGTTGCAACAAGCGTATCGGAGTGGTTAAGGACAAAATCACCCTCGATGACCACGACCGATTAGCTACACTCTGAGTTAACATCGAAGTGTTGTAGAGGTCTCACCCTCGGCACTCAATAGTAACAACTGCGAGTCGAGCAGCGAAGGCGTGATGTGGCGTGAGTGTCGGGTCACAGTCTTGATCCGTTGATCGGGTCTTGATAATCGATGGGGCGGTCGAGTCAAGTGGGGGGTCAGCGATGGGTCTCTAACCAACCTATACTAAGCAGTTTAGGATAAGCGGGTAGGTAACAATAGATTACAATAAACAAGCTATCAGAGAATAGAGACAAACAATACTTGATAGCAAATCTAATGCAAGCATGAGAGAATGGAATGGGCGATATCGGGATGATCAAAGGGGGCTTGCAGGTTGCTCGGACAAGAAGGAGGTCGTCGTCGGCGTAGTTGATCCCAATGACATCAGCGGTACATCTCGAATCTCTGGAGAGAGAGGGGAAAGCGATGCATCTGAGCAAACATATGCACAACATGATTACAAGTGGGGCTAGAGGTATTCTAGCAGTGCTAGGCTTTACTAGCGATGGGAGAAACATCAAGGAAAGTTTTCCGGTCCGGACGTCTATCGAGACGGATGAACCGAGAGGGAAAGGTTGCATGTTTGCTATGCTAGGGGCGTGTGACGAGGGCGGGCGCGTATCCGGATTCGTCTCGTCGTTGACGAGAAACTTTCATGTAAAAACATTTTCATCGAGCTACGGTTTATTTTCTATTATTTTCCAAAGTTTTATTTATATATAGGAATTAATTTTAATCCAAAAACAAATCTCGGAATTGCTAAGTGCACACAGCGAAGTGTACACAAAAGTGTGTACAGGTTGACAAGTGGGTCAGGGAGGGGAGTCGGCCAGCCCGGTCGTGATCAAGTTGTTGATGACTAGTCAAGCCAACTGGTGGGGCCATGTGTAAGTGACACATACTTTAATAGTTTTTATTAAAATAAAGTATTGCCTCAGTTAAGTTAGTGGCCTTGGGCCCACATGGTGATGTGATCGAGGAGTGGGTTAGTGTCGGGGAGGGTTATCCCCTACTAGCAGAGGCAGCCCAGTGAGGAGCCGGTGGCCAGCCCGGCTGGGCTCATGTGAGCACAAAGCGCCAGCCGCACCTGTGCAACCCGGCGGACTAGCAGTGGGAGCTAGCCAGAGGCGGCGGCGAGGCCATAGCCATCGTGTGACGGCGGAGTGGGAGGCGAGTCTTGTGACCTCCCATGTGAGACCTTGACCACGACCTCCTGTGTGAGGGGTGGGGTGGTGGTTGTGGTGGCCGAGTGTACGGGAGGAGGAAGCGAGGGCAGTGAGGAGCAGGAGGCGAGGCGTGCAGGGTGGCGAGGCGAGGCAAGCGGCTGACCAGGCGTGTGATTAGTCATGACGAGGCAGTGGCCTAACAGTCTGCAGTAGTGCAACTCTGGGCGGGAAGGTTGGGCGGTGGCCTCGTCGACATAAACTATGGGAAAGGCGGGGATCGGCGCTGCTCACGAGAAGGAGGTGGGTGGTGAGCTCGTCTGAGCCAGGGTGGATGGGGTGATCACGGATCGTGGCGAGCCCGCGGCGATGTACAGATGAAGATGGTGGCGATGGCGGTGTCTGAGCCTTCCCTTCGATTCAGTCCTCAGGATGGGCGAAGTGGACGTGGCGGTCCTTAGGCGTCTTCTCATGGCGGGAGGACACGGTGGTCACTGACCATGGCGGCAACAGCGTGGCGGTTTCTGTGAGGGGAGAAGAGAGAGAGAAGCGAGAAAGGGGGAAGTGGGGGGCTAGGGTTAGTCCATGGGCGAGAGAATCAGGTGCCATCCTTATCCTCATGGGGAGGCAGCGGATGCTCGGCCATGACCATCTGAGCAATGGACCAGTGTTGTTAAATCCAGCCACGCCCTTGTGAACGAGAGATAGGAGAAAGGTCTTTGGGTGGGCTGGGCACATGTTGTGCACATTGGGCCTAAGTGCACGATGATCCACCTCATCTTTTTTTAATATCTTTACGCTCTCAAGCTAAAGGCCTTTATTTCACATTTTAATTAAATTCAAAAGAATTTTGTTGCACATGAAACTTATCACATAAATACCTTGCAATGCTTTGGGATCTAACCACAAAGTATAGGGGCATTTTGTAGCGTACAATTAATCCTTTATTTTTGAAAGGACCAATTTATTTGATGTTGGAACACTTATAAAATTCTAGGGATTTATCTGTGAGTCAAATGAAGTTAGTTCCACAAGAAAATGATGCAGGGTACTTATAGAACTATTAGAACATTTTATTTTTATAGTTAGAGGAAAATAATTTGACTTGTCTTTTAAAAAAATGAATTTAAGGTCGGTTTGGAACAAAGGAAGATTAGCAAAATTAATTATTATGGCGTGGCACCATTAACAGGAGTTTACTATAGCGTGACATCAAAAGTGTTACGTGTGCGGTGTTCCTAAATTGGACTTTCACAGGCTTACCACCGCATCCTTGGCCCTTCCTTGGAAGTTTTGCTTGAAAGAGGCTTCGACGACCGCTGGGTGACCAGCGTTATGCAGCTTGTCTCCTCGTGATGGGGCGGTCAACATCAACAGTGAAGATAGGCCTCCTTACCCCTTTGTGGGAAGCGGGCGAGTGACCCGTTCTCCCGTTCCTTTTCAACATGGTTGTGGATGCCATGCGGTCATCCTTGATAAGGCAAAACTGCGGCCATATCCAGGCATTGTCCCCCACGATGGAGCCGGAGAGGTCTCCCTCCTCCAATATCTGACAACACCATTGTCATGGTGGAGGGCTCCATCGACATCGCCAACTGAAGTTCCTCCTCACAGTGCTTCGGCCGGATCTGGGTCTCACCATTGCCGACAAAAGTGAAGTGATGGTCCTTAGCTACTCCCAGACGATGCTTTGTCCATTGCGGACCCGGCTGAATTGCGCTGGGCTCCTTCCCACGACTTACTTGGGGTGCCCATTAGTGATTCAGACTCACCGTCGCGGATCTTGTAGCAGTGACTAGGATGCAGCACCGGGTTGAACCACGGAGGGGTCGTGGCTGTCGAGAAAGGCGGGGTGATCCTAATCAACTCCTCGCTTGACCTTCCTTCACGGTTTCTCATGAGCTTCTACAGCCTTCATGAGACCCTCCATCGGGTGGCCAATATACCAATCGAGATTCTTACAGGCGGGCGAGGCGGACGGGCGAAATACATATGGTTAGGCTGGCAGACATGCAAACCCAAAGACGGGGTGGCCTTGGGATCACATCATCCGTCCATGAACATTGCCCTCCTAACCCGTTGGCTGTGGCGTGTTGCCAATGGGGAGGAGAGCCTCTGCTCACCATCATCCGTAATAAGTACCTTCGTGGCCAACCCCTTGCCTTTATAGCGTATGGGTGGATTCCGATTCAGGCGATCAAATGATCCGGCTTACGCGTGCCAGCATCGGCACATCCATTTGGTTGGCTCGGGGCCTCGACCTTGTGCAGGTCGACCACAGCTGGCTGGGGACTCCCCACAGCTGCGATTCCCGATCTATTGCCATTGCGGTGACCCTCGGGTCTCATCGAGGCAGCCCTTATTGACTTAGGCGTCTCGCCTTAAGCATCCTCGGCCCCATCGAGGTGGCACTTTGGGACTCCTCCTCAAGACATCACACTTATGCCGATGAGCGTCGTGGAAGACCGGGATGTTCTCTCCTAAGCAGCCCTCAACCTCTGAGTCGTTCTCCACAGAAGTCCTGTCACTGGCGCCATTGCTCCCTCGGCGGCCCAGAAACCGTTTAGCCTGATCTGGGACATCCAGGCTCTCTGAAGATCGGGATCTTCACTGTGGCAATGGATCCGTGGTCGTCTCCCTCTGAGGTTGAAGTCCTCAGCGAAATGGCCGGGTGATGGGATGTACTTGTCTGTAGCACGATTGAAGATGCCAACCATCTTTTTCTCGTGCTCTGGCGGCCCGATTCCTCTGGGCCTGCCCTTAAGCAGTTGGTGGACAGTGGTGTAATACCAACTTCCCGACCTGCTTGCCAGGCTCAACGCCTCCTACTACGCTACCGCCATATCGGATGGTTGTGCGTTGGGGTTCTCCTTTGGGCAGCTTTGGAACATTCACAATAAGCTTGTTTCGGAAGGTCCCCTCCGATGTCTGTTGATGCAACCTTCAAAATGTGTGGTTACAGCTTAGCTCTGGCGGCAGCAACCGCCCAGGACCGGGGCGTCATCACCTCCTGCTCTCCGATCTTGGCTCGATGGCGCTCAGCGTGCCCCCCCCCGCCCCCTTTGCCGCCTCCTGCCCGGTCGTGACTAGTCAGTGGCGACATGTGGTGTCGTGTTTTGAGTTTAGGGCTTGTTGTGTTGTGCCCTCAGCATTGACCCTTTCTCCTATTTGTTCATGTGGACCTCCGGTGTGTGTAATGCGTGGTTTGTATTGAACCTTGTTGGATGCTTATTGTCACGGTGGCTTTATAATATAAAGGTAGCGAAACCTTTTAGGAATTTTGACTACTGTATTAGATTTTTTTGTCCAAGATGGCTAACTTGGTTTTTTACCACATGTACATCTACAATGAGGCCCATCTATTAATTAGAGACATGCATGTTGGGAAGCGTAGTAATTTCAAAAAATTCCTCGCACCGCGCAAGATCATGGTGATGGCATAACAACGAGAGGAGAGTATTGTCCGCATACCCTTATGAGGCCGTAAGCGGAAGGCGTTATGACAACGCGGTTGATGTGAGTCGTGCGTCTTCACGATCCGATCGATCAAGCATCGAGCGTCACGGCACCTCCGAGTTCAGCACACGTTCAGACTCGATGGCGATCCCGGACTCGATCCAGCAAAGTGTGGGGATGAGTTCGTCGACCTGACGGCGTGGTGGCGATGATGATGCTCTCTGGAGCGCTTAGCCTAAACTCCAGCGATGATATGACCAAGGGTGGAATATGGTGGAGGGGGCACCGCTGCAGCTAAAGAGATCCAAGGATCAATTGTTGTATCTTTGGTGCTAGCCACTGCCCTCTATTTATATATTGAGCCGGGAGTTGAAACTTGGAGCAAACCTCCTCAAAGTTGGTTTGCCGAAGGCAAGTCCCTTTCGGACTCCGAGGACCAAGCATACAATCCTTGGGCGTCGCGGCCAGACGCCATAGCCCTCGGCGTCGGCCGAGGGCGAGCGCCCAGGGTCGGCGTTTGGCCTGGCCTCATAAAACTCCTTTTGCACCGACCTAAAACCTCATGGGCTTGACCCTTGGCCTAAACATATCATCAATATAATCAATGCTTCGTCTACATTCATTTGAGACTCCTAAATCATGTTCCGATCTCATCAGGGACTCGAGACTCCTTGATGCATCAAAACATGTAAACTCATAATATAAGCATCGCCGAAACCTTAGCGTCTCACGGACCCTCAGGTTAGAGAACTATGTGACACATGACGAGAACTATTCTTGGTCAATAACCAATAAGCGGAACACTGGATGCCCATATTGGTTCCTACATATTCTCGAAGATCTTTATCGGTCAGAACGCATTAACAACATCGTTGTTCCCTTTGTCATCGGTATGTTACTTGCAGAGATTCGATCATCGATATCAATACCTAGTTCAATCTCGTTACCGGCAAGTCTCTACTGGGTCCGTAATACATCATTTCATAACTAACTTATGGTTCACCCAATGCTACAAAGAGCTTATATGATGTGTATTACGAGAAGGCAGAATACCTATAAGGCAATCAGGTGAGCAAACCTAATCTCGAAATACGCCAACCCAACTTGTGGAACTGGAGACTGGTACTGCTCATATAATCACCCAGTTACATTGTGCAATTTGGTAGCACTTAAATGTTCCTCCGGTGCAGGAGTTGCATAATCTCATAGTTCGACATGTATAAGTCATGAAAGCAATAGCAATATCTGAAGCGATCAAGTGCTGGGCTAACGGATGGGTCATGTCAATCATCATTCTCTAATGATCTGATCCCATTAATCAAATAACAACTCATGTCTATGGTTTGGAAACATAACCATCTTTGATTAATGAGCTAGTCAAGTAGAAGCATACTAATGAATATATGTTTGTCTATGTATTCACATATGTATTATGTTTCCGGTTAATTTACAATTCTAGCATGAATAATAAACATTTATCATGATATAAGGAAATAAATAATAACTTTATTAGCCTCTAGGGCATATTTCTTGAGTCTCCCACTTATAAATCGATAATCTGATTCATACTTCATGTGATTTAACACCAATATTCATATATGTATATGATTAACACCCATAGTTCACATCGTCATGTGACCAACACCCAAAGTGTTTACTAGAGTTAATAATCTAGTTCACATCAGCTATATGATTAACACCCAAGAGTACTAAAAGGTATGATCATGTTTTGCTAAGTGAGAGAAGCTTAGTCGATAGATGCATCACATTGAGTCGTATGTATTTTGCAAATATTCTATGTCTACAATACCTCTTGCAGACTACTCTAACTAATTATCACTTTCAATATGTATCAGTTAAGACTTAGAGTCATCACGGATCGAGTGTAAAAAGCTTTCATCGATGTAACTCTTTACGTGGACTCTGCTTTATCACCTCCATAATCGAGAAATATTTCCTAGTCCTCACTAAGGATGTTCTTGACCAATGTCGATGATCTACTCCTAGATCACTGTGTACTCCTTACCAAATCTGAGCAAGGTATACAATGAGTCGGTACATAGCATAGCATGCTATAGAACCTATAGTGAGGCATAGGGAATGACTTTCATTCTCTTTTCTATTTTTACTGCCGTGGTAGAGATTTGAGTCTTACTCAATTTCAACCTTATATCTGAGGCAGAAACTCTTTCTTTGATTGTTCCATTTCAACTACTTCAAAATCTTGTCCAAGATATGTACTTATTGAAAAACTTATCAAGCGTCTTGATCTATCTCAATAGATCTTGATGCTCAAATATGTAAGTAACTACTTTGAGGTCTTTCTTTAAAGATCTCCTTTTAAATACTCCTTTATACTTTCCGAGAAAATTATACATCATTTACGATCAACAATATATTACTCACATATATTTATCAAAAAATGGTAGTCTCCCACTCACTTTATTGTAAATCTGAGGCTTCACTTAAGAGTGCATATAAAACTACTATCTTTGATCAACTTATCAAGCGTGTATTCTTTCGAAAGAGATGCTTGCACGGTCCATAGATGGATGTTGAACTTGCACATTTTGTTAGCTCCTTTAGGATTGACAAAACATACAGTTTGCATCATATACAACTCTTCTTTAATAAATCCATTAAAGAATGTTGTTTTGACATCCATTGCTTGATTTCATAAAATGTGGCAGTTGCTAACATGATTCCGGACGGACTTTATAGCAGCTGGAGTTGAGAAAATCTCTCATTGTAGTCAACACCTTGTAGACTGTCGAAAACCTTTTGTAACAAATCGAGCTTTGTAGATAGTAACACTACTATCGGTGTCAAAATCTTCTCTTGAAGATCCATTTATTTAACGACTTCTGCGATCATCGAAGCGAGGTCAACCAAATTCCCCCTTTGTTGTTATATATGGATCCTATCTCAGATTTTATGGCGGATGAAAAGAATTGCACAACCGGAAACAATTAGATAGGATAACATCGAGCTAGCACCATGAATCTCCGGGAACGGACAAGATTTAAGAGAAACTCTACTTCGGTCTTCAAGGACGACGATAAACACCACCAAAATTGTTGAGATACTCCGTAGAATGAAAAGCAAAGAGGTTGAGCCAATAATGAAATGAATTTGAAAGAGATCTTGGAGAAGGCATGTGACTGATGGGATCCATTCTTACGTCACAAATGAAAAGAATTGATTAAAACTCCGGGGGAATTAGAAGAGTCAGGTAAGATCCTCGAGAAGACCTGTGGGTTAGGGCCCACCGAATAGATAACACCGCGGAAAGGATTGTTGAAGAGATAGATGATGCACCGAACACTTGAAAAATTTGAATGAGGTGACAACCTCGAATTAATTAGAACACGTATTTAATCTCCCGACAGGTCTTCCAACTCCGAATTATAAACCGCGAGAGGCGAACGAGCAAAGAGAACACTTGAGCCGAGGAAAAGAATATGATCAACACCAAAAACTTGAATTGAATCCACCGGAGAAGAAAAGAGATGAAGAATGTCCACCGAGACGAGAATTCAACGATTGAAACAATTGAGGAAGACAACACACGAATGAAATTGATGCTCAAATAGACTCAGTCCGGGAAGAAGAGGGTGGAGGGCAGGAAAACAAAGGCAACTTGGAAGTGGAAAACAACGAATATCTTGAAGAGAAAACACCGTTGAAAACATTGAGGAAAGAAAGCAAAGATTTCGCATTTAGTAGGATGGATACTTGATTACGGACTCCGGTTCCAAGGAGAAAAAGGGAGGGCGGGTGGGAAAAGAAAACAACTGAGGATTGAACTTGCAAAAACGGAGAGGGTCGAATCACTTTGACGAGAAATGCACCGGATGCAAAGAGCTGAGGAACAACGATTGAAAAACCAACTACGTGATCCTAAAGAAAGTTTGAAAGGGAAGAGGAGTAATTCAAAACACCTACGTCAAGATTCCTCACCGTGAGCGACGAAGGGCAGAGGAGTAAAAGAAATCCTACTCTCGATATAACTAGACCAAACCAGTTTTTTTCTAGACTCAACAACGGCCAAACTACACGATCAATCAAGGGGCTCCTAGGGTCGGTCGAGGCTCGATACCAACTTATCACGCCCAATATGCACCCTATCCAAAAGGAACTCGACGGTCCCACCAAGGATAGACCAAGATATTGAAACGCTTTTGCAAGGTGGATATCATTACATCAACATTACATAATAGATGGGGATACATACATAAGGCACAAATGCCACAAGAATACAACAACATCATACAAGAACAACATCCGACTACGGATGAAACATAAACAAAACTCAAACGACATCCACCTCGCTAGCCCAGTGCTGCCGACCGAACCTATCCCCGATCAAGAAGCGTAAGAAGAACTCCAACACAAGCAAACATCGCCTCGCGGCATGATCATCACAAACCTGTACCGCAACTCGGTGGTGTAGTAATCAGAGCCACGAGGACTTAGCAATCCAATTACCATGGGTATCAAGACTAGCAAAGCTTAATGGGAAAGGAAGGGTAAAGTGGTGAGGTTGCAGCAGCGACTAAGCATATATGGTGGCTAGCATACGCAAATGAGAGCGAGAAGAGAAACAAAGGAACGGTCGTCAACTAGTAATGATCAAGAAGTGATCCTGAACTCCTACTTACGCCGACATAACCCGAAACCGTGTTCTCCTCTCGATCAACCCGAAAAGAGACACTCACGGTTACGCATTACGGTTGGTGTATTTTAGAAGAGTTTGCTTCAAGTTTACTACAACCGACATTAACAAATTCCCATCTGCCACATAACCGCTGGCACGGCTTTCGAAAGTTCAAACCCCGCAGGGTGTCCCAACTTAGCCCATGATAAGCTCTCGCGATCAACGAAGGATATTCTTCTCCCGGAAGACCCGATCAGTCTCGAATCCCGCTACAAGACATTTCGACAAAGAATAAACCAAGACCAGCAAAGCCGCCGAATGTGCCGACAAATCCCGATAGGAGCTGCACATATCTCGCTCGGGCACACCGGATAAGTCAAGCTACGAGTAAAACCAACCTCGAGTTGCCCTGCAGTGGCCCCAAGAGGTTGCTCGGTTCGGACCAACACTCAAGGAGCACCGCCCGGGGGCTAAATAAAGATGACCCTTGGGCTCCGAAACCCAAGGGAAAAGGGCATAGGTGAGGCAAATGGTAAAACCAATGTTGGGCCTTGCCGGAGGAGTCTTATTCAAAGCGAACCGTCAAGGGGTCCTATAAATCACCCGACCGCGTTAGGGACGCAAAATCCGGGAACATAATACCGATATGACGAAAACTAGGGCGGCAAGAGGGAACAAAACACTGCATAAGGCCGAGCCTTCCTCCCTTTACCAAGTATATAGATGCATTAATTAAACAATAGATATTGTGATATCCCAACAAGTAAACATGTTCCAACAAGGAACAACATCTCCATGTTCCAACAAGGACCAAACTTCATCTTCACCGCAACTAACAACGCTATAAGAGGGCTGAGCAAAGCGGTAACATAGCCAAACAACGGTTTGCTAGGAAAGGTGTCAAAGGTTAGAGGTCGACATGGCAATTTGGGATGGCTTGAGGAACAAGTGATAGGTAGCGCAGATAGCGATAGAACGAAACAACTAGCATAGCAATGATAGTAGTGAGATCCAGGGTAGCGGTCATCTTGCCTGAAATCCCGCAAGGAAGAAGAACGAGTCCATGAAGAAGATGAAGCCACGAATACGAACCAAGCGAGACGAACTAATCCTCACGATCGCAACGAAACAGAACTAACAAGAAGAAGCACACAACAAAGTAAACACACCACACATGAACAAGACATGATGCACAACAAGCATGATGCATGACAAATCTAGATGAGGCTACTCATGGCAAGAGATGATGCAAACAAGAGCAACACATCAAGGCAAGTTTAAATGAGGCCGGAACAACATATAACAATTCCGTAAGTCCTCATATGCAAATTTCGAAATTGGTCCAGATCTGAATAAACCTTATGTTCAAGTTGTTACACAGCAATTTAAGATGCACCACGATGATCTACACGAAATTCTAGTCAAGTTACATATAAAGTTCATTTAATTCAGAGCTACGGCCTAGAAGATATGAGCAAAAACAAGATAAACATGGCATTGATGCAAAATGCATCCAAACATCAAGCAAACACCTCAAAACAAGGATACAACATGATAATATGAAGCTACATGCAAAATAAAGCAAGTTTCATATAGAGCACACTCAAAACGGAGCAACGGTTCAACACATACACCCTATACAAGTCATGACAACAATCTGTCCAAAACAGCAACTAGGCATATTGCAAGCACCAAAACGCTATGCTACAGCATCTCAATGTGAAAACAAAAGGCATGGGCACGATGTACAGGTAAAGCATGACAAAACATGAACAATGAGCTATCTCCAGAAACAACTAGAACATGCTCAAAAACACATGGCAAGATTGCAAATAATAACAGTTTCAGACCTATCAGGAAATAACATCAGGTTGCAATGTTTAGAGCTATCAAACAATATGTTACAGGAACTTAACATGGCAAACAAAGGCATGGCATGAATCTACTAAATGCATAGATCAAATGTCCTTTAGTGACCATGAGCCAAAAAGGATCAGAAGATATGATGGCACCCACGTAAACATGGCAAGTTATATTACAGATTCATACATGGCAGGAACAACAATAAGTAGGCATGTTGGTGAGCTTGAACCACTCACTACAGAGCAATAAATGGCATGGCAAGGTAACTCACAGTAAGAAGACATGGCATAGAAGCTATAAATGGCAAGAACAACATCATAGCATACACGGATCAACTACAACAACCTTGGCAAAATTGAATAACATGTAAACAACCTGCCAGGAAACATTTTATAGCAAAAGTAGAGCTCGATTGACTCAAGCTATGGCACTCCATAATTGCAAACAAGGGCATGGATGGATAGAGAATAACCATATGTTCAAATCATCCTTACTGAAGTATCTCAAAATAAGCATGGATCTCTCGGTAGCATCAAGTTAACATGGCATAAAAATATCAAGAAAACAGGGCTGAAATCAGCAACATCATGAAGCCTAGTTTGCATGCTTGTGCTAGTCACCACAGAGATCACAAAAATACATGGCATACACTCCTGTAAAAATGGCATGGCATATTACAAAACACATGTAGGACTCAAGATCATAGGGTGCACACATCAATCATGGCAAAATGACAAAAGTGCATGTTCGATAAGAATCAAACTAACATCACATAGCCCTCTTCTAACAGCATTTCGGGCATCAAGATGAGCTCAAATGTAAATGATGCAATGGAATGAAATGATGTACTCGTCGAGGCGAACAATTCGACATATTACACGCCCAAAACGGAGCAGTGAGCATGAAGTTATGATGCAATGAATATGGCTAAAAATATGCAACTATTCGGGACTTAGCAGAAATCACCTCGCGGGTTGACCGCGGCACGGTTCTCGATGCGGCGGCGGATCTCGCCGGAGATCGACCGGAGGGAGGCCGGAGGAGGCGGGGAGAGGCGCCGGCGAGGTTGAGGCGGCCGGATCCGGTCCGGCCCGACCGGATCCGCGGCGCGCGGGCGGCGAGGCGAGGCGACGGGCGAGGCGAAGCTCCGGCGGGGTGAGGCGAAGCCCGGCGAGCCTGCTGCCGGAGGCGGGCCGGACGGGCAGAGCGGCGGGCGGGAGCGGGCGGCCGGCTGGGGCGGCGCGTGAGTACGGCGCGGGTTTCGCCGGGCCGGGCGGCGAGAGGAGGCGGCGGGCGGACGGCGGGCCGGGCGACGGCGGCGGAGGAAGCGCGGCCACGGCGGCGGGTTTCAAGTGAGGCGCTGCTGGCTCGGCGGGTTCGACCAGGGCCTCGCGGCTGCGGCGGCGGGCGGCGCGGAGGCCACGTGTCGGCGAGGGATCAGCCAAGCGCGTCATGCATGGACGTGTCCGGCTGGCGGACGGACGTCAGCCAAGCGCGCGAGGGAAAAATTAGGGTTTCGGGATTTGACCGCGAATTTGGGGAGAGCACCTATTTATAGATAGAGGGAGCTAGGAGACTCCAAATGAGGTGCGGTTTTCGGCCACGCGATCATGATCGAACGAATCGAGAGCATGGAGGGAGTTTGCTGAGTTTTGGGCCACTTTGAAAGGAGTGTTGGGCTGCACACAAAGAGGCTTTACTTGTTACCTTGTTAACTGCTGAGTATCAAACGACCTCCAAATGGCACGAAACATGACAGGCGGTCTACCGGTGCTATACCAAGGCCGCTTCACAAACCTCGGTCCATTCCGAGACCGTTTAACACCCGCACACGAAAAGAGGTAAAAGGGGGCTCCGGAGGACATAGGAGTGCCGGATTGCAAAACGGACAACGGGGAAAATGCTCGGATGCATGAGACGAACACGTATGCAAAATGAAATGCACATTATGACATGATATGAAATGCATAAGATGACATGGCAAAGTGCAAAACGCAAGCACAAGACATGGCAACGACGGCGAATAACTGGAAGACACCTGGCGCATCGAATCCGAGGCGTTACAACACTCCTCCACTAACAAGAGATCTCGTCCCGAGATCTTAGGACCGAGACGGAAGGGAAAAGGATTGAGGTGAAACAAGAACTCAAAAGAAGAAACAAAGAATCGAGAGCACTCGAGAAAAAGAGAGGAACGACGAGATTGCCGAGAATCGAAAGCTCACAGAATCAGATAGACTATGAAAGCACTCCGGTTAAACGAGATAAGAAACGAATAAGACTGAAAGGATTTAGGCAGCACACCGGTTGAACAAGGAAAGAATAGAACAAAAACTTGAGAGGATGGAATGACACTTGATGAAGACATGACACAAAACCTCCGGAAAGAATTGAAGAATGGAATGAAAAGAATTTAGAAGGAAGGATTGAACGGAGTTGTTGAAAAAAATCACCAAGGAAAAGAATAAGATTGTTGTGGACTTATGGATAACCTCTCAAAATTATGAGGTGATAACCAACCACAATCAGAAAAGATTAAATAGCTGAGAAGAACGAAGAATGCAAAACTCCGCTCAAAAGAATACGGAGACTTAATTGCACTTCGAGAAGAGAAGAAAAGATACTTGGGTTTCTCCAACAAAATCTTGATGAACTCTTGAAGAATGGATTGAATATCGACAATCCACCGTGAAGAACTCCGTGATAAAAGGATGATAAGATAGAATAAAGGTGGAAAGAATAACATAAGCCTTGCGATGATTTAGATGGAGGTTCCACAAAATAGTCAATGAAATTGAACTCCGAAAAGAAAAGATGAAAACACTTGGAAGTAGAATTTATTCATCAAGAACAAACTCAAGAAAAGATTAATCACTTTGATGAAATGAGGATAAGATTTATTGTATGCTTATCCTTCATCAAATTAAATTGATGACAAGCAATGGATTTTTGCATACTACTTATTCTTCTTGAAAAAGAATTGAGAAGTGACATATCGCAAACTTGAGAAGGTCTTCATGAGCCACTGGTAGGATTGAAAGAACAAATGGATTAATATGATAACAAAGGAAAAAGAATCTTGAACGAACCACCGTAAGAATTCGGAAATGACTGATGAAAGAGACTGAATCACCGGGAAGAAACAATATGTTTGAGGGGGATTTAGATGCAAAAGAACAAAGAGATCATGAGCTGATTAAAGAACGCTTGAACGAAGCACCGGAAGAATATTGAGATGAACGAAGGGGAACGGATATAGAATAATTGGAGAACGAATCTGAAAACTTAGAATGAAGAAATCTTCCGAAAAGATGGCCTCCGGATGATCGAGACGGAAAACAACTCCTGAAATACTCCGGATGGATGAAAAGAATTGCACAACTGGAAACAATTAGATAGGATAACATCGAGCTAGCACCATGAATCTCCGGGGGAACGAACAAGATTTAAGAGAAACTCTACTTCGGTCTTCAAGGACGACGATAAACACCACCAAAATTGTTGAGATACTCCGGTAGAATTAAAAGCAAAGAGGTTGAGCCAATAATGAAATGAATTTGAAAGAGATCTTGGAGAAGGCATGTGACTGATGGGATCCATTCTTACGTCACAAATGAAAAGAATTGATTAAAACTCCGGGGGAATTAGAAGAGTCAGGTAAGATCCTGGAGAAGACCTGTGGGTTAGGGCCCACTGAATAGATAACACCATCGGAAAGGATTGTTGAAGAGATAGATGATGCACCGGAACACTTGAAAAAATTTGAATGAGGTGACAACCTCGAATTAATTAGAACACAGACGAATCTCCTGACAGGTCTTCCGAACTCCGGAATGATAAACTGGCGAGAGGCGAACGAGCAAAGAGAACACTTGAGCCGAGGAAAAGAATATGATCAACACCGAAAAACTTGAATTGAATCCACCGGAGAAGAAAAAGAGATGAAGAATGTCCACCGAGACGAGAATTCAACGATTGAAACAATTGAGGGAAGACAACACACGAATGAAATTGATGCTCGAAATAGACTCAGTTCCGGAAGAAGAGGGTGGAGGGCGGAAAACAAAGGCAACTTGGAAGTAGAAAACAACGAATATCTTGAAGAGAAAACACCGGTTGAAAACATTGAGGAGAGAAAGCAAAGATTTCGCACGAGTAGGATGGATACTTGATTACGGACTCCGGTTCCAAGGAGAAAAAGGGAGGGCGGGTGGGAAAAGAAAACAACTGAGGATTGAACTTACAAAAACGGAGAGGGTCGAATCACTTTGACGAGAAATGCACCGGATGCAAAGAGCTGAGGAACAACGATCGAAAAACCAACTACGTGATCCTAAAGAAAGTTTGAAAGGGAAGAGGAGTAATTCAAAACACCTACGTCAAGATTCCTCACCAGAGCGAAGGGGCGAGGAGTAAAAAGAAATCCTACTCTCCGATATAACTAGACTCCGAAACCAGTTTTTTTTCTAGACTCAACAACAGCCAAACTACACGATCAATCAAGGGGGCTCCTAGGGTCGGTCGAGGCTCTGATACCAACTTATCACGCACAATATGCGACCCTATCCAGAAGGAACTCGATGGTCCCACCAAGGATAGACCCGCATATTGAAACGCTTTTGCAAGGTGGATATCATTACATCAACATTACATAATAGATGGGGATACATACATAAGGCACAAATGCCACAAGAATACAACAACATCATACAAGAACAACATCCGACTACGGATGAAACATAAACAGAAACTCAAACGACATCCACCCTGCTAGCCCAGGCTGCCGACCTGGAACCTATCCCCGATCAAGAAGCGTAAGAAGAACTCCAACATAGCAAACATCGCTCTCGGCCATGATCATCACAAACCTGTACCGCAATCGGTGGTGTAGTAATCAGAGCCACGAGGACTCAAAGAATCCCATTACCATGGGTATCAAGACTAGCAAAGCTTAATGGGAAAGGAAGGGGTAAAGTGGTGAGGTTGCAGCAGCGACTAAGCATATATGGTGGCTAGCATACGCAAATGAGAGCGAGAAGAGAAACAAAGGAACGGTCGTCAACTAGTAATGATCAAGAAGTGATCCTGAACTCCTACTTACGCCGACATAACCCGAAACCATGTTCTCCTCTCGATCAACCCGAAAAGAGACACTCACGGTTACGCATTACGGTTGGTGTATTTTAGAAGAGTTTGCTTCAAGTTTACTACAACCGACATTAACAAATTCCCATCTGCCACATAACCGCGGCACGGCTTTCGAAAGTTCAAACCCTGCAGGGTGTCCCAACTTAGCCCATGATAAGCTCTCGCGATCAACGAAGGATATTCCTTCTCCCGGAAGACCCGATCAGTCTCGAATCCGGCTACAAGACATTTCGACAAAGAATAAAACAAGACCAGCAAAGCCGCCCGAATGTGCCGACAAATCCCGATAGGAGCTGCACATATCTCGCTCTCGGGCACACCGGATAAGTCAAGCTACGAGTAAAACCAACCCTCAAGTTGCCCGCAGTGGCCCCAAGAAGTTGCTCGGTTCGGACCAACACTGAAGGAGCACCGCCCGGGGGCTAAAATAAAGATGACCCTTGGGCTCCTAAACCCAAGGGAAAAGGGAATAGGTGAGGCAAATGGTAAAACCAATGTTGGGCCTTGCCGGAGGAGTCTTATTCAAAGCGAACTGTCAAGGGGTCCCATAAATCACCCGACCGCGTTAGGGACGCAAAATCCGGGAACATAATACCGATATGACGAAAACTAGGCGGCAAGAGTGGAACAAAACACTGCATAAGGCCGAGCCTTCCACCCTTTACCAAGTATATAGATGCATTAATTAAACAATAGATATTGTGATATCCCAACAAGTAAACATGTTCCAGCAAGGAACAACATCTCCATGTTCCAACAAGGAACAAACTTCATCTTCACCTGCAACTAACAACGCTATAAGAGGGGCTGAGCAAAGCGGTAACATAGCCAAACAACGGTTTGCTAGGAAAGGTGTCAAAGGTTAGAGGCTGACATGGCAATTTGGGATGGCTTGAGGAACAAGTGATAGGTAGCGCAGCATAGCGATAGAACGAAACAACTAGCATAGCAATGATAGTAGTGAGATCCAGGGTAGCGGTCATCTTGCCTGAAATCCCGCAAGGAAGAAGAACGAGTCCATGAAGAAGATGAAGCCACGAATACGAACCAAGCGTAGACGAACGAATCCTCACGATCGCAACGAAACAGGAACTAACAAGAAGAAGCACACAACAAAGTAAACACACCACACATGAACAAGACATGATGCACAACAAGCATGATGCATGACAAATCTAGATGAGGCTACTCATGGCAAGAGATGATGCAAACAAGAGCAACACATCAAGGCAAGTTTAAATGAGGCCGGGAACAACATATAACAATTCCGGTAAGTCCTCATATGCAAATTTCGAAATTGGTCCAGATCTGAATAAACCTTATGTTCAAGTTGTTACACAGCAATTTAAGATGCACCACGATGATCTACACGAAATTCTAGTCAAGTTACATATAAAGTTCATTTAATTCGGAGCTACGGCCTAGAAGATATGAGCAAAAACAAGATAAACATGGCATTGATGCAAAATGCATCCAAACATCAAGCAAACACCTCAAAATAAGGATGCAACATGATAATATGAAGCTACATGCAAAATAAAGCAAGTTTCATATAGAGCACACTCAAAACGGAGCAACGGTTCAACACATACACCCTATACAAGTCATGACAACAATCTGTCCAAAACAGCAACTAGGCATATTGCAAGCACCAAAACGCTATGCTACAGCATCTCAATGTGAAAACAAAAGGCATGGGCACGATGTACAGGTAAATCATGACAAAACATGAACAATGAGCTATCTCCAGAAACAACTAGAACATGCTCAAAAACACATGGCAAGATTGCAAATAATAACAGCTTGCACCTATCAGAAATAACATCAAAGTTGCAATGTTTAGAGCTATCAAACAATATGTTACAGGAACTTAACATGGCAAACAAAGGCATGGCATGAATCTACTAAATGCATAGATCAAATGTCCTTTAGTGACCATGAGCCAAAAAGGATCAGAAGATATGATGGCACCCACGTAAACATGGCAAGTTATATTACAAATTCATACATGGCAGGAACAACAATAAGTAGGCATGTTGGTGAGCTTGAACCACTCACTACAGAGCAATAAATGGCATGGCAAGGTAACTCACAGTAAGAAGACATGGCATAGAAGCTATAAATGGCAAGAACAACATCATAGCGTACACGGATCAACTACAACAACCTTGGCAAAATTGAATAACATGTAAACAACCTGCCAGGAAACATTTTATAGCAAAAGTAGAGCTCGATTGACTCAAGCTATGGCACTCCATAATTGCAAACAAGGGCATGGATGGATAGAGAATAACCATATGTTCAAATCATCCTTACTGAATTATCTCAAAATAAGCATGGATCTCTCGGTAGCATCAAGTTAACATGGCATAAAAATATCAGCAAAACAGGGGCTGAAATCAGCAACATCATGAAGCCTAGTTTGAATGCTTGTGCTAGTCACCACAGAGATCACAAAAATACATGGCATACACTCCTGTAAAAATGGCATGGCATATTACAAAACACATGTAGGACTCAAGATCATAGGGTGCACACATCAATCATGGCAAAAATGACAAAAGTGCATGTTCTGATAAGAATCTAAAACTAACATCACATAGCCCTCTTCTAACAGCATTTCGGGCATCAAGATGAGCTCAAATGTAAATGATGCAATGGAATGAAATGATGTACTCGTCGAGGCGAACAATTCGACATATTACACGCCCAAAACCGAGCAGTGAGAATGAAGTTATGATGCAATGAATATGGCTAAAAATATGCAACTATTCGGGACTTAGCAGAAATCACCTCGCGGGTTGACCGCGGCACGGTTCTCGATGCGGCGGCGGATCTCGCCGGAGATCGACCGGAGGGAGGCCGGAGGAGGCGAGGAGAGGCGCCGGCGAGGTTGAGGCGGCGGATCCGTCCGCCCGACCGATCCATGGCGCGCGAAGCGGCGAGGCGAGGCGACGGGCGAGGCGAGCTCGGCTGGGGCGAGGCGAAGCCCGGCGAAGCCTGGCCGGAGGCGGGCCGGACGGGCAGAGCGGCGGGCGCGGAGCGGGCGGCCGGCCGGGGGCGCGCGGAGGACGGCAAGGCTGCCGGGCCGGGCGGCGAGAGGAGGCGGCCGGCCACGGACGGCGGCGGGAAGGGCGCGAGGCGGGCGGCGGGTTTCGGGCGTGAGGCGCTGGGCGGGCGGGTTCGACCTGGCCTCGCGGGCTGCGGCTGCGGGCGGCGGGAGGCCACGTGTCGGCGAGGGATTAGCGCGGCGGCCGGGCGGACGGTCCGGCGGTGAAGGACGGCGTCCGCAAGGGCGCGAGGGGAAAAATTAGGGTTTCGGGGGGATTTGACCGCGAATTTCGGGAGAGCACCTATTTATAGATAGAGGGAGCTAGGAGACTCCAAATGAGGTGCGGTTTTCGGCCACGCGATCGTGATCGAACGACCGAGAGCATGGAGGGGAGTTTGCTGGGTTTTGGGCCACTTTGAAAGGGGTGTTGGGCTGCACACAAAAGAGGCTTTTACGGTTACCCGGTTAACCGTTGGAGTATCAAACGACCTCCAAATGGCACGAAACTTGACAGGCGGTCTAGCGGTGCTATACCAAGGCCGCTTGACAAACCTCGGTCCATTCCGAGACCGTTTAACACCCGCACACGAAAAGAGGTAAATGGGGGCTCCGGAGGACATAGGAGTGCCGGATTGCAAAACGGACAACGGGGAAAATGCTCGGATGCATGAGACGAACACGTATGCAAAATGAAATGCACATGATGACATGATATGAAATGCATAAGATGACATGGCAAAGTGCAACACGCAAGCACAAGACATGGCAACGATCAGAATAATGGAAGACACTCGGCGATCGAATCCGGGCGTTCTGGAGAGAGAGAGAGCGAGGAAAGGGGAAGTGGGGGGGCTAGGGTTCGCCCATGGGCAGAGGGGAATCGGGTGCCATCCTTATCCTCGCTGGGAGACAGCGGATGCTCGCACGCGCCATCCGAGCAATGGACGAGTGTTGTTCATCCAAAGACGCCTTTGTGAACAGAGATAGGAGAAGGTGCCGGGTGGGCTGGGCCTGTGTTGTGCACATTGGGCCTAAGTGCACAAAGATCCACCTCATCTTTTTTAAATATCTTTCTGCTCTCAATCTGTTAGGCACTGTTTCACATTTTAATTAAATTCAAAAGAATTTTGTTGCACATGAAACTTATCACATAAATACCTTGCAATGCTTTGGGATCTAACCACAAAGTATAGGGGCATTTTGTAGCGCATAATTAATCCTTTATTTTTGAAAGGACCAATTTATTTGATGTTGGAACACTTATAAAATTCCTAGGATTTATCTATGAGTCAAATGAAGTTAGTTCCACAAGAAAATGATCTGGGGTATTTATAGAACTATTCGGACATTTTATTTTTATAGTTCGAGGGAAAATAATTTGACTTGTCTTTTAAAAAAAAATGAATTTAAGGTCGATTTGGAACAAAGGGAAGATTAGCAAAAATTAATTATGATGACGTGGCACCATTAACAGGAGTTTACTATAGCGTGACACCCGGGGTGTTACAAATCTCCTCCACTACAAGAAATCTCGTCCCGAGATTTAAGTGGGGAAGTAAAGAGTAACTTCGGGAGAACTGGCCCTTATAGGGTTAATTATCTGGTGAACAAACCAGGGAATGTGGCAGAAGTATCTCTCGAGTTGAAACTTTAGAAAACATTGAGAGCAAAATATGAATGTACAATAGGAAGTTTCAAACGAATGGACAAACGATCGATACCTGAACAGAGTGTGAGAAGGGGGTTCAGAGCATCGAATATATCATCTCTGGACGGTGGCTCGTGACAACACACAAAGCCAATCAGAGGAATAACTTTGGAAGCGTGGATGTACAGAGAGTCAAGGTTCGATCCTGTGGAATTGTGGGTTATGGGCCCACCATGTGGGTTAAAAGTAGGAAGGGTGCTGACATCTTGCATGGCCATGATAGCGAGGCATGTCAAAGAATAGCATGTTTGTTATGTTGGCAACAACGTTGGTACCAAGGGCGAGGGACGAAGAGAACCATTTTCCTGCTCGTTGAATGAGGCGGACCTATAGGCAAGGTTCTCGTCCATCGGTGGTTACCGGAATGTCATCAGCAATAGTAACAGGGTCTTACTGATAGACTTGTACACCGAGGCGTTTACATAAGCAGGGAATTATTACTTCTTGTATCATATAGATCACAAGAAGGGTTAAACATACCAATGGAAAGGAAGATGTATTTACACATAAGAGTTGGGAGTATATCCTTCCCAAGGAAAAGCGGAGCAGGATATACATGATAGGACAACAAGTTCAAAAGCATTTAGATAATGGGGAGAGGGAAGAATCATTATATTACCCATACAACGGTGTTAGGGTAATCGATCAAGAAACATTTAGCATTGTGCTTTCAATGTTCGTTGATGTTTGAGTACCACCGTGATGCTTCAAGATAGCATCGATATGGTCAATGTAAAGGTCGGACTTCGGAAACACAAAAGGATTCATCCTAACAACTTATAAAATAAGTCATATAATTTCAGCAAGGAAAATATGAGGAGGTGGCCGAGGATTCAGCAGAATCCACCGACATGTCAAAAGGATGTATTTCAAAATTTATGAATAAGTTTGTGTTGGGGGAAGACAAGAATGTTGTCGATTATAACACAAACCAACGACGGGCAAGGATGGTATTTCTCATCACGAATTCGATTGATATCCCGAAGAGCTCAGATTGTTGATGACGATCATGGCACAATTGTCGAGAGATTTCATGAAGAAGTAATCGATCGGCGATGACATCAAGTCAAAGGAATGATGAAGCGAAATATTATTGGAACCAAGAGTACGTCACAAACTCGAAATCAAGCTTGCTGTTCAAGGCGGAATGATAAGATGAGGAAGATCGACGAAACTTCGCTCATCGTTGAAAAGTTGTGCTCGTGAATAAGGACCAGGTAGCACAGCTTAAAATTAACACGATAATGATATACCCGATCAGGATAGGAATGACTTGAGGGATTATTTAACTCGTAAGCAACGAAAATCACTTAGAGTTATTGATTCGGAGTGCGGGATCGATTCACTCATCGGTGTTCTTGAGTGACTGATAAATCGAACCTGTGGGAAATATGAAACCGTGAGAAGCAATACTAGATGAAGACTCATAGGAAGCAACACGGTCTTTTGATATCCTTGAGATATCGGAGGGTAATAACCAAAGGAAGATCAAAATAGAGGTTGCGGAGATGTATTGATCTGCGAAGGTGAGTACTTTGACTTGTCCGAGAAATGGGATCAAAGGGGAACACTCATGGTCGTAACCACGGTTGCAAAGGATCAAATCCCAAATATAAGATGATCTTATACCATGGGGATTATTAATTTTAATGTAAGCTTCCATGATAAGATCTACATCGGGTCCATGGGCATGAACACAAAGTTCAAGGTCGACTCCACTTCTTCAATGCATATCATTTCATTTACTTCTCACTTTCGATGAAGTTGTAGTGTTGAAATGTTATCCGCTAAACACCGTAAGAATAATACTCGTTAAAACTCTCGGTTCAAACGGATTATGGGAAGCATAGGTTCAACCCATAGGGGAATCTTAGGAACCTATTCCACAAACTTCGTATAAACAACACAAGCTTGAAAGCAGAGCATGGTTGAGAAAAGGAGAGGATACAATTACCAATGGCATTATGTATCTGGGAAAGAACTTCACGAGGTTCTTTGAATATGAAGGACATTGTCGGATAAAATCCAATAAAGGATCTGGCGGTCCACATAGGATCTGATGTGAGCATCAGTACTCAACTAGAAGAAGAAAGAATGCAAAGGCATCGGATTATAGATATAACTAGATAACTTCAAAGCTTGAATACAAAGGAATTACGATTTTCAAATCAGAAGATCTGAAGCAGAGGCTCTGATCAAAAGATGAGTAAGTTGAATAGCCTTAGGGATACAATCGACAACTATTTGATTGGTCGATAAACAGCTCTTGGTCAAATGACTTCCAAGCCAGAAGGATGTTCTATGATCCGACTGAGGATTGCGAGCATCCGCAACATATTGAATCAATGGGCTCAAAAGGATAGTGACAAAGGATGCCAATAAGATTACTAGACTTATGGGATTATCCATAATGCAAGGAGGCAAGAAGAATCAAGAGTAATAGGCTGCAGAGGATTTTTGAAAGATCAGATAGCATTTTCAGGTATTTTGGAAAGCATATGATCAACTGGGGATGAACGAACCCCGGTTAAGTGAATTATCCGCAGTTCAAAAAGAAGCTGCAAAGCAGAAGGCACAAAGGATTCTCGAAACAACGGAGAGTACTAGTGGTATCTTGTAATAACAGGAGCAACTAGGGATGAAGGTACAAGCGGCAAGGATGTTATTCAGGGGGATTATCGGTGGTCAGGAACTGCAAGGCAGTTGGCACAGGGCCTCGAGAAACATCGAGCAGTATCCGCAGATCTTCTGGCGAAGCAAGCGATCATTGATAATGCCAGGGCTCTCCAGGAGGAAGTGGGTACGAGAACCTAATGTCAGAGTTAGTAAAATATTTAACCCGGATAGAGGAGAGATCAGAGTCCCAGAGTATAGACGAGGAATAAAATATCCTAATACCACCCAATGGCGACGTGGGCCCATAAGCCACACAGCCAAGTTAGTAAAATAGTTTTGGATGACTAGACTCAACTTTGGCCAAGGAGTTGGAAAGGGGGCTACCTACAGGCAGTCGGCTCTGATACCAACTTGTGACGCCCTCGATTCAATCATACACTAATCATACACGCAAATGTGTACGATCAAGATCAAGGACTCACGGGAAGATATCACAACACAACTCTAGACACAAATTGAAAATAATACAAGCTTTATATTACAAGCCAGGGGCCTCGAGGGCTCGAATACATAAGCTCGAATACACAAGAGTTGGCGGAAGCAACAATATCTGAGAACAGACATAAGTTAGTCAAGTTTGCCTTAAGAAGGCTAGCACAAAAGCATCTACGATCGAAAAGGCAAGGCCTCCTGCCTGGGAGCCTCCTAACTACTCCTGGTCATCGACGGTCTCCATCACGTGGTAGTAGGCGCCCTCGGGGTAGTAGCAGTCGTCAAAGGTGTCGTCTGGCTCCTGGGCTCCACCATCTGGTTGCAGCATCCGAGAAGAATGGAAAGAGGGAAAAGAGGGAGCAAAGCAACCGTGAGTACTCATCCAAAGTACTCGCAAGCAAGGATCTACACTACATATGCAACATTATCAAAGGAAGGCTGTATATGTGGACTGGGCTGCAAAAATGCCAGAATAGAGAGAAGGCCTAGTCCTATCGAAGACTAGCATCTTCCGAAAACCACCATCTTGCAGCAATCGGAGGGAGTAGAGTAGCATAAAGTAAAGTAGTAGTAGTGTTATCAACCTCGCCGGAGATCCTTTCTCGACTCCCTGTGAGAAAGAAATCCCAGAGCCATACTATTCAGTTATCATCACAATCCCTTTCTCATCACCATCAAATTCTCATCACAAGTATCCAGTTCTAGTTGTATCGATCGGGATACAACTCCAAGTGTCCGCTATCAGTAGGACAGGCTATGCATAGATTAGTTCTTCACCGCAGGGTGCACCAACTTACCCACCACGCCGCTTAACTCCGCCGGACACACTTTCCAGTGGTCATGCCCGCCTCGCCAAACAATACGCCGCAACCCGACCTAGGCTTAATAGAGAGGCCAGACGTCGGACTAAACCTATGCCCCGGGGTCATGGGCCATCTCCCGGAACTCCTCGCGACGCTATGCGACGCTGCCGGTGAGCGACCTAGCTACCTCCTTCAACAAGGCAAAGCGCCACGCAGTCCAACCCGGCCTTGCGCCACTCGGTCGGCCGACGCCTATTAAGCTTCGGCTGATGTATACGACGCAGAACGCCCATACTATGCCCACGTGATGGTTAGTGCTATCGGCCGAGGCCCCTCGGATCAAATATCCAAATCATAGTGGATTAGGAACGCGCGGTAACAAGCGAGACTCACGAAAGATGTGACCCGTTGCCTGCGTCGAGGACTTGCGGCAAGGGCTAGGAATGCCCGCCACACCTCGTAATTATCTCGCTGGCACCCTCTAGGTCAACCTGCTCCACATCACTCGCAATTAAGCTCGCGCGGGTACCCCTCAGGGTCGACCCGTCTTTAGTAACATGGCTCAGTGTAAAGTCATAGTAATCATAGTAACTGTGTGTCTAAACATCAAGGGGAAAGCCCGAGGAATCACCCCCGGTGAATTCCACTCGATGTAATCATCAAGGTGAACGTAAGAAGATTCACCCTCGAGGTTCATACTTGAGGGGTTGCACGACAGAGCCGTATCGGAAGTGGTTAAGGACAAAATCACCCTCGATGACCACGACCGATTAGCTACACTACAGGTTAACATCAGAAGTGTTGTAGAGGTCTCACCCTCAGCACTCAATAGTAACACTGCAGAGTCGAGCAAACGAAGGGGCGTGATGTGACGGAGGTGTCGGGTCCTGGTCTTCGATCCCGCTGATCGGGTCTTCGATAATCCAAAGGCGCGCGAGTCAAGTGGGGGGTCACTGATGGGTCTCTAACCAACCTATACTAAGCAGTTTAGGATAAGCAGGTAGGTAACAATAGCAGGTTACAATAAACAAGCTATGCAGCAGAATAGGAGCAAACAATAACAGTAGCAAAATCTAATGCAAGCATGAGAGAATGGAATGGGCGATATCGGGATGATCAAAGGGGGCTTGCCTGGTTGCTCGAGACAAGAAGGAGGGGTCGTCGACGAGTTGATCACAATGACATCGGCCGCCGCCTCGGGTTCACCGGAGAGAAGAGGGGAAGAAACAGAAATACAGCAAACATATGCACAACATGATTACAAGTGGGGCTAGAGGTATTCTAACGCAGTGCTAGGCTTTACTAGCGATGGGAGAAACATCCGGGAAAGTTTTCCGGTCCCGACGCTCATCGATGATGAACCAGAGGGGAAAGGTTGCATGTTTGCTATGTTAGGGGCGTGTGATGCATTTAACGGAGGGCGATCCGGATTCGCCTCGCTGCTCGAGAAACTTTCATGTAGAAAACATTTTCATCTGAGCTACGGTTTATTTTCTATTATTTTCCAAAGTTTTATTTATATATAGGAATTAATTTTAATCCAAAAACAAATGCGGAATTGCTAAGTGCACACACAGACCGTGTACACAAAAGTGTACACAGGTTGACAAGTGGGTCCAGGAGGGGCTGAGTCAAGAGCCAGTCAGCAGTCAACAGTTGATGCTGACTAGTCAAACCGACCGGTGGGGCCATGTGTAGTGACACATACTTTAATAGTTTTTATTAAAATAAAGTATTGCCTCAGATTAAGTTAGTGGCCTTGGGCCCACGGGTCGCTGAGCGGTCGAGTGGGTTAGTGTCGGGAGGGGGTTATCCCCACTAACCGAACAGGCCGCCCAGCAGAGGCCGGTGGCTTCACGGCTGGCTCACAGCACGGCACAAGGCGCCGCAGCCACTGTGGCCGGCCGGACTAGCGGTAGGGCTAGCCGAGGGCGGCGAGGGCGAGGCCATGGCCATCGGCCGCCGGCCGGAGTAGGAGGGCGGGCGCTGCCTCCCGCGGACGCCGCCACGGCCTGCAGCTGCTGGGGTGGGGTGGTGGTTGTGGTGGCCGCAGCAGGGCACGGAGGAGAAGCGAGGGCAGCTGGGCAAGGAGGGCGAGCCGCAGGGTGGCTGTGGCGAGGCAAGGC
The DNA here is from genome assembly GCA_021605205.1 of Aegilops longissima. NCBI lineage: Eukaryota > Viridiplantae > Streptophyta > Magnoliopsida > Poales > Poaceae > Aegilops > Aegilops longissima. The sequence goes on along the minus strand of CM038679.1, from coordinate 32,178,064 downwards.
GCTGCCCGGCGGGCCTTGCAGCTTGGTCGCGCCGAGGCCGTGAGCGCTGCCAGGAGTGCGAGTAGTGCAACTCAAGGCGGGGAAGGTTGGGCGGTGGCCTACGCCGACATAAACTATGGGGAAAGGCGGGATCGGCGCTGCTCACCGAGAGGAGGTCGGTGGTGAGCTCGTCGAGGCCGGGTGGATGGGTGATGCGGATCGACGGCGAGGCCGCGCGATGTACAAGATGAAGATGGTGGCGATGGCGAGTGTACGAGCCTTCCCCGCCGATTCGGTCCTCGGATGGACGGCGGACCGTGGCGGTCCTTCCGGCGCCTTCGCGCGCTGGGAGCACGGTGGTCACGGCCATGGCGACGGCAGCGGCGGTTTCACGCGGGAGAAGAGAGAGAGAGAGCGAGGGAAAGGGGAAGTGGGGGGCTAGGGTTCGCCCATGGGCAGAGGGGAATCGGTGCCATCCTTATCCTCGGGAGAGACAGCGGATGCTCGCACGCGCCATCCGAGCAATGGACGAGTGTTGTTCGCCCAAAGACGCCTTGTGAACAGAGATAGGAGAAGGTGCCGGGTGGGCTGGGCCTGTGTTGTGCACATTGGGCCTAAGTGCACAGTGATCCACCTCATCTTTTTTAATATCTTTCGCTCTCAATCATAGGCATCAAGTTTCACATTTTAATTAAATTCAAAAGAATTTTGTTGCACATGAAACTTATCACATAAATACCTTGCAATGCTTTGGGATCTAACCACAAAGTATAGGGGCATTTTGTAGCGCATAATTAATCCTTTATTTTTGAAAGGACCAATTTATTTGATGTTGGAACACTTATAAAATTCCTAGGGATTTATCTATGAGTCAAATGAAGTTAGTTCCACAAGAAAATGATCTGGGGTACTTATAGAACTATTCGAACATTTTATTTTTATAGTTCGAGGGAAAATAATTTGACTTGTCTTTTAAAAAAATGAATTTAAGGTCGGTTTGGAACAAAGGGAAGATTAGCAAAAATTAATTATTATGACGTGGCACCATTAACAGGAGTTTACTATAGCGTGACATCCGGGGTGTTACAGCGCGGTGTTCCTTAAGCTGGACTTTCACAAGGCTTACCACACTGTCCACTGGCCCTTCCTTCGGGAAGTTTTGCTTCGAAAGGGCTTCGACGACCGCTGGGTGACCCGCGTTATGCAGCTTGTCTCCTGCAGTAGGACGGCGGTCAACATCAACGGTGAGATAGGCCCCTACTTCCCCACCCTTTGTGGGGCGGGCCAGGGTGACCCGTTCTCCCCGTTCCTTTTCAACATGGTTGTGGATGCCCTTGCGGTCATCCTTGATAAGGCCAAAGCCTGCGGCCATATCCGGGGCATTGTCCCCCACCTGATGGACGGAGGAGGGGTCTCCCTCCTCCAATATGCAGACGACACCATTGTCATGGTGGAGGGCTCCACGTCCGACATCGCCAACCTGAAGTTCCTCCTCCTGTGCTTCCAGCAGATGTCGGGTCTCACCATTAACTTCGACAAAAGTGAAGTGATGGTCCTTGGCTACTCCCCGGACGATGCTTTGTCCATTGCGGACCGGCTGAATTGCCGCCTGGGCTCCTTCCCCACGACTTACTTGGGGGTGCCCATTAGTGATTCCAGACTCACCGTCGCGGATCTTCGCCCAACGGTGACTAGGATGCAGCACCGGGTTGAACCCTGGAGGGGTCGCTGGCTGTCGAAAGCTGCCAGGGTGATCCTAATCAACTCCTCGCTTGCCAGCCTTCTCTGGTTTCTCATGAGCTTCTACAGCCTTCATGAGACCCTCCATCAGGAGGTGGCCAAATACCAATCGAGATTCTTCTGGGCGGGCGAGGGCGACAGGCAGAAATACATATGGTTAGCTGGCCCGACATCTGCAAACCCAAAGACCAGGGTGGCCTTGGGATCCTGTCATCCCGTCGCATGAACATTGCCCTCCTAACCCGTTGGCTGTGGCGTATTGCCAATGGGGAGGGAGGCCTCTGGCTCACCATCATCCGTAATAAGTACCTTCGTGGCCAACCCCTTGCCTTTTGCCAACGTATGGGTGGATTCCAGTTCTGGCAGTCCGTGATCCAGCTTCTGCCCGTACTTCGCATCGGCACATCCATTTCGGTTGGCTCCGGGGCCTCGACCTTGTTCTGGTTCGACCGCTGGCTAGGGGACTCCCCCCTGGCTGCGCGATTCCCCGATCTATTTGCCATTGCGGCTGACCCTCGGGTCTCTGTCGAGACGGCCCTTATTGACTTAGGGCGTCTCGCCTTCCGGCGCCCCTTCGGCCCCATCGAGGTGGCCGCCTGGGACTCCCTCCTCCAAGACATCACACTTATGCCGATGAACGTCGTGGAAGACCGGGATGTTCTCTCCTAGCGCCGCCAGCCCTCTGGTCGTTTCTCCACGAAGTCCCTGTACGGCGCCATTGCTCCCTCGACGGCCCCGAAACCGTTTAGCCTGATCTGGGACATCCGACTCTCGCCGAAGATCAGGATCTTCCTGTGGCAATGGATCCGTGGTCGCTCCCTCCGGGGTTGAAGTCCTCAGGCGAAATGGCCCGGGTGATGGGATGTGCCCCATCTGTGGCACGATTGAAGATGCCAACCACATCTTTTTCTCGTGCTACGCGGCCCAGTTCCTCTGGGCCTGCTTCCGCGAAACGGTTGGTGGACAGTGGTGTAATACCAACTTCCCCGACCTGCTTGCCGAGCTCAACGCCTCCCCTACTCGCTACCGCCATATCAGATGGTTGTGCGTTGGGGTTCTCGCCTGGACGCTTTGGAACATTCACAATAAGCTTGTTTTCAGAAGGTCCCCCTCCGATGTGCGACTGATGCAACCTTCAAAATGTGTGGTTACCTGTAGCTCTGGCGGCCGCTTAGCCGCCCAGACCGGACGCCATCACCTCCTGCTCTCCGATCTTCGCCGATGGCGCTCCGCGTTCCCCCCCCCTCGCCGCCGCCTCCCGCCCCCCAAGGCGTGACTAGTCCGACTGGCAGCCTGTGGTGTGCGTGTTTTGGGTTTAGGGCTTGTTGTGTTGTGCCCTCAGCATTGACCCTTTCTCCTATTTGTTCATGTGGACCTCCGTGTGTGTGTGCGTGGTTTGTGTTGAACCTTGTTGGATGCTTATTGTGCGGTGGCTTTATAATATAAAGCGGGGCGAAAGCCTTTTTCGGTGAATTTTTCGACTACTGTATTAGATTTTTTTTTGTCCAAGATGGCTAACTTGGTTTTTTTTGCCACATGTACATCTACAAGCGAGGCCCATCTATTAATTAGAGACATGCATGTTGGGGAACGTAGTAATTTCAAAAAAATTCCTACGCACACGCAAGATCATGGTGATGGCATAGCAACGAGAGGGGAGAGTATTGTCCACGTACCCTTGTAGACCGTAAGCGGAAGCGTTATGACAACGCGGTTGATGTAGTCGTACGTCTTCACGATCCGATCGATCCAAGCATCGAACGTACGGCACCTCCGAGTTCAGCACACGCTCAGCTCGATGACGATCCCGGACTCGATCCAGAAAGTGTCGGGATGAGTTCCACAAGACGACGGCGTGGTGACGATGATGATGCTCTATCGGCGCAGGCTTCGCCTAAACTCCGCGATGATATGACCGAGGTGGAATATGGTGGAGGGGGCACCGCGACACGGCTAAGAGATCCAAGGATCAATTGTTGTATCTTTGGTGCTAGCCCTGCCCCTCTATTTATATGTTGAGCCCTGGTCGAAACTTGGAGCAAAAGCCTCCTCAAAGTTGGTTTTGCCCGAAGGCAAGAGTCCCACTCGACTCGTGACCAAACGCCACAATCCTTGGCGTCGGCCCAGACGCCATGGCCCTCGGCGTCGCCCAGGGCCAGACGCCAGGGTCTCCGGCGTTTGGCCCCCTGGCCTCCGCAAAACTCCTTTTGCACCGACCTAAAACCTCATGGGCTTGACCCCTTGGCCTAAACATATCATCCAATATATGAATCTTTACGTCTCGACCATTTCGAGACTCCTCGTCATGTTCCCGATCTCATCCGGACTCGAACTCCTTCAAGACATCAAAACATGTAAACTCATAATATAACCATCATCGAAACCTTAAGCGTGCGGACCCTACGGGTTCGAGAACTATGTAGACATGACCGAGAACTATTCTTGGTCAATAACCAATAGCGGAACCTGGATGCCCATATTGGTTCCTACATATTCTACGAAGATCTTTATCGGTCAAACCGCATAACAACATACGTTGTTCCCTTTGTCATCGGTATGTTACTTGCCCGAGATTCGATCATCGATATCCAATACCTAGTTCAATCTCGTTACCGGCAAGTCTCTTTACTCGTTCCGTAATACATCATTTCGCAACTAACTTATTAGTTGCAATGCTTGCAAGGCTTATATGATGTGTATTACCGAGAAGGCCCAGAGATACCTCTCCAGACAATCGGAGTGACAAAACCTAATCTCAAATACGCCAACCCAACATGTACCTTTGGAGACACCTGTAGTACTCCTTTATAATCACCCAGCTTACATTGTGACGCTTGGTAGCACCTAAAGTGTTCCTCCGTAAACGGAGTTGCATAATCTCATAGTTACCGAACATGTATAAGTCATGAAGAAAGCAATAGCAATATACGAAACGATCAAGTGCTAGGCTAACGGAATGGGTCATGTCAATCACATCATTCTCCTAATGATGTGATCCCATTAATCAAATAACAACTCATGTCTATGGTTAGGAAACATAACCATCTTTGATTAATGAGCTAGTCAAGTAGAGGCATACTAATGAATATATGTTTGTCTATGTATTCACACATGTATTATGTTTCCGGTTAATACAATTCTAGCATGAATAATAAACATTTATCATGATATAAGGAAATAAATAATAACTTTATTATTGCCTCTAGGGCATATTTCCTTCAGTCTCCCACTTGCACTAGAGTCAATAATCTAGTTCACATCGCCATGTGATTTAACACCAATATTCATATATGTATATGATTAACACCCATAGTTCACATCGTCATGTGACCAACACCCAAAGTGTTTACTAGAGTTAATAATCTAGTTCACATCGCTATGTGATTAACACCCAAAGAGTACTAAGGTATGATCATGTTTTGCTCGTGAGAGAAGCTTAGTCAATGGGTCTGTCACATTCAGAGTCGTATGTATTTTGCAAATATTCTATGTCTACAATGCTCTGCACGGAGCTACTCTAGCTAATTGCTCCCACTTTCAATATGTATCCAGATTGAGACTTAGAGTCATCTGGATCAGTGTAAAAAGCTTTCATCGATGTAACTCTTTACGACGGGCTCTTTTTTATCACCTCCATAATCGAGAAATATTTCCTTAGTCCTCACTAAGGATGTTCTTGACCAATGTCCAAAGGATCTACTCCTAGATCACTATTGTACCCCTTGCCAAATACAGCAAGGTATACAATAGGTCTGGTACATAGCATAGCATACTTTATAGAACCTATGACTGAGGCATAGGGAATGACTTTCATTCTCTTTTCTATTTTTCTGCCGTGGTCGGGATTTGAGTCTTACTCAATTTCAACCTTGTAATACAGGCAAGAAACTCTTTCTTTGATCTGCTCCATTTTGAACTACTTCAAAATCTTGTCAAGGTATGTACTTATTGAAAAACTTATCAAGCGCCTTGATCTATCTCAATAGATCTTGATGCTCAATATGTAAGTAGCTTTACCGAGGTCTTTCTTTTAAAGATCTCCTTTAAATACTCCTTTATGCTTTCCGTAAAATTATACATCATTTCGATCAACAATATGTTACTCACATATATTTATCAAAAAGGCGGTAGTGCTCCCACTCACTTTATTGTAAATACAGGCTTCACCGCAAGTCTCAGATAAAACTATATGCTTTGATCAACTTATCAAAGCGTGTATTCCAACTCGAGATGCTTGCACCAGTCCATAGATGGATCGCCGAGCTTGCACATTTTGTTAGCTCCTTTAGGATTGACAAAACCTTCGGTTGCATCATATACAACTCTTCTTTAATAAATCCATTAAAGAATGTTGTTTTGACATCCATTTGCCGATTTCATAAAATGTGGCAATTGCTAACATGATTCGGACAGACTTTAAGCAACGCTAGAGTTGAGAAAATCTCATTGTAGTCAACACCTTGAACTTGTCGAAAACCTTTTGTAACAAGTCGAGCTTTGTAGATAGTAACACTACTATCGTTGTCCGTCTTCCTCTTGAAGATCCATTTATTTAACTTGACTTGCTGATCATCGAGCAGGTCAACCAAATTCCCACTTTGTTCTTATATATGGATCCTATCTCAGATTTTATGGCCTCAAGCCATTTCATGAATCTGGGCTCATCATCGCTTCCTCATAGTTCGTAGGTTCATCATGGTCTAATAACATGACTTCTAGAATAGGATTACCGTACCACATTGGTGCGGATCTTATTTTGGAAGACCTACGAGGTTCGGTAGTAACTTGATCTCAAGCTTCATGATCATCATCATTAGCTTCCTCACCGATTGGTGTATGAATCACGTGAACTGATTTACGTGATGAACTACTTTCCAATTCAGGAGAAGGTACAATTACCTTATCAAGCTCTACTTTCCTCCCACTCACTTCTTCCGAGAGAAACTTCTTCTCTAGAAAGGATCCATCTTAGCAACAAATATCTTGCTTTCGGATCTGTGATAGAAGGTGTACCCAATAGTTTCCTTTGGGTATTCTATGAAGACGCACTTCTCGATTTGGGTTCGAGCTTATCAGGTTGAAACTTTTTCACATAAGCATCGCAATCCCAAACTTTAAGAAACGACAACTTAGGTTTCTTCGCTAAACCATAGTTCATACGGTGTCGCCTCAACGGATTTAGATGGTGCCCTATTAAACGTGAATGCAACTGTCTCTAATGCATAACCCCAAAACGATAGTGGTAAATCGGTAAGATACATCATAGATCGCACCATATCAAAATAAAGTACGGTTACTGACGCTCGGACACACCATAACGTTGTGGTGTTCCGTGGCGGAGTTGTGAAACTATTCCACATTGTTTTAATTGAAGACCAAACTCGAACTCAAATATTCATCTCCACGATCAGATCGCAGAAACTTTATTTTCTTGTTGCGATGATTTTCCACTTCACTCTGAAATTCTTTGAACTTTTCAACTATTTCAGACTTATGTTTCATCAAGAAGATATACGATATCTGCTCAAATCATCTGTGAAGGTCGAAAATAATGATACTTGTCGCGAGCCTTAATATTCATCGGACCACATACATCAAGATGTATGATTTCCAACAAATCTGTTGCTCGCTTCATTGTTCCGAGAACGGAGTCTTAGTCATCTTGCCCATGAGGCATGGTTCGCAAGCATCAAGTGATTCCAAAAGTCCATTAGCATGGAGTTTCTTCATGCGCTTTACACCAATATGACCCAAACAGCGATTGCCACAAATAAGTTGCACTATCATTATTAACTTTGCATCTTTTGGCATCAATATTATGAATATGTGTATCACTACGATCGAGATCCAACAAACTATTTTCATTGGGTGTATAACCATCGAAGGTTTTATTCATGTAAATGTAACAACAATTATTCTTTGACTTTAAATGAATAATCAGATTACAATAAACATGATCAAATCATATTTATGCTCAACGCAAATGCCAAATAACATTTATTTAGGTTTAACACTAATCCCGAAAGTATAGGGAGTGTGCGATGATGATCATATCAATCTGGAACTACTTCCAACACTCATCGTCACTTCCCTTCAACTAGTTTCTGCTTCATTCTGCAACTCCCGCTTAGAGTTACTACTCTTAGCAACCGAACCAAGATCAAATACCGAGGTGTTGCTACGAACACTAGTAAAATACACATCAATAATCTGTATATCAAATATACCTTTGTTCACTTTGCCATCCTTCTTATCCGCCAAATACTTGGGTAGTTCGCTTCCAAAGACCAGTTCCATTGCAGCAAAAGCACTTAGTCTCGTGCTTAGGTCCAGACTTGGGCTTCTTCACTCGAGCATCAACTTGCTTGCCGCTCTTCTTGAAGTTCCCTTCTTCCTTTGCCCTTTCCTTGAGACTAGTGGTCTTGTCAACCATCAACACTTGATGTTTTCTTGATTTCTACCTTCACGATTTTAGCACCGCCAAGAGCTTGGGAATTGTTTTCGTCATCCCTTGCATACTATAGTTCATCACGAAGTTCTAGTAACTTAGTGATGGTGACTAGAGAATTCGTCAATCACTATCTTATCTCGAAGATTAACTCCCACTTGATTCAAGCGATTGAAGTACCTGCATAATCTGAGCACATGCTCACTAGTTGAGCGATTCTCCTCCATCTTTTAGCTATAGAACTTGTTGCGACTTCATATCTCTCAACTCGGTATTTTCTTGAAATATTAACTTCAATTCCTGGAACATCTCATATGGTCCATGACGCTCAAAACGCCTTTGAAGTCCCGATTCTAAGCCGTTAAGCATGGTGCACTAAACTATCAAGTAGTCATCATATTGAGCTAGCCAAACGCTCATAACATCTGCATCTGCTCCTGCAATAGGTCTGTCACCTAGCGGTGCATTAAGGACATAATTCTTCAGGCAGCAATGAGGATAAACCTCAGATCACGGATCCAATCCGCATCATTGCTACTAACATCTTTGAACACAATTTTCTCTAGGAACATATCAAAATAAACATATGAAAGCAACAAACATAGGGAAGCAACAACGCGAGCTATTGATCTACAACATAATTTGCAAAATACTACCAGGACTAAGTTCATGATAAACTTAAGTTCAATTAATCATATTACTAAAGGACTCCCACTTAGACAGACATCTCTCTAGTCATCTAAGTGATCACGTGATCCAAATCAACTAAACCATAACCGATCATCACGTGAGATGGAGTAGTTTTCAATGGTGAACATCACTATGTTGATCATATCTACTATATGATTCACGCTCGACCTTTCGGTCTCCGTGTTCCGAGGCCATATCTGCATATGCTAGGCTCGCCAAGTTTAACCTGAGTATTCGCGTGTGCAAAACTGGCTTGCACCCGTTGTAGATGGACGAGAGCTTATCACACCGATCATCACGTGGTGTCCGGGCACGACGAACTTTGGCAACGGTGCATACTCGTGGAGAACACGCCTTGATAATTTTAGTGAGAGATCATCTTAAAATGCTACCGCCAATGAAAGCAAGATAAGATGCATAAAGGATAAACATCACATGCAATCAATATAAGTGATATGATATGGCCATCATCATCTTGTGCTTGTGATCTCCATCTCCGAAGCACCGTCGTGATCACCATCGTCACCGGCGCGACACCTTTGATCTCCATCGTAGCATCGTTGTCGACTCGCCAACTATTGCTTCTACGACTATCGCTACCGCTTAGTGATAAAGTAAAGCAATTACAGGGCATTTGCATTTCATACAATAAAGCGACAACCATATGGCTCCTGCCAGTTGCCGATAACTTCGGTTACAAAACATGATCATCTCATACAATAAAATATAGCATCACGTCTTGACCATATCACATCACAACATGCCCTGCAAAAACAAGTTAGACGTCCTCTACTTTGTTGTTGCAAATTTTACGTGGCTGCTACGGGCTGAGCAAGAACCGTTCTTACCTACGCATCAAAACCACAACGACAGTTTGTCAAGTTGGTGCTGTTTTAACCTTCGCAAGGACCGGGCGAGCCACACTCGGTTCAACTAAAGTGAGAGAGACAGACACCGCCATCACCTTTAAGCAACGAGTGCTCACAGCGGTGAAACCAGTCTCGCGTAAGCGTCGCGTAATGTCGGTCCGGCGCGTCATCTCACAATACCGCCAACCAAAGTATGACATGCTTTGGTAAGCGGTATGACTTGTATCGCCCACAACTCACTTGTGTTCTACTCGTGCATATAACATCAACGCATAAAACCAGGCTCGGATGCCATCATTGGGGAACGAGTAATTTCAAAAAATTCCTACGCACAAGCAAGATCATGGTGATGGCATAGCAACGAGAGGGAAGAGTATTGTCCACGCACCCTCGTGAGACCGTGGCGGAAGCGTTATGACAACGCGGTTGATGTAGTCGACGTCTTCACGATCCGACCGATCCAAGCACCGAACGTCACGGCACCTCCGAAGTTCAGACACGCTCAGCTCGATGACGATCCCGGACTCGATCCAGAAAGTGTCGGGATGAGTTCCACAAGACGACGGTGTGGTGACGATGATGATGCTCTATCGCGCAGGCTTCGCCTAAACTCCGCGATGATATGACCGAGGTGGAATATGGTGGAGGGGCACCGACACGGCTAAGAGATCCAAGGATCAATTGTTGTATCTTTGGTGCTAGCCCTGCCTCTATTTATATGTTGAGCCCCGGTCGAAACTTGGAGCAAAAGCCTCCTCAAAGTCGGTTTTGCCCGAAAGGCAAGAGTCCCACTCGGACTCCAGGACCAAACGCCACAATCCTTGGCGTCGCCCAGACGCCATGGGCCTCGGCGTCGCCCAGGCCGACGCCAGGTCTCCGGCGTTTGGCCCCTAGCCTCCGCAGAAACTCCTTTTGCACCGACCTAAAACCTCATGGGCTTGACCCTTGGCCTAAACATATCATCCAATATATGAATCTTTACGCCTCGACCATTTCGAGACTCCTCGTCATGTTCCCAATCTCATCTGGGACTCGAACTCCTTCGTACATCAAAACATGTAAACTCATAATATAAGCATCACATCGAAACCTTAAGCGTGCGGACCCTACGCTGCTCGAGAACTATGTAGACATGACCGAGAACTATTCTTGGTCAATAACCAATAGCGGAACCTGGATGCCCATATTGGTTCCTACATATTCTACTTAAGATCTTTATCGGTCAAACCGCATAACAACATACATTGTTCCTTTGTCATCGGTATGTTACTTGCCCGAGATTCGATCGTCGGTATCCAATACCTAGTTCAATCTCGCTACCGCAAGTCTCTTTACTCGTTCCGTAATACATCATCTCGCAACTAACTTATTAGTTGCAATGCTTGCAAGGCTTATATGATGTGTATTACCGAGAAGGCCCAGAGATACCTCTCCGACAATCGGAGTGACAAAACCTAATCTCAAATACGCCAACCCAACATGTACCTTTGGAGACACCTGTAGTACTCCTTTATAATCACCCGATTACGTTGTGACGCTTTGGTAGCACCAAAGTGTTCCTCCGTAAACGGAGTTGCATAATCTCATAGTTACCGGAACATGTATAAGTCATGAAGAAAGCAATAGCAATATACTAAACGATCAAGTGCTAGGCTAACGGAATGGGTCATGTCAATCACATCATTCTCCTAATGATGTGATCCCATTAATCAAATAACAACACATGTCTATGGTTAGGAAACATAACCATCTTTGATTAATGAGCTCGTCAAGTAGAGGCATACTAGTGACTATATGTTTGTCTATGTATTCACACATGTATTATGTTTCCGGTTAATACAATTCTAGCATGAATAATAAACATTTATCATGATATAAGGAAATAAATAATAACTTTATTATTGCCTCTAGGGCATATTTCCTTCAATGCAGACATAATCAAATTATGGATTAGACCTAACTACAATAGATTCCACCAATAGGTGGTGTTTTCTACAACAAACCCTAAGAATATGTGTTCTATGCAATTTTGACACAAATAGTTGGTGGTTTGTGCGTTTCTCTCTCATATATTGCGCCTTATGGCCTCAGGAGGGGAGAAAACAAATTCTTCGACAACAACTCTAAGGGGGAGGAGTAAGATACATGCGAGTGCTATTGTGGTCATCATTGAACCTATTTTGGCATGACTTTTGACTAGATTGTTGCATCCCTTCACCTATTCGAGCCCCATGGGCATGGGAAGGTCCTTCACTATTGCCTAAAATAAGAACACAACAAGCACGAAGCAATGTCACTCTACCTCATCCGGCTATACCGTATGCCAGGCCTGGTCCGAGAACACCCAGCTGGATTGCCTTCTTGCTACAATACCACTCCCGTATGTTTGAATTATTTTCATATTTTTGTTGACTGGATTATAACTTTGTGAAATCACACGTCATCCATCATACCACTTTGACTCAAACATGAAACCAAATTTGTCTTATTTGGAAGTTAAGTTTTTCTTATCTTCTTTTATAGTTTATCGACCAACACTAAACTTGTCCAAAATAGGTGAGGGATCAAAAATAGATTTTTCCTGTATCTAGCACACAACAAATGATCACAATCAATTAAGTCTATAAATGTGTACTTATTAATGATGAAGTTCCATACTGATGTTGAAGTCTACAACAAAGCTTACTTTATACAAAACATAAACAACAACATGTGGAGCATGGATATTCTATGAAAACAGAACATAGCTTTCCTGTTATGCACCATTTTCAACAAGTTGTAACTTGTCATGCAGTTGAACCAATAATTGTTCCCTTGTCTTGTTCTTCGATTGCTACCATGGAGATGGGAAGAAGGGGTTGTGTGGAGTTCTGGATTTGGCCGATTGGGTTGTTGTGAATCCTCACCGTCGGATTGTGTGGAGCGATGTACCCTGGTCGCCTGCTGGAGCTCATCTACGGCGGTCGATGCGCCTCACCTACGACTCTTCTAACTGAATGGCGGTCTAATGGCGCGACAACTTTCTTGTCAGCTCTGATCTTTCCTCCTCGCTTGATGCCTGATGGGATGCATATTCTCGGCTTCAACGTGGAGCCCGACTCTTTTTTCTTTGTTGAGGTTGGCTACCGGCGATGGGGTGGTGGCGATTCTTCGAGGCCCAGTGGTTTCGTCCCTGGCGATAGAAGGAGTGTTTCCAAACTAAAGTCGGTTGGACCTAATTGTGGTGCCTGTTCTCGTTGGGGTCCTCCTTGCAAATTTCCGGGACTGAGTTGTAATTTTTCTTCGTTTGGGTCCAGGTTTTCTATTGAAAATAGAGGTGTTGGTGGGGAAGAAGGGTGCCTTATATTATCCCCCTCCCAAAAAGAAGACAAATGGTTACCTTCACCGTGCGACACACTCGAAGCCTCCTAGTTTAGTCCAGTGCTCCAGGCTGTGACTATTTGGAGATTTATTGCATACAAAGAACTATTGCATGTGGTGTCTCAAATGTTGTGTTGTCTCCTTCAAGGTTTTGGCACATGTGAAAAAATGATGCAATGATGTTGCAAGAGTATAAAATTTTGTTGCACATAGGGGATTTTTGCTACAATGGTCAGACTGCTCGGATTTCGATTTTCAGAGGCATCGCCTCGAGTGAAAAAGACCACAGTCCATTCAGAATTAGTAAAAAGAAACGTTCATAAGGTGTCACAAATTACATGGGACTCGTAATTCTCTCTACACTGAAACCATGCCATGCCACAATCCACATCCATAAACTATCCTTGAAGAGGAAGCCACCACAATAATGGTGGCTCCCGACCGAGGCCAATATCCAAACTCGGACGCCAGCCAGCCGTGAGACTTCAAAGGATGATTGTTATAAGCATTTTTTGATAGTAAGCGCAACAGCCATTGATTGATATAGAAACTTCACTACTTCACACAATTTTGATAAACCAAACTATACTAACACATTTACATCTGTACTGTCGGAACAGACTTCAAAGGCCAGTGTCAACAAATCAGCTCAGCTTCATTGAAGCTATCTGGTTAGCAATCTCCATGGCCTCCTTGACCCGGGAAGCATCACTTCCCTGCATTGCAGGATTCAGAGATAATTAGTAGACTTTTTACCAAAGAGACTTCACTTAAAGATTAATAAACAATGCCTCACCTGGCCCTGGGCAAGACCGTTCTTGCCGCCGCCTCCTCTCCCCTTGAGTGGTGCGATTGAAGGTGTAAGCCAATCCAACACCTTGAAGCCATTGGGTGCGTCGGGAGGTACACCAGCATAAACAACAGCCTTGTTTGATGCCTCGTCTGTGCTGAATACCATCATCGGCAGACTCTGGAAAAGTTTTGACACAAGGAATACAAATTTAATGTTCTGATTCGTACAAAAATAAATTGTTGGAGTAAGTTAGAAATTATGCTGTGAATCTATAGTTATGTTTAGATGAATGATGGGGACATTAATAGACAGAAATGGATTGGAGTACTGACCTTGAAACGGTTCATGGCTTTGACAACTGCTTCACGGACAGCAATGGTATCAAGACCCACATCGGCACGAGTAACACAGAAGGGGTTTCCTTGAGAAACAGCAGCTTCTGCGGCATCCATGGCAGTCTTGACAGCCTTTTTGATATTTTCTTCGCCAATTTTCTTCTTCGCCTTCCTAAGTTGATCCTGATATATGCAACAGCTATAATAAGCAGCTTTCATTTTTACTACCAATAGAATACCAAATATCGTAGATACTTTCTCTTTGACTCTTTGACAAGATGTGACAAATGAACTGAAAAATTTACAGACCTCCAATTTTGAGAGATTGCCTTTTAGATCAGCTTTTCTTGCAGCTGGGATAGCAGCTGCATCCAGTGTATTCTTGATGGACCCAATTTTCTGATGAAGAAACATCACTCTTAGATACTACAATATAATACAAAGCAGATCAACAGGAAATGGATACAAAGTAAAATTGACATCAAAGGCCAAGGACATAATATTTGTAAGAAAACAGACAAAAACCCCAAAAGCCTTTAATAATATCCAATATATCAGAGTATCACAGCCATATATATAGCTCATACTGAAGAGATACAAGCACAAAAGGGAAAAGCTTTGTACCTTTTCCAATGTTGCTCCGTCCAGTAGTTTAGATGCTTCGTTGATATCAGTTTCGATCAATTGTGCCAACTTGATAGCCTGGGAGGCACACTCAGCAGTAACAGCCGTTATCCTCCGAACACCTTTTGCGATACCCTCTTCAGAAATGAGCGCAAATGTTGCAGCGTCTCTGGTGTTCAAAATGTGTGTACCTGGTATAAATCAACTTTAGATGGCATAAACGCACAAATGTAGAATTACATAAGACAGAGTAGTAAATAACTATACCTCCGCACAGCTCAGTTGATATGGATAACCATTGTTTGCTTTCAGGGTCTGCAAGAAGATCTTCCACTTTGGGACCAATCGATACAACTCTTACAGGGTCAGGGTAGATCTACAAAAGTCCATATGTAAAGCGAATTACGCGAAACAGCAGGCCAGGCAAACGAGATATGAGAACATGATACGTCAATCTGGGTAAGAGAACGCACTTCACCGAACACCGCTCGCAGGCCATTTATGCGCTTCGCGTCGGCTAATTTTATTTCTTGTGCAGATACCTCCAGCCCGTCCTTTATTTGCTGGTTCACTATATCCTCGATTCTTCTCAAATCTTCGGGCTGAACAGGCTTCCCTGTTGTGTACTAACAGTTGAGTTGACAAGCCGAGGAAAAACATCATGTGGATTCAATATAAAAAGAATCACAGCATACATACCATGGGAGAAATCAAATCTCAGCTTCTCTGGAAGAACAATGGAACCTTTCTGGTCAACATGGTCACCAAGTACTTCCTGCACTTACAATAGCGAAACCTTCATGAGTGCAAAAAAAAAAACACTCCCTGTAAAATCTGAGAGGCTTGACAACATACATACCCTTAGAGCTAAGTTGAGCATATGGGTACATGTGTGGTTTGGAGCAATGAGACTACGCCGTGTGTAATCAACCTGCCAAGAATAATAGAAGTATCGCAATGTAATTTAGCAAATTTCACAGGTTAACTGATTCGGTATAAGGAATTAATCAGTAAAGAATGTTACCTTGCATTTCACTTCATCGCCAACAGACAATGCCTTGGCGTCGGGCCCTTCCAGAGATGAACAGATATGCAGGACATAGCCAGCAAACACTTGAACATTGTTCACAGTGAAAGATCCAGATGGCCCCTCGATACTCCCAGTGTCATAGATCTAATCCAGAAATGTCATATGGCATGTCAACAGAGTTCATACAATGCACGGCGCAGCTCTCAAACATGCAGGAGAGCTGTGTATCGTTCATTAAAAAGAGGAAAAGTTTATATATGCAAGTATACAACCAACGGGAGGCATCACTCTTTAGGGTGCACTAATCATTTTTTGGTCTGGTTACAATCAAAGAAAAACTTTCAAACAGAAACTGTGCGTCTACTTTACTAATGAATCAACCAACATAATTCTGTTAAATTTAACAAACTTACTGTCATGTGGGGCCATTTCTACAGGAGGACATCCCTTCAGACATCTCAATAGTTACTATAGAAAATATCTAACTCACAAACTAAGATAACTATATATTGAGCTAATGTCAGCTGGGGTTTCTTCCTGTAGTAATGGCACCACATGACAATTACATTAAAAAACAGAATGGCATGCTTATTCAGTAGGTAAGCTGATAATTCATCGCATGATTATAACTTGAGAGGTGATTGCAATTGACATTTTCATTCAACTACACCAACATGACACTGTCAGAAGTGAAGTTGTACCTGACCACCCTGTTCCGCATAGAAGCTTGTGCTTTCCAAAACCAAACCAAAATCCTCATCACCAGATGCAGTGGTTATGAACTCTGAGCCAGTATAGATAGCTTTCACTACACTGCTATGTACCTGCAAAATGTTTTTAGGTATATCGGCCATAATCAATATACAAGTGTTTAACCAGTAACCACAGTGCGAAATATGAACAGTGCAAAAACAATCAAAAGCTGGTAGCCAGTTAAATTCACTACTTGAAGGTGATTCGAAGAAGGGGATTGTTTTGTAAATTTTTGGGCCAAACTAGAATGAAATTCTACGTAATCCCAAACAGGCACTGAATATTGTAAGGAACTGCACCTAATAGCCAAACCACAACTAAATAATGTAATTAATCATGTAACCTCGTGTTGGAATTTCGGGCTATCATTTGTGCTGGAAAGCCCCTGATTGTGCAGCTGCGATGTAGCATTAGCATCCAGGACAATAGATTTGCCACCAGCCTGCAAGAAAACATATATAGAAAAATCAGAAATAAGTATGATATAAACCATAACAGACAAAAGTTGCCCATCAATTGAGCACCAGTGGCATATAAGAGATTCTAATTTAGTTAATTACATCATTATTAAACAACAAACAGTATGAATAATACTTGGATAGCATAAAAGACCACAAGTGATGGATTAAGTTTCATATTAAGGAGAAATAAGTACAACCTTGTAGCGAGCATTCCTAGCCTTTTGCCTTGCTTCTTCCATAGAAACATTAAAACCCTCCATGTCAACAGATAGCCCAAAGTCAACTGCCATGACCTATGAGATAGGAAACAAGAACGATACCAGAAAAACAGACAATAAAAGCTTTAACAACAGAATAAACAGGAAAAGTATACCACTGTCAAATCAATTTGATTAAATTTACTGATGAAAACATGAAGAACAAACCTCAGTCAAATCAATTGGATAACCATAGGTGTCCCACAGAACAAATGCATCCTGAAAGTATAAATAATGGTTGCAATACATGAAAGATGGCAATATAAACTTGAAAAGTTCAGCAAGACGTAACAGAACATTGATAAACATGCGTGAAGTATGATCTAAGAGGCCTGTTTCTATGCAGTGAACTTCCATTCTCGAAATAAGGAATTATTCCACATTACTATAGAGAATATACTATAAAACAACATGCTCAGACAATAAACAAACTATAAGTTTGCTTAGATGCAAACATCTTCTAGTGAAAACAAAAGAAATCAAGTAATGCGGTGATAACTCCAAACCAAAGCACTTGCCTGGCCACTAAGCACTGCCCCGCCATTCTCCTTGACAGCATCTGCAGCTTTCTTAAATCTCTCATATCCCTAAAAATTACACCGACAGCACAATCAGTTAACTGGCTGAACAGCCACAAGAAAGGACAATATATATTAGGATGGTTCTAAGAAAAGAACGGTCACCTAAACTTCATCTGTAAGAGTTCTTAGTCTCTGTTTCTATATATGAAACACAATGACAAGGCGCCTAGTAGGAACTACCCTTAAGATATAAGCATGATAAACATAGTCATTCCCATGTGGAAACCAAATAAATTGGACTACTAATGATCATTTCATAGAAAAGGTGAGGCAATTTATCATGTATGCTAATTATTATGATTGAACTAAACTTTTGTATACCAAAATTGAAACTGTCACCCTGGATTTGTTCCTTAATGTGTTGCCTCGAAACATAACACTGCCTGGTTACTCGGCACAACATGTTACTATATATAAAGCCTTCAGCAGCATCGTTCGAGCAAAACAGTGGTACAGAAGATACAAGGTATAAACTGGCCTAGAGCCTTTGGGACAACAAAAATTTAGGTTATCTGATAACAAACTAGCTAAATTACTTTGACACTAGCACATGTTCAGAAGGATAAAGTATGCTTTAAAGAAAAAGAAAAAGTACGAAAATACTGCCTAAGAGTGCAAATACTCGGATTTGATTGCAATGAAATTACTTCAACAAACTTCACTTGGACCAAATTGATGTTACTGTTATGCAAATGCTCCTGGCAACCAACATTACCTTCACTAGAGTGCTCTCAAAGCTTGCCTCTTCGTCTTTAATTATATCTTTAATCTTCTTTTCATTGTCCTTCAGCTCAGGAAACACGTCACCCATCAATTGGACAAAAACATCTACAAGGCTGTACAAGCAAGATACAAAAAATAATGGTAAATCAAATGAAGCTTTGAGAACAAAACCAAGGAGAGAGGGATGCCAGTCACTGGAATTATGGAGAGAGAATCAGAAACAACTTGAAAAAATTGATGCAGAACAGCAGAAGTAAAAACACAAAAGGTTATCATGTTTAAAAGGGTGGAGCCCAATACTTCATTGTCGAATGTCAATCTGCTAACCTTCAAAGTACCACACAAAAATTGGACAGATCCTAGCTCAGATTTCCTGTAAAATTCCTTTCAAAACAAGAAATTGACCACTAGTTAAGGTTTCCTTTATACGTACCGCAGGCTCAGGTTTTTTTCCTAGATAAGTTTCATAAAGGACACATAATCTTGACAACTAAAACAGTACTAATGACCCAGAGTTAACATTTGAACCTACTAAAAATATTCAATAAATAGAACATACACTTCTATTGTAGTGCATTGTCCTCACTCTTGACACATATCACCACTTAAAGGGTTGTACCAAGATTTCAAGTTCCAAATTTGCAATAAATCCTCACCGACCAATTTAATCCTTGAACCAAATTTCATGGATGAAATAGAGAATTTCAGAGTTACTCCTGCTTAGTGCTGTTTTCACGATTTATGTTCAAATTTCAACAAATTCTGGGCTGGAGTTTGTTTTCCCAGTACCCAACCATCCATCAACAAAATCAGCTACAGCCAGGAATCCTGCCTGGTCAGGTGTCTCTCTTCAGGAAACATCTTCTAATACAGCTAATTAGTAATTATGGAGTTAGCTCATTTAAGAGAATGTACAGATCGACCATTCTACGATCACCAGCTGTAACTTCTATGTGCCCACCTCCTGTTACTGTACTTTGGATATTCATGTCTATAACATAGTTAATTTTTACAGAATAGGGTGTGACTTGCAATTACGTTCAACTGGCGCGGGTGAATGTTCCATTTCACGACCAAAGCGGAACATTCAAGCTGCCATACCGACTAGAGCAAAAATTCTGGACATCTACAGTCATTCTCATAAGCCTTACATTACATTTTCAGCATTCCGAGTAAACAAAAAGCTAAGCAAATATATCAATAAGGAAAATGTACAGAATAAAACAGATGCAGGTTACAGTTCTTACGAGCTAAAAAACCCTTTCTTTGCCATCAATTTTTGATGACCAAAGTGGACAGCACGTCTAAGTATACGTCTTAGGACATACTCTCTTCCCTCATTTCCTACAGAAAAACTCGTATTAGAACAAAGAAACATCATTGTATAACACAAAACAGAGCCCTGAAACACTGTAAAAATACAAGAAAAATACAATAGCTCAGGAGTTGCGACAAAATCTTTCAATTCTATACCATCCGCAATAGATAGGCTGATCAAGATGGTGGATCCACCGAAAACAATCTCATTAAGCTGAATGAAGTCAGTAACATATTTTATGCAGTTGTTATGAACTTTTATTGCCGAAATATTATGTAACTGCAACATATGTGCACCATTCCACCATATGTTATCATTTTGCAGCTATTATAGATCCAAGTGGTAATTTCTACTGCATACACGACAAGCAAGATAATCATTAACTGCTTACTTCAGATTATATGTCATTCTAGATTACTAATTAATATTGTCTCACATACAAATATGAGATAGAGCTACTTAAGCATCCTATTGTGTAGGATGCAATACAGGAAGCAACTTAACAAGGCATTCAGGTGTATTATTATTAGTCCATTTGTTTACACACTAATATAAATGGATGGCAATCATTTTAAATCATGCACCCCAACCAAAACAGTATTAACTCACCAGGTTGAGAACCATCAGCAATAGCAAAAGAAAGGGTTCTTATGTGATCTGCAACAACCCTATATGCCATATCAACTTGCCCAACATCGTCGGATCCTAATTTACCAGAGTATGGTTGAATTCCAACGCCTGCCAGCTGCATTCATAATGCATATCAAATTAACAATCAATATCAATTACTTTAGTCAACAATTTATTACTGTAGCCACAACTCATAAGCACAAACAAAGCTGCAAGTGTGCATCTGGACAAAATACCTTGTGGATGGCATCAAATAGTGGCATGAATATATCTGTATCGTAATTGCTCATTTTATTCTGAAGGATAGAAGTTAAACGCTCGAAGCCCATTCCAGTGTCAACGTGTTTTGCTGGCAAGGAACTCAAAGTACCATCGGATTCCCTGTTGAACTGGGTATTAAAATAGCCAAATGTCAGTGCATAGAACAGATAAAAAGCAAATAGGCGTGCCACATAAAAACAGAGTAACTGACGGCGTATTGCAATTAAAGCTCAATAATCTACAAAGAAATGAGTTCCGAAGAAAATAGCATGTTAACCTGAATAAACACAAGATTCCATATCTCAATACATGTAGGGTCATCATTATTCACTAATGAAGCTGCGTCACGGTTGCCAACACGATCAAAATGAATCTCTGAGCATGGCCCACAAGGACCTGTATCGCCCATCTCCCAAAAGTTATCCTGCTCAAAGAATAAATTGTGATGCTGTTCTTTAATAGGGACATTCAGACAATAAGAAATGAAGAAAGTGAAACTAATACAACATAATGTCCAAAACAGCCAGGAGCTTGACCAACAAACCAAGCACATCCAGAATACCTTGCAACCGAAAGGCAGAACTCTTTCATTCGGTAGATACTTCAACCATATGATTTTCGACTCGGTATCAGGAGTGAGACCAGCTTTCTCATCACCACCAAAGTATGTTACATAAATTCTATCAGTGGGCAATTTGTAGACCTGTACATATGAGATAGCAATCAGTAGGTACTAAGAAGGTAGCCATTGTTTAAATTCAGTTGTAAATTTGTACATCTATAGTTTTTCACATCATTTTCTTATTTCTGCTTGTTCAGATATATTTATGTCCAAAGACCCTACATAAAAAAAAATAGGCAACATACATGTCTCCGACCAGAACAAGATTCACTCTGCACATAGTGCCTCTATATCTTAGATGGGAGGTCAGAAGGCCAAAGTCATTGAATATATCACCAAAGTGGCCGAACTTGTTGTAGAAAACAGCGATTAGTTATTAACTCTGGCAAAACAGTAAAGAGCACAGTTTTGCAGAGAAATTATATACATGGGCGGGGCTTTAACTAAAATATATTTCAGGGTGCTCTTTTCACTATGGCATGAATAGAAATTTAAGTGTTATACTGTACATTTGAACATTTATAAGTAATAACAATAGAGTTTGTCCTGCTAAATTATCAATAGCTGCACAAAGTCATCGCTAAACAAAGAAACCTACTCCAAACAGGCACACAAATCAAAATACGTTGCTAATTTCTCACAATTTTAAATAATCCTCAACAGTCCAGTCATTAAATGAAAAGTACAAGATCACCGCATAAGTTACAGACCCTCATCATCGTTTCGTGCTTAATGTCTATTACATCATCCCCAAAACACAAGCTTTCACTCACCACTGAAACCACCAAAGTGAACCTAAATTTCAGTTTTTTTTTGGCCAATTACCCAACTTTCCCTTAAATTTTACTGATCCATAATCTGATATAGAAGTATTTGTAGTGTGTATACAAACTAACACGCGAGGGATCAGAACTTCAGAAGGGGCTGAAGGCAAGAAGAACCCGGTATATACCTGGGTGAGGAGCTCCCACGCATACGCGATGGCCTCCTCCCTGAAGTAGTCTCCGAAGGACCAGCTCCCGAGCATCTCGAAGAAGGTGTGGTGGTAGGTGTCCTTGCCCACGTCGTCCAGGTCGTTGTGCTTGCCGCCGGCGCGGATGCACTTCTGGGTGTTGCAGGCGCGGCGCAGGCGGCCGAGCGGCGAGCCCGGGGCGGCCAGGCCGAGGAATATCGCCTTGAACCCGTTCATCCCGGCGTTGGTGAACAGGAGCGTGGGGTCGCCGACGGGCACCACGGGGCTCGACGGCCATGGCGTGTGCGACCTGGACGTGAAGAAGTCGATGAAAGCCTCCCGGACCCGGCCGGCCGGCCACTCCGGCGCCACCTCCATCGGAGGGCCGACCGTGGCGGTGGCGGCGACCGTGGATGCTCGGAAGAAGGAGAGGTCGGTGGCGGCGGCGGCGGCGGCGGCAGGCAAAACCCTGGTGTTTGGCTTGGTGAATTTCAGGGTCAAAGTTGTTTTTTTTTTTTTTGAGGGAAAGGGTCAAAGTTGTTTGAAACGGGTAGGAGTAGGAGTATGTATTTATACTTTTACTAAGCGTGGCGCCTACGACTCCTCTTCACCACGCTTCTGTGAGCGCAAGCTGGACGAGATCGGGACTAAGTTGGACGCTTCCCTGCTCGCTCACGCACAAACCAAAGTGCTTAGGCTGGATGCCTATGGCATAACGTGGCAGCGAGCATATCTGATAGAAGATGTACTAGATGCAAATATAACTAACTTTTGCATCTCTGAGACCCAAAACCCCTCTTCAACCGATGATGTAAATACAAAAAGATTTACATCTCAGCATTCCGGAAATGTAATACAACACCTTGCGATGCAAATATACATCTCCATCTACGGAGATGTAAAAATCACAGCCACGCGCCAACTGTCAACCGCTCTTCCTTTCCCTGTCCACCTGCCGCACAGCCGCCGCCACTCCAATTCGCCACCGTCCGTACTACTGTTGCCCGCTCGGGCCACCTCCACCGCCCCTCCGCCACTACTTCGCTGCTCCACCGCCCCGATTCACCGCTCCTACGCCGCTGCTCCGCCGCCCCGATTCACGCCGCCACCACCCCGATTCACCACTCCTCCGCCCCTCCGATGCTCCTCGTCCTCTCTTCGCCTCGAATCGTGCCACTCCGCACCCGTGAGCTTGCCGGCGTTGGCCTTGTTGCCATCGTTGCAAGAGCTCGCGTTGCCGCGTCCAAGCACGCACTTGAACTCCTTGAGTTCCCAGGAGCCGGTAGCGCCCTTCAATTGGCCTCCCCGTGCCCTGCAGCCTCGCGCCCAAGCAAGACGTGCTCTGGCCGCCGCGTCGAGCTTGCTTCTATCGAGTTTCGGCCACCCCAACTCCTCTCGTTTGCCCCAAAGGACGCGCCTCGCTCCCAGCTATCCGTAGAGCCAATCGCCGCCGCAAACCGTCGTCCGTAGAGCAAACCCATGCTTGGTGGTCGTGCTTGGTGGCCGGAATCTGCCGTGCTTGGTGGTCGCCGGCGCATAACTAGTTTACATCTTCATTTGCATTATCTGTTGGAGTTGCACTTTTACATCACCAATCTACATCTTCTGTTGGAGTTATCTCTTTTTTGAAGATGTAAAAAACACTTTTTGGAGACGTTAATTTTTACATCTCCAAATTTGCATCTTCTATTGAAGATGCTCTTACGCTGTTGCGACCCACCTTTGGACTCATTGTCCTCTAATCTTACACTATTAGAGATTTCAACATGGACTACATACAGGGCAAAATGAGTGAATCTACACTTTAAAATATGTCTATATACATCGTATGTAGTTCCTATTGAAATCTCGAAAAGGGCTTATATTTAAAAATAGAAGGAGTAGAACATTAATTAGACTATGGTGGCAGTGCAAGTAGAGAGAGGAGATAAAACCCTATCTCGATTTTGATGTATCTTTGGCCGAGACTGGTAAACAATATATATAGGAAGACTAGAGGCGGTATCGTGTCATGATCATGATATCAAACCAACTTGGTTTCTAAGTCAAACTTACCGGACAAGGAAACAATCTACTTTGTCTATCAAGACATCAAAAAATAGAATGGTAGAAGGAAGTTGCGCCCCCTACAAGCCTTCGGACCGGATTTAGACGGACCATTACGCGCATGTCAAACACCTGCGCCGCCCAGGCCCGAGCCCAGCCAGGCCAGGCGAGCGCACATGTGGCATTCTCTTTCTCTCCTCAACACATCACTTGGTGTTGGTGGAGAGAACCCACTATATAAGGAGTTCTCACACCTCCTCAACTTTCGGGGTGATACTAAACTTTAGAGCCACCACTTGCCATTTTACACATGGGCCAATTTGAGATTTCATAAATAGTTAATGGACCTCGCCCACTTATTTCTAACAATCACCAAATCTCAAATACTCATTTAGAGATTTATCTTTTCTCACTACTTGTTTAATATACCAGTGTTTCAGTAGAGATTGTTAAGTTGAACTTCTGCCTAGATCTTTAAGATACATACATCCACAACTTGACAATGGATTATGCTTGAATTGCAAGTTTTGAGTGAAAAAGTTTCACTCAAAATCATAACCAGGGCCTGGTTGCCAGTAGGCTACCCCGCGGTTTGGAGCATATACCCAGTTAGGAAACTTAGATGCTTCTGCACATTCGTATGTTGCTCTAATTGAAGCAAGGGCTAAGGGTTCGGTGGGTGTAGGCCAGTCAGCAGTCTCAGATCCATTCCCGCATTCTCTTATTATGTAGTCTTGCTCACTTGACGATTCAAAAGATGAGGACCAGAAGAATTTAATAAAAGAATTCCCTTTCAATTAGTTATTTATACTGTTTGATTCTTATATCTTTATCTAATAATAAAAAGACTATTGCTTCTCGTCGTCCGTCATAAGATTGCCCTTGAAGTTGGCAAGAATTATCAATCAATGCCACCCCTAAGTGGCAAAAACAATTCGTTTTTTATTAAGTGGCCACCGGCTGCATTTGGTTCATGTATGGCTATGCTCTCACATTGTCACAAAGGCAAAGGTAGCCAACTGGCTAGGGCATCACTCTTCCACCAAGGAGACCTACTTTTTCTCTCTGAATTTCTATTGGGAGTTGTCTCGCCAAATTTCGCTGAATAGATGGGCTGCTCAGTTCAATTTCGGCCCAGCTACTTTTTTTAAGAAAAAGGGCACATTCAAATACTTTTTAAAATGTTTATATCTTTTAAACGCTGACTCCAAATTTAGCATGTTATATATGAAAATCGCTTAGAAAAATGTGTAGATTCTAAATATGATATTATCTTGCATGTTAATCAATTTTAAAACTATGCTTATGTTGCACCCTTAATTAGTAATCCCTCTGTAAACAAATATAAGAGTGTTTAGATCACTATTTTAGTGATCTGAACGCTCTTATATTTCTTTACGGAGGGAGTACTTTTCTTTTCTATATATATCTATATATATAACGTATGTTTCTTACTCATTTTTTTCATACGTAAAGAATAAAAACAGAAAAGAAAAAAATCGTCTGTCATTGGGCTTCGATTTTTTTCGCTCATCGATCGCACGTTTCGCACATAGGCAATGGGCCCAGCCCTCCACCCCAGTGCATATTTCCAGCACGGGCGGCCCATGGTCATTGTCCGATAAAGAATTCTGCCCCAGAAAAAATTAATTGATTCTTGTGGTCTCAAACCCTAGACCTCAACCACCGTTTAGAAGGTTACAACCAATTGAGCTGGGCTATGTATTAATCTACAAAAATAAAGGCTCGGTACGCAACCGTGATGTGCAATAAAAATAACCAATCAGAAGGTGAGAGGCACTATGTAAACATTAAGTTGCATGCAACGAACTATGGTCGTTTCGCTCATATGCAGACATTTTTTTATTGATCTTCAGGTGTATGAAGAGATGCCCTAAAACGCGTTGAACAGAACCCTTCAATTCATATATTTTTTTATGACTTGGTGCAAATTTCAAACATTGCTTCAACTTAAAAATAATGCTTTGGTATGAAAGATTTAAAAATTAGGTTGTTTAGTATCAGAATCGTCGTACAAAAACTGTACCAAAAGTATTGTATGTGTAGCTTGCTTCTTAATGTACTATTTATATGAATGTTTGCTAGACCTAAGTGTGCGCCTCTGTCGTGGCCGGGTGGCACCATTCAGATGTTGTTGGGCCGTGCTAATGGTTATTTTGATGGATACATCAATCAACTCTTCGGTTGCAACGCACGGGTGGGTATATGTGCTAGTAGGTAGTTATTTTTTTTTGTAACGTGTTGGTATTTTTTTATTCAAAATATTTTATATTTGTGAACGAAGTGAGTAACATTTAGGGAGGATTAACCAAAGTTAGAATGTAGGTTGTCGATTTCAGAGATCGAGAATTAACTTCACACGATCCAGTGAGCACAAATTCGTGAAACAAACCATGCACGCGTACGTCGTGAGCATGAGTTTGTACACGCATCTCCTGCCCGTCTGACCCAAAAAATAACAAGCAATACCATCAGCCCAAATCCAGGGCGTGCATGCTGCAGCCGCCCAGTTCTTCTGGAGCAAGTCATGGCTCCTCCACCATTAGGGTCAGGTTGTTGCTTACTTGTGGAATAATCCTACACTTTCTTCTTCCTCCATCTCTGATGTAACCTATAAATTGCCCCAAGACGAAGAGCACCAGTGCACACAGTTTTAAGGATCTTGTTCATTACATTCTCTCTCGCAGGCGATCGACGATGAGGGCCCAAACCACCGCGCTCCCCTCGCGCCCATGCGCGGCGCCGGCGGCCCTGCACCTCGTCTTCGTGCCCTTCCTCGCGCGCAGCCACTTCGCTCCGCTGGCGGCCGCCGCGGCGGCCGCTTGTGGCGATGGCACCACCGGCGCCACCATCGTCACCACGCCGCACTTCGCGGCCCTCGCGCCTGCCTCCGTGCCGGTCCGCGCGGCGCCGTTCAGCTTCCCCGGAGGGCACGAGGACTTCTCCCTGCTCCCGGACGAAGCCTCCGCGCCGGCGTTCTTCTTCGCCGCGGAGGCCGCCCTGGCGCCAGCGCTCGCGGCGGCCGTGCGCGTCCACGCAGGCGCCGTGGCCGTCGTCTCGGACGCCGTGCTCCACTGGGCGCCCCGCGTCGCCCGCGAGTGCGGCGTCCCGCACGTGACGTTCCACACCATCGGCGCCTTCGCGGCGGCCGCCATGGTCGCCGTCCACCTCCACCGACCGGAGGTCTTACCGGACCCCGTCGATGTCCCGGGTGGCTTTCCGATCCCCCTGAAGCTCCGCAGGGTGCATGTCAACGAGGAGGCCCTGGCGCACCTCCCCCTGTTCCGCGCGGCCGAGGCTGGGAGCTGCGCCGTCGCCTTCAACAGCTTCTCGGCGCTGGAGGCTGATTTTGCTGAGTACTACCGGAACGTGGATGGCTCTCCCAAGAAAGTGTTCCTCGTCGGCCCCAGGCGCGCCACCCCCGACGACGTCACCGTCACCGGCGCCGCAGAGCGAGATCCCATCCTGCAGTGGCTCGACGGCCAGGCAGCCGGGTCGGTGGTGTACGCCTGCTTCGGCAGCACGTGCGGTCTGAGCGGGGACCAGCTCAAGGAGCTGGGCGCCGGGCTACGCGCGTCCGGCACGCCGTTCCTCTGGGTGATCCCGGCGGCGACGGAGGGCACGGAGCAGCACGACGAGCGCTTGTCCGGCCACGGCATGGTGGTGACCGGGCGATGGGCGCCGCAGGCGGAGATCCTGGCGCACCGCGCGGTGGGCGGCTTCGTGAGCCACTGCGGGTGGAACTCGGTGCTGGACGCCGTGTGCGCCGGCGTGCCCCTCGCGACGTGGCCGCTCCGCGCCGAGCAGTTCCTGAACGAGGCGCTCCTCGTGGACGTGCTCCGCGTGGGCGTGCGGGTGCGGGAGGTGGGCAGCAAGGCGGACGTGGAGGCGGTGGTGCCGGCCGACGCGGTGGCCAGCGCGGTGGGGAGGCTGATGGACGGCGGTGCGGACGAAGCCGCGGCTAGGAGGGCGAGGGTGAGGGAGCTCGGCGTCGCCGGTCGCGCCGCGGTGGCGGAAGGAGGGTCGTCGTGCAGGGACTGGGCACGGCTTGTAGATGAGCTCAAGGCGTTGCACTGCCACGGCAACGATGCACTGACTGACAAGTGATGGTCAAAGGCCCGTTATTTTGAGCCGTCGGTTGTGCATAAGCTGCGGTGAAAGTGAAAATAAGCCTTGGAGAAGGACACTATAGCGAAAATAAGCCATCCAGTTCCTTTTAGTTTCTGTCATTTTAGTTTATTTTCCTCATATGCCCAATGAATAGTTTGTACTACCCTTGGACTATAATTTCGTTCTCGTTAAATGATATGGAGTTATTTTATAGTGTTTTATCACACATATGAACATCAAATTGGTTGCTATGGTATCTTAGTTACGAACATCATTGGCTTGCATACGAATATCACATAATGTGAAACACCATTACGATACACATGTTTATACCACACTCACCAACAGTACAATGTTTAATTTTCTCATATTCCACATACTAGTTACACAAATACTCACATATAATACTTATATGTATATACATATGTCATAAAAAAATTATTGTCCAATAGATAAAAAAAAACTCACTATCTAACTAATCAGAAATACTTAGCAATAGGATACAGAAAATGGTTCGATCAAGTTGATGCGCAGAAAAGTCAAATCCCAACGTCAATTTGATAGTAAGACAAACAAAATATAGGGAATAGTCTGATCACCTTGGGCGAAATCGCCAACACTGGATATAGCTCAGCAAACGGAATTGCTGTGGGAAAGCGAGCTCAGCGGAGATCCTTCCGCTAGTGGCCTCACATGACAGAGTCGGAGCGCCCCGACAAGCCTAAGACGTCACGTCAGAGGTGAGCTTTACCTTCACGGGACGAGCAGCTGCTCGGGCTCACGGCTACCGGTGGGACAAGTTCCTGCCCCAACTCGGGCTCAGGCCATCCGCACCGCCGCCTCAGAGCTCACCGGTGTCCAAATGCCAGACGGATCAAAGGAGAACAACGAGGGCGCCACGTGTGGTGGCTGCTCAGGCTAACCTTCGTCCATGCCGGCCACAACGGATGGACCGGGTGACGGTTCGAGTGGCGCGTAGCAGTGAATTGATTGCAGTGGCTCCTCTCTGTTCTCTTGTGCAGTCGATGGGAATGAACGACACTGACCCTATCATTTTTTTTACTGTTTTGGAGGATAATGGGAGGTTCGTGTGGTGGCCTTCTGTCGGTAAATTGTGCAAACAATAATGACAATCAGATATACTATAGGATCGTTAAGTATGTCTAGAGGATATGAATGGACTACTAAGCACAAGAATGGACTCTTTTCCAAATTTTGAGTTCTTGAAAGATTTTTAAGCTTTTCTAGCAATCTATAAAGCACCCTACACATGCATATCTAGAGTAATAGACAGCAAAACGTAAAACATGCAAGTGAAAAGGTAAAGAAATAGAGCTGAGAGAATCGAAAACACAATATGCTTGGTGAAGATCTTTCGCATGGTTCGGATAGTTGGCATTATCTTACATCCACATTGATGGAGACTTCAATCCACGAAGGATTTAGAATCACAAAGGATTCTGGTTGCGAGATTCCACAAAGGAATGGTCCACAAAGGACATTCATCCACAAAGAATCCACTTAGGAGCAACCAACCTATTCCACCACGGCCAACCTATTCCACCATGGCTTACGCCCACCAAGGACTAGACTCACTTGGGTAGATCTTCACAAAATAGGCAATCTCCAGGCCCGCACAAACTTCTTGGCTTCTTCAGAAACTCAAAGACTTTCAAGCACTTTAGCCGATCTAGGAGGCGCACAGCCTCCAAAAGTAAGAAGATGAGGTTTCTTAAACGATGAATCCCTTGATCTTGTGCTTCAAAATATAATCTCCTCAGCACTCAAACTATCTCAAGATTTGGCTATGGATTTGAAGAGGGTTTTGAGTAGAAAGTAAAGAGGGGATTAGATCTCAAAGAGTTGATTGCCCTTTGAAATCAGCACTAGGACGTTGAGTTCTCTCTCAGAACAAATGGCAGGAGTGGACCTTGCTTCGAGTTGAACTTGTGGGATAGGTGGGGATATATAGGTTGGACCAAAAATATAACGGTTACACACCTTTTCGTGCACCTCGGAGTATCCGACATGTTTTGCTCGGTGGCTCTGAGTTAAACAAAAGTGTCAACTTTACATTGCATTGGTAGGTTTGAATGATTTAGGTCGATAGCTCCAAGGTGAGTACCTTGGCACATAGCACACTCTCTATAGTCGGTTCAGAATTCCGACTAAATTTTCTCGAAGTTTCTGACGTGATCACAGAAGGTTTGCCACATCGCTTCGGTCACTCCAAGAGGAATGTTGGAGGCTCTGACTGAATTAGAGTTTAGAACAAACTATTATAGTGATTGCTGAAGGAAATATGCCCTAGAGGCAACAATAGTTATTATTTATATCTCCTTATATCATGATAAATGTTTATTATTCATGCTAGAATTGTATTAACCAAAAACTTAGTACATGTGTGAATACATAGACAAAACAGAGTGTCCCTACTATGCTTCTACTTGACTAGCTCGTTAATCAAAGATGGTTATGTTTCCTAACCATAGACATGTGTTGTCATTTGATGAACGGGATCACATCATTAGAGAATGATGTGATGGACAAGACCCATCCGTTAGCTTAGCATTATGATCGTTAAGTTTTATTGCTATTGCTTTCTTCATGACTTATACATGTCCCTCTGACTATGAGATTATGCAACTCCCGAATACCGGAGGAACACCTTGTGTGCTATCAAACGTCACAACGTAATTGGGTGATTATAAAGATGCTCTACAGGTGTCTCCGAAGGTGTTTGTTGGGTTGGCATAGATCGAGATTAGGATTTGTCACTCCGTGTATCAGAGAGGTATCTCTGGGCCCTCTCGGTAATGATCATCACTGTAAGCCTTGCAAGCATTGTGACTCACTACACCATGACACTTTATTCCCTACTGATGTGTGTTGGCAAAAATCATTTTCGCCGATCGACGGTTAGTTGAAGAAACTTCTAAGTGATAGTTGGTCGGGAAAACATTTGTACAGCGAGAGACGGTCGGTCGGGAATACAAAAGTCTCTGCTGTCGAACAGTCGGTTGGGAAAGATCGTATCCTCATCCAACGATCGGTCGTCAAATAACGCCGACCAACAGTAGGTGGTAAATGGGCCTGCGCGCGCGGACGAAAACATTTAGCGCGGCCCAGCCCACGATTTTTCTTTTTTCTCTCAAAACCTAGAACTGCCCAGGGCGCCTCACTCAATCCCCTTTCTCCCTCGTCTCAATCCACCCCTCTCTCGTACGGCGCCGCCTAGGGCTGCGACTCACACCGCCGCCGCCGGCCATCGCAGGGGCCATCCCTCCTTCCACCACCAGCCATCCCAGTCGCGAGCGTCCACCTCCCCCTCCCTCCCATGGTGCCATTGCCCCAACCCATGCGCAGGTCCCTGTTCCGGGGCTTGCTCCTGGTGGTCTGAAGCGAGGCAGGCGGCCTCTGCTTCCTCCGCGTCCAGCGAAGTAGGAACAGGGCGGCAGGTGGCCCCATCTCTCCCATCTACTTTCAGTGACCACGAGTAGCCACCCATGGCAGCAACGACATGGGTAAGATCTTTCTCCCTCATATGGTCTCCATCCTCTCCTCTCTTCCTGTAGTACTAGATCGTTGATGGCGCGCGTTGCCGCACCCGTCCATTTTGATTGTTGTTTGATTGAGTTAGAAATTTATGTAAAACATGTAGCTCCTGTTTATTATGAAATGAGAGGGTGCATACTGGAAGTTCCATCTAGTCTCCATTGGTTTGGTTTTGGGCCTTATTTGTTTGCATTGGACATGGACCCCAGCACAAACCTTAATAGCGCATGTTGTCTCCTTAGTTCATCCAATAAAACGGTGCGGATATATATTTAGGATTAAATTGACAAGAAGAAAAATTAAATAGGCGTTACAGGAAGACAATTTTCTGCATTACCTTCGGCATATTTGTGATAAAAATATGTAGTTTTGCATGCAAATAAAACTAAGGAATCAAATATATATAGTTAGAATTTTGTCTAAGTGAAAATATAAGCATCAGACCAAATTAATTTTCCTCCAGAAGCACCTAATTTTGCTATACAATGATATTGTACAGAGTAATTATAGCACATTGCTGCGCCCACCCATCTTAAAGATATCTTAACAAAAGAATGGTAGAAATATTGAGAAATTTTTGTATTATCTGTAACCAGAACAACTTTGTTCTATCTTCAACATAATATTTATATCTTCGCAAATTCTATACATCTAATTTAAGATAATAGTGCCAGTACAATAGTAAGGCATGATATGTACAAAATCTGGCTAAACTCATGCCACACAAAAATACTCTTCCAACAAAGTCCACATAGTGACGGTAACTAAGGAATATAGTACTTGTACATGTACATGCTGGTGTAGTTAATCGACATTTTGTATTGACGCAAGCTGTAGCAGCAGGAATAGCACACCACACATGGGAATAATGGTTAGGCAGGGAAAATAGAGCAGTAATTCGTATTCAACAGGCAAACAAACCGTTACGGTCGCAACTTGTTTTGCGGCATCCGTGAATTTAAACAAAAATGAGCCGTGACATAAGAATGCTAGGCACATGGAGATGTAATTGAAAAAAACATGTGCACAGAATCACAATGTTCCACTTTGAGGAGGGTAAGAATGAAACAATCATAAAGTAAATACAGTATGATTTCACATCGCACATTGCGATTTGGGGTGCCAAATTATACAATTATCTTAGGCATCAGGCTGCCAGTGCTTGGACATTAACCGGTCTGTCCTGATGGCCTCAATGTCATCCTTGTTATGTATTCGTAGCCAGCAGCATTCTCGAATAAATGGCCACAAAAGTGGAAGCAATAGTTGAAACGGAAGTTATTAAAAATATATGATTGAGGAAATAACTATGTGAAGACGACCCTTGACAAAGCTAATAGTTCAAGAAAATGAAGAAAGAAACGAAATTTACTTGAATTTCATATTTAAGTTTCTGTAGCATTTCCATGGAATGGTGTCCTCTCAAAGTCACAAGCTCGTCTCATAATGATTGTGATAAAGATCCACCAAGGCTCCACTGAGCAGAAATAGACCACATTGCTTAGAAATGTTACTGGCTTTGACTGAATAGCGGCAAGATTTCATTGAGACCAAGTGAGGGTTACTCTTATGTAACTAATCGATACAAATTGACTGAACTATTATTTATTTCACAAATGATACAGTTTTGCAATAATTTATGTACGTTCCTTATCTTAAGACTAAGTTCTCATCCTTTTCATCATAGAAATAGCTTTCACGGAGCTCAAAGCCTTAGGAGAGAAAATAAAGAGAAGTCATGTTCTTAGGTCAACAAAACAAACTATGTCTGCGTAATTCTGTAGAACTTCGGCACTAATCCTTTTGAAAATATTGTACCTTGTTAGAGCTGCTACTATGCATATGAGCATGTAAAATCCTAGAATACAGGTTCTGCTACGTTTGCATTCAATGTATTACATACTTCCCGTAAAGAAGAAATGAACCACCAAAAGAAAAATAAACACCATACACCATACATATAAGGATGTAAAAAATTCGCGTTGTATTTTGTGGTATGGAGAAGTCAGGAAAATTATATACTCAAAAATAATTAAAGAGACAAGATCGAATGAAATAGACTGACAAATAGTACCAATTCTTCAGATTAACTTGAACGGATAAATAGCATTTTGTCAAAAGTACTTGCAGCAATTGAGACAAGAGCGCACAATGCAGAAAACGTAGTCTATTCAAATGGGGTGTATTATTACAATATTAGCAGATCTTCTCATAATTTTGTGAGAACATGCTTCTCTTCCTCAGGTTCCAGAATTTCGGCATCACTTTAACTGCAGATCAGTGCTTCTTTGCCATCTGAATAAATAGTAATTCTCCACCTACCAACAATGGATTGATGAAATAAGTGACCCTATCAAATACAAAAAAAAATCTCTTACGGGTCATTTCTGGCTTGCTACTCACTTGTTTAATCAATGTGTTGCACAACTATTACTTTGTCGGGAAGCAAAATGCTTTGAACCCAGTCATTATCCTCCAATGCCAAAGACACTGAGCAGATGATTTTTTAATTAGTAGTCTAATCTAAAGCAATTAAATTGGCAAGACATGCAGAACAACCTAGCTGATTATGTTTTACCTCTTCGTATCATGGTCAAACAACAACCTCATCTCCATCTCTTCGGATGATTAGTGGCAGAGTAATGACAAAAACAATGATGTCCGATCTGCACAAAAAGGTAAAAATTAGGTTCAACATAATGGTGCTCACGGGAGGAAGGGGCGGCAGGGAGGCTAGACGTGGTTACCTTCCAACGGACCGTAGCGGAACCATGGACCGCGCACTCGTAACCCAACCTAAAGGCTGCAGCATCGTTGCTGAGTATCCAGCAGATGAGGCGCCGGCCATCATCGATAGCGTCCCCCCATTTCCAATTTGCAGGCGAACGACCGCGTCGGCTGGATCGGCCGGCCCCCGATTCACCCTCATCACGCGCGGCCGCCGGATCTTCTCGCCGGCCAAGCCGTTCGTCGCGTCGGCCAGAATCCAGCGCGCGGTGGCCATGGGAGTCGTCCCTCCCGCATCGATCAGATCAGAACCCAGAGCGGTCGCGAGGAGCCGCCACGCGACCTTGCGAACTAAAAGAAGGGGTTGCGATAGCCGCAGGATAGTAGGCCATTAAACCCGATTTAACGACAGAGGCCCAAAAAAGTCCCCGGAGCAGCGGCCCAGAACGGTTGGGGCTCAATTGCAGCGAACGAAGCGAGCGTACATGCGATCCAGGGCCAATCCGACGGGCGAAAACGGCAAAAAGTGAGGATCGGACGGCTGTGCATGTTGATGGCCTGGGAGGGCTCCAAAGGTGCACAGTTATAATGTATTAAAATACAGATTTCAACCCCCAGCGATGGACCCAGGCACCATGTTGGTGCAACAATTTTATCTTAAGAAAACTAACTCTGCTTTGATTCATGGCTTGGTTTTGCTATGAGGAGCAGTGTTTCCTTCTTTCAACATGTTATCTATTCAATATCTATTTTACTTGTGTGAATCCTTTGTTTCAGACCTAAAATGTTTCCTCGGAATGAATAATTTGTGCCCTGTGAATCATTGCTGCCATTATCTGAATAATTCGAGATTGATCTTTTATTCAATGCCATTTAGTGGATGTGTGTTAGCTTATAAGATTACAAATACATGAAACATTTCTCCTCTTGTTATTGTACTTAGCTTTCCACTGATGACAGAAACAAGGCCGTTCACAAGACTACGACCACTGATGACAAGAGGCTTCAAAGGACCTTGAAAAGGGTAGGAGCGAACATCATTCTTTGTATCGAAGAGGTCAACATTGTCAAGGTTGACGTAGTTATCCAATTTCAGAATTCAAAACGTGAAATGTTGACATGTTAAACAATTAATGCTATAGAACTGAGGATCTTCTTACAGATTTCTTCTAACATTGGTGATTCTTGATTTCCCCTAGTGCAAGCATCCATCACTTCAAACACATGGGTTGTCACTTGTCAGTGGAACACCACGGACAAAAAGTAAGTCTTTTCTTTAGAATTTCATGGCTTAATTGTTTCATGAAGTAGCTTTCTTTCTCTGGAGCAACATAAATATCTTTAAGATATGTCAAAAAGCTTTGGCAGTGGTCCGATCATTATTTGTACATCTGGTTTTAAGTTTGATCGGTATGTATATATTATTAATGTAGATGGCATATGATATCAAATTGAACTGCTTGTCCATCTAAATCAGTCCCGTTATGTTTTCAAAGTGAGGTTGCAGTGTAGTTTTGCTAATATCAGAGTTGAATATGTACACCTTGCCTCAAACTCCAGTCTTAGTTACTTTCAAGTTTATTTATATATGCAATAAAAGTAGTTGCTAACCAAACTATTAAATTCCACTTGTACCATATATGTTCTTTCACTACATTCTTTGACTTGACATAACTGCAATTTCACCTTTGGCTCTTTACTTTTTACAGAGCTGCAAGATCTGCGGGCAACACTTATCAACCAACTTCTGTAAGGTCTGACTGGTTTTGGATAGGTGAGTATTTTGACACATCTTGAGTTTTGTCATACTATTTGACTGGTTTTTGTTGCACTCTTTTTTCTTATTCTCACTTCCGCTGTGTAATTGAGGTTATGCCAGGTTGCTTGTTTTTCCTTATCTGGTCATATCGTCATGAATGATATGCCAAATCTTATTTTTTTGAGCATGCAAGTGATGAAACCTAGATTTGATTATTGTTTTGTCTTTGTGGTCGGTATCTAGCTGAAATAAATTTTGCATCATAGACATTAGCCACTAAAGATGACCAACTCCTTGATTTATAAGTGAGTCTGCATACTTTGTTAAGTTTGAGGATTGGTAATAAAATAGGTACTTACCATGATACATGAATTTGGTGGTTCCAGGGTAAGTACCTATTTTATTATTTCAGCAGCATACATGATTAATGCTGTTATATTAAGTGTAATGAATACATGATTGATGTACGCGCATCCATTATTATTTTCTTTGGGAGATACTATATTTTTCTTTATAATAAGTGTAATGAATACATCCATTTCTGTGTGACGGCATTGCAGAAATATTCGATAGAGAACTCAGTAATCAAACCTGCCCACATGTTAACATGTGAGGGTGCAACTGAATTGCTGTACATGAATCTGGAACAAGAGAGGAAGAACTGAGGATTCTTCAAGAAGCTGCTTCTATTTATGCACAATGGCATTGTAGCCAGGTAAGATGTACATAGGCCTTTTCTGGTTGCTTGTCTATCGATCATCCTTAGTCATTTGTGATTAGCATATGAAAGCACAAGTACGACTGTACTTTTCTTATATGAATAGAAGAACCACACCATCAGACTGACGTACATTCATACTACTATATTGCGGTCCATTTCGGATAATAAGATAGGTTACAAATTGAATGTCAAAGAGTTGGCTGGTCATTTTGCATCAGTCCTGATATAATTTTGCATCATTTCAGATGATTTTCTGAAGTTTTATGTGTGTACCAAACCAACTGAATATTATAGATGCACTTGTTACTTTTACTTCAAACCATTGACACCCTGAAGTTTGCAGGGTTCAATAGACACATGGTGTGTTAGCATTTGCCTATCTACCTGAAAGGTTTGCCAGGAGGTTACCAATATCAGTGTGTCATGTGCTGTAGAAATGGACTTTCCGATACCAGCAAGTGTGTGGACTTACCATGTAGTATTTGCGACACTTGAATTCACAATAGCTAGACCATCCAATTGGTACATAAGTTTATCATTGTTTTACACTTTTAGTTCTTGGTCAGCATTGATTTGTTCTCTCCATCAAAAGAACTAATTGCTCAATTGAAAGAGAAGTGAAACAGAGCCGTTGTCAATTTTTTAACAATGTTCAGATTATTTAATTGGTTTCCCTGTGTTCTATTGAAGACTAAAATATGATTTATGGTATACGGGTACAGAGCCTACTTTCTGCAATTAGTACAGAACACTGCTAGTTGCTCTTAATAATAGTTAAATTTGTCAGAACATTATATCTTGTTTACACTGCTAGCTGATTATTGCTTAATAGTAATAGTTAATTTGGCATTACAGAACACTCCAATTAGCACATCCATAGTACAGAACAGAGCTTAATACATCGCTGGTTGCTTTTAAAGTTGCTATTTCTGAATCCTGTTTCTAGGCCAATATAGTACATGGTATCTTTATCAAGATCTTGACTAACTATCCATAAAAAAAGATCTTGACTAACTATATTTCAACATGGCAGCACGCGTAATTTTTCCATTCTACCCAGCCATGAAGAAGGCGCCCACCCATGAGCTATTAATCAGCAAGTATCAGGAAAAACCTAGTATTTATAATCTGTATGTACAGATTAATAAGCAGTGTACATATGTTTAGTTATCATGCATATGCTGGTTATGCCTTTATAAATTGCAAAAGAAATGTGTAAACTCGTTCTACGTTTGAGATACTAATTCTATATTTCCGATATATTTTTCCTTGTATGGCCTGAATAGTAAAGCAAATGTTGGTCATTCGCACAACTCATTTTTGTTACTCTTATACCTATGACGCTGTATTCCCTACGGACATTTTTTTGGAAACAAGTGTTGGAATATTGGCTGCTGGTACCTATGCAGTAACTTAAGTATGTCCCTAGGAACACTAAATGCTCAACAATCGTACAGAGGGATTCTATGCCACACCCATGGCCACTGCTGGGAGTCGATTGGTGGTCTTCATGTTCCGCTACTTTTATAGATTAGATAAGTGTATTCCTCATTTTGTGCTCATGTGTGTGCACAGTGCAGATATGAATTCTGCCTGTATTCAATTTTATAAATTAATTGAACATTCTAATAATTGAGACTTCTTTATCTTCTGTAGGAAGCAAACATAAGGAAACCATGAATCCGACGATCCGCATCAACAGGATGTTTTAGCTTTCATTTTGTACAACTGATGTCTCATAATTGTGTTTTTTTTGCTGTCCTTATGTAAACCTGATGTATGGTATCTTGTCTTGCTGGTTAGAACAGATTGAACTGTATATATGTGACAATTAGTTAATGGAATAAAAATGGTTTGGTGCACCTGATGTGAACCCGATGTATGATGTCTTGTGATTATGCTTAGAACACATGAACTATATGTATGTTACAATCAATACGATATGCTAATTAAAGTTATGGTTGGCTAAACAAAATGTTGAGGAATTATCGGTCGGGAAAAGAAAACGCCATCAGATTGTTGGTCGGCAAAAGAAACTCCATCAAACAGTCGGTCGGGAAAGGCTAACACAAGGCCCAAAAAAATGTTGGTCGGGAAAGAATACCCATCCGATAGTCGGTCGGGAAAGGCCCATGGTTACCCTAACGGACTGTTGGTCGGGAAAGGCCCATGGCAGGCCCAACAAACTGTTGGTCGGGAAAAATACCCCTTAGGCATCAAGCAGTCGGTCGGCAAAGATATGTCGGTCGGGAAAAGGCTTTCCCGTCTGGACTTTCCCCAACAGATAACATCGGTCGGCAATAGACTTTCCCAACCGACTGTCTGTCGGCGGACGTCGTTTTTCCGACCAACTTGTGTGTCGAGGATGTAGTGTTGTGGTGTAGTGACTAATGAGTTAGTTACGGGATGATGTATTACGGAACGAGTAAAGAGACTTGACGGTAATGAGATTGAACTAGGTATGATGATACCGGCGATCGAATCTCGGGCAAGTAACATACCGATGAGAAAGGGAACAACGTATGTTGTTATGTAGTTTGACCGATAAAGATCTTCGTAGAATATGTAGGAGCCGATATGAGCATCCAGGTTCCGCTATTGGTTATTGACCGTAGATGTGTCTCGGTCATGTCTACATAGTTCTCGAACTCGTAGGGTCCGCACGCTTAACGTTCGATGACGATTTGTATTATGAGTTATGTGATTTGATGAACGAAGTTTGCTCAGAGTCCTGGATGAGATCACGGACATGACGATGAGTCTCGAAATGTTCGAGACGTAAAGATCGATATATTGAAAGGCTATATTCGGACATCGGAAAGGTTCTGAGTGGTTCGGGTATTTTTCGGAGTATCGGAGAGTTATGGGAATTCGCCGGGGGAAGTACTGGGCCTTAATGGGCCATACGGGAAAGGAGAGAAGGGCGTCAAGGGGTGGCCGTGCGGCCCCCCATGGGCTAGTCCGAATTGGACTAGGAGGGGGCGGTTCCTCCCTCATTCCTTCTCCCCTCCTCCTCCTTCCCTTCTTCTCCTACTCCAACTAGGGAAGGCGGGAAACCTACTCCTACTAGGAGTAGGAATCCCCCTTGGGGCGCGCCATAGAGAGGGCCGGCCCTCCCCTCCTCCACTCCTTTATATACGGAGGAGGGGGGCACCCCATAGACACACAAGTTGACAGTTGTCTTAGCCGTGTGCGGTGCCCCCCTCCATAGATTTCCACCTCGGTCATATCGTTGTAGAGCCTAGGCGAAGCCCTGCGCCGGTAACTTCATCATCACCGTCACCACGCTGTCGTGCTGACGAAACTCTCCCTCGGGCACAGCTGGATCAAGAGTATGAGGGACGTCACCGAGCTGAACGTGTGCAGATCGCGGAGGTGCCGTGTGTTTGGTACTTGGATCGGTTGGATCATGAAGACGTTCGACTACATCAACTGCGTTACTAAACGCTCCCGCTTTTGGACTACGAGGGTACGTGGACACACTCTCCCCGCTCGTTGCTATGCATCACCTAGATGGATCTTGCATGTGCGTAGGCAATTTTTTTTTGAAATACTACGTTCCCCATCAGTGGCATCCGAGCCAAGTCTATGCGTAGATGTTATATGCATGAGTAGAACACAAAGAGTTGTGGGCGATAATAGTCATACTGCTTACCAGCACAGCATTGTCATACTTTGATTCGGCGGTATTGTTGGATGAAGCGGCTCAGCCGACACTACGCGTACGCTTACGCGAGACTGGTTCTACCGACGTGCTTGGCACACATGTGGCTAGTGGGTATCTGTTTCTCCAACTTTAGTTGAATCGAGTGTAACTACGTCCGGTCTTTGTTGAAGGTTAAAACAACAAACTTGACAAAAAGTCGTCGTGGTTTTGATGCGTAGGTGAGAACGGTTCTTGCTAAGCCCATAGCAACCACATAAATCTTGCAACAACAAAGTAGAGGACGTCTAACTTGTTTTTGCAGGGCTTGCTGTGATGTGATATGGTCAAGACGTGATGATATATAAATTGTTGTATGAGATGATCATGTTTTGTAATAGTTATCGGCAACTGGCAGGAGCCATCTGGCTGTAGCTTTATTGTACGAAATGCATTCGCCATGTAATTGCTTTGCTGTATCACTAAGCGGTAGCGATAGTCGTAGAAGCAATAGTTGGCGAGACGATAACGATGCTTCGATGGAGATCAAGGTGTCAAGCCGATGACGATGGTGATAATGACGGTGCTTTGGATATGGAGATCAAAGACACAAGATGATGATGG
Organism: Aegilops longissima; assembly: GCA_021605205.1. Classification (NCBI taxonomy): domain Eukaryota; kingdom Viridiplantae; phylum Streptophyta; class Magnoliopsida; order Poales; family Poaceae; genus Aegilops; species Aegilops longissima. The sequence goes on along the minus strand of CM038679.1, from coordinate 32,136,432 downwards.
CCATATCCTGTCACATATTTTGATTGCATGTGATGTTTATCTTTTATACATCTTATTTTGCTTAGTTCAGCGGTAGCTTTATAAGAAGATCCCTTACTAAAATTTCAAGGTATAAGTGTTCTCCCTGAGTATGCACCGTTGCGAATGTTCTTCGCGCTGAGACACCACGTGATGATCGGGTGTGATAAGCTCTACAGGGGAGGGGGGACATCCCATAGACACACAAGTTGACAGTTGTCTTAGCCGTGTGCGGTGCCCCCCCTCCACAGATTTCCACCTCGGTCATATAGTTGTAGAGCTTAGGCGAAGCCCTGCGTCGGTAAATTCATCATCACCGTCACCACGCCATCGTGCTAACGAAACTCTCCCTTGGGCTCAGCTGGATCAAGAGTACAAGGGATGTCACCGAGATGAACGTGTGCAGATCGCGGAGGTGCTGTGCGTTCGGTACTTGGATCGGTTGGATCACGAAGACGTTCGACTACATCAACCGCGTTACTAAACGCTTCCGCTTTCGGTCTACGAGGATATGTGGACACACTCTCCCCGCTCGTTGCTATGCATCACCTAGATGGATCTTGCGTGTGCGTAGGCAATCTTTTTTGAAATACTACGTTCCCCATCAATTGTATCGGTGGCTTCGAGTGGATGTGGTTCGGCGGCACCGAATGGAATTGTGTAGGTAGGTATATTGAGATTTCTTGAAGAGTTCTTTTATATATCTTTAAGCACCTAAAGCAAAGAGCCTGTTGTCACATGCTCATTCCCTTTTGATAGTATCAGCATGCCTAAGGACCCAATGTGATCTTGAATCACTAGAATGAAAATGAAGAAATCCCATGCCTTGACCAACACTTGTTTTGAAGCTTTTTAGGAGTCGCATTCCATTCCAATGTTGTTCCTATGAAGAACTTTGTCTGAAATAAACTTGAAGGATAATTAATTCTTCGAGATATGCTGGCATGAATTGCCAAAATCCACCTTGAGCATTCATATAGCCTTTCAGGTTTAAGTGAGTGGTTACAGGAAGCGATCTACCCTAGCTTATATTTATTTTAAAGGAGGTGCACTTGAAAACAAGTTAAACTCAATACCTCGAACAAGTTGTTTTCTACTTTTGGCTTATTTTAGAAGTTAATAAGCTTATATAAATTTGCAAAATAACTCACTAGAAACCATGACGCGTGCCTACAGAAAGGTTGGAGGTCATAGATAAAAGGAAAATCAAGTAAAAATGCACCGATGTTCATGGAATTGGGTAAAATTGTGTAAAATGCTGGAGAGGAATTCTATTCTCCACATGGTGCCACGTGTCCTTTTTCTCCTCCTCCTTCTCCTTGCTTCGTTCGTGCCTAATCTGGAGGACATTGTCGTCCTTGACCTTCTCCTTCTTTAGCCCCGGTACATCTGTATTAAACACGTGCGCCTTGAGGGTCTCCTTTTTGTTGATGTGCGGGCCTACGAATGTCACTGTGTCAGAGGAGGAGGTGTGGGACGAGGCTGCCCGTGGAGCCGAAGGGAAATCCATCAAAGAAGAGGTCAAGGGATAAGGGGTTGAACATCTTGCTGTGGTGGATCAACGACATTGTCGGACAGATCGGTGGGGAGTCGAGCTACTGGTGAAGGGACTATCCAATTGGTGACGGGAGCAGAAGGGTGAGCGATTTGTATGATTGGAAGCTTCTTGATCGATGTTCTCTTCTGGTTTCTACCGACCAGGAATGTGGAGAATTTATAGAAGGTTGGATGATAGAGACATAGTACCCGCTTCTGGAGAATTCTCTCATATTCCCGTGTAGAGGACACCAAATTTCGCTCGTGAGTTGTTAGGCCGAAAATGGTTTGATCTGGTACTGTGTTGAAGAAGAGAGAACGAACTCATTTTTTTGAGCATAGAGAACGAACTCATGAGCTGTTACATAACGCTCGTAGAGAGCATGTCCCTCGCGTATGCGGGACATGGGTCTGGCCCAGCGAGCACACTCAGAGGCTCAGAGCTAGGGACGGAAGCTCCTGCCTGTTTTTTTTTGGTCCATTTACTTTTAAGCTGAAAAGATTCATGATTTCAAAACTGTTGCAAAATCCATTTTTTTAATTCAAAAAAATGCAAATTCAAACATATTGGATTTGAAAAAAGTTTTTGTATTCAAAAATTGTTCCTAGATTTGAAAAGTAGTTCACGAATTTAAAAAATGTATTCAAAATTTATCTGTGAATTCAAAAATATTACCAATTCAGAAATTTGTGAATTTTTTGAAATTCTGAATATATTTTAAAAGGAACTTTTATAAATTCTGATTTTTCTTATACATTCAAGAATTTTTTAAGTGATTATTATTTTTTTGAAGATTTTTTTTTGTGTGAGTGGGGGTTTGTGAATCTTTGAAAAAAGAGAGGAAAATAAAAAGGGAAAAGGGAACAAAAATATAGAAGAAAAACAATAATAAAATCGATTGGAACATTAAAAGAAAAAAAACACAAAAACCTTTCAGAAGGTTCATAAAACATGTCAGTGTGGTTCGCTCATTTCGCCACGATTTATTATAACCCGGCACGTGGCTATGTAAACGATTGCTATAAGCGATAGGTGTCATGGTGCACTTCTATATATCGCCTGAAGCGAGCTGTAGTTTTTTCTAGACATTCTTGGTAGGCTTTATTCAAATTGTGACAACATTTACAGGAATAAAACTCAAGTCTCCAGGTTTTCCTAACCAAACACGGCGGCCAAACCCAAGTGAAAGTGCATGCCTAACGAGATTGTGAGCCTCGAAATTCAAGCTCCTAAATTCATGGATAAAAATTACTAGGAGAAAAAACAACTGATTACTCTATGATTTTATGTATAACTAGTCGCGTGATCTTTGACGACCCCTGCTTTATATCATCCACCACATTCTTGCAATCCGACGCCACTTGGATCTTCTGGACAGAAAGATTTTTTCGATTGCCAACACCTATCTCACCGTAAGTTGTACTGCTCGTTCGCGTCAGGGATCACCATGAATGGGCCGGCCCAGGTAGGTAGTTCTCTCGTTTTGTTCCTTTTTATGGATCGAACACCCAGCGACGGAGGAAAGCACCAGCGATCAATGGAGCGAACCCATCCCTACTGTTGGGGAACGTTGCATAAAATAAAAAATTTCCTACGTTCACCAAGATCAATCTATGAGTTCATCTAGCAACGACAGAGAGATGCATCTACATACCACTTGTAGATCGCGTGCGGAAGCGTTCAAGAGAACGGGGTTGAGGGAGTCGTTCTCGTCGTGACCCAAATTACCGGAGATCCTAGCGCCGAACGGACGGCACCTCCGCGTTCAACACACGTACGGTCAGCGTGACGTCTCCTCCGTCTTGATCCAGCAAGGGGGAAGGAGAGGTTGATGAATATCCAGCAGCACGACGGCGTGGTGGTGGATGCAGCAGGGCTCCGGCAGGGCTTCACCAAGCAACTATGGGAGGAGGAGGAGGTGTAGCGGGGGAGGCGCCAAGTGCAAGGTGCGGCTGCCTCCCTCCCCCTTTATATAGGCCCCACAGGGCGCCCGCCCCGAGATCGATCTCCCAAGGGGCGGCCAGGGGAGGCTTGCCCCCAAGGCAGTGGGCGCCCCACCCTAGGGTTTCCAACCCTAGGCGCAGGGGGGGCAAGTGGGGCGCACCAGCCACCAGGGCTGGTTCCTCCCACTTCAGCCCACGGGCCCTCCGGGATAGGTGGCCCCACCCGGTGGTCCCAGACAATACCGCAACCCCAAATTCTCCCGATGGCCGAAATAGCACTTCCTATATATAATTCTTTACCTCCGGACCATTCCGGAACTCCTCGTGACGTCTGGAATCTCATCCGGGACTCCGAACAACTTTCGGTTTGATGCATACTCATATTCATACAACCCTAGCGTCACCGAACCTTAAGTGTGTAGACCCTACGGGTTCGGAGACATCTGCGACATGACCGAGGCGGCTCTCCGGTCAATAACCAACAGCGGATCTGGATACCCATGTTGGCTCCCACATACTCTCGATGATCTCATCGGATGAACCACGATGTCGAGGATTCAAGCAACCCGTATACTATCCCTTTGTCGACGGTATGTTACTTGCCCGAGATTCGATCGTCGGTATCCCAATACCTCGTTCAATCTCGTTATCGCAAGTCACTTTACTCGCATCGTAATGCATGATCTCGTGACCAACCACTTGGTTACTTTGAGCTCATTATGATGATGCATTACCGAGTGGGCCCATGATACCTCTCCGCAATCGGAGTGACAAATCCTAGCCTCGATCCGTGTCAACCCAATGATACTTTCGGAGATACCTGTAGTGCACCTTTATAGTCACCCGATTCGTTGTGACGTTTGGTACACCAAAGCACTCCTACGGTATCCGGGAGTTACACGATCTCATGGTCTAAGGAAAAGATACTTGACATTGGAAAAGCTCTAGCAAAACGAACTACGATCTTGTGCTATGCTTAGGATTGGGTCTTGTCCATCTCATCATTCTCCTAATGATGTGATCCGTTATCAATGACATCCAATGTCCATAGTCGAAACCATGACAATCTATTGATCAACGAGCTAGTCAACTAGAGGCTCACTAGGGACATGTTGTGGTCTAACTATTCACACGTGTATTACGATTTACTGGATAATACAATTATAGCATGAATAAAAGACAATTATCACGAACAAGGAAATATAATAATAATCCTTTTATTATTGCCTCTAGGGCATATTTCCAACAGTCTCCCACTTGCACTAGAGTCAATAATCTAGTTACATTGTGATGAATCGAACACTCATAGAGTTCTGGTGTTGATCATGTTTTGCTCATGGAAGAGGTTTAGTCAGCGGATCTGCGACATTCGATCCGTATGCACTTTGCAAATTTCTATGTCTCCATTTTGAACATTTTCACGAATGGAGTTGAGCGGCGCTTGATGTGCTGGTCTTCTTGTGAAACCTGGGCTCCTTGGCAAGTGCAATAGCTCCAGGTGTTGTCACGAAGAGTTTGATCGGCCCCGACGCATTGGGTATGACTCCTAGGTCGGTGATGAACTCCTTCACCCAAATTACTTCATCGCTGCCTCCGAGGCTGCCATGTACTCCGCTTCACATGTAGATCCCGCCACGACGCTTCGCTTGCAGCCGCACCGACTTCATCGCTCCACCATTCAACATATACACGATCCGGTTTGTGACTTAGAGTCATCCAGATCTATGTCGAAGCTAAGCGTCGGCGTAACCCTTCTGACGAGCTCTTCGTCACCTCCATAAGCGAAACATATCCTTAGTCCTTTTCGGTACTTCAGGATATTCTTGACCGCTATCCGGTGTTCCTTGTCGGGATTACTTTGGTACCTTCCTACCAAACTTACGGCAAGGTTTACATCAGTCGGCACACAAGATGGCGTACATAATAGACCCTATGGCTGGCGATAGGGTATGACACTCATCTCTTCTATATCTTCTGCCGTGGTCGGACATTGAGCCGAGCTCAATTTCACACCTTGTAATACTGAGCAAGAACCCTTTCTTGGACTGATCCATTTTGAACTTCTTCAATATCTTATCAAGGTATGTGCTTTGTGAAAGACCTATGAGGCGTCTCGATCTATCTCTATAGATCTTGATGCCTAATATATAAGCAGCTTCTCTAAGGTCCTTCATTGAAAAACTCTTATTCAAGTAGGCCTTAATGCTGTCCAAAAGTTCTATATCATTTCCCATCAAAAGTATGTCATCTAGATATAATATGAGAAATGCTACTGAGCTCCCACTCACTTTCTTGTAAACGCAGCTTCTCCATAAGTCTCAAGATAAACCCAAACGCTTTGATCATCTCATCAAAGCGAATGTTCCAACTCGAGATGCTTGCACCAGCCCATAAATGGATCGCTGGAGCTTGCATACCTTGTTAGCATTCTTAGGGTCGACAAAACCTTCCGGCTGCATCATATACAGTTCTTCCTTAAGATAGCCGTTAAGGAATGCCGTTTGACGTCCATTCGCCATATCTCATAATCATAGTATGCGGCAATTGCTAACATGATTGGACGGACTTCCGCTTCGCCACGGGAGAGAAAGTCTCATCGTAGTCAACCCTTGAACTTGCCGATAACCTTTAGCGACAAGTCGAGCTTTATAGATGGTAACATTACCATCCGCGTCCGTCTTCTTCTTAAAGATCCATTTGTTTTCTATCGCTCGCCGATCATCGGCAAGTCTGTCAAAGTCCATACTTTGTTTTCATACATGGATCCTATCTCGGATTGCATGGCTTCAAGCCATTTGTTGGAATCTGGGCCCGCCATCGCTTCTTCATAGTTCGAAGGTTCACCGTTGTCTAACAACATGATTTCCGTGACGGTGTTGCCATACCACTGGTGTGGAACGTGTCCTTGTGGACCTCGAAGTTCAAGAGTAACTTGATCCGAAGTACCTTGATCATCATCATTAATGTAGCGACCTGACCCAAAATCGGTCAAATATCCGTATGCATACCATCCCAAGATCATCTTTGGTACTCACGATACATCGATAAAGTAATCAAAGTTCAATCACACCAGATATCATTAAACGATTCTCATATAGAGTCTTTATTACAAGGAATAAATTCGGCTCAAGGCCAACTCATGAGAAAATAAACTAAAAGTGCTGCGGAGCGTCGAAGATAAGCGAGTCCATCCGACTCAAAGGGCAATCGCCAAGCGCGGCGTAGCCTCACTCCCGATCGAATATATCTACGCAACATAATACGTTGCAGCCATGTAGGTCAGCTTTTGGAATAAGCTGGCAAGTCATGAAGAATAACAATAATAAAGTTACTAACTCTATATGCATTTTGGCTGTGGAGCTCTAAGTTTCATCATTTTGCGAAAAGCCAATTTTATCCTACTACAGTGGACTTACTTGCAAATTTCTACAATTGTTGGTAGTTATTGAGATGGTTCCGCCAACCAATATCTCGTTCCCAAATTATTATTAAGTCATATAAACCCTCAAATTAATCCATTAATTTTAGTGTTGAGATATCCGAATACTTCCAAGGTCCAGAGGCTCAAATGTCCGTAACCGGGGACACGGCTAATCGATTAGGTTATAACTCTCTGCAGAGGTTTGCGCACTTTCCCCGCAAGAATCATTCCCTCCTTTAAAGTCTTCGCACTGCATGGTGTTTGAAGACGGGACGAATGAAACAGGGTCTTCCAAAGAGTTCTTCTGGCCACTGCCGGTACCCATCCAATCCTACCGTTCGTCTACTTCTCGTAGTACCGTCCAGCCAGCGTCACTACTAGGGTTAACCCAGCCAGAGCCCATAATGGCTTGCGGCTGCACAGGTAAGCTTCCGGTCATGGGGCATCCATCCTTCTCTTCGTGGCTGGGTGAAGCTTTCCGCAGGATGTCATGGCGCTTCTCCATGCATCCCGGCCACCACTGGGTGCTCCAGGGTGCCCGTCAACCGTCCTCCACCCAGTAGTGATTTTCCGAAGTCCATCTTGATCATTGTAGTCCATGGGTTGTCATCATCATTGACTCTCACATCTTGCTTATGAATTTCACTCATCCCAAATCCCGTCTACGAGCATAGCAAAATAACTACTACGTCCCGGGGTCATGGTAACAAGGGGATTGGTTCATCCTACCACATGATACTACTCAAGTTTAATGACTTCAAGATTTCACTACTGCATGAAATGGTGGGGTGGTGACCACTACTAATGCACAAAAACATAGGTATAGAAATAACATGATCAAAACTTGCCTTGCTGATGATCCTCGTAAGCTAAAGAGTCGTAGTAGCAGGCTTCGCACTCCGGAAACTCTACCGAGACAAACAATAGCACAATAAGCACAATGCAAAAGGATCACGCAAGATAACAAAAGTAACATAACTCAACAAAACAATCAAAACCAAATCAAAAAGAAAAACTCAAAGAAACCAATTCAAAGTTTTTCCCTACTCCAAACAATAACTAAAATAGTTTTTATAAAACAAAAATTCCTTAATATAACCTAATCATGGTTTTAGGTTAACTTAACAGAAAAGGATTCACTAAGCAATTAGGAGCAAAAAGAATTAATTAAAAGCTATTATAAAACTCATTTTAGGCCTAATCCAATTTCTATTAAGAAAATAATTTAAAACTTTTATTAATTATAAATAAAAGTTCATCTACTAGAATGACAGAAACTATCCTGGAATAACTAATCACAAGTTAAAAATAAATTAATTTACTAATTAATTAATTAGGAAAACAGGAACTAGTTAATTAATTAGGATTAATTGGATTCTGCTTAGAACTAATTATTTATAAATCCTAAAATACCCAAATTAATTTCTAGGGTTTGGCAATGTCAAAATAAAGTGATGACAAAAGAATCATGCAAAAATAATTTTCTAACTAAAATTATAGCAGATTTGCTATTCTGACTAAAACAATATTAAAGCATTTTTAATTATTTTTAACATAGCTAAATATATATTTTTCAGAAACTACATAAAATTTGCAATCCAACAAAAAAAATCACTCAAAAATATTAAACAGAATCAAAGATATACATTTTTGAAAATTAAAACTATTCGGCTAAAACAGAAAATCAAAATAAAAAGAAAAAAGCCTAATGGGCCTATACTGTGCACTAGGCGTAGTTTAGTCTAAACGGGCCTAGGTTTAAACTAAAAGAACCGGGCCTAAAAATAAAACCTAAACTAAAACTAAACCGATCGGGCCGGCCGGTTTTATTAATAAAACCTACCCCTTCGGGGGCTTCTAATCTAGGCCATAGATTTAGGATCGGACGGTGGGGGGTGAGGCCGGTGACTTACGGACTCGGCGGCAGGCGGCGCGAAAGTGCTCCAGGCGTCAGGCGTCGGGAGCTCCGGCGACTGCGTCGGGGATGCGCACGAGCACGGGAAGGGTTCGGTGGTGTTGGGGAGGTCGGGTGGACCAGGTGGCGTCGGCGGCGACTTTGGCGGTGGCGAGCTCTGGACTCCGTGAGCTCGGGAGAGAGAGGAGAGGGGTCCGTGAGGCTAGGGGAATGGGGTGCGGCGCCTCGGCTTTTATAGCCGGGGTCGGGTTGCTCGGAAGGGCATCGGGTGTCGGGATCCGGATCCTTCGGGATCCGGTGGACCTCCCATGAGCGGCGTGGCGTGGGCGAGGGAAGAAGACGGGCGGGGCCCACGAGTCACGGAGAGAGAGAGGGCGAGGGGTGGGTGGCCGAGGCCAACGGGTTTCAGCGAGGTGCGAGGGGGTGGTGGGCTGGCTGGCCTGGCTCTGGCTGGCTTAGGCAGGCTTCACTGGGTCAAGGCGTGTGTGGGTGAGGCGGCGGCTGGCTGGGCTGGGCACAGGGTGGCTGGCTGGCGCCCACAGGGTTTTTTAATTAAAACTAAAACAAAAATAAAACCCAAACTATAAATAATTTATATAGGGTATATATATACCAAAATGATCGGGATTATTCCTTTCATTTGAACATTTTCCAAAGGCAAAATCCAAACTTTATAAAATCCATTTTTTCAAATTCAAATAAATTTCAGATTTGAATCCAAATCTTTTGGCATTGTTTCCTCTGATATTTTTGGAGTGTCATGTTTGCTCCTCTCATACTTTTGATCAAGTATTTATCGTGCTTAGTTTTTGAATTGTTTCCCACATGCCAAAGTTTGGAATTCAAATTCAAACTCAAATAGCTCAAACTTCAAAAGACAATCAAATTCAAATAGGATGCATAGGATGCTTAGCTATAATTGTAAAACATTCCAAATAGGAAATTTGGGATGTTACAAACCTACCACCTTAAGATGAATCTAGCCCTCGAGATTGGGTTAACTAGCAAATAGGTGCGGATGGTCTCGACGAAGATCTTCTTCGCGTTCCCAGTGGCTTCTTCCTCGGTGTGGTGACTCCACAAAGACCTTGCAAAACTTGATGACCTTGCTGCGGGTGACTCGCTTGCAGTCTCGAGAATTTTGACGGGTTTCTCCTTGTAAGTCAAATCACCGTCCAGCTGTATGGCCTCTAGGGGCACTTGTGTCTCTCAACGGAACATCGGCCATGTCGGCATGGCACTTCTTCAAGCGAGAAGCGTGGAAGACATCATGAACTCCGGACAATCCTTCCGCAATTCCAACTTGTATGCAACTTCTCCACGACGTTCGAGGATTTTGTAGGGCCAATGAATCGGGTGCTAACTTTCCCTTGACTCCAAACCTCTTGATTCCACGAGTGGAGACACACGAAGATATGCTCGGTCTCCCACTTCGTAAGTCACTTCCTTAACATTCTCGTCGGCATAACTCTTCTGTCTTGACTGTGCTATCTTGAGCCTGTCTCGAATCAGCTTGACTTTCTCTTCGGAATCCTTGATAAGATCGGAACCGAAAAGTGATCGATCTCCAACACTATCCCACATCAATGGTGTTCTGCACCTCCTTCCGTATAGAGCTTCGAAAGGGGCCATCTTCAAACTGGATTGATAACTGTTGTTGTATGAGAACTCTGCGTACGGCAAATTATCATCCCAGCTAGACCCATAGTCTAGCACACAAGCTCTCAACATGTCTTCCGAATCTGATTGACTCTCTCGGTCATCCATCCGCTGCGGATGAAAAGCTGTACTAAATTCCAGCCTCGTACCCAAAGTTTCATGCAATTGCTTCCAAAACTTTGAGGTAAACTACGTTCCTCTATCGACACGATTTTCCTCGGAACTCCATGCGGACATACGATCCTGGTCATGTATATCTTGGCCAACTTGGCACTGGTATAGGTAGTCTTCACGGAATGAAGTGAGCTACCTTAGTCAAACGATCAACTACTACCCGGATAGAATCATAACCTGAGCGTGTCCCGGTAATCCTGTGATGAAATCCATACCAAGTTTCTCCCATTTCCAATCGGGAATCGGCAAAGGTTGAAGTAACCCTGCTGGCTTCGATGTTCTGCCTTTACACGTTGGCAAACATCGCATATCGCTACGTACTCGGCAATGTCCTTCTTCATACATCCCACGAAACTTTGCTTCAAATCCAGTACATCTTGGTGTTGCCGGGTGGATCGAGTATGGTGAATCATGAGCCTCTGAAGAATTAGCTTCTGAGCTCGGGATCATTGGGCACGTAATCGATCCTCAAACCATATAGTTCCATGTTCATCCTTACGGAATCCTTTAGCTTTTCCTTCCTCCATCTTTTGCTTTATCTCATCGGTTTCCTTGTCCGACTTACGGGCTTCACGAATCCTTTCGGTCAAGGTGGACTGAACTTCCAGAGTTGCAACAAATCCTTTGGAACTATCTCCGATCGGAGATCTACGAGGTCATCGACTAACTCTGGGGTAATCCTCCTGCTGTAAGAGTATTCACATAACTCTTACGGCTCAAAGCATCTGCTACAACATTAGCTTTACCGGGGTGGTAATGCAATCTCATGTCATAGTCCTTTATCAACTCTAGCCATCTCCTCTGCCTGAGGTTCAATTCCTTCTGTGTGAAGATATATTTCAAACTCTTGTGATCTGTATAGACATCACAACGATTTCCGATGAGGAAATGTCTCCAGGTCTTGAGTGCATGCACTAAAGCTGCCAACTCCAAATCATGCGTGGCATAATTCATCTCATGAGGCCGTAGCTGTCTGGAGGCATAAGCTACAACCTTACCTTCCTGCATCAATACTCCTCCGAGTCCTTGACGAGAAGTGTCACAATAAACCTGGTATTCCTTGTGTATGTCTGGCAATATCAACACTAGGGCTGTGACCAACCGTTTCTTCAATTCCTGAAAACTGGCTTCACATTCCTCGGTCCAAACATACTTGGCTTCCTTCTTCAACAACTCAGTCATGGGTTTGGCAATCTTGAGAAGTTCTCAATGAACCTCCGATAATATCCTGCGAGTCCGAGAAAACTGCGGATCTCCTTGGTCGAGGTGGGTGATCGCCAATCGGTGATGATTCAACCTTGGCGGGATCAACTGCTATTCCTTCTCCTGAAATAACATGTCCGAGGAATCCAACTTCCTTCAACCAAAATTCACATTTGCTGAATTTGGCATACAGCTGATGTTCTCGAAGTTTCTCCAGAACTAGACGCAAATGTTCCTTATGCTCTTCCTCGCTCTTGGAGAAAATCAATATATCATCGATGAACACCACGACAAACTTGTCCAAATATTCCATGAACACCTTGTTCATCAAATTCATGAAGTACGCAGGAGCATTAGTCAATCCAAATGACATGACGGTATACTCATATAAACCATACACGTGGTGAATGCTGTTTTGGGTATATCCTTTTCACGAATTTTCAATCGATGATACCACGATCAAGATCGATCTTAGAGAATACCTTGGCTCCAACAAGCTGATCAAACAAGTCATTGATCATCGGCAGAGGGTACTTGTTCTTGATGGTTACTTCGTTCAAAGCACGATAATCCACAACCATCCTCAAGCTTCCATCCTTCTTTTCTACCAAAAGAACTGGGGCTCCCCAAGGTGATGATCTTGGACGAATATATCCTTTCTCCAATAACTCATTTATTTGATCCTTGATCTCTTTCAATTCATTTGGTGGCATCCGATAAGGTCTCTTGGATATTGGGGCTGTGCCGGGCAATAACTCAATCAGAAACTCAATGTCTCTGTCCGGTGGCATTCCTGGTAATTCCTCCGGGAACACATCGGGAAATTCTTGCACCACTGGCACTTCCTCCTGAACTACTCCCGTGAGGGAATGCACTGATTCTTCATCCGGCCGTGCTGGCTACATACTTGATCCTCTTACGCTCCGGGTGGTGAGCAGAATAGACTTGCCGCACGATCAATGTTCCTTCATACTTTGACAACCAATCCATGCCTAGGATTACATCCAAGGTCTGAGTTTCCAACACTATGAGTTCTACGGAAATTTGTGGTTCCCGATGTTGAGGTTTGCGGACAGCTTAAACCTGCCATCATTTCTCCTCCTGCGAATCGACGCCAAGGGGCTTCTAAGGGTTCTAGTGCGTAATCCGTACTTATCCACAACTACCCTTGATATGAATGAATGCGTTGCACCAGAATCAAAGAGAACCAAAACTAAACGTGAATTCAATAAACACTTACCAACCACAGTGTCTGGCTGATCATAGACGTCCTCCACGTCGATATGGTTCACTTGAGCACGAGGGAACGGATTAGGCTTCTTCGCTGAGCCTCCATTGCCATTTCCGTTCCTCTGCTTGGCCTCCGGGCAGTCGGTGGCGTAGTGCCCTGTCTTCTGGCACTTGAAGCAGGTGATATGGCTCAGATCCTTGAGCCGGGCAAACGGTGCTGATTGCCATTACCATTGCCATTGCCATTGCCATGGCCCGACTTGTTGTCCTGGCTGCGGTTGTTTCCATTTCCACCATGGTTATGACCTCCATGGTTATGATGGGTGTGCCCTCCGAGTACGGTGCATAGCGGGCTTCGCTGAGCTCTGAGTTGTGCTTCCCGGCTATACTTCCGCTATGCTTTCTATCTGCTGCTGCTTGCCTTCGGGATGGTGGCCTTGTCTACCAGCTCCCGGTAGTTGTTGAAAGTAGCCACAATAAGCTGCATGCTTAGTTCATCATTGAGTCCCTCAAGGAACTTCTCCCCTTGGCGGCATCGGTGGCCACATCATCGGGGCATAGCGAGCAAGCTTGCTGAATTCCTCCACGTCTTGTGCCACAAGATGATTTCCTGGCGTAAGTTGCGGAACTCACGCTTCTTGCACTCATGGCTCCAGATGAGACATGAGCAGGTCTGAAACCTGTTGGAATTGATCCCAAGTGATGCCACCCATGGGAAAAGTGGCGGTGTAATTCTCCCACCAAGAAGCTGCAGGTCCATCCAATTGATGCGCTGCAAAGCGCACCTTCTCGACATCGGTGCATCCAACGGTGACTAGCTCCTTCCGATCTTGCGGAGCCAATCATCAGCCACAATCGGCTCGGTGCTACTAGAGAACATCATGGATTCAACCTCGAAAATCGAGTCAAGTTGTCCACGATGGGTGGTGGTGGTGGCGGTGGATTGTTGGCGGTGTTGTTCGATTACGAATCGAGCTGCATCAATGCATTCTGCTCTTTGGAGCAGCTGGGTGAGCTCGGCGGGAAACCAATGTCACGTCTCGGAGGCATCTGGTGTTTTGGAGGAGATGAGAAATGAGAATAGAACAATGGTCTATGAGAAATAACACTACCCATATGAATGCACAATCATAACACACCAATCATTTATTCATTCCACTCAAACATGGTTCAAACTCGATTACAAAAGCTCATGACTAACGAAGGAAAAACATCGGTCTAACTGATCGATTAAAAAATAAAAGATAACATGGTGGTCGACTAAAAGTCTTCATCGATGGCGCCTCCTCTTGGGGTTTCCTTGATGGTACTCCTTCAAAATCCTGATCATTGCTCACGAGGGTGCTTCATCTCCACTCGGGTAAAGGTCCTCTCCCAAGTCCATCTTCTCCTCAATCGCGGCAAGCTTCATCTTCGGTCGTCGACTATCTCCATGAAGTCCGTGATTTCTTCCTCATAGCCAAGGAAGTCTGCGCGAGCCTTCTCCTCCAGTTCGATTCATGGAACAAAAGCTTCCGATGTGTCTTCGAGTTACGGCGAGCCTGAATCTCCCGTTTCCTGAGAAGACACTCCAAGTCCTGGATGTACGAGAGAGTGGAATCGTCCTCAATGGTACGGATGATATCTCCATTCCTTGCTCTGCGAGAAACCATGGCGAGGTCTGAGTGATCGAGCTCGGCCCTGTACTCCTCTCGGAGATGTCCAAGTGCTCGATAGATCGCCACGTCCCTTCCGATGATCCAGTTGAACTCGGTGAACTCAAAGTTGATAGGCTCCGTGTGTCCTCCAAAGGTTCTCCACGGATATGCACCTCAATCACATGGCGGGTGTCCGTCGGAAGTGCATTAGTGGGTTTTCCAAAGATCGAGGCGAGCAATCTTCAGCAGCTTCACCATCTGGACCAGCTTCCTTCGAAGGGCATCGTCTCATCGGGCCGGCGAACTCCGTAGCAAACTGGGTGAACTCGACGGCCATCTAGAATGTTGCAAAGGGAGAAGAGTCGAGAATAGAACAAGGAAGAATTATAGAATGAAAGGGTTCAAAGTAAATGGTCTCGCTTATGGCTTTCCGATCCTAGGGGTTACGATCCTCACGGTCAGCGTGTGCTCGATACCATCTCTGAGGCGACCTGACCCAAAATCGGTCAAATCTACGTGTATGCATGCCATCCCAAGATCATCTTTGGTACTCACAAAGACATCGATAAAGTAATCAAAGTTCAATCACACCTGAATATCATTAAACGATTCTCATATAGAGTCTTTATTACAAGGGAATAAATTCGCTCAAGGCCAACTCATGAGAAAATAAACTAAAAGTGCTTTGAAGCGTCGAAGATAAGCGAGTCCATCCGACTCAAAGGGCAATCGCCAAGCGCGAGCGTAGCCTCACTCCCGATCGAATATATCTCGCAACATAATACGTTGCAGCCATGTAGGTCAGCTTTTGGAATAAGTGGCAAGTCATGAAGAATAACAATAATAAAGTTACTAACTCTATATGCATTTTGGTGTGGAGCTCTAAGTTTCATCATTTTGCTAAAAGCCAATTTTATCCTACTACAAAGGACTTACTTGCAAATTTCTACAATTGTTGGTAGTTATTGAGATGGTTCCGCCAACCAATATCTCGTTCCCAAATTATTATTAAGTCATATAAACCCTCAAATTAATCCATTAATTTTAGTGTTGAGATATCCGAATACTTCCAAGGTCCAGAGGCTCAAATGTCCGTAACCGGGGACACGGCTAATCGATTAGGTTATAACTCTCTGCAGAGGTTTATGACTTTCCCATAAGAATCATTCCCTCCTTTAAAGTCTTCGCCTTCATGGTGTTTGAAGACGGACGAATGAAACAGGTCTTCCAAAGAGTTCTTCCGCCACTTGCGGTACCCATCCAATCCTACCGTTCGTCTACTTCTCGTAGTACCGTCCAGCCAGCGTCACTACTAGGGTTAACCCAGCCAGAGCCCATAATGGCTTGCGGCTGCATGTAAGCTTCGGTCATGGGGCATCCATCCTTCTCTTCGTGGCTGGGTGAAGCTTTCCGCAGATGTCATGGCGCTTCTCCATGCATCCCGCCACCACTGGTGCTCCAGGTGCCCGTCAACCGCCCTCCACCCAAGAGTGATTTTCCAAGTCCATCTTGATCATTGTAGTCCATGGGTTGTCATCATCATTGACTCTCACATCTTGCTTATTAATTTCACTCATCCCAAATCCGTCTCTGAGCATAGCAAAATAACTACTACGTCCGGGGTCATGGTAACAAGGGATTGGTTCATCCTACCACATGATACTACTCAAGTTTAATGACTTCAAGATTTCACTACTGCATGAAATGGTGGGGTGGTGACCACTACTAATGCACAAAAACATAGGTATAGAAATAACATGATCAAAACTTGCCTTCTTGATGATCCTCGTAAGCTAAAGAGTCGTAGTAGCAGGCTTAGCACTCGGAAACTCTACCGAGACAAACAATAGCACAATAAGCACAATGCAAAAGGATCACACAAGATAACAAAAGTAACATAACTCAACAAAACAATCAAAACCAAATCAAAAGAAAACTCAAAGAAACCAATTCAAAGTTTTTCCCTACTCCAAACAATAACTAAAATAGTTTTATAAAACAAAATTCCTTAATATAACCTAATCATGGTTTTAGGTTAACTTAACAGAAAAGGATTCACTAAGCAATTAGGAGCAAAAAGAATTAATTAAAAAGCTATTATAAAACTCATTTTAGGCCTAATCCAATTTCTATTAAGAAAATAATTTAAAACTTTTATTAATTATAAATAAAAGTTCATCTACTAGAATGACAGAAACTATCCTGGAATAACTAATCACAAGTTAAAAATAAATTAATTTACTAATTAATTAATTAGGAAAACAGGAACTAGTTAATTAATTAGGATTAATTGGATTCTGCTTAGAACTAATTATTTATAAATCCTAAAATACCCAAATTAATTTCTAGGGTTTGGCAATGTCAAAATAAAGTGATGACAAAAGAATCATGCAAAAATAATTTTTCTAACTAAAATTATAGCAGATTTGCTATTCTGACTAAAACAATATTAAAGCATTTTTAATTATTTTTAACATAGCTAAATATATATTTTTCAGAAACTACATAAAATTTGCAATCCAACAAAAAAATCACTCAAAAATA